>CM048744.1:452130317-453330317 GCA_026315105.1 Locusta migratoria
CAAGGTACTTATCTTTTTCCCGTAGATATGAGCGTCTAGTGTTCATTACAATGCACTGCGCCGTCCCCCGAAGCTCTTCCGCGACCAGAAAGTAAGTTCCGTTTCAATTTATCTCCGCTGCAGCGCTGCGATTGCAGTTCCGCACATGCGCTGTAGACGATGTGTATCAAGGAGAAGAACGTGCGCCATTTGGAGATCGCTGTCAGTTACGTACGCTTTGTTGTGCTTATTTGAAATGCCGGCGCTGATTGAGAATCCCGCCGCCTGTGAAATCAGATCGGTGATTCGGTTTCTGAATGCGATTAAAGTGAAACCAAGTGAAATTTATCGGCAAATTTGCGATGTTTACGGACCAAATGCGATGAGTGATTCGATGGTGAGAAGATGGGTCCGACAGTTCAATGGCGGGTGTAGTGATGTGCCCGATGAAGAACGAACCTTTGGTTACAGAAGAACTGGTTCACGCGGTTGATGACAAGATCCGCGAAATCCGTAGGTTTACAATTAGTGCTCTCGCTATGGGCTTTCACCAAATCACTTCACCAATGACGACGAGCTGAAAGAAACTGTTTCCAACTGGTTAAAGTCACAGGTATCAGATTTCCACGAATAAGGTATACAAAACCTGGTGCCACGCTATGAGAAATGCCTGCAAAATTTCGGCAGTTATGTGGAAACGTAGTTTAAGAGTTGTGCAATAAAAATGACTTCTGTATCTGTGTTCAATTTCATTTTATTACCAAACGGAACTTACTTTCTGGACGCGCCTCGTATAATATTTGACTGTATGTCCTCTATGTGTTCATAAACCATTCATTGGATTGCAATGAAACTTTGGTGAACTGTTCACCGTACGCCCACGAAGGTTCCTGACTCAAAAACAAAAGAGCACGGCACATAGCACAGAAGATTTGACGTAATAAATAATGAGAGGCGACCGCGTGAGAATGCACAGATTTATTAGTCAATTATCGGAAAATGGGAGTAGTTAGAGGCCTGCAAAAAAGTTTCAAAGATTGCATGTAATTTCGAACGTTTATGAAGAGTTTTGTAACTGACCCCCCAACTCCTTCACAAAATGATGAAAAGAATGCCGCTCACAACAGATTCGCTGTAGATGCCGCAAAACTGTGGCATCAAGCATGACCTTGTCGTATATAAAAATCCCTGTTACCCTTTGTCACGCCATAACTTGGGGACCGCTCGTCTAATTTGGCTGATATTTCTTTCGCTGTGTTCTTAATTCTCAGGACAAAGCTTATATGAAATAAACTTTTTGGGAAATCTACCGGAAAATTAGAATATATGAGATGTGTTATTGAATGTTTCCGTGTATTTCTGTTGCATGAAATTTTGCACAGTTGGGCTTTAAAACAATAGGAAGCTTACTGTAAACATAAAATTTTGTTCTATGCATGGCGGATGGTAGTTTACTAACGGATTCCGACAAAATCCACAGTTTTGCTCAGATCATGATGACATTTTGTACACTTGAACTTCAGAACAAGAGAAAGCTTACTGTACGAATAAAATCTCATGTGATGGATGGCGAAGGGTGCTCTACTTAGGGACTCCGATAAAATCCATAGGTTTGTTCTCAAAGTAAGAGAAAGGTGACTGACTACATAAAAACTCGAGTGGTGCATAGAAGAGGGTATTTTCCTCGCGGACTTTGACACCTGACCTTCAAAATAATCGGAACATCACTGCCTATGTGTGATTTAGCACGGTGCACGGTGGAGGGAACCTTCGACACATTTTCACTGATCACAAAGATCGTTAACAGTTATACACAAATTTCTAATACACATGTATAGGTACCGATAGACTGAGGAGGTAAAGGTGAAGATAGAGAGGAGGGACAGGGGGACATGGAGCTGACCGTGGGTTGAGATAGGGGAGGATAGAGGTAAAGGAGGAGACGGACAAAGAGCAGGAAAGAGAAGAAGTGGTAACTGAAAAAAGTAAATATCCGGACAGCGCCGCGTTATCAGCTTAGCTACTACTAAGGACAGCACAAATATATATTCCCGAGGGGGATTCGAACCCCCGACCGTAGTGGCCGGGCAGACCGTGACTGGCACGCCGCAGTCCCCTCAGCCACCACGGCCGGCAATAAATTTTCGGAAGTGGGGTTTACACTATGAGTACGTTAAAGAAAAGTACATGGTTCCATTTCTACATATTTTTAATTTTCCAACAGAGCAGGTCCTCTCAGGCTAGACGGCAGAAACAATCTGCCACAATGCAGTGTTTACACAAACATCCTCTGCCACTTGCATGATCAAAAGGTATCTCATATTTCGTGTAATAAGAATTACACATTTGTTTATTGATTCTGATACAAATAATCGTTCTTGTATGAATGTACACTATGACAAAATAATTCCTTGGATCATATGTTGAAAACAGTAGACTGGCAGGGCGGAATTAAAATACGCGAAGACAAAAAAGCATTCTTGCATATGCGGATGACTTAGTTGTAATGGCCGATTCGATTGAAAGATTGCAAACCAATATTTCAGAGCTCGATCAGAGGTGCAAGGATTATGATATGAAGATCAGAATCTCCAAAACGAAAGTAATGTCTGTAGGAAAGAGATTCAAACAGATTGAGTGCTAAATAGGAGGAACGAAGTTAGAAGAGGTAGACAGTTTCAAGTACCTGGGATGTATTTTCTCACAGGATGGCAACATAGCGAAAGAACTGGAATCGAGGTGCAGCAAAGCTAATACAGTGAGTGCTCAGCTAAGATCTACTCTCTTCTGCAAGAAGGAAGTCAGTACCAAGACTACGTTAGCAGTGCACCGCTCTATCTTTCGACCAACTTTGTTGTATGGTAGTGAAAGTTGGGTGGATACAGGTTACCTTATTCATAAGGTAGAGGTTACAGATATGAAAGTAGCAAGAATGATTGCAGGTACTAATAGATGGGAACACTGGCAGGAGGGTGTCCATAATGAGAAAATCAAAGAAAAACTGGGAATGAACACCATAGATGAAGCATTTAGATCGAACAGACTGAGATGTTGGGGTCATCTTACACGCATGAGAGGAGCAAGGTTACCTAAGAGACTCATGATCGACAGCGGAGGGTAAGAGAAGTTGAGGTAGACCTAGAAGGAAGTACTTAGATTCGGTGCAGAATGATTTTGAAATAAAAGGCATAACATCAGACGAGGCATCAATGTTAGCATTGAATAGGGTATAATGGAGGAATTTTATTAGAGGTTCTATGCTCCAGACTGAGCGCTGAAAGACATAATCAGTCTCTAATGATGATGATGATGAATAAAATCTCTTGTATTTGACTCTAGGTTTCCGTTCACAATGACGGATTCGATATTAATATTTCTGTATTAAAATCAGATTATTGGTGGTACATTTATACAATGAAATAAACCTTATGAAATGGGTGTGAGAATATTTTGAATGAGTACACTTTTAAAACATGTTTTCATATAATATTGCTTTGCGTTATACCTTTTATTGGTTCGTTTATCAAATTCGGAAATAGTCGAAAAACCAGAATACGTTTATATTGTTATTAAACGTGCTCAGACTGTTTCAGAAGTATCCACTGTAAATTAGTTTCTCTGGCTTTCTTTTACTTTAGTTGTGAGACTAGAATTTTACTTTAGGTACAGGTTGCTTATTTTGGTAACGTAGGTATTACTGTAAACGGGTAGAGGAGCTACAACATATTAAAACGTTATAAGAAACCTGAATAAGTGAATTTACTTAGAAGTCAGTCTAGACCGCAATTTATTTGAAGGTAACCGGTTTCGGTCATTGCAATGGCCATCCTCAAACCACTACAACCATAGTACTTACCACCGGTTGCGCCGAGTAGAAGCTGCCTGAATGACGGATGTGGACTGCTCATAGTAAATATTTTAGAAGATTATAATATGGATGAATTACAATAAAATTCCACACAATATGTGTCGAATTTATTATTATTATTATTATTATTGGCTAATTTTCCCCAGAAACAAGAGATGTTAAGCAAATTACTCGATAAATTTTTCAGTTCATGTTCTTGTAGTAGATTTTCATTCTTTCCGAAGAGACTTGTTTACTCTCATCCGACCACTTCAGTTGTACTGATTTTCCTTTGGTTACTCTGATGTAACTTACCATTTGTCTACTTTGTGTCTGAAGGTGTCTCTTGCTAGAATGTCGGCTGGTCGTAGCTTTGTATTATTTAGGTCCTTCCGAATTTCATCTGGCCAATGTGTGGAACATTCAAGTAAGGTCGTCAATCGATTTTCTGGAGGTCGTTTGAGGTGACCAAAGAATTTCATTCGCCTTTTCCTAATATGATTTTCGATGTTCGAAAAGTTTTCTGTTGTTTTAATTGATTGTAGACTATTATCGTCTTCCTCCTAAAATTTGTTATTATTATTATCTTAAGTTCAGAGATGCTGCCGAGTCAATGGATTTATGTTTCGTTTGTTCGTACAACGGTTGTTGTGTGTGTACTGATGTTGAGTGTCATACACATGTTTTGAAGTCGTCCTTTGGTCCAGTCTACAGTACTGTAGCGTGTAAACACACAACCCGTAGTTACACACGCTGAGTATGCGGATATGGTATTTATGTATCGATTTTGTAATGGAAACGCTGACTCTGCACGCAGAGAATTCAGCATACGATTTCTTAATCGCTTATTACCAGAATACAGAGTGTTTACTCTTGCTTAAACAATTTACAAGTCTTTGTTTTCTCGTGTGTTCAAAATATTGCGGGCGATTGGTACAGTGCCCACGAGACTTACAGCATCTGAAAGTGTAAATCAGAAGACTTCAGTAGTAAACAATATTCAGTCGGTAGAACATAGTCCTTCAACAAGCACACATGCACACGGGCATGGATGTGTATATTGTCTTTAGGTTTATTTAACTTAGTTTAAGAAGTTTGTAAGACTAGGGACTGATGACCAACGTAACTTGGTCCCATAGAATTACAACCATTTGAACATTTATAGCTCATTCATCACCTACGAGCAGGAGATGAAGATAGACGATTCTAATTTTGTCGCTGTATACTTGAAAGTCGACATTTTTACCCTTAAGTGGTGAAGTAACACTCGTTAAGCAATCAATAAAATTCCAGATTCACATCAGAAGAAGTAAGGTGGGGTTTTCTCTTGGTTTTAGTTTTCTGTTTCGGTTAAGAACATTGGATTAAAATGGTCAGAATCAATTTCAGAAGCCATTTGAAGATCTGCGATGATTTTATGTTGAGACAAAGAGCGAACGAAAGTCTACGAAGCCAAGGCACAAATTGGTAAAAATTGTCATTCCCTGATTCTATGTTTGTCTGAGTGAATAAATCATAGATATTTTAGCCGAAAAAGGTCACGGCATCATATAGTTTAGTATGAATCTGTTTGATTGTAGCCACGTTAAAGTATATAAGCCAAGAATGGATATCGAACTGGAGCTGATACGATGGTAAATTTTGAGTAGCGATTCGATCCTTTTTCTAAAGATTTCAGTTGGGTTGAAATGAGAGCTCAGTTAATGAATCGTTTGTATGTGGATCATTTGGATATCACGTGGAAAAGCAGTCTACGCGAACGGATTTCAAGTACCAAAAATGGTCACCATAATTTTGGACTGGAGCCAGACTAATGTTTCGGATCTTGCACACAAGTCAGAACCGTATATTGGTGACTACTTACACAGTTTATGTGTCCAGTAGCTATTTTGCATGTGACTGTGGATCAAGCACAATACAGTGTACTCTGGCTAGAACGTCGTGCTTCACAAGCACACACAACACTTCTGCAGGCATCGCTGTTTAATATGGAGGAGAATGGCGGACATTATGTATGCACAGGTTCTGTCAGCATCATTAAGGCTTATTCAACACCTTTGAGGAGGAGATGAAGAAATACGATAGGAACTTTGTCGGATACTTTAAAATCATCAATTCATCCCATTTCTACTGTTAAGTGATGTGACCATGTCAGTAACCATTAAAAAATTCGTAATTCACATCAGTGGTATGAAACAATCCACCTACAATGCTGTTAACACGATTTCAAGAATTTTCCACTGAAAATGTGGCTTTTGTTCGATAGACAATCAGTTGACGAGGCCTTATGTGTAACTGCACTGTACTACAGGACCCCGCAACCTAGACTTTCAGGAAATTCAGCCTTCACCATTATTGGAAAAGATTGCTTTGGCTACAAGGATATTTGTGATGTTCCAGTATGACGAGGCTGCTGCACTTTCTAGCCACCAGGTAACGCATCATCTACACCTAACACTCCCTAGAAGATGGATCGGTAAATATGGGCAAGTTTCTAGGCTACCAAGGCCCTCAGACTCTACACCTTTCTATTTTCGGCTGTGGTGTAATTGAAACACGAAACACAGAAAAACAGAAGAGCCATCATAAAAAAAAGAAAAAAACCGCGATCTCAGACATCACAAGATGTACACGTGGTGTTACGGAGAGATCTAAAACTAAATATATACTCTCCATGTGCCTTGTTGAAAGTTCATCCAACGCTTTTCGCAATATTTATTCATCTGAAGCATTCTCAGCATGGGGGAAATAGCAACACTTAAGGCTTTCCGTTTTTTATTTTTCTTATTTAATTATGACGATCATGTCTCCTAATGTAGTATGGTGCACTGAAGTTGGTGGCGGAATGTTTGAACATTAAATTTGAAAGTACTAATTTGCTTTGCATTTAAATTTTTATGGGTTACATACTTATAGCTGTATCTATGTACTCAGTAAAAATGAGATATATGTTATACGACATTTTTATTAAAATTCGTCGATAATACAACATAAAATATATACACTCTCTTTTGAAACACACCGTATAATCTATTCTATACATAAAGTATGCATCACCTGGTTTTCTGAAGCGAGATCTGACTGAATGATGTGCAGAATCACATTTCATATATTCACTTTTAACGAAAGTACATGACAGAGCTAAACTGCACATTAAGTACACGTTCGGAATGTAATCATCCGTGGTTATCAGACTGTATTACTAGTAGTGTAACGTAGTATACAGTACTATTACGTCAGATCATTGCAGTCGTAGGTGCGGACAGCTCAGTCGTGATCAGACGTGCACACAGCATTACGCATATGACTGATTTGTATGTGTGTGACGTCACCACATCGTTCGGCATCCACAAGGACTCATTTGTTCATTTTTATGTAATATACCAAAACAGAATTAAATTAGTAGTATTTAGAGTACCGCGCACAGATGCTCTTGTTAATGTAGTAGTAGTAATGCTACTTTGATACGCGTATTTGAATACTTTGGTGACATATGCTATAGTGGAATAGGTTCACAGATTTGTGACTGGCTGAAAGACTTCCTAAATAATAGATCGCAGTACGTTGTTCTCGACGGCGAGTGTTCATCAGAGACGAGTGTATCGTCAGGCGTGCCCCAGGGGAGTGTGATAGGACCGCTATTATTTTCTATCTGTATAAATGATCTGAGGAACAGAGTAAGTTGTAATTTGCGGCTGTTTGCTGATGATGCTGTGCTGTATGGGAGGGTGTCGTCTTTAACTGACTGTAATAGCATACAGGACGACTTAGACAAAATTTCTAGTTTGTGCGAAGAATGGCAGCTAGCTCTCAATGTAGAAAAATGTAAGGTGATGCGCATGATTAGGAAAAACAATCCCATAATGTTCGAATGCAGCATTAATAGTGAGCTTCTTGATGCTGTCGCGTCTTTCAAATATCTACGCGTAACATTGCAGAGCGATATGAACTGGAACGAACATGTAAGGATAGTTGTGAGTAAGGCGGACAGCCGACTTCGGTTTATTGGGAGAATTTTGGGAAGATGTATCTCATCTGTAAAGGAGACCGCGTATAAAACTCTTGTACGACCACGTCTTGAGTATTGCTCAAGTGTTTGGGACCCGCAGCAGATCATTTTAAAGGAAGACATAGAGGCAGTTCAGAGGCTAGCAGCTAGGTTTGTTACTGGTAGGTTCGACCAATACGCGAGTGTCGCGGAAATGCTCCGGCAACTCAATTGGTGATCACTGTAGGAAAGACGACGTTGAGTAAATTTAGAGGGCCGGAATTTGAAGCTGAGTGTAGTACGATCTTGCTGCCGCCTACTTACAATTCGCGTGGTGATCACAAAGACAATATAAGAGAAATTAGGGCTTGTACGGAGGCATATAGGCATTCTTTTTTCCTCGTTCTATTTGAGAGTAGAATAGGAAAGGAGATGCCTAATAGTGGTACAGTGTACCCTCCGCCACGCGGAGTATGTATGTAGATGTAGATGTCAAAGTATCTTATACCGCAAATAGTTGAGAGTGCGATGTATATGATTACTAATAAATTAATAAGGAACATTCACACACAATTATACATGTGACGCATGAGTTGTGTCACGACATCGTTCAGCACCGAGAAGGACACATTTATGTTAGTTACATTGCAATCTTGCACGTCTAGTAACAGTAATACACATATAACGTACGATAAATATGCATGTAAGATGTAAGCTATGTTTTCAAATGTTCAATTGTTTGTATATCTATCGGACCAAACTGCGTGGTCGTCAGTCCGTAGCTTACAAACTACCTAAACTAAGGTAAACTAACCGAAGGACAACACAGATACTCATGCCGAAGGGAGGACTCGAACCTCCGACGGCGAGCAACCTCGCGCTCCGCAGCAAGGCGCCTTAGACCGCTCGGCTACTCCACCGCGGCAAGCTATGTTTTCAAAGCAATACAAAGTTTTAAATCATAAGAGGGTCACAAGATTAACAAAATACTGTCTAGTAAAATTACTAAAGCAAGGGAGTTTGTCACAATGCTGTCAAGTGACAAACAAGCAGCGAAATGTACATTTTTTAAGCATGTATCCTGCATATGATGTTTATTCTGTAGGATTGAATCCGAAGATAAATTAATGTTGCCAGAACACACACAAATGGGATTATATTCTGAATTACGTGTCACATAAGTTCCTTCTTCCGTCCGTTTCAACGTTAACTCATAAGTCAGAGCTGCATATACTTGACTAAGTAACGTCCACAGACGTTAGAAATGGAATACCTTTCATACCAATGATGGATTTTTATTCCAGGGACCTGTTGACCATCAGGATGCAGCAACGTGAGGAAGGTATCACGAGGGAAATTGTTTTGGCCTCAACATACCTTACGAAGGCAGCTCTCCTCCTTCTTTGGAAGTGAGGACACTGATGGAAGCCTGCC
The DNA here is from genome assembly GCA_026315105.1 of Locusta migratoria. Classification (NCBI taxonomy): domain Eukaryota; kingdom Metazoa; phylum Arthropoda; class Insecta; order Orthoptera; family Acrididae; genus Locusta; species Locusta migratoria. The sequence goes on from CM048744.1 coordinate 452,139,566, forward strand.
ATCGGCAAGGTGACGAACTGGTGGTGGGATGTGATGCCAATGCCAACAATCTATCTTGGGGCAGCAAGGACACCAACAGTAGAGGTGAGCACCTTCTTGAATTTCTCCTATCTAACAACTTGGAGATCCTGAATAGAGGTGAGGAACCTACATTCAGGAATAGTAGAAGGGAAGAAGTAATTGACATAACTTTTGGTTCCATGATGATAGGAAGTTACGTCAAACAGTATGTGGTCCTGGAGCCATCTTCATCAGATCACATGTATATTAAATTCAAGGTTGAAATGGGAACCAGACAGACCATGGCCTATAAGAACCCCAGGAAAACGGACTGGGAGACATATAGGAAATACCTTGACTTCAGCTTATCGGAAATTAAAACTTCGATAAGGAATCCAGCAGAGTTTGAAGAAGTAGCAGAGGCTGTAACCTCTGCTATAGTGACCTCATACCAGGACAACTGCTCAATCACCAAGAAGTGCACAAATAGGAGTGTGCCTTGGTGGAATAATAACCTGGAAATGCAAAGGAAACAGGTACGAAGACTGTTTAACCTTGCGAGGCGCAAAGGACAATGGGCAAAGTATCGTGAGGCCCTTGTCAATTACAACCTTGCCATCAGACGGGAAAAGGAGGCATCCTGGAAGATATTCTGTGAGGATGTGGAGGGCACGGCTGCTCAAGCGAGACTTCATAAAATCCTCACTAGGGTACCAACTAATCCAGGAGGAACATTGAGGAAGGAGGATGGGGAGTATACAAAGACAGCACATGAAACGCTGGAACTGCTCCTCAAGACTCACTTTCCTCAATAAACTCTGGGGGATAACTCAGACCAGAATGCGATTCCTGAGAGACAACGGTTCTCAGGTATTCGCAAAGAGGACTGGGATTTGGCCAAGGAGTGTGTCGATCTCAGTAAGGTCCGATGGGCGGTGGGAACATTTCAACCGTTCAAGTCACCTGGCTCCGATGGAATCTTTCCAGCTCTCCTGCAACAAGCAGGAGAAAATCTTTTTAGATTCCTATGCAGGTTATTCAGGGTTAGCCTAGCAGCAGGAATCATTCCCAATGCCTGGAGGGCAGTGAAGGTTGTCTTCATTCCTAAACCAGGGAGAATTGATCATACCAAAGCCAAGGATATGAGACCAATCAGCCTGTCCTCCTTCATTCTTAAGACATTGGAAAAGCTGGTTAATGTGCATGTTGGAGAAAGGACGTTAAGTAGGGCTTCTCTACATTCAAACCAACATGCATATCAGCCAGGTAAATCATGTGAGACAGCTCTCCATCAACTCGTTGGGAAGGTGGAGAAAGCACTGCACTTCCAGGAAATAGCCCTCTGTTTCTTCCTGGACATCGAGGGGGCTTTTAGCAATACGACTTTCGATTCCATGGTTAGGGCAGCATGATGAATGAAAAAATGGTAATCAACCCCACTAGGGGTTGCCCACAAGGAGGAGTTCATTCCCCTTTATTGTGGAATCTAGTGGTGAATGATCTCATTGGAAAATTAAACTCTAGGCAGTACTTTTGCCAAGGATACGCAGATGATCTTGTCATAGTAATACTTGGCAAATTTGCTGACACAGTAAAGAATATGGCACAAGGTGCTTTGGATATTGTGCAAGACTGGTGCAGAAAACAGGATCTGGGGGTTAGTCCTAAGAAGACTGTTGTTTTACCATTCACAAAGAAGCATATACAACATTCAAGTTGGAATCTAAAGCTTTTCAATGAAGCGCTACCTGTGAAGGGGACAGTGAAATATCTAGGGGTTACCCTAGATGAGAAACTGACATGGACTCCTCACATCAGGAATATTTGTTCCAAGGCAAAAGGTACTCTTGTGAGTACCAGGAGAGCTTGTGGCAAAAATTGGGGCCTGAGCCCCAAGAGTATGCACTGGATATACACCACAGTGATTAGACCCAGGATCACTATGGGGCGGTCGTGTGGTGGAAGAAGGTAGAACAGCAGGTTGCTGCTAAGGAGCTTGGTAAGGTGCAGAGATTAGCCTGCTTAGCCATAACAGGCGGAATTAGCAGCACACCAACTGCTGGGATGGAAACCATGCTGGATATGCCCCCATTACACCTTTGGGCCAAGATGGAGGCAGCGGCTGGTGCATACAGACTCAAATCTGGCAACAACTGGAACTCTTTGGGATATCCAGAATCACACACTAAAATAGTGAGTGAGTTAAATATAGGAAAGGTTGGGGAAATGCCAGCCGACTATATTATAACCCCATACTGTTTTATCTAGCCTTTCAATATAACAATTGGAAGTAGGGAGCAGTGGGAGAAAATAACTCGACACCGTACAGGGGTATTGTCTGGTTCACTGACGGGTCAAAATCGGACCAAGGTGTTGGGGCCGGGGTATATGGGGTGCAGTCAAGACTGGAGTGCGTCATCTCTCTAGGGAAGCTGGCCTCAGTATTCCAGGCCGAAATCACTGCCATCAGGGCGTGTCTGGAGGAGAATTTGCGTAGGTGCTACAAAGATCGTAGCATCTATATCTATTCAGACAGCCAGGGAGCCCTGAGATCACTGCCAGCTCCTGCAACATGGTCTGAAATTGTTCTAGAATGTCACAGGGTTCTGGTGGAGCTAGGGGAAAGCAATAGAGTAAACCTATTGTGGGTCCCTGGCCACTCGGGGATCAGTGGCAACGAACATGCCGACAGATAAGCCAGGATGGGGGCAGAGTCTCCATTTATTGGACCGGAACCTGTCCTGACAATCACCAAGGCAATGATCAAATTGGAGCTACGTAACTGGCTCAGAAGACAGCACGTAGAATATTGGACCAAAGTCCATCAATAAAAACATGGCAAGTTACTGATGCCAAAGCCATGTTTTAAAAGAAGCTCTGCAATCCTGGGTCTGAACAGGAGAGAGATTCGACTCATGGTTGTATTGCTGACAGGCGATGGGAATTTCAAAAAACACCTACGTACAATGGGATTAACAGAAGAGGACCCTAAATGTAGAATCTGTGATGACGGTGATGAAACTGCATCACATCTAATCTTGGAATGCATTGCATTGGAGAGTGAAAGGCACAGAACATTTGGGACAAACAGACCCGAAGAAATTGTATCTAATAAAGAACTGGTGAAGGCACTTTACTAGATATACAGGGAGCGATACCGCACAATATACTTAGTTTAGGTGTGGGCAGTGGCGGGTTGACCTAAGACTGTTTTGGCTTCCCTGGAAAAATCAATCAATCAATCAATCAACGTCCACAGATGCTCTTGGTAATGTAGTCCTGTTGTTTATGACAAATAGCCCTCTTCTCGCCATAAAGCCGATTCGCCTATAGTAATTTCACATTAATGCTGTTTTGATTCACGTATCTGAATACTTTGGTGACACATGCTATGATGTCAAAGTATCCTATAGCGCAAATAGTAGAGCATCACTGTCAGTGCGATGTATATGCTTACGTACGTATGATACATTATTATTTTTCGCTATGTGAAGTATAAAACTACTTTGAGATTTGTTTAACAGTCTAAAAAGTATATATAACCGTACTAAAAGCGCCTGCTTCTGACTTCCTAAAATCGTGTACCTCTTTATCGAAAAAATATTTGTAGCTTGGATGTCGTGGTGTTATAGAACGTGTTTTCACTAAGTTTTTATTTGTAAAAAAGATTTTACATCTGGCAGATGTGGAACACATTTAATGTTCTACTGTGTTCACATAACGTTTAGATAGGCAGTTACAAACCAGCGTACTATAAATTGTGCTGTTTATGAAAAATAAAAGGAAGGTGCTTAGCTGAACTATTTTTAAAGTTTCACCTCTTATTAAGCATGGAAACTGAATTTACCAGTTATCAAGGACTTTGTCAAGATAGGGAAAATTTGATGCTGTTACCATCTTGCTTATCTCGAAGATATTTTGGAACAAATTTTAACCGCAATTTCAGGTGTAATTGCATATAGTAGTACTTTTAAGGATCATAGACATTAATTTTACTACGATATTCGACGCTTACAGGTATTTATATTCTGAAGACTTTTTAATGTTTGATACCACCACATCATTTTTGGATAAATTCTGTATTTGAAAAGTCGTTCCAAGTAATGAAAGCAATGTAATGCAAAAATTAGTTAACACAGGTGTTTTACTTTTCAATTTAAGATCACGGAATTCACATAGAAGGCAGAGAAGCAGGCTTTCATTCTTACAACAATGATTTCTTAAGCCTATTTCTTACAATTTTTAATTGCTATTAAGCATGAAAGTAGCATTGGGATACCTACATGTTACATTCAGTTAATTGGAGGAGGTAAGATTGTTAAAAATCCCCTCAGTGGGGAACTAATAAACGAAATTATTTGCAATGTCAAACTGACATAAGATTCAAAAATATCATAGAAATGTAAAATACTTACAACTACGTTACAATTCTAGTTCCCTTAATTACCTTCACTACTTTTAAATTTTTCCTTAATTTGTTTGAAAATTAAAACGGACCTTGAGCCGTGCTGGTTCGATTTATTAGTATTTGCGCCAGTTACGTCACTCCAACTCGCGTATCGATATCTCTTCGTTACTTCAGCACGGATGGCGTGGCTCCTTTTGGTTTGTCATTTGTGCTTGGCGCTAGTTGCCTCCATTGACGTGTATATCTGGGTTCGCGTGAACAAGGCACGACAGTCCAGCGACGAGTAAGGATAGGGCAAGAGGGCCAGAGGTGCGGAATGTGTCGTGCTCAGCAGCGGTACTCCACACGGGCATCGGCCGGGCGTCCTGATGTTTACCTAGTGGAGTGCCAGTTGCCGGCCGAGCGGCGTCGCCTAATACGTTCCATGTGACGGTGGCCTCATGCACTTAGGAGCCTGCGGCCCAGCTGCTTTTCCGAAGTCTTCAACATTGATTAAAATCATATTATATCTAGGCACCTCAGCACGTCATGTACAACTACTGTTGGACTCTAATTATTTGCGTTAGTTGGTGCCTATTCACTCTTTGCTCGTCATGTACTTCCCTGTCTTTTAGTCCTCGTGTTAGTTTAGGGTGGCTAGCTGAACCCTAGTTGTTTCCCACGCCTATGTTCTTGTGAATATGTGTACCCCGATGACTGATAGTAGTTGTTATGCTTGATAGCAACTATGTCTTCCGTTTGTCGACTTGTCGACCATGAAATTTGATCCTTTATGATTTCCTTAACTGTTATTTGCCGAAGGCAACATTTTTTCCCCTGGTAAAATTGACGCGAATGTTACCTCGTGACCCGTCCAGGGGACAGCAGTAATCATAGGTGGAGTGTTTTTCTTCTACAGGCAGATTATGCCAACCCGTAGTCGTACTTTGGGCAGTGTTGTGGGACTTTCAGAGCTTCCTTTCAGGTTAAGGATGTAGCTCATTAATTCGTTGGGGCACCCGTTAAACTATTCGCTGCCTTCTCCCCACACCCCCTTTGTTTACTGTCCCCTTCAGGCCTTTAGCTGCAATCTTTCTTACTTTTTAAAAAAGAAGGGGGTGATAATTGTCATTTTTTCGTATTAATATGCAATAATTAACATTTTGCCCTATAGGCAATTTATTCAAGAAATCGCACCTTGATATCATGTTGTTTATGAGGACAAGTTCTTCATCTTAATGGACTTTCTTTTTCTTCTGTCTGCATTTTATTCCTGTATCTCTTAATGTATGCCCACCAGACCAAGTTGTGCTAAACTTCTTACATCTCTTGTGAAGATATTTTAATGTAAAATGAAGTGAGGCCTAGTTTTCGTTTTATAATTATACATTCCTTTCTCTTAATGGCTTAAATTTCATACCACTGGCAAGCTTTGTTTATCCATCAGATATTAGTCATTTAAATTGTGTAACTTCTACTGGTTTAATAAACATTGTATACTCGAATTACTGAATGTAAGGAAATTCAACCCAGACCTTCAAAATTTCGTATTTGACTATTCTTATGTAAGCACTGCTCATTCTAATTCACAAGGGAAAATTAGTGATAATCTAGTACTCTTTCCTATCAAACGATGTTGTTGTTCTTGTGCTCTTCAGTCCGGAGACTGGTTTGATGCAGCTCTTCACCCTACTCTATCCTGAGCAAGCCTCTTCATCTTCTCATAAGAATGGCAACTTACATCCATTTGAATTTGCTTACTATATTCATCTCTTGCTCTCCCTCTGTGAGTTTTACCCCACACACTTCCCTCCAACGCCGAATTCACAATTCCTTGATGTCTAAGAATTTGTCCTAACAATCGATCCCTTCTTTTAGTGAAGGTATGCCAGAAATTCCTTTTCTCCCCAATTCTGTTCAGTACCTCTTCATTAGGCGATCCACGCACCGAATCTTCGGTATTCTTCTGTAACACCAAATTTCAAAAGCCTCTATTCTCTTCCTGTCCGCACTGTTTATCGTTCATGTTTCACTTCCATATAAAGCAACATTCCACACAAATGCCTTCAGAAAGTATTTCCTTATGCTTAATATTCGATTTTAAATTTCTCTTTTTCGGAAACGCTTTTCTTCCCATTGCCATTGTGCATTTTATATGCTCTGTACTGCGACCATCCTATGTTATTTTACTGCCCAAGTAACAAAACTCATTTACCATCTTTATTGATTCGTTAGCTAATTTAATTCCTCCAGGATCGCCTGATTTTCTGAGACTGCATTTAATTACCCTTGTTCTGCTCTTGTTAATATTGATCTTATATGCTCTTTTCAGCACACTGTCCATTTCGTTCAATTGCTCCTCCAGGTCCATTGCTGTCTCTCACAGAATTACAATGTCATCAGCAAAGCACAATGTTTTTCAAACTTTCTGACAGATTAAAATTGTGTGCCGGAACCGGGACTCGAACCTGGGACCTTTGCCTTTCGCGGGCAAGCGCACTACCGACTGTGCTATCCCGACACGACTCTAGATGCCGCCTCACAACTTTACTTCCGCCAGTACCTCGCCTCCTACTTTCCAAACTTCACAGAACCATGCAAGACTAGCACTCCTGGAAGAAAGGATATGGTGGAGACATGGCTTAGCCACAGCCTAAGGGATGTTTCCAGAATCAATCTCCGCTGCAGAGTGAAAGTTTCATTCTGGCACAATGTTTTTATTTCTTTACCCTGAACGTTAATTCCTTCTCCAACCTTCTCTTTGTTTTCCTTTACAGCCTGCTTAATGTACAAATTGAATAACACTTGGGAAAGGTTGCAACCCTTCCTTATACCCTTCCCAACCTCTGCATCCCTTTTATTCCCTTCAACTCTAATAACTGCTGTCTGGTTTTTGTACAAGTTGTAAACGATCTTCCGTTCCCTATATTTTACTCCTGCTGATTCCAGAATTTGAAAGAGTGTATTCCAATTAACATTGTAAAAACTTTCTCCAAATCTACAAAAGCTTGAAATGTATGTTTGCCTTTTCTTAATCTATCTTCTAGGATAAGCCGTAAAGTGAGTATTGCCTCCCGTGTTCCTACATTTCTCTTCAATCTAAACTGGTCTTCCCCAAAGCCGGCTTTTGCCAGCTTTTCTATTCTTCTGTAAATAATTCGTGTTAAAATGTTGCAACCATGACTTATTAAACTAGTGATTCCGTAATTTTCACGTTTGAAAAAGCTTTTATTTGAATATTGAATCTACATTTCCGATTGTGTATGGAGTTACCCTGTCTCAGGTCAAATCCATTATAACAATGAGAAATGAATTCCTCCTTTTTCCATGGTGTAATTAGACCCACACTAATTGTACATTTTTAAGTAACTTTAATTGCTTCTGGCAATAGGGCTGAAAATGTTAGTTTTGCGTTAATTTACTACTTCGAAACCATACTGCACATATGAGACGTGAAAAATAATTTAATTTACTGTTGTGTGTATATCATGCTCCTACAAAACTGTGGAGGTTGCGTTACGATTTTATATAAAACAACTTTTAGTAATTCTAAAAATTACCAGGCTATTATGCAGTGGTCTTACGGATTTATTATGGAAACCACGGCAAAATAGCCCGGAAATTTTAAGTAATTTTGACCTTTCCGGCCGTGAAAGTTCACATTTTACAATTTTCATAATACTCTTTAAAGTTTCAGGAGTTACTAAGGATTAATATAATCAAACGACAACAGTTACTTATAACTAATTAATTTAATGCAGCCTTCATGTCTCGATAAAGTACTTCATCCACTTAAAATCCTGAAACGTGTGGGCTATGTTATCGTGGGAAAGATTTTAACACCACTATTTTCAATAGTGTAACGATAACAATACTGAACGTAGACATCACGACTTTTTAGACATTATTTCTAGCAAACATTACGTTGTTTGACATAAACTACATTCTTCTACATAAATTCTATACTACGGTGACTGGTAAACCAGGAACTGCTTAATTTATGGACTTCTTATATCTTAACCATGCACTGTATATAAAACAAATGGCATTATGGATGGTTTTATTGTGGTGCAATTGTCGAACATTCCTCTCCTTGACGTAGTAAGAGTTGCATTTCATAGGGATCAGTAAAATAACGACAAGGAATCAGTAGTTTCCTTTGAATCGTTATTTTGAGATTTAACTTGAGTCATAAATGTGGGGAATAATTTGCTTAGGGTATAAAATCATATTATGTAAACAGGACACGGAAATACTATTTAATAACCTTTGGAATAAATATTATACCAAGGTAGTACTGTAATTTCTTGGAGTTAAGGCTATGCTTGTGCTGGTTATGTTCTCGTGACAATTTATTTTCAGCTTACGGTGTGGAATTTCATTTGTTATTAGGTGTGGAAATACCATCGGAGAACTCACTTTAGAAAGATTGTAGGCATCAAATTTACAAGAACGCAATTTGATATAAATGTTTCACCAAGCATCTAAGAGGTTAGGAAACAGACACTGTTGTTTCCAGGTTTTGAATGTTATACAATAGTGTCTTATGTCCAAAACTTATTCACCAGCTGCGAGTAAGCATTTAGTTAATTAAATTTTTGTAGTATTTAGCTTAAAGATAATCGACATTAAATGTATCATATTTATTATAAACATCATACGTTTTGTTTTTAAAAGGCTAAATCAGGTTTTATCCAGCACATTTAGATTCTTCGGGTCTTAAAACATTTGTTCCATGTAAAACACAGAAATTATTGGTGTTTTACATATCAGTATGAAGAAAGATAAGAAAACCCAGTGTAGTGAGTTATAGAATATCAGAAACATATTCTGGATTTTTACTGGCACCCGTAAGTGCTCTATACAATTTACGTAAATTATTTCACCAACTGCTATTAAGCAGTAATGTAATTTGCACGCCATTATTTACTCCACAGGCCAGAGAAGCACATTTCCTCAGTTGAATGTTGTCATATGTGACATTAGCTGCACAGTAGAAGAATTTAATCGTCACTTTCATATCATCAATATAGCAAATGACATTCACAGAAGTGAAGAGGGAAATGGAGCACTCTACAGGGAGAAGAGGGAAAAATCTGAGGCATAAAAACAGTGTGAGTCGAAGGGTGAGAACTAGAGGAGTAGTGACGCGGAATCGCGACGTAATTTTAATGAGGGCAGTCTAACTAGGGAGCGCTGAAAGGTTTCTCTTCTCTGGAGCTCCCGGTTGTTACGAGGAACTGGGAGCGCAGTGAATGGCAACCAGGAGTGTCATCGTGGGCGGCCTTCTTTATGGCAGGCGTAATTAACAATTTCCTTGGTGCAAAACTCGTTATTTCTCGGCATTAGGGTGCGCGCGACTTCATTAAAGTTAGTGTGCGACTCGCGATTTCCCGTAATTAACGCCAGTGGGGCGGACCGCTCATACTGGGAGCTGCTGGCGGCCGCCACGCGCCCCTGGCGGGTGGGCAGCCCGCCGTACTGCCAGCTGTTCCTACACTTGACTGCATCGGTGGATGCGTGGTCTTTATCAAAAGTAAAGCAGATTGTGTGTCTTAATCTGTGGGAAATGCTCTCTTTACTGTTAGCACTTGAATATTGAAAAGCGGCAACTGGTACGGGGCCATTAAAGTTTTTGGGGTACATTCGAGACATTAGTATTCGCATTAAAGAGACCCATATTATAAAGTGATATATTTGTTTCTTGTCCCTATTTATAATTGTGGCTGTACTTCAGAGAAGATAACTGCTTTATTTATGTCTGTGTTCATTCATCTCGGGGACTAAAAGAGGGAGAACTATAAAGAGAGCCGAGCGGTCTGGAGCGCCACGTTGCGGATCGCGCGGCCTCCCACGTCGGAGGTTCGAATCCTCTATCGGGCATGGATGTTTGTGTCGTCTTTAGTATAAGTTAGTTCTTAAGTAGTTTGTAACTTTAGGGACAGATGAGCCCGCAGTTAAGTCCCATAAGCTTTACAAACCTTACAACTGTAAAGAGGAAGGTAGGGCCCATAAGGAGATAGATTTTTTATTTCCTGTTACACTATTTATTTAGAAACATTCTATTTTAAAATCACAGTCTCGATCGCAAGAGATTTTTTTCAAATGTTCAGAAGTTTTTAAACCTATTTGCCCTGCCCAACCGGCTATGGACAACACATACACACACACACACACATCCCCATGGAGGACTCGAACATCCGACGGCTAGCAGCCACGCGCTTCGCAGCAAGGCGCCTTAGAACACTATGCCACTCTACCGCAGCAGAGATTTCTATTTCATATCTGGGTTCAGTCTACATCTACAAGCCCACCATGGCAGTCGACCGTGGGAATGTGTCCATAGTCGGCTGCCATGGTGGGACTGAAGGTCTTACAACCAGACTGAGACCGGTTGTCAAATAATAATAATAATAATAAATATTCTAGCGATCGAGGCTGTTTTGTAATAGGATGCTACTAATAATCGTTGTTTCCTCCTCAAATGTTTTCTAAAATTGTATATTTATCAATATACTTGAGTGGTGTAAAATGGATTTATTAATTAAGTGCATTGGGCAGTAAGAGTAATAAACAATTAGAAGTTACTACATTTTAAAGCTAGTGATAATGAAAATTTTAGAATCGACTAGACAGTCTGACCAAACCTCTGAATTCAATAATGAGCAATCTCAAATGTCTCTAATATTATGGGACCTAACTGCTGTTATCATCGGTCCCTAAACTGACAAACTACTTAAACTGACTTATCCTGAGAACAACACACACACACACACACACACACACACACACACACACACACACAGACACACACACACACACACACATCATTGCACGAGGAAAGACTCGAACTCTGCTCCCGACATTTTGAACGGCTGTGGCTGTCAAACTAAACGTGATAAAAAAAAGTCATACAAAATTGTTTGTACACAGCTGGTGTCACAAATTTCAGTGCATGATAGAAACAACCAGTGTTCCTTCAAGAAAATGAATGTTTGCATAAAAAATACACTTCCTAGGTATTTTTACAATCTGTTTATTTGCTAACAATACGAGTCCTTGACTACCAATCCATTCTGTGGAAACCGCACATCTATCGCACTTCCCGTTTCCGTAATATTTGCTGTGCACTTGTTATCTGATTCACCCTGTATATTTTAGCTGTCTGGTTCTTTCTTTTGAAGTTCAAGTATATAGTTGTAGTTTTCGTAAAAACAATATTTTCCAAACTTTTATATATATAGGTCAAAAATTAATTTCGTGTTTTTCGGATCACAGAATATACTGGGTGATAAAAAAGTCAGCATAAATTTCAAAACTGAATAAATCACGAAATAATGTAGATATACAGGTAATAATAGACTCACATGCTTGGAATGACATGGGCTTTTATTAGAACCAAAGGAAAAGTTCAAAAAATGTCCGACAGATGCCGCTTCATCTGATCAGAAAAGCAATAATAAGCATAACAAATTAAGACAAAGCAAATATGATGTTCTTTATAGGAAATGCTCAATATGTTCACCATCATTCCCTCAACAATACCTGTTGTCGAGGAATAATGTTGTGAAAACTGTAAACCGTGTTCGGAGTTATGGTGAGGCATTGTCGTCGGATGTTGTTTTTCAGCATCCCTAGAGAAGTCGATCGATCACAATACACTTCAGGCAACAGCCAATAATCGCAAGGATTGAGGTCTGGGGACCTGGGAGGCCACGCATGACGAAAGTGGCGGCTGAGCATACGATCACCATCAAATGACGCGTGCAAGAGATCTTTCACGCGTCTAGCAAAACTTTTTTTCTAATAACACCCCATGTAATACCAAGCTTATGGGTCAATTTTTTCCTGTCTATCTACATCATTCCGTGATTTATTAAATTTTCAAATTTATACTGACTTTTTGATCATCCAGTATGTTAGCATCGCAAACGCGCTGAGTAGGAATATGTACCACTATGTAAGAGAAAAATAAAACCCCAGCAACGCTGGGTCACCCAATATTAAAAGTTTATATCAGTGCGACATGTTTCGAGATTTCATTAATCGGCCTTTAGGCAACAACTTCAGTAAAATAAATAGAAAACACTTCAGTCTTCTTCCTTTGGTCACTGCCACTTTAATAACTGCTGCAATTCACGGTTCTTCCTTTCCCTCCATTCGTCCCCATCCTTCACTGGCCCCAAACTATAAGGATGGCATTCTCAAATGATAGATTTCTTTCCATCTTGCGGGTAACACTGCCGGTTGTATTATTCTTTTGTAGATATTAATCTTTAAGGATCTTGGGGACGTTAGTAGCTTTCCCATAGCAAACTTTGACCTGTTTCCAGCCTGTACTCGAGCGGTAATTTACTGGTAATTTCTCTTGTCGTCTCATATGTAAAACAGCTGCAAAAGTTCGATAACATTGACTCCAGGAGAAGTTCCTTGAAAGCTTACACAAACAGATAGGTAATTATACGAGATACGGGACTCTCCCTAATAGCTCCTTTCTGGTCCTAGAACTGCTTATTTCATAAAAACTAAAAGCCAATACATTCTAAATATGTTCTTCACAACTTTAACCTCTGTAACGGTATCGTATCAGAGGGTGAGAAGTAAAAGAAATCATAAGTCACTGACGTACTAAACGTAGTGGTAGAGATGGGTCTTTCGCGACGAACGGTTCCAAAGGAACAGTTCACACAGGTGAAGGAGCAAGGATCTACATAAGAGGAACAGTAGTTGGTCTTCACATAGGTGCTCCTTGTTGGTCTCGAGCCGTAACATATGCGGTGGCTACTATAGCTGGCATCATATAAGAAGGCGCTTCCGCGCACTCAAGCGGAACGATAGGGGAAGGGAGGAGGGGAGGAGCCGCGGCAGAGCGCCAACAGTTGCTGCTGAAACTGGGTCGCCTTCGTAGGTGACGCCGACTATAGTACCAGAATCTGCTACGTGGACGTTCCCGTTCCAGTGTCAGGCAAGCCGCACGACCGTTCCCATTCCGGTCACTGTTTCAGGTCACTGCTTGTTACTGAACTGTCGTCCGTTTTGTTCACTACTCTCGCATTTTCTCATTGTAGTTCAGACTCTTTCTGAAATTTGAAAGATTGGTTATTCGCGTCTTCTGTTCAGCGTCCATTACCAGAAATTTGCATTTTACAGACATTTTATTATTTTGTAACTAAACGTACATCAAATTTTACTCTGTGTAATACATACATTTTACAGGAATGATAAAAGCAAATCTGCTTATTTTTATCAACGCTGGAAGACACAATTCTTGCCAGTTTCCTTATTATTATTCATACATTTTTAGATTTCATCTGCTTAATTTTTTTCACTTAACTTTTAATCATCTTTTTTTTTCATTTCCTCCCTAGACGATACGTGATAGGTGGCTACAATTGTTAAGTTTCTGTGTGCTATCTACTGTTAGGTTCTTTTACTAAAAAACTGAAAAACAAATGTTTTGTTTCATATCGCCTGAGTAGGAAAATGGATTTCGATTTCGAAAGATGTAGACAGCAATAATGTCGTACTTACTTTTTATATCGGAAATTATTGTTCAGCGCCAAACTTACTGGATCAAGCTGTTACGAATGGGTTCACAGTGCTGGACTGAATAGCACACAACAGCGGAAATTAAATGGAACAGTATGAGCTTGCAGTTTCACGTCACTTCGTTATGTAATGAAACAATGCCTATGTCTAACGCAACAGCGCGTATCCAGAGCTTTTAGGAACCACCAGCTAACCTGTTAAGGGAACACCGCAAGATGTAAAACGCCGACACATTCGTATGACAGGGCCGATGTGGTCATGACGGAGCGCGTGGGGGAAATAACAGCCACTCCACACATGCTACATATTCTCCATCACTTGAACTTATAGGTAGATAGGCAGTCAGTCAGACGAATCGATGGCTTACACTTCGTTAGCACTTGATTCCCTTACATGTCGTAACGTCGGTACAAGTCTGTTATAGAACTACAACATTCTTCTATATCAGCTGATAACCGGCGGGATGTCGATTTCTGCATAACGTAAGAGTTCGGCGCTATAACCTACGGGCGCACAGGACGTATATGGGAGACTTCATTGTCCTGCACACCGAAACACCAGCGTTCCTGGGAGATACGCCTATCTGCAGGTAGGCCAGGAATCAGCGCACATCACGAACACGCGACAAGGATCAATGCGGTTCAGTATGAAGACGATAAGAAACAGCTATTAGGGTGGGGATCGAGAACCACCAGTCGAAACGTGTGGATCTCTCATTCAAACGTTCCGCCATACTTCCGTACGGTTCCACAACCAACGGCGCGATAGCAGGGTCGCCTACCTCCGCCCGCTGAAATAGTACGGAATCAGTCGCACTGTCAGCACACAGTAAGGCGAGAGGCCGCCGACGTCATCAACCAACACCACCTAAACGATAAGGCCTCACAACTCGGTTGTGACGTCACGACTCTAAGGCGAAGGGAGCCGGCAAGCCTTACCTCACGCTACCTGTGAGGAAGTCGTTACAATGGAATCACTTCAGAAATTGAAACATTACACGCATCCAAATTCATTACAGCGATGAAATTTGCAGCGAATGTCATGTAATTAAGACGTTACCAACGATTATACTACCACTAAAACTAAGAGCAATCAGCAGATATACGAAGTGTATCATATGTATAATAGCGAATATGTATCTGTATAGCAACATGTTTATTTACGTTGGGAGTTACTTTCATTATAACAGATTTTTAAAAGATTGTCACAGTTAACAGTAATTTGAATAAATAATTACGAGAATTCTGCCACAAACTTCGACCAAGTATGAGGTTTGTACAACTGTATATTGCTAGTGTCCAAATCTCTTTTTAAAATTGCGTAAGTAAACACTTACTTCAAGAATAGATTTACAGTATTGTGAAATGATTCGTGTTAAGCAGTATAGTTAGGTTTTATATATGCTTAACTTGTTTAGCTACTAGTACTACAACTGATTTTTACATCACCACAGCTTACAGAAAGCTAACATTGACGTCTTAAAGCCATAAATACTTACAATAACTCACATGCAAACCGGTAACATGTATGGCATTGGTATGGTTTACTGCACAAAATCTATAAATAATTAATGGTTTCTTGCAGTAGAAATGAATAAATGAGATGTCAGTCCGTTTTGTGTTAAAAGTACAATTTGCAGAGCATTAGGAAGTATGTCATTTTTAATATTACAATATTTCATCTAACAGTTGTTTCATTATGGAAATTAATGTGTCAAATGACTGGATTGGCAAAACGTGCTCTACTGATCAGTTATATTAACAATAAAATCATCTTTTCATTAACAGTAAAGCCTTTCTTTAAATTTGCATTGGCCTACTTCAGTAAATGAATCATGTGCTTACAATACTAGGAGTTAAGTATAGAAATTTCTGCCTACTCTCTGTATTTAACTCTTGAAAACATCTATAGAAAAAAAATCAACACACACTCCTAGTTAAATCACTCTTATAAAAAGGAGTACCTATATGTAATAGTTAAAAAGAGTTGTAAATAAAACCAGAGTTGTATTGTACTGTTTATTAAGTCTAATAATATTACAAGCATCTGAACATTTCTGCAGTTTATTAATCACTCTCTTCAGATAATACACCATGGGATGAGAGAATTTATATGGTACTTTATGTGTATGTGTAACATTTTTTTCTCTTATACATTTAAGCTTTTTCCATGATAGCACAAATTTAAATTTGTACACGAACTTATACATTACATATGTCTAGAGCCTTACTGGCCACAAATTGGTTACCCCTAATCAAATACAGAAACTTAGAGACGTCCCCGTGACGTATTTATAACATGGATGCACTTTGATTTACATAAATTACCTCAACATATAACATTCAAAATAATTAATGATGTAGCTTTGAAAACCATGCCAGTGTCAGCTACTATGCACAATCTTATGGAAGGTGATTCTATACTTCAAATTCTTCAGTACAGCATAAATACTAACAATTCATTATAGGCATAAGCTGGCTCTGTGTGACACACACACACACACACACACACACACACACACACACACACACACAATCATGAACAGAGGGTAATGTAGCAACATACCACGCCCAATGTACTGTAAGATAAGAAGCATTGAAGTTTGATCCCGTGAAAGGAAATTTTAAATGTAATTGGAATGAATTTTAAAAAAGTCTGACAATTCTAAACATTTTTAACTTGTCTCTGCACTTTACAGATAGAAATACCTGTGACAAACTCAGAAGACAGGGTAAGGTGTCCTAAAACTGGTACAGCAAAAATATTCCAATAAATGGTACACAGTCTATTCACATGGAAACCATACCTATCACAAAGGTTCCAACTATTACTTATGCTGCTGTGTAGAATTCAAGATGGGGATACCACTGATGGCTTTGACCAGTGATTCATAGGAATAAAAGTTATTACTGAATAAATGTGGTCAATTTACATCACCAAAAGCAAGCTGTTACACCCACGTTGTGACTACACATCTCTGAATCACGATCTGGCAGCAATTTGCATTCCCAAATAAATTCTATGAACCTGACTATCACTAAGATACGACTCATTCACCCAGTCTTCAATTGACCGGCTGCTGTTTAGGAATATCCGGTAATATTTGTTTTTTTCAGTTATAAACTACAGTATTGAGGGGTGAAATAATTTAGTCAGTAAGTATTATGGAATTCAAAATAAATGTGCAAACAGTTCAAGAACATTTGTAAAAATTATGAAAACACAGATTTTGCATCCATCAAATTTGCATTACATAGGCAGAAAAATATGAACCGTCTGCTGGATTATTCATTAGCATCACATTTAGGTCTGTTATATGTAGGTAGTTATTTAACACTCACTGTTACCCTCAAATAAGATATGCTTGAGTCTCAAAATATGATATGCCTACACAACTGTTTCCTAAAATGGATACACTTTTTTTTTAATTCACTAAGCCTTGAACACAAAAATTTGTGTTAATGCAGTTTTGCAATAATGCAGCAGTAGTTGTGCAGTATTTCTTGCTACTTCTGTTCGCAGCACTGAATCACCAGCAAGTTTGAAAATTTACTCCTTCAGAGACTAAAAAGAAAACTGACAAACCTGTGATCAAGTGTAGTCAGATTAACCAGTTGTCACAAGCAATGACTTCAGAAGAATTCAGTGAAAAAGAAAAAGCCTCCAAACAACAGGGGGTTAGCTCAAAAGCAGAAGAGTCAGATAGGATGCCTATGGCCAAACTTATTGCAAAGAGTACGAACACTGAGTCTCACCTCTCTTAGAAGAGTGATGACACCCCTGATGATGTTAATCCCTTTGAAGAATCCATACTAGATCATATTGTAATGATTGACCCAGACCATGTAGCTGGAGGAGAAACATTTTTGCCTAATTTCAAGAGGGAAAGAGAAATTTCTACAATTATAGGTATGTGTACACCATACAAAAAGTACTAGAAAATGGCCTTGAACTTATGGAACTAGAGTCTACGGAAAAAAATAGTTTATAAATTAAATGAAAAAGGCATTTCTGTAACTAATGAGACCGATGTGATAAAGAAATTGCCAACTCTTTGTGTTACTTCTGGTGTTGGAAATATCAAACAAGGTCCTGTTGATTTTTGTGAAATTATTGACACATCTTTTTAGTTTTGGTATTTAAAATAGGTTCTGTTCAGCAATATGTTAACACTGGTACACACAATAGACTTCCACATTTCTGATGGTGAATGTTTGTCCCAGACATCAATCAGAAAATCATTATTGCCCAGTATAAAATCAAGGATTGATTTAGTTGCTACTCGCCGCTGGTTTTGAAGTCTGAGGAAGGAATCACAATAATCATCTGACAATAGCTTTCGTATCCAGCAGAAAGTGTGCATTACAACCAATAATGTGATTTTTTGGGATATCGTAAATTACTCCTGTTAAAATTTTTAATAAGTTTGTGCTCTGCACCACATGCCAATTCTCTATCCACTGTAAGTAACTGAGCACAGTTTGTACATTTTAATTTCATAAGGAAACTGTAGCAACAGTAGCCTGCAATAAATGTAAGCACTGGTAATTATGCGGTGACACAGTCTAAATCATCCTGACTAACACTTATTTCTTTCAAAATATTTGGTACAGAGCTATCAATGACTGTGTCAACAAATTCTGATTGGGAAAGATTTAATTAAAACTTTCTTAGTGAAGCCACTTTGGAAACAGAGCGCTAACAAAGAAGAATAGGTCCTGAATTCTAGAAATGTATATGTGCTATGCGTAAGTGCAGAATGAGTTATTTTGTTTGTTTGTTAATCTATCGGACCAAACTACGTGGTCATCAGTCCGTAGCTTACAAACTACTTAAACCTAGGTAAACTAACCTACGGACAACACACACACCCATGCCCCAGGGAGGACTCGAACCTCCACGGCGAGACGCTTTAGACCGCTCGGCTACTCCACCGCGGCCAGAATAAGTTTCTTTTGTGAGCTTACCTACTGATAAATTCATGGACTCCCATTTATCCAGCCAATTCATAAACGTCTCTAGAAACAGACATCTTTCATCATCAGGGTGTTTTGTCAGTGGTTTCTGCATTATGTTCCTTAGTCCTTTCGAAGGGGTCTTAACATTAAGAATTTGCCACCATGTGCTAGTTATTTTTATAAATGCAGTTGTGCCTTTCTTAATTTTCAATATCAACTTAAGTAAGCTTCTCTGGACAGTTTCATTGAAAAATTGGCAAACAAGCTTATTT
Source organism: Locusta migratoria (assembly GCA_026315105.1). NCBI lineage: Eukaryota > Metazoa > Arthropoda > Insecta > Orthoptera > Acrididae > Locusta > Locusta migratoria. The sequence continues at coordinate 452,158,732 of CM048744.1, forward strand.
TGTTTTTCCAGTAAAGATGGCCACAGTGCTTTCAACCTTAAGCCATACCCATACTTCACTAATAAATTTGTTACATTCTATTTCATACAATGATCGTATTGCTGTAAATGAAGCTTTCATTGCAACACATGTGTTTTCAAAGCTGGGAAATAAGAAAGAAAATCATTCTTCATGTTAACCCAATTATTTCTTATGCATTTGCGCGGTGGCCGAGGGGACTGAGGCGCTTCAGTCACGGTCTACACGGTCACTACGGTAGGGGGTTCGAATCCCCCCTCGGGCATGGATATTTGTGCCGTCCTTAGTTGTAGCTAGTTCATAAGTAGTTTGTAAGTTTAGGGACTGATGACCCCGTAGTTAAGTCCCTTAAGCTTAACAAACATTATGCATTTGAAAAGTGGACAGTGTCTATAACATAAAACAAGGGCCTGGAATGATCAGCTGGGTGTCTGTGAGCAATACTCAGCTGTGGTGGAGTTGCAAAATTTGAGATAGCCTTTCTATTAATCGAGTTATTGTCAGAAGTAATACAGATAACTCTCAACCCTTTGTTTTCTAAGCCTATCAATACCTTTTTGATTACTCTGAACAAGCTGTCAGCAGTCATCAGTGGTGGATGAGTTAAAGACGATAGTTTGTTTACAAACAAAACAGATTAATATTTTGTGCTTAAAAAGTGGTCTGTAGCTTCTCTCTAATAGTTAGGTGTAGGTTAACCGAGAGATTTTTGTTTTCGTATGTGAGCGCCGAAGGCGCTAATTTTTGGACTAAGACCTGTGATCGATGGTACATTCTGTTACCTTTAATAACTACAGATTATTTGTATCTACAATAACACAAGTATTACGATATCCCGTATAATGGTTTTCCGACATCTTGATGACGTCATGGATCAAAGCAGAAGGGTGGTACCCCAGTCTACAGTTATGCCTTAGTGGGTTCTTGATTTTGTATCAATCCTTCTGCAAATTTTATAATATTATCTACATCAGAAATAGAACTTACAGTTATTTAAATATTTTTGGTCGAGATTTCTTGCCCCTTGACGAAAACACACTCAAATGTGAATTAATAAGTATGTGGAGAACATCAAGTGTTTTCGTAATATCAAAATAAAATAAAATAAAAAAAATATGTATGAATCCTTCACAGCTGTTGACCACTTTTCACTGCACTTCACACACTCCCTTTCTTCGTTAATTCCTGGAATGAACCGAAAGACATTTTCTTTTTATACTCCTTTAGGAAGCTATTGCTGCCTTCAGTGCAGCAGCCTCCTGTTTTTTCTGCTTTACAGATGGAGATTCCCAGTTGATTGGTGTTGTTTTAGATAAATAGGAAGGGCACTTAGGAAGTTTGCACGGTAGAGCAGTTTTTCTGAGTTTTGGCTTACTCAGTGGTGACGTTACAATAGCTCCCGTCTTCCAATCTATTGCTTCTGAGAAATGTAGATAAAAAATATACAGTATAGACTTCACTAAAACTTTTACCACAAAACACCGTTACGTTGATAAGTACTTTCCTCTAACTAATTGTAGCTAAGCTTAAAATTAAATCTACTTGCCACAGAATGTTAGCTCGGAATGAAACTATCCCTTTTGTATGCAGATAACTATTCAGCACGCTTTTCTTCATCACAAAGAAATGTGAAAATGTGGACTTTTTTCATATTGGTGTAATTACCGACACAACCCGCAACACAGGACTAAACGGCGGCACAGCGACCACCTGTAACTCTTCCTGCGGAGCACACTGTGGCGGTTTGGCTTCCTGACAAATAACTGTCTCTCCAACACCATTTAAGAACACACCCATCAAGGGATGCGCCAGCAACCGTCGGACCCCTTGTAGGATTAAGAGGACCCTTTGGTTGGAAGTCTTTGGAGGCAATGTAATCCAGTTTTGTTGGATGGTACAGAAGAGGTCGGAAAGACTGCTGACAGTCATTACTGACATGGGACGATTCTTTAGACTAGTGTTTTCCATCCTTTACGAATATGCGACCACTTAGCAAGTAAAACCATTATGGCGACTCCCTTTCAAAGAAAACTATTCTGGCGACCCCCTTCTTCCCGAACCGTTACAAAACTGTTAATTCAAACGAAACGAATTTTATCTCCTTCCTTTTGCTTCAGTTTTTTTAAATAAATGCGTTAAATTCTTTTGTGTAGTTTTCGTAATGGAACACATTCACATGTTTTACATGATTTTCGACAGAATTATATGTTTTGATTAATGAATCTTTCGCAATTCAGACATGACTCAGAAGCGAATTATGCTGTACAGAAATATATATATATATATATATATATATATATATATATATATATATATATATATATATATATATATATATATATATATATATTAGTTTTTCAGAATTAACGTATCATGTCCTTTTACCCATGGATTGGTTCCTGAAAAGAGTTTTCAAGCTTTGCGCTTTTCCATCGTTAAAGCACTGTATCAAAAATCATAATGATTGTTAAGTAAGTAACTCAGAAATCTTAACATCAATTTCACTTATGCATACGTTTTTGGAATACTGAATTCTTGGTTATTGTATGGTGCAAGTGCTTCCTTCTGTGACGGCGATACCCCGAGCAAGACTTGCCGACCCGAGAGTGGGTCGCGACCCAAAAGTTGAAAACCACTGCTTCAGACCGTTACGATTCTCTCACCCCCTTCTGCTATACGCTGAGTCAGTAAATGCTTCATCTTTTTTAACAATTCCGTCTACCGTTTAGTCCATAAAGCCGTAACATTGACCATGTCCTCGGGTAAAATATTAGTATTGAGATCAATGCTGAGTGAACGCAAAGCAACAGTCTCATCCCAAATACTACTGCACGTGGGTTAACGTGAACCAGTGAGTAAATGTGCCCCCCTTACCGTCCTCTGCTGGCGCTTGATAATGATATATTAACCGAAACCGATAGCTTTGTCTAATAAATTAAGCAGATGTGGTCGACATGACATTCTACAAATATTGAAAAGCTGTTAACCTCCACCATCTTCCTTAACATACACACTGCCTGAAAATATAAGGAATGCACGCAGAAGGAGAAGCTGGAGTTGAATGAAAATATCACGTGAATCTATTGACCTGATTACAAAATGGGATAAGAGACAAGTTCCTTGCGAGTTACAGGTGGGTCTTCGGCACCAGGTCACAATCCTCCCACCCCTACCGTACTCGGCCGCAATGTATGCCGTAATGCGGTTCGGTGTCGCGCAGCTTTTGGATGCTTCCCTGACACACGTTTACAAACGTTATATCGTTTCAGATTATTCACTTCTGTATTTTAGAATCACGGTAAACGCTGAAGAAAATATACTTTTTATCTCTAGGCTTTTAATTTTTTCCATTTCTGCCTACTGAGGATTGGAAAGGAACACAGCGACGAGATAAGCAAGCAAAATTCCCCATGTCATTCGGGAAGGAGAGGAACACCCCACACCCTCCCACTCTAGCTGCCAGGGAAAGGAAAACACAGTAGACTAATGAGGTGGTTATGAAATGGGGTATTTATGGTACAGCTATAAGTGTTAACAGGGCTCGCATTCGAACTTCTTGATGGTTCCTTAAAGTAAGCCGCTCCCCTTCAACCTTGCACATTGGCAATCTTGAGGAGATATGAAACTCACTTGCTACTCCATTCAGTACTTTTGTGTCTGTAAATTTCTTTTGGCAAGATGTATCTATGATCGCATAGGATAATTAATGAATAAAGTTTCTACGGTTGCTGAATAACATTACGAAAATTTTTACGAACTGTGTTCAACACCTACTCGGTGTAGCATCAACATAATATGCTACTGACCAGTTGATAGCAACTGATTTCGTGATATAGTGAAGTACTTTGAAGTTTATTATTCCTCAACTGATCATTTGATTTGTCATATGCAACAACTTTAATGAACATATTAGGATGGTTTGTAACTTCATTAAGTGTTTCGGTAAATTTATACTCCCACGTAATTTGATAGAGAATCCTAAGAAACTGGTCGTATGTATACTAGTGGCAAAACACAATCAATACATTCAGTACGCGATAGCAATTGTGATGCTACTGATGTCACTTCTGCCAATGCAGTATTGCTTAACACATCTGTATGAAACTCTTTCACGAAAAACGACGACGCAAATACTACAAAATTCGTATCGAGAATATATGTCACAGTGCGTAATTTAGAAGTAGATACCCCTGGAGTATTAAAGCAACTTAAATCACTTAACAAAAGTAAGTCTCCCGCTCCCGACCATATACCAATTACGATCCTTTCACAACCGCTCACTCAGCGAAAGACCCATGCCCAAAGACTAGAAAATTGCACAGGTCATTCCATTATTCATGAAAGGCAATACGAATGATGGGAAGAATTACACGCCAATATCATTAACTTTGGTTAGCAGCAGCATTTTATAACATATACTTTCCTCAAATATTATGAACTCCCTGGAAAAGAAAGACATATTGATACATAATGAACAAGGATTCCAAAATTACGTTCTTGTGAAACAGAGCTGGTTCTTAACATACACATAATGTGACGAGTGCAAGCGAAAAAGGATGTCAAATAGTTATCGCATTTCTATATTTCTGGAAGGCTTTTGACACCGCATCTCACAACCGTCTTCTAGTCAAATTGCGTGCTATAGGAACATCGCCAAAGTTATGCAACTAGATTCGTGATTTCCTGTCATAAAGGACACACTAAGTTGTAATTGAGGGTAGAACGGAAGTGATATCAGGCAGAACGGAAGTGATGTCTTGCGTTCCCCAGGGAAGTTTTATAGGGCCCCTACTGTTCCTTATAGTTATATATGGTGTCATCAGTTAGTAAAGTCACCAAAAGTTCAAAAGTTACTGCAAAATGTTTCAGATAAGATATCTGCATGGTGAAGACTTTCGCAATTGACTCTTAATAGTGACGGCTGTAAAGTGATTCATATGACCACTAACAGAAATTCATTATATTTAATATACGCAATAAGTCAGTCTAATCTACAAACCGTAAATTCAACTAAATGACTACGAACGACAATTAAGAACAACTTAAATTAGAAAGAACACATTCAAGGAAATGATGCACAAGTTGGGGCGGAAATCAGTAAAATAAGACGTTATTTGTTGCAAAGAGATTTATTTCTTCAACCAAATTACTCTTCGAACTTACCGGTCCACTTGCTTAGTAATTCAGTGTCATACACATGTACTGATATTTGAATGGGTAAAAGGAAGATAGTTTTTCGTACAATTTTTCTCTTCACAAATACCTTCCTCGGACTTCATCGAATAAATGGGGAAAAATGATAATTTCTCCTAGCGTTTTCGAGTTTTGTGTTTACCAGCACAATCAGCGATTCATATTTATAAAATTGACAACTGATTTGGGCAAAACTACGTAGCCATACCTAAACGTTTCAGTAAGATTCACACACTGTAAAATGTGTCGTATTAACGGTAGTAAGTCAAGTCATGATGCACCAGGCTCCACTGGGTGCACAAGCGCTTCTTCAACTAAGAGATGAAGGACAGCGGAATAAGGTCAGGTGATTTTAGTTGATTGTAACGACTCCTTACCATTTACAAAACCTCTTATACGGATTATGGATTTTATTGAGATGTATGTATATGTAACCAGATGATGGTAACGTATTTTTGCCAAACCCGTTGTGTATGGCGATCATGGCATTCTCAAGTTTACTTCTACATTTATAACGTGATATATCGCCTCGAGAAATAGTGCACGTCAATTATATATAAAATTCAAACAGTTGACTGCGAATGAAAGTCTGCATTCTGCAAGTTAACCCAAACTAAGCGGAATGCTAACTTACAATAAACAAAGAAATAAATAAGTAGAAATTAAATAAAGCAAAAACATAAAGAAAGTAAAAGAAAAAAAAAAAAAAAAAACACTATGAACTTCTACACGACCTTTATACCCGTTTTAAGAACTATTTATCAATAAAGTTTTTAATCCTGATAGTCGTACTATATTACATAAACCTTGGAAGAAAGTATTATTACGGAGGAACAGGTAGACGCAGTTTGAACAGTTACAGCCAACAAAACATAGCTGCGATTGACGATAGTATTCAAGGCTACTCGAAAGAAAGGAACTTGTTTGAAATATTTATATATCTTCAAATATTTGTAAACCTATGGGATCAAACAGCAGTGCTCATCGGTCCCTTATAAACTACCTAATTATGTTACGGACAACACACACACACACACGCACGCTATGGAGGACTCGAACCTCCGTCGGAGAGCATCCATGTACTCCGCAGCAAGGCGTGTTAGACCGCACGGTCACTCTCGCCCGGTCTATATCTTGTGAAAAGAGAAATAAAATAATTACAGTGTTCCTGGACGGACAACAGTGTAAAGTTTAAACAGTCCAGGTGGACGTTCCATTCACGGTCGCAGAGGTGTTGTTGCTATCCATGATGGTGAAAAACAGATCGTTTTAAAGGAAGACGTAGAAGCAATTCAGAAGTGAATGCCTAGGTTTGTAACTGGTAGGTTCGATCAAAGCACGAGTGTTAGTGAGTTGCTTCGGGAACCCAAATGAGAGTCGTTGGTAGCAAGGCACCGTTCTTTTCCATTGGTGAAGAAATTTCGGGGACCGGAATTTGAAGCTGACTGCAGAACATTTCCACTGCTCCTAAGTTACATTTCGCGTAAAGACCACAACAATAAGATCAGAGAAACTAGTGCTCATACAGATTCACAAAAGCATTTGTTTTCCCGTCTTTTCATAAGGCAGTGGAACAGGAATGCCCGTAACTTGTATTGGTGGAAAGTAGCCTCCGCTACGCACAATTGGCTGCATTGCGGTGTACCTACGCGAGACTTAGCTGTGAGTAGTCTTAGGAATGTTGTTTTGACTGACCAACTAGTTGTTTAACAGTGCCTACTGTCGGGGCTGTAGGGCGGATGCTCAAGCGGGTCCCAGCTGAACTTGTGTGACCCTGGAGACGTGTGGACGCGCGTTATCATCGAGCACATTCCCTTCTTCCGCACGCAGCCCAGGCCACTTGCTGTTGACGAACTTCCTTAGGCTATGGAGTGTCTGACAGTACACATCAATGATAATGGTTTTTCCGTGCTTCACGAATTCGATGACTATCGGACCTCGCCATCACCTTACCTGCTGAGGGCACAACCTTGGATTTTTTAGCTGGTGGTGACGACACTATAGTCGCGTGCCTAGTTATCCACAAACGGTATATTCAGATACCATCCGATTTGGTTATTAAGACGTTTCGTACCTTTTCATTTGAACATCCCAAGTATATACAGCTTATATGTTTTCCAACGTAATTACGCTCACGTCCTTCAGGAGAATGTGATGATGTACAGCTATCACACATAAAAAATGATCGACATGAGTCGAAACTGGAAAAAAGTAAATAAATAAATAAATAAAATAAAATAAAGAAAAAAAAACCTTAGTACTGATGTGATATAAAATTTATGTATTTAGCCCATCGTTATAAATAGAAGCCACAATTTTGAACATGGTTGTTGAGACAGCAACTGTTCGTGAAAGATTAACATTCAAAAATACAGCTCATCGGTTGCAAAGCCCCAGGTTGATTACTTAACCATGATTTCGGCTTCAACTAAGAAAGCTTCCATCTGAAGTAAAAATTTTAGTTACATGGAATGGACAATAGTTATCGAGCAAAACAGCTCACGTTCAAGTTACAAGTACAAAATTATTACATGCGTGACGATTAAAATGCAGAATAAATTTCATGTAGCTATAACACGCCGCTGTGGGTCGTGTTTTAGTTGCATGAAATATGTTCTGCTTTTTAATCCTGGCGCATGTAATTTTACATTTGTAACTTGAACGTGAGGTCTCTGATAAAGAACTATTTGAACCGTGCGGTTCGATTTTACAGTTCCGCTCCGTGTAATTGCGATTATCGTTGCCATTTCCGCCGATATATATCTCTGTTTCCCCGAGTGGGAAGTGGAGTGATTTTCGGGGCTGAGGCGTGTGGCGGTTGGAGACGTAGCACGCACCAGGGGGCAGTACCTTCCGTGGACCGGGCGAGTCGGCATGCTCGCGCAGTGTCAGCAGACGGTGGATTGCGGCGACGGTTACACCTGTTGGCGGTTCTGTGCCCCATGGTTCTCTAGCAAGGGAATGTGGAAGTCAAGTTTGGTATCGGAGTGTGGCACTTACCAGCGGATGTTTGAGTGCTGTACTGTAATACATCTGTCTGTTTCAGAAGTGTTGTTTATTATTTAAGTCGCCAAGTGTCTCGCAAATAATTTGTACGTTGTGGGTGGAGATGCCTGTTGTTATTGCCGTCTGATATTGTGTGGCTGGCATAGAACCGTGACGCCTCACCTGAATACGGCAATAGTTAGTTGGTGATGCACTTGGTAACAAAATGATTACAAGTTGGTAAGCTTATGCTCGGTGGACTTGAGGTAATATCATTTCCAGTAAGTTGTCACAAGATCTGTAAGGTTATTTGGTGATAATAGCGCTCTCGAACATTTTTGTCTGTGATACTATTTTATATTTTATGTACACCGATTTTGTGAGCGCTTATATTTGATATTTATTCATTGCTGTCACTCTGCACTACCTTCCGTGGTCCTTAAGTGTAGGCGACTATTTAACGCGGGGTGCCAATGCCTATGTTGGCGCATTTTCTTCCACATTTGGATTAACGATAATCTGTTGTTCTGTAATATTTCAAAAATTTTGTGTAGTGTATTTGATTACTTTTAAGCTGTTGTTGATTTATGGACATTTTAGTAATTGTTTCCTTTAAATTTGTATGTTCCAGTTGTGCATTGAGGTTAAAGATTTGTAGTCTGGCGGCCGGACCCAGCGGACAGGGCCCGGTTAGGTTTCCACTCCAGTGGTGTGCGGATTCCTGCACTTAGTGTTGAAACCTGGTATCTGAGTACCTGTAATTGGTTTCGCGATAGCTTTCTCCTTACGGGCTCTTGGCCACTGCGGTTCGTCGTCAAGTTAAGTTAAAGTCTTGTCCTGTAAATACTGGTTTTGTTAAGTTGCATTTGTAAGTACATTTCCTTGTTTTGTTTTTAAGAGAGTGCTCGCTAGCATTTTCTTTGTTTTTAAGTGTCAATCATGACTTTGTTTTAATTTGTTCCTATTGTTCCAGTACAGTTTTCTTAATTAAGTTTAGCTAATGTTTTTTTTATGTAAAAAAATAGGGGCTTGTAAAGGTGTATCTGTCTGTTAGCAAAATCTATTTTGCTTGATTCTCTATGGTCGAGATTTGTTTATAGAATGAGCTATTCAGGTGTCCTTTAAATAAATTGTTCGTTAAACTGGCAAATGTTGTTACTTGGGGCTTGGGCCTTCCGTCAATACCACCTTTTCACTATTGTCCATTTCGTGTAACTAAAAATTTGTATTTCTGTTCGTGGCTTTCTTATCAATATAAATAGAAATACATAAACCCTGAGACTGTTTTTCGTCTCAGAGGTGCGGTCGTCTAGTGGTAAGACGTCTGCCTAGTGAGAATGGGGGTCCGGGTTAAATTCCTGGCCGCATCATCAATTTTAATTAATTGCTTCACCTTTATCTTTGATAGCTTTCTTAGTTAAAGCCGAAACTATGGTAAAGTAGTCAACCTGTAGCTTTGCAACCGATGAGATGTATTTTTTATTGCTAACTGTTGGGTGCATAAGAGGGCTGTTTTGGACCCGGCAACCTTTCATTTTATCCGTAAATACCCTTTAATGTGGATTACGTTTCGTCAGGTTCTGTGTAATTCTTCAAAATAGTGTTGTCTTTCTTTAGAAAAAAACTTTATTTGGTGGAAATAAAATTATTTATCTTTCTTCATTAATTTTGAGATAGCACACGTCGAATGCATTACAGTGGCCATTCAGACCCCTTGGGTAAGAAGGTATTTTCCAATAGTTTACTTACCTTTTATGACAATGGCACGTTATGTTGGCAACATTACTGACAACAATTAAGGCTACGCCGGAATTACGGTCTTTATAGAGTTGTCTGAAACACTGTGGACGCTGCAACTGAATCTTCTTTTGAAGTGACTTTGCACTATAGTGGTTTCATGTGAGCGTATGTTCAGTTTCATAAACAGAATAATTATTCAATAAACTTTCCTTCTTTACTTTCATCATGGATGCCATATCATCTATTCGAAATAAACAAACATCTGAAGCCGTTGCAAGTTTATTTAGTACATTCCTAACAAACCAGGCAAATATGGAATCAAAATATTTTGGCTGCATGATTCTATGACTTCATATGCCAGATACGATTTAGTTTATACTGGAAGAGCTCCACATCTGTTAAAAGAAATTTGTTGCATTTACAACAGTGAAGATACTGAAGAAGATATTGAGAGGTACCTCAAAAATATTACAATGGGTAATTTTTAACAAGTATTTCTTTGTTTACAGAACTATTGAAGGAACAGATAACAGAAGTGGGAAATTTGAGACAAAACAAAAAGGAAATTCCATCAGAAATGAAAGCTTCCAAGTCCAGGGAAGTTTCATCCTCATTATTTCGATTCATAGACAAATTCATCGTTGTCAGTTGTGTGTCCAAAAACAACATAAGTGTCATATTGCTAAGTTTTTTTTTTTGCAACACAGTGTCACAGTAGATGAAGATCATAAAAAGAAACTAGAGATAGTTTTATTCTATAACAAAACTAAATCAGGAACTGATTCTCTTGACCAGAAGGTATGGTTGTAGTAGCCTTAAATGACCTGTACTTAAACAACATTCCAAATATCAGGAAGGCAGATCCGATAAAAGAAGAATTTTTCTCAAGGAATTAGAACAAGAAATGATACGTACTCACATGGAAAACAAAATAAACAATGCGCACCTTCAGAAGAATGCTCTACAAGCCATGGCAGGTTACAGAGTTACCCGCCAACAGCCGCAGATTACAGAGACTGGAAAATGTTTCAAGTGACCACGTCGATTAGACAGAAAAAATCGGTCAAAAGTGCAGTAAATGCAACAAAAATATTAGCAAAGAGCGCAATGTAATTATTGGAAATGAGTGTCTCTTGAAATGAAGTGAATTCATCTTGTACTTCAAGAAAATTTAAATAGTTACAGTTTTTATTACAAAAGTTTAAAATGATTTATGCTATTGTACGAGGCGCGTCCAGAAAGTAAGTTCTGTTTGTTAATAAAATGAAATTGTACACAGGTACAGAACAAATTTTTATTGCAAAAAATTCTACAACTCTTAAACTACTTTTCCACATAACTGACGAAATTTTGCAGGCATTTGTCATGACTTGGTACCAGATTTTGTATACATTCTTTATAGAAATCTGCTGCCTGTGTCTTCAACCAGTTGAAAACAGTAAAATTTGGGGGAAGTTCATAGCGAGAGCACTAATTGTAAACGTACGGTTTTCCTGGATCTTGTCATCAATCGCGTGAACCAGTTCTTCTGTAACCAAAGGTGGACGCCTACTTCGTTCTTTATCGTGCACATCACTACGCCCGCCATTGATCTGTCGGACCCATCTTCTCACCATCGAACCGCTCATGGCATTTGGTCCGTAAACATCGCAAATTTGCCGATAAATTTCACTTGGTTTTACTTTCCTCGCATCCAGAAACCGAATCACTGACCTGATTTCACAGGCGGCGGGATTTTGAATCGACGCCGACGTTTCAAACATGCACAACAAAGCGTACGTAACTGACAGCGATCTCCAAATGGCGCACGTTCTTCTCCTTGATACACACCGTCTACAGCGCATGTGCGGAACTGCAATCGCAGCGCTGCAGCGGAGATAAAATGAAACGGAACTTACTTTCTGGACGCGCCTCGTATTTCTTGTACTAAAATAAAGGTGGTAGTATCATTACATATATATTATGTTGTTCATTCCATGTGACCAAACCCATCCAAATCTCAGATGATTGTTCTAATAACTAACATTTTCTGTATATTTTTGGGTAGGGGTCTCAAAGATATGCATTTTTGCATATCGTACGACTCACGCATCTAAGCTACTTCAAATGGAATGCATCCTTACGTTAATCAACGATAGTAAAACCTGACGTCACTACTTAAAACTAGAGAAAGTGTCAGTGTCATTAACTCACGCGCAGTAAAACTTCGCCGAACGATTTCCCCCCAGCGTCTACCGCGTCACTGGAATACATTTTTAGGTGTCAGCAGTAGTCTCCGCCGAGTACACAAGCCGTCTCGGAGCGACGCGGCGGCGAAAGAGCCACTAAAACGGCGGAGTGTTTTACGACAGTTTCGCCGACTTTGAGTAGCATATTATATCTCGCTAACCACTGGTACGTCGGCTGTTCCGGCGAGGCCGTCTAAATCTCTCGGGATCAGCGGAGCGCCTCAAAGCGGGGCTGCAGTATTAATGAAGCTGTACTCGGACGGAAAATTGCCGAGTTGCGAGTTGGGTTCCGGCGCGCTCTTAAACGCTTAAAGTAATCTGGCAGCGAGGGGGCGCGACCCGCGGCTCTCCCGCTGCGAGACCGCCCCCTCCCCTCCCTCCCCCTACCCCCCACCACCACCATCCCCTGCCACCCCTCCGTCGGCTTCCTCTGCCGGCGCATTCCTTCCGAGAAGTTTGCCAAAATTTTAAGGCGGACAAAGTTTGTTCGCGGCGCCGCCAACCTAATGAAGAGCAGAGAGTTTGGTTTATTTTATTTATTTAGATATAATGAACTTTAATTAGCAGCTGGCGGAGCAGCACGTCGGGTTTCTCGCGGTCGTGTAACTTTACCACAGATTCGTGTTTCAAGAAGACCCACCGCTTCCGAGGTGCAGCTTAAGGGAGCAGTACGGGAAGTCGGATGAACTCGGCGACTACTCAGATTGGGGTAAACTGGACGTTATAAGTGGAAATCTGTTACCGACTAGGCTGGTAATTAACCCTTTATTGCATAGTGTAGCTTATCAGCTACATACCTTATTTATTCCATTGTCTCTCTCACTAATCGACGTTTTACCACAAATGCTTACATGCATAGTGGTACATATGCTAGTAACTCTTCCTAGAAATTATAAATTTGTGAGTGCTACTGAATCAGTTCTACAGCTGCTTTGAGTTACTCCTAACATGTGCGTCTGTTTACTTTAGTATTCCTCCTTTGCCATGTAAAAGTTGTCTGTCACATTAGTGGAAATTGTTTCAGCAATCAGTCGTAAAATATATATTTATTTATTCCCAAATCTAGATTTCGACCAAATATAATTATTTATTCGCAAACCTAGATTTCGACCACTGTGTGGTCATTATCAATGCTTAAAAACAATTAAAATATTTAATGCTTTAAGTATTTTAATTGTTTTTAAGCATTGATAATGACCACTCAGTGGTCGAATTCTAGATTTGCGAATAAATAAATATATTTTTTTACGACTGATTGCTGAAAGAATTTCCACAAATCAAATACAGTCGTGGTGCACAAATTCCGCCATGGAATCAAGTCTATCACATACTGCTGTTGCATTATGAGTTACTTTCTGGGTAGGTGAGAAACATAATAGTGACATTTACTGCATTGGGTGCGTAATGGAAGCACTATATAGCTAACCAGCTATGAACATTTTGTTGCTCTTAGTGCATAATAATTTTAAGAATTTTTGCAATATTTTATCTCAGTATAGGGTAATACATGCTATATTTTAATCGTGGTCATTTTCATAACTTCAAATAAAAAGTCATGCAGTAAAGGGTTATGAAATTGTTGTAAATAAGGTACAGTAACGTGTAACAGAGCACACACACACACGCACACATCGAAGGTGATAGCTATGATTTTGAATTCACGATCAAACCTAACAATGCATTTTTATTTCTTGTGTAAACTTTACATATTTTCTCTATATCTTCGTGCTGAATATAATTAATTACCGTTTCACTAAATAACATACATGGCGTCCCAGGAGAAATTATGAAAATTGAAATTATAATAATTTAGTGTGGCTCTGTGCCGTGTTGCAAGTCGTTTCACTCGACATAGGTGACATGCATGTTCCTCACCTTCTGCAGATATTCAACCTTGGCAAGGTACCTACAGTTTATGAGGAATCCGAATCTTTGGTCGTTTCTGCGGACTTCTCGCACTGTTGAGAGCCGAAGATGTGTAGCTGTAAGTACATCCCTATCATTTGTAGTAAATAACCTGTTCGCAATCGTTTCCTTGATAAAACATATTTAATGAACTCTTTTGATATATGTAATTATTATATGTTGATTTAAGCAATTGTTCATCCTTACGATAGACACTAAACTTTTGAAGTCACAATAATTTCATTTCCGAATGTGTCTTTCTTGTTTTCCACACTAACACTACTTCATAATCTCAGAATATTCCTTCCTCTGTTCATCTGACAAACTTTTCCCAGCTTATCGCAAGGTTCTTTACTCAGCATTTATTTCAGCACATTGTGCCGTCCATGATCCTTCTGCACATTCTTCAAAGATTCTCTGGTGTATTTACTTAATGATGATAATAATTCCCAGGCAAGATATCTTGTTGTATAATTTTTTTTCCCATGACATCTTCAGTTTTTCTTTAAATTATTTTAAAATACACTAACGATGACTAGAGTCTGTCGAAAGACGGTGATATGGAAATATAATTAAAATAATACAAGTGAATTCTTGCTTGCATAATATATCATTTTCATTAACATTATTGTTATTACTATAATTATGATGTTTATTATTAACAAACACCTACTGGAGCAATTACTGCTTGGATTGAGTTGCTTAGTAATTGCTTCTGACGCTCCCAAGCCAGGATAGAGAAGGAAGGTGGAAGCCTAGAAACAACAAAAGCCACTTGCAAATCGCCAGCAATCCATCCGCTCGCGTAAGGATTAACAACCCGTACGATGAGTCACCTGAATCGACACTCAGATGACCAACAGCTAAAATCAACCATGAACTTAGCATGATGGATACAGAAACAATCTCAGGTCCTAACTCATGAGTGAAGGCGATACTGGTCATTCGGATTCTGGGGGCCGGGGCACCATGCAGGGGAGAGTCGGAGATTCCCAAAAGCTTCTCAAACCAATGGAAAGGCAATTCGTTGGTACACTGAATGTACAGACACTGACTAAAATAGGAAATCACAAGGTACTGACAGAAGGTCTCATGTCAATTGCATGGAGAAGTCAATTGAAATCCTACTGACATTTAGGAGGAATAGACGCCTCTAGAATAACCAAGAAAATCTTCCTTATCATCAAAGGAACACGCCAAACCCGGACACGCTGGCTAACAGAAACCCAAAATGATCTCACGGAACTGACTACAAACCACACGGACTGCGTACAGACAGAATATAAACTCTCGTAAGTTCACAACTAAACACCCGTCAGAAAATCTGAAACTGAAAAACGCATGGACATAACAAAAATGAAGTCAGGCCGACAGTGACAGGATGAGAAAGTTTTGAGATGAAAACAACATCAAGTTCACTGCTAATGAATGGTTCCATGTTCTCCTTAGAGAGCAAAACTAATAATGAATAATAAAATTATTATAAAAACCTGTAGATTTGTGTATAAAACATTTCTGGGCGTTTACTGATACCTTCTGTAACTGTGTATGTCTTTTGATAGGGTTAATTGCTGACTTAATCCAGTTGCCTTTTGTTGATTGCACTGCAAAACTTCCTGATAATTTTCCGTTCCTGCTTTTATGTTTCCCTTATTTTTCATTGATAATCAGTTGGCAGTTTTTCATCTGCACTGAGTGTTTCTAGAAGAACAATGTTCAATTTTGCCTTAATTTAATTGACATTGTTTAATTTATGTATTTTTCTAGTTTATACATGTATTGCAGTAAGCACCCTTACCCGTCTTGTATGTTTGAATTGAAACATAAAAGTTTCTATGTTAATAGTAACGAGAGTTACCTTTCAAAGAGCTTTGGAATACAGTTAAGAAAAGTTAACGTTTCCAATATCAACTAGGAGGGCTACTGCACCTACTTTACAGTTACTGATTGAAGACGGAGATAGTAAACAATTGACCATAGCTATCATTATTAAGTTGGAAAATTTACACCAATCAGGTATTACATTGTTTACTCCTTCGCCTCTCGTAAAAGAAAAATAATTTTCAGTACGATCCTACCTTCTTCTGGACAGGAAACTAAAGCCAAGTGTGTCTCTTAGTTGTTTCCACAGCAACAGAAGAGTTGTGATATTATGTATCCTTTGCTGTTCGTTGTTATTACGGCCTTATGTAGCGTATACACTACATCATAGCATATACACTACATAAATCGTAGTTCTATAAGGTAATTCGACAAATCAATTAAGTCTTATGATAATTTACCCCGGCTACCTTCAGAACTTCGTATTCCAGTCAACATTGTCAAAAGCTTTTCCCACATCCTCGAATGCTAAATACATGGGTTTTCCTTTACTTAATTTCCTCGCGTTTTCCTACATTTCTCATAAATCCAAACTGATCTTTTGCCTTTTTGCGGTAGTTTTAATCTACAGTTCATAACCAATAAGTTATGGAATCTATATCTGCCTCTGGATATCTCTTACAATTTAAAACCGGGTTTCTAAACTTTTGCCTTTTCCTTGTAAAGTCAATCTGGAAACTATCAGTATATCCTGGTCTCTTATTCATTTGTTTGAGTAATGATTTTCTATCTATTTCGTAATTTGAGAATCAAAGCATTTTTGGACGCCATCTTGGGCAAAGATTATAATTTACGCCAGATGAACAAATATATTAGGGTAATATCAATAAATAGTGAAAAAGATAATATTTATAGAGAACTTTAATTTCAATTTTTATATTATTAACTCAATCCTGGAATATGGGTTAGTTTACAATATATAGTCAACATTCAGTTTTTCTGCAGATTTGCATCGGTTATCTATCAGGAAAATTTCAGTGTGAAAGTTTATTGATATTATTTATCAAGTCACAACACCTAACCACAGACTTACTCATGCCCATGTCTGTTGGTTGGAATCGAACTCCAACTAGTAATGCTACATATTACAAAAAAGGTGCTAACCTTGTACCATGTGAAATGAGTAATGGAAATCTAACGCTTTGACCTAAATTCACAAAAAAATTATTTTATATTTGAACCCCTTCTCGGTTACCGAGTAAGCACATCTCCGTCGATTCCAAAATAAAACAATATATGTGTCATCTGCATGTACAAATAGCGAATCATGTTTGCAGAGAAAACAAATAGTCAGCTTTACTTTTTTTTCGTCGCGCTACAATATCCATGGATGTTAGTGCACATCATGTGGATTTCACGTTTCTTGGAATTATCCTTATTGTGTGGAAAATTAAAAGGGCTTCAATGTAAACATATGCAAAAAAAGTTCCCAATCAACTGAAATTATATTTTATTCTGTACAATGGTGAGTACGTTAAGAACATTAACGAGTTTACTGCAGTAGACGTGAGGGTCTCAGTTGCCTTCTATCGCGTCGGGATAGAGGCAAAAATTCTTCTAGAAAATTTGTCATTAAGCTGATATCTTACTAGCGTTTGTCCTAGCTCAGATGGATGACACTCAGGTCGAAGATCGGTTGAGCTGAAATTATAATATAATGAGGTTTTGAGGCCACAGATATAAATTGATTACGGAATAGTTTTTTCAGGGATTACAGCTACATTAATTCTTTCGTAGCAAAGTACACACAAACTACTGCACACGAAGACAACGAGTATATCATTCACAAGTATATACAGATACAATAAAACCTCAGTCACTTAAATGGGTTATTACGGGACGCTTCTCTTTCTTAATCGAGCGGATAAACACGTAAAACTTATTCCATACTTCGTCACGATCTGAGTGTCAGGTGTGAGCTACCTTGCCAGAAGAGAGAGGCTTCTACGCGCACTTATGTCGAGAAAAAATGTTTTCGATCCACGCTCAATCATGTAGTAATTTTTTGTTTATGAAAATTAACACTTTACAAAACTGGGAAAAGGTCGGAATGTAGGCTGTTATTGAGAGTTTTCTTATACCGAAACTACTTGTAAATAATTACTATTTATAGAAATTAAATTACAAAGCTTAGCGCCTGCAATCATTCAGTGTCATGGCGACAACCAATCAGATTACATTACTTATAAAACTGACGCACTTTCCCATGGAACGTGCCTGAAGCAACTCTATCCCACCCTCAGCTTTCGCACGCCACTGTTAACGTCTTAACGTCATGTGAAACTGCGAGCACTCTCGAACTACACCGCGCCTTGCAAAAAATTAAATTAGGAGTTGCAAAAGCCAGAAGCATCACACATTAAATTGTACAAGCATCTGTTGGCGTTCGATGTAAGTTTCAGGTTATGAACAAAGTAAGTGTCTATCCTCTTACTGTATATTAAACAACATTATTAAATTGTCCACTTTCACTGATGCGAGTGAAAAGCGACAATGCAAAAATAACGTGGGCGAGCGACCGCAGCCACGTGGCGCCTTGGGCGACGACCCAGCTGCTGGCTGGCTGATGGATGCGCCCGCGGGTCCTCGTGGGTAATGGCGAGTATCCATCCATCATTGCGGAGGCTTGTGCACGCGAGCCTCCAAGGCAGCGGTGGTGGCTGCGATCAAGCCCAGCAAACACAGCAAAGACGTCTCTCATCGTGGGCTGATGGGCTACTAGTTACCACTTCACACGTTTACCCCAACGTACATTGAAGTATCGGGAAACTGGTCGAAATATAAAGTACTAATCAGTGATTCAAATATGTGGCCATTTGTGTATTTTCCTATGTAATAATTAGTCATATTTTCGGGTTTGATGCCAAAAATCGAAATGACCCAATATTTCAGCGATAAGTTCGTCATCTTCAGGAGAAGTCCACTGCTGCTCAGTCCCACTAAAAACTACTCCCAAAGCTCCATTCGCATCACACAACTAATTTTAAATTTACCAAAATGTTGCAGTAATGGTTACCAAAAGTTTCCAAAAATAGACGAAAAGTATATTTGCTCAGGAAGGCAGATACAAATGCAATACATTGCTTCTTGAAACACAGTATCTACTCGTTTCTAACACTAAACGTAAGTGTAGACCAGATGTGGCTCAATTTCAATGAAGTGGTATCGACAGAAATTGAT
The DNA here is from genome assembly GCA_026315105.1 of Locusta migratoria. Classification (NCBI taxonomy): domain Eukaryota; kingdom Metazoa; phylum Arthropoda; class Insecta; order Orthoptera; family Acrididae; genus Locusta; species Locusta migratoria. The sequence goes on from CM048744.1 coordinate 452,177,862, forward strand.
AGTTTTATACCAAATAAATTAATAAAAGCAGGTGATACCCCTTGGTGCACAGAACAGGTGAGGACACTGTTGCAAAAGCAACGGAAGAGGCATGCTAAATTTATACGAACACAAAATCCCCAGAATTGGCGATCCTACACTGAAGCTCGAAATTTAGCGAGGATTTCAATGCGGAATGCCTACAATACTTTTAACAACGAAACTCTTTCTCGAAATTTGACTGAAAACCCGAAGAGATTTTGGTAATATGTTAAATATACTAGGGGCAAAACAACAAAACCCTCACTACGCAATAGTAATGTCGATCCTGCCGATGATACCGCTATAAAAACAGAGTTACTAAACATAGCTTTGAGAAACTCATTCACCAAAGAAGACGAAACCAATATTCCAGATTTCGAATTACAAACAGAGGCCAGAAGGAGTAATCTTGAAGGAGATATCCTCGGGGTAGTGAAGCAACTTAAATCACTTAACAAGAACAAGACTTCAGGTCCGGACTGTATACCCATTAGATTTTTATCTGATTATGCTGAAGAGATAGCTCTTTACTTAACAGCCATATACAACCACTCTCTCAAAGAAGCATCTGTACCAAAAGATTGGAAAGTTGCACAGGTTACACCTATATTCAAGTAAGGCAGTAGGAGTAACCCACTAAACTACAGGCCTATTTCTTTGACGTCAATTTGCAGCAGGATTTTGGAACATGTCCTGTATTCAAATATTATGATTTATCTCGAACAGAATGATCTATTGACTCAAGGTCAACACGGATTTAGGAAATATCGTTCATGCGATACACAACTAGCTCTTTACTCACACGAAGTGATGAGTGCTATCGAGAAGCAACCTCAAATTGATTCCGTATTTCTTGATTTCCAGAAGGCTTTTGATACCGTACCTCACAAACAGCTTTTAATCAAATTGCGTGGTTATGGTATATTGCCACAAATTTGCGACTGGATAGGGGATTTACTCTCAGAGAGGACACAGTTTGTTGAAATCGATGGTAAGGCATCGACTAAAACAAAGGTGACGTCGGGCGTCCCACAGGTTAGTGTTATTGGCCCTCTGCTGTTCCTGATTTACATAAACGATTTGGGAGAAAATCTAAGTAGCTCTCTTAGGTTGTTTGCAGATGAAACCGTTATTTACCGTCTAGTAAAATCATCTGAAGATCAAAACCAACTGCAGAACGATCTAAATAAGATATCAATATGATGTAAAAATTGGCGATTGACTCTACATAATGCGAAGTGTGAAGTCGTTCATATGAGTACGGAAAGAAATTCGTTAAACTTTGTTTACAAGATAAATCAATCAAACGTGAAGGCCGTAAACTCCACAAAATATCTAGGAATTACTATTACTTTAGACTTATACTGGAAAGAACACGTAGATAATGTCGTGGGAAAGGCGAACCAGAGACTGCGTTTTATTGGCAGAACCCTTAAAAGATGCAACAGAACTACTATAGAGATTGCATACACTACGCTTGTCCGTCCTTTTTTGGAGTACTGTTGCCCAGTGTGGAATCCTTATCAGGTGGGTTTGACGGAGGACATAAAAAGAGTTCAAAGTAGAGCAGCTCGTTTTGAACACGATAGAGAGGAGACAGCGTCACGGAAATGATACAGGACCTGGGATGGGAATCATTACAAGAACGGCGCTTATCGCTGCGGCTTGGTCTCCAATCACCAACATTTTCCTCCGAATGCGAAAATATATTGTTGACTCCCACCTACATAGGTAAAAATGATCATCAGAATAATATACGAGAAATCAGAGCTCGAACGGAGAGATTCAGATGTTCTTTCTTCCCACGCGCTATTCGAGAATGGAATGGAAGATGAATAGTATAAATGTGGTTCGATGAACCCTCTGCCAGGCACTTAAATGTGATTTGCAGAGTATCCCTTGTAGATGTAGAAAAGAGAAGGCTGCAATGGTCTCCCGTACAACAAGAGATTATGGCGGTAGCAGACATGTCGCAATGCCTCTAACCACCAATCCTTACACTCTATCGTCCTCTTCTTCACACGTATCATGCTGTAAAATGGTAATCATGATGTATTAATGTCCAGAGCTATAGCGAGAAATAATAGTTGTTGTATCTTTCGGGTTATGTGGTCGTGGTCCACGAAACATATCCGTTCCTGACGTTTCGTCCAGGGCTGCGCCGGACATCTTCAGAGGTACTGGTAGCGGTGAGTCTTGCCGACTGACGAGTCGGGCGTCGGAGAGCGGTATAAATACTGTCCAAAAGGGGGGCGTGGTCAAGTGTTCACGTGCGCAGCAGAGATAAGCCTTGTCAAAGATAAAACATAACTTTCGATAGTCGATGGTCAAAGATAAAAGCGTAACTACCTACTCTGAAGAGCCACAGTCCATATGTCATTAAGTTTCATTGTTTCTTCCTTTCTATTAAAATTATCCCTATGTTTGTATATTTCTATTGCTTCTCTGTGCAGTCGTGGATAATAGTTCGTCGCTGTAGATAAAATTTCTGTTTCGGAAAACTTTACTTCATGATTTCCTGATTGGAAAACATGTTCCGCTACAGCTGAATTCTCAATTCTACCTAGTCGGCAAAGACTTTTGTGTTCTTTCAGTCTTGTATTCACACTCCTTTTTGTAGTACCAATATACACTTTTCCGCAAGAACAAGGAATTTTGTACACTCCACTAGATGATAGAGGAGGGCGTTTGTCCTTAACAGATCGGAGTGCCTGACTTATCTTTTTTGTTGGTTTAAAAACCGGTCTGATATCGTGTTTACGTAAAATCTTTCCTATCCGATCCGTAACTGTTTTAATGAAGGGGAGAGAAACGGTGTTCTTCCATCGTTGTGTTTTGTTGCTGTCTTTTTGTTTACCTCTCCTTGGTCGCAGAACCCTATTTACTTCTTTCCGTGTATATCCATTTTTCTCAAAAGCCTGCATCAGATGATGTAACTCGGCATCTAGGTGTTCTGGCGTACAAATTCGTTTAGCTCTGTCAATAAGACTTTTAATAACCCCTCGTTTTTGCTGAGGATGATGGTTGGAATCTTTGTGCAAGTATCTGTCCGTATGCGTGACTTTTCGGAAAACCTTATGCTTCAAACTTCCATCTGTCTGTCGCATAACTGAAACATCCAAGAAAGATATTTCATTGTCATTTTCCATCTCCATAGTGAATTGGATCTTTGGATTTACACTATTCAGATAATTAAAGAAGTCTTCCAATGCTTTTTTACCGTGTGACCAAACAACAAATGTCATCCACATATCGAAACCAACGATTCGGTTTCTTATTTGCTTTTTCCAGAGCTGACTCTTCGAATTTTTCCATGTAAAAATTAGCGATTGTAGGACCTAACGGGTTACCCATTGCAACACCGTCAATTTGCTCATAAAACTCATCATTCCATTGAAACTGACTCGAAGTAAGGCAGTGTCGAAAGAGAGCGGTCAAATCTCCTGGGAAAAGATCCGTTATATAAACCATAACTTCGTTGATAGGAATCATAGTGAACAACGACACTATATCAAAACTTACAAGAATGTCTCCAGGAGCCAGGATTAGTCCTTCAATTTTCTCAATAAAATGACGTGAGTCTCTTATATAAGAGTCAGTCTTACCAATGTATGGTTGTAGACGAGTTGCCAGATATCTTGCTACTTCGTATGTTGGTGAATTGATAGCACTGACGATCGGTCTCAGAGGAAAATCAGTTTTATGTATCTTGGGTAGCCCATAAAGTCTTGGACACATTGCTTCAGATTTCAATAGGGCTTTCTTATCCTCTTTCTGAATCGAAGTGGATGACTTTATCAGTGCGTTTGTTTTCTTCAGTACGCTGGCTGTAGGGTCTTTCTTCAGTTTTTTATAGTGTCCTGAGGTTAAATGGATCAAAATTTTGCTACGATAATCCTCCTTATTTAAAACAACAGTAGCGTTGCCCTTGTCAGCGGGAAGAACTACTATCTCTTCATCTGTATTTAAATCTTTTAGAGCCTTTCTCTCTCTCCTTTCGTTAAATTACTGTTCAAGGGTTTACTGTGGCACAGAACTCTAGTGGTTTCGATTCGGATTGCATTAGCAGTTTCTTTGGGGAGGGTTCGAATCCCTGCTTCAACGTTTGCGATAATTTCCTCAACTGGTATTTTCATAGGTGCTATGGCATAGTTTCCTCCTTTTGCAAGGACTGAAATCTCGTCTTGAGATAAGGTTCTTGCTGACTTATTAACAACAGTGCTGGACATCACAATATTATTACTACATTGTACCTTAGATTGTAATTTTTCGAACTTTTTCTTATGCCTGTTAGTAGTTGTTTCCATTATGGCTTCCATGGAGCTAAACGTGATGTAATCTATTTTATTCCAGAGATCAATTTCTACAGTACTAGAAATGAGTAAATGAAGTTGCAACAACTTACGGTCAACAATATCCATTTCCCGTCTTGTAAAATGAATCCTTTCTCTGAGTAATGCTGATTCTGTATAATCATAAATCCTTTGAACTCGGGCAGTCTGGAATATTCTCTTCTGTTTTAGAAAGTTTGGTATACAAGACGAATCTCTGCAACGTAACAGAAATGTTAAAGTACAAATTAAGTGTGCTTTTTTCTTACGTAATTGTTCCAGACTTCTGACTGATTTTGAGACATCCTCCCCGTAGAGTCTTCTAATCATGCAGTGAAGGCTTTCACGACCGGCTGAAGTAATAGTTGTTGTATCTTTCGGGTTATGTGGTCGTGGTCCACGAAACATATCCGTTCCTGACGTTTCGTCCAGGGCTGCGCCGGACATCTTCAGAGGTACTGGTAGCGGTGAGTCTTGCCGACTGACGAGTCGGGCGTCGGAGAGCGGTATAAATACTGTCCAAAAGGGGGGCGTGGTCAAGTGTTCACGTGCGCAGCAGAGATAAGCCTTGTCAAAGATAAAACATAACTTTCGATAGTCGATGGTCAAAGATAAAAGCGTAACTACCTACTCTGAAGAGCCACAGTCCATATGTCATTAAGTTTCATTGTTTCTTCCTTTCTATTAAAATTATCCCTATGTTTGTATATTTCTATTGCTTCTCTGTGCAGTCGTGGATAATAGTTCGTCGCTGTAGATAAAATTTCTGTTTCGGAAAACTTTACTTCATGATTTCCTGATTGGAAAACATGTTCCGCTACAGCTGATTTCTCAATTCTACCTAGTCGGCAAAGACTTTTGTGTTCTTTCAGTCTTGTATTCACACTCCTTTTTGTAGTACCAATATACACTTTTCCGCAAGAACAAGGAATTTTGTACACTCCACTAGATGATAGAGGAGGGCGTTTGTCCTTAACAGATCGGAGTGCCTGACTTATCTTTTTTGTTGGTTTAAAAACCGGTCTGATATCGTGTTTACGTAAAATCTTTCCTATCCGATCCGTAACTGTTTTAATGAAGGGGAGAGAAACGGTGTTCTTCCATCGTTGTGTTTTGTTGCTGTCTTTTTGTTCTCTCGACTGCACAGAGAAGCAATAGAAATATACAAACATAGGGATAATTTTAATAGAAAGGAAGAAACAATGAAACCTAATGACATATGGACTGTGGCTCTTCAGAGTAGGTAGTTACGCTTTTATCTTTGACCATCGACTATCGAAAGTTATGTTTTATCTTTGACAAGGCTTATCTCTGCTGCGCACGTGAACACTTGACCACGCCCCCCTTTTGGACAGTATTTATACCGCTCTCCGACGCCCGACTCGTCAGTCGGCAAGACTCACCGCTACCAGTACCTCTGAAGATGTCCGGCGCAGCCCTGGACGAAACGTCAGGAACGGATATGTTTCGTGGACCACGACCACATAACCCGAAAGATACAACAACTATTACTTCAGCCGGTCGTGAAAGCCTTCACTATAGCGAGAAAATTCTACAGATAGTTGAGATTATTTTATTAATACTATAGCTTGGAATAGTAACTTCTGATTACAATAAGCATTCAAAGTGACGACGGCCAAGAGATTATAAACGCAGCATTAGAATGTACACATTCTTTTAATTAACAGTGTACTCTGATGCCCAGACATGACAGTTAGGACGCACGAAACCACTTTCTGCCTATGAAAGTTTGATAAACCTATGGATTAATAGAAAGACTGGTGAAAAGTCGTCGTAAGGCACTGACTATGATGTAGATCGCTGGCTATAGTGCCATATTGTATTCTTGTCAATCGTCGTCACTAAGTACACTGTCAAAGTTTGTCACATGCATGGGGCGTGATGTATCATAGTGTTATTAAGTGCGATTGTGTACCAAGCTACTCGGCAATCTCCTCAAAACCCACACTATATGCCAAAGTAACCAATAGTAATCGAATGTCTTACAACAGCATCTTAAAATATGACGCCCCTTTCTATGTCATCTGTCCAACAGATAATAACCGTGCAATAGTGTTGACCATAGCACAAGATCTTTCATCCGAAAAATGGATTACCCTCGACATTCTCTTGAGAAAATAATAGCTGTTCTTTACAACAACTGTCGCCACCGATTTTGAACAAACGCCAAATGAGGTGCACCGCTCAAATGGAATAATAAGAAATAAATCTAAATTCTTTAATGTCAGACCACATATTGATCTACAGTCTTGTCTGGTTGAACTAACGTCTACCAGTTTTGACTCGGAGACCCCATTGATGTTGCTTGGCTGCATGTTGTACGTCTTTCTATTTGACGCTGTTTCGGAAACTAGCTAGTAAATTAAGATGAGGTACAAGGCATATAGGCAAGTATCTAGACCCAGAGTCAACAAAATCTAGCCAGCCTGGATTGAACACCAGGCCCCCAGATTTTAGTGGCAGCGACGTTCTGTTAGAACGCAGTGAGAGTTGCAGACGGGTTACTAGTACTCTACTTCTGATTGAGAGGAACATCACCTTGCTAGAGGCCTCCTTCGCCTGTAGAAAGAATAAATAGAATTTTGTAGTCATGTTACACTGGCGAATGAAAGAAACAGGTATAGAAATGTAAATACTCAAAGACAGCGCTGTGGTCGTCGTTAGAAGGTGACTGCGGTTATAATGCCAGGTCATCACGGTATAAGTGGTTATGAACAGGTGATATCTCCGAGGCAGCGATAAGACAGGGACTTTGCCGTACGGCCATTTCACGAATGCACTGTGAATATCGCTAATCCGGTGAAACATCAAATCTCACATATCTCTGCAGCCGGAAACAAGTACCGCACAAGAACAGCACCAATGATGACTAAGAGAATCGTTCACCGTGACAGAAGTGTAAAACGTCTGCAAACTTCTGCCTTTTTAATGCTGGGCTTTCAACAAGTGTCAGCGTGCGAACCATCCAACGAAACATCATCGATATGAGCTTTCACATGTATTTTTGCTGGCTGCACGCCACAAAGTCTTATGCATTGTCTAGGACCGTCAACGCCGACATTCAACTATTGATTACTTATGTTTGTTGGTGCGACGTTTCCAATTGTATCGAGCGGCTGGACGTATACAGGTACGGAGACATCTTCATGAATCCATGGACCCTGCATGGCTTCAGGTGACTGTTCAAGCTGATGGAAGCTCTTTAATTGTGTGTGGCGTGTGCAGCTGGAATAATGTGGCACCCCTGAACGTCTAGATACGGCTCTCACAGGCGACACGTATGTATGCATCCTAGCTAATCACCAACATCCACTCATGCCAATTTTGATATCCGACGGAATTGGAGCAGTTCCAGCAGCGCAATGGAACACCCCACTTGTGAAGGAAAACTTCCGAGTTTAAACATCTGTGCTGGCCACCAAACTCCCCAGACGTGAACATTGATGAGGATATCTGTGATACCTTGCAACACGCTAAGAGATCTCCAGCCCCTCTTACAGATTTATGGACAGCCCAGTAGAATGCATGGTGTCAGTTCAAAATGTTCAAATGTTTGTAGAGCATATGGGAATTAACTACGGGGTCATCAGTCTCTAAACTTACAAACTACTTATGAACTAGCTAACACTAAGGACGGCACATCCATGCCCGAGGGGGGATTAGAACCCCCGACCGTAGTGGTTGTGCAGACCGTGACTGGAGCGTCTCAGTCCCCTCGGCCACCGCAGCCGGCTGGTGTCAGTTTCCTGGAGCCCTACTTGAGAAATTACTCGAGTCGATGCCATATGCTGCGGCACTTCTGCATACTCTCAGGGGTCCAACACTATATTACGAAGGTGTACCTGTTTCAGTGTAAAAATATGGGGTACTATGTTTTTGGTCCCAGAGAAAGCAGAAGAGTGGGAAAACAGTAATACCCAGAGCAGGCCTTTCCAACTCGAGCACTTAGTGCTTGCGCGCCCCAAGCCGCGCCGTGCGGCCCCGCTGCTTTCCCCCACCACTCTTGCCTCGCCGAGTCGCAGCACGTGTGTGACAGAAGAGACAACGCTCGCTCTCGCGTATTCATGGATGCGCTGAATATCCGTTCTGAATCTATTTGGGAACGTTTAGCATGAGCACAAAAGGTTCGGATTTAGGTGTCACATTTTTTAATGCTTAATAAGATGATTTTTTAAGCCTGATGGGAAACCACAATCTATAATTATAAATGTGAATGTATGTTTGGTGTACGTTTATCACGTCTGAACCACAAGACATAACGAGCTAAAAATTTGTACAGTTACTAATGTCTTCCTGGGGAACGCTTTACGCACGGTTTTATGGCGATCGGATAGCTATTTATCTATATATATTAATGTGAATGTCTGTTCGGTGTACGCTTATCACGTCCGAACGACAAGACGCAGAGACATTTGTACAGTTATTTATACCTGAGGAAGGTTTTAGGGACGGTTTTATAGCGATCTGATATATATTTAGTAATTGGATGAATATAACGCGAAATGCGGAACAATAACTACTATTTGAAAATTATATTACTCTTTGAAAATGGTTTTATTGGTCGCAATGTTGCTTGAGGGTTGATAATGATAAAAGGGTGGAGTATATTGGGATGGAAAGTTATCGGTGTATGTAAAATTCTACGCGCGCGCGCGCGCGTGTGTGTGTGTGTGTGTGTGTGTGTATGTGTGTTAACATTTCGCTCTGCAGCGGAAACTACAGCAACACAAACGAATGGTCTGTGTGTAATTGCTGTCCGATCTCCCGTTGTACACCACAGCAATTCTATGCCGATAGCTATAAGGAGGTACAAGATATGGTGGTTGAAAGTCGTCAAATTAGAAAAAAAATTCGGACTGAAGGCCAGCAATGACGTTTGCGACTCTATAGCAAGGAGGTTACATACAGCGAAACGTGATGCCACAGACCATATCTTTGGCCTATGCGTGCTACAATGTCTTCGGCTCTTTGTCTGTAAGGACAAGCATACGAATAATAAAATATAAGAATAAATAAATAATACAGGAAAAAAGAAATTTATTTTAATACACCTCTTTGAAAAAATCGATTTGACTTTTCGCGCATAATCTATAATAATCACTCAACAAGCGAGCGGAGCCGCGGGTTTATCTAGTGCTTAATATAACAGTCTACCGTAAATATAAAAACCGCTGTCACTACGAAAATAAACATTCCATAACTTGCGACGGCATTGAAGGAACAGACAGAAGGGTACTGATTACTAAATTAAAAGCACTATTGCCACGATCTGAAGAAAATAAAAAATATACGTGTTTTTTAATTGTACTTCCGGCCACATCCGGGAGTACACAGTTATTACATATAAATGTCTAAAATAGGTTTGAAGAAATAAAATAAAACTGCACTCAAAATTATTTCTGATGCCTCTTTCTGTGCACGCAGAGGATGCCCCATCAAGTATACAAATTGAGCCGACAGAACTACAGTGCAATTCAATTTCGACAGACCACTGTTACCATTAGTCTGCAGTAGTGATTTAAATTCCTTTATATACAGCCTTTTATGAACAAGAATTCGCCTCGGCGGAGCGACCGAGCGCATTGAGGCGCAATGCTGCGATGGTTCCCCGTCGGGGATTCGAATCCCCACTCGGGCATGGATGTTTGTGTCGCCTTTAGTATAAGGTAGTTCATAAATAATTTGTAAGTTTAGGGACTGATGACCCAGCAGTTAAGTCCCTTAAGCTGAACGAACACTTAAACAATAATTCCTGAGGATTCATGTCGTTGCCCTAAAATGTGTTGCAATGTTCAGAGCAACGTTCCTTTGTGAATAAATGTTTCCAATTATGAATATTAACGAAATAAAAACAAGGTCAACTTTAATTAATTGTTGCAAGCTGTATTTCGAATTGTAACTGCCAAAACTATTGTACTTAATGTCAGAAAATTAGTTTCCTCAATGCGCTGCCAAAGATCAACAAAGAATGTTGAAAATTTGTGTAAAATAAAGAGCGCAATAAAACTTTCTCTATAAACAGAAATTGACATCATTATTACAGGTTTTTATAATTCACGAGCAACACGACTCTCTCCTCGCTCCGCTCGTCGTCAGCATGTCCCCCTGCTACCTCTGCGCTGACAGCGCTGTGCCTGCCTCTCGCGCCCCACAGCACCAACTACTGCAGCAGAGCACCGGTGCTTATTCCGGGGCCCGCCGATGCTGTGTCGAAAGCTCTGGGATATAGATACGCGCAGATACGGATGACAGTAGTATCACGTACAATGGTGAAGTAGTTAATCCAAAGATTGGTTCGAATACCACAGTACTCTGATAGCCATGATGTTGTTTGGAAGTGGTATGTGTGGTGTCGCTCAAGTATGAAGTGCGCGCCACGTACTTTCGCCACGCGCCCCATGCAAGCACGGCGCGGCGTTCTTACGACGTCAGCCACGAGCGCCCTCTGCTGCAATCCCACTCGTGGCCACCACTGAACTGCATCGATCACTTGGGATTAGGACACGCACTGAAACGGTGTCTCATCAATAGGCAGGCTTCTACCTAGTTAAACTATGTATCTGCATTCCACTAGTCTCGTTAACGAAGTTAAGTATTGTAATATTTCTTCGAAATATATATCTTGTTCAAATACAGCTTAGTGTTTCTAGTTTTTGCTGTCCCAATGACTGGTCACCTCAGACTCTGTACCCGCACACGCGTGCATCCTACTTTCCTGTGTCGGTCTCTCTCTACTCGGCCACCGACACCACGAGACACAAAAGTATGCAGTTGCCTTCCTCCGAACTTCGGACCTAACTTACCCAGCCAGTTATAGCGGGACCTTCAGTTAAACGTGGACAGTATTAATCGAGATATTTCACATCAGCTACATTGACAGAGCTGAAAGAAGTAAAAAGTAAAATAAAAATCTTTAGACTCAGCGAGGATAGAACCTGTGAAGTTAGAATTCATAGTCTGACACTGTACCACTACGCTAGCGAGCCAAAAAGGGTATGGTTCATTTGTGATTATCTTCAAACGATGAGAAGCAAAAGATTTTGTATGTGGAATGATAGGTGGAGTTACGCACATGGGACGTTCCATATGAAAATCATTAATGAATTCACTATATGGAGAGCGACAATGTCAATAGTGTTTAGAGAATTACAGAAGTCAGGCATTATCCTCAATGCGGACAACGCGATCGCTGACGGCGTACAGTTACCGAGACAAGCGTCATTATCGTAGAGATGTCGTTTTCAACAGTCAGTCCACACTGCGTGAAGTAGGCGCATCAATCAGCGTGGGACATTCGAAGTACGTATCCGTATTTGGTATTAATATGTTATAAAGGCAGTGCCTTTGCTACTCCACGATATCCCCTACATTGCCTCTGCTGCGTTCGTAACCATAGCGGCAGCACCTCAGATGTCTGGACAATCGTCGCTCGACAGATGTGTCCAGATTTCAGGTGATCAGAGCTGACGTTAGGATTAAACTGTAACGGAAACTCCACATGGCAGTGAATCCAAATTGTCAACAACAAAATACGCGACCTGGTGGAAATGATTGCTACTTCTCACTGAATAGATTACTTTCATCACAGTTATTGTCTAGAAATTTAAAGATCAGAATACACAAAACTATTTTCTTCTAGTGGTGCTGTATGGGTGTGAAACTCGTTCTATCACTTTACAAAATAAAAAACCGTTTCGAGCATTTGAAATCAAAATTTTGAAGAAAATTTTCGGAGCAAAAAGGGATGACATTAGCAAGGAGTGGCGAAAACTGCTTAACGAAGTGGTTCACGATCTCTGCTCAAGTCTTATCGTAATCAGTATTATTAAATCACATCTGATGCGATGGGCGGGCCACGTGGCTAGATTGGATAAAGGAAGGACAGCGCGTAGAGTATTGGTAGGGCACGTAGAGGGAAAACGTCATGTGGGGAGATCGAGACGTAGATGGGAGGGCAACGTGAAGGCCGCTTTGAGGAAACTAGGTACTGAAGGCGACTGTTATTTCCCTAAATCGCTCCAGGCAAATGGCGGGTTGGTTCCTTTCGAAGGGCACGGCAGATTCCTCCCACATCCCTCCCCGAAAATCTGGGCGTAAGCTCCGTTTCTAATGACCACGCTGTCGAAGGAACGTTAAACTCTAATCTTCCTTACTTCCTTTCTAAAGGCGACTAGAAGGAAATAATGCAATATAGGGACACAGGAAGAAAACATGTTGCTGCGGTAGTGGACTTTCAAGTCCGGTATGACCAGTGAGTTAGTTATTTAGTTAGGTGGTGCTTCTATTGTTATTTTTAGGTCCACTGCCTCTGATTTTGAAACTTGTATGTTTAAGCTAGACGCGGTTCTAGGTTCAATTTATTGGAAATGCAAAAATTAGTTGTATGTGTTGATTTCAATATTACATGTGTAAGTTACTGTGCAAGAAAAAATTGCTGTTAGACCTCTTTAATTATTATCATTTGATGGAAACAATACTTTCCAACGGGACAGTAGGGGAGCAACGGCACAACCAATAACAACACCGTTGTTGTTACTTAAATATTACTGGGGCATTTTCTTACCAGAAGAGATAATGCCCTTTCAGGCCATAATGCATAAATTTGAGCTATAAAATTTGTGTGTGCTCAGGCGGATGTCAAATAAAGAAACCGGTACGCCTGCTTAATATCGTGTAGAGCCCCCCGCGACGACGTAGAAGTGCCGCAACATGACGGGGCATCGATTCGATTAATGTCTCTAGTACCCTGCAGGGCTGTACATAAATCCGTAAGAGTACAAGGAGATAGTCTCTTCTGAACGGCACAATGCAAGGGGTCCCAGGTGCCTCAACAAGTTTCATGTCTGGGGAGTTTGGTGTTTAACTCAGAAGAGTTTTGCCGTAGCCAATTTGAAACCGCTGTGGCCGTGTGGGGTGTCGCATTATCCTTATGGAATTGTCCAAGTTCGTTGTCATGCACAGTGGACATGGATGGATACGGGCGATCAGCCAGGATGCGTAGGTACGTGTCACCTTTCGTATCTAGAGGTATCAAGGACCGAAATCATTCCAACTGCTCTCGCGGACACCATTGCAGAGCCTCCACCAGCTTGACTAGTCCGCAGTGACATGCAGGATTCGTGGATTCGTGTTGTTGCCGCCATACTCGTAAACATCCATGAACTTGATGCAATCGGAAACGACACTCGTCAGTTCAGGCAACATGTCTCCAGTCATCAACAGTCCAATGTCGGCCTTGTTTGACCCAGGCAAGACGTATAGATCTGGGTTGTACATTCAGTAAGGATACACAAGTGGGAATTCGGCTCAGAAATCTTACATCGCTGATCTCCGCTGCATAATGAAACTTTCATTCTAAGAACATTCCGCCGCGAGGGAGTAGCAGAGCGGTCTGGAGCGCCACGTTACGGATCGCGCGACCTCCCGCGTCGGAGGTTCGAATCCTCCCTCGGGCATGGGTGTTTGTGTTGTACTTAGATTAGTTTACCTTAGTTAGTTTGTAAGCTACGGGTTAATAACCACGTAGTTGAGTCCGATTGATTTACAAACATTTGAACATTTTTAAAATCTTCGCTTAGGCTGTACCTAAGCCATGTGTCCACCATATCCCTTCTTCCATGATAACTTTTGTGATGTTTGAAAAGTAGGAAGCGAGGTACTGGCAGAATGAAAGTTGTGAAGACGGATCGTTAGTCGTGTCGGGATAGCTCAGTGATAGAGCGCTTGCCCGCGAAAGGCATAGGTCCTATGTTCGAGTCCCGGTTCCGGCACATAATTTTAATCTGTCAGGAAGTTTCATATCAGCGCACATTCCAATGCAGAGTGAAAACATTTCAATACACATTATTGCCCATGAAAACAGAAATTGCCTAGTTAGAATAACCTACACATTCTGAATTTGCGTTGTTTTGTACTGAAATGTGCTTCGTCGTGGCATACTGTAGCTCACTAAGGAACTCTTGGACCAGATTGTCGCTATCCTCAACAGATTTTCAGCATCGATCTCTCGGATTAATTGGTGTGTCGTCCTGTTCAAAAACATCCCTTTGAATTATCTAGACTTGTTCGAAAGGGTTCTTGTTAGGTGAACATGCTGGCCATTCTGATCTTGCTTTGTCGTTATCATGAAAAACGTGTTCACAAGATGTGCAGGATTAGCGGGAAGATTGACGCCCATTAACACGAATACCTAGATTTAATGCACTATACGTCAGAGTATTTCATAACTGTAGCATATAGTCGTTTGATTGCTTCGAATCCCAATAGTGAAGTACGGCGAGCCCACTTAATGGGAGACCAAAGCATGAGGGACTCCCGAACAACATCGACATGGTTTACTCAGAGACGTCTGGAAATTTCTCTTGATGTGAGTCTGTCATGACACAAAGTAATAATGAGGACGCGATGTAACTTCGGAATTGACCTCATAAGTGTGGCAGAACTACAGTTAACGGAAGCAGTGTACTTTCTGTTTTGTGTTATGACTGGAACTTATCGGGCGTCTTACCCAGTCTGTACCAATGAAACTACTAATGCGTGCTTGTTTACACCTTTGTGTGGGTTGAGTGACATCTCTGGACAATCCGACGAACTGTCTTCTTCATGCAATATACACATTCAACGTCAGTGATCAGGAGACCTTGAAACAAAGGCGATGAAACACTTTTTTTTATCCTTTTTACCTTACTGGAAGCAAAGATAATTACCAGAATTAATTTTTGCGAAATAAAGTAACAATGCTCGGGACAGTTTTACTTTAGACAAGTTGGTTTAAACACCAGTTGTGTCCGTCATGTATGGGCAGGTTTACGATGCGTTGAGCGGGTGGTCGACGGTAGTGAATGGGTTTCACATTTACGGTGCGATGACTTCGCTATCACGACGTACTGGAGGTAACAGTGCGTAACAAATATGCAGGGCTAGATTCCGAACACTTGTTTTCGCGTTACAAATGGTCGTTGGAGCGCGAAACGAACGCTAGGCAAATGCATCGCGACAAAATTGTCAATTACCAGGTGCAGCGCGGCGAAACAGCTGCAGGCGGCGACCGACTCTGTTCGGCCCACATGTCCACAGCCCGGAAGTGTGTGTGTGTGTGGGGGGGGGGGGGGGGGATGAGGAGGGGAGGCACCAGCAGCGTAGTCAGCCGACCGACCACTCGCGTCACTTCCGGTACCGCCTCTTTTATCCAGCGCGCTCGCTAATTTCTCCTACTACTCTCTAAAATCAAAAACAACGGTGAGCGTTCTGTGTAATTCACAACACGCCGTCGACAGTAATTTTTACAAATAACTTACATAGTTTGATATCCATGATATCCAGTAAGTTATTTAAAATATTTTTAGTGCTCTCTCAAATTATTCATTAGAATGTTTAACTATATATCATGTTTTACGCATATATTTTCGAGATTAAAATTAAGTTTATGCTGTATATTTATTAATGATTTTTTCATTGGAACATTTTAATTGTACTACCACAGTAAAGCTAAGTGTAACGATTAGGGTATCTTTCAAGTCTGTAAGAAAACATTGTAAATATTTTGAGATAAACAGTAAAGTCTGAAGATGGCCTTATAAGCTGAAATCCGGTTCACGAATTAAAATGAACTTATAAAATGGATTCTTCCGTCACTTCTTGGTAGAACGCTTCCATATTTAAGGTTGAAAACAAAATGTTTCTGTTCTAATAATTAGTAGAACAGAAACATTTTGTTTGTTTTCAACTTTAAAATGAACTTGTGGAACATATACAAAATTGAGAATTTTAATTCAGGATGATGATGGCCCGCCTACAATCAACGGCAGGAATAAAAGAAATAAATAAATGGGAGGGGGACGGGGGTGGAGTAAGAACACTTGTCCGATAGTACGTGTTTGCAGTTCTTCCCAAATGTCCCTGCAGTTTATTATTTTTACTGCTATATTAATTCTGCTTGCAATTTGTGATTACACGTCCCATTTCTACATTTCAGTTTGAAGAAAGGAGAACGACATTCAGCGCCTATAGTAGCATTTATTTCATAAATTTTTTGCTTTGAGTGCGATGGCGGCCGTAGCAAGCTGTTCAGGAAGGGCCGCGCGATTAGCAAGGGCCTGTTGTCGATTCTCGTAGACGAGTTAGCATAATGTTGTGACATTGCCAGCTGCTAGCAGGGGTACACAAGCGGACAAGTTTTGCAGTACGTGCAAATTATTGACTAAGGGGGAAGGAAGGAGATGAGGAAGGAAAGAATTGACAGTGTCTGCATTAAGGAACTGAAATTAAACAATGGCGACAAGTGAAAATGTGAGCCGGGCCGGGAATCGAACACGGGTCTCCCGTTTCAGACCCGCGGTCGCCTTAAGCACTTGGCTACCCTTGCTCGCATCCTGTCTGTCTCAAACATCCACAACTCGCACACTATGGCTGTAACGCCCTCTTACACTCGCCATTACGGATTCCCGTGCGAGATCGAATGTATGACCGCCACTGCTGTGAAGTAAGTGAAGCTAACGCCGTCTTCGCGTGTGAATACTTATTATGTTGGTGTGGTGTTTGTTCTTTCCGACATTTCAATTCTTATATTGTAAGCAAGTCATTGACAGCATTATCACCTTCGTTTAACGCTGTTTTTGTTGCTCATGCGTTTTCTATTTCCCCCACATCTATCGAAACAGCAGAACACGATGGTGGTCTCAGTCCTCTAGTAAACTGATCAGCTTTAAGTAATCCGGAGAAGAAAATTATCCTAAATGTGCATAAGAATATGATTTACATCCAACGACGTCAGCAATTGTTGACTGCACACGCCACTGTGCTCAGTTACTCGTCCGTGTATCGAGTGCTTCGCGAATATAAAACTAACCACACCATAAAATCACAAAAGAAAAGTAAGCCTCGAAAAAGGAAACAGAAAAGAAGAAAAAATAACGTGAAGAAACATTCAAAATGTTCTCAACTTCGAGAGAAACGCCATAAGGAGAAAAATACGCCAATTTTATTTAAGGAATTAGCTGCCTTTCTTTGAAAAAGTCCTTTCTTTCGTTAACGAAGATCCTTATCTTTCGGACTTCGGAAGAACGACCTTATACTATTTACTGAAAGAGATGAATATAAGGTATGTCAATCGTGAGCGTAATAGATTGCTGTTCCGCAAAGAGGAGATCACTCTATGGAAAGGGCTTAGTTAAGGATAATGTCAGCATACTAGAAAAGTAGAAAAGGACGTTTCTCAACGGACAATTCATCTGCTGAAAAAATAAATAAAATAAAGATCTCCTACGTTAACATTATTGGTGAGTAAAAAGTCCATCCGACAGGCTTCAGGGTGCCCACTGGGTACTGACCGGCCGCCGGCCGCGGTGGCCGAGGGGACTGAGACGCTCCAGTCACGGTCTGCACGGCCACTACGGTCGGGGGTTCGAATCCCCCCTCGGGCATGGATATTTGTGCCGTCCTAGTTCGTAAGTAGTTCATAAGTAATTTGTAAGTTTAGGGACTGAGGACCCCGTAGTTAAGTCCCATAAGCTATACAAACATTTGAACTGACCGGCCGGCTGACAAAGGCGTCACCGGATGCGGTATGGAGGGGGACGTGGTCAGCACCCCGCACTCCCGGCCGTTGTGTCAGTCTTCGTGACCGGAGCCGCTACTTCTCCATCAAGTAGCTCCTCAGTTGGCCGTACAAGGGCTGAGTGCACCCCGCTTGCTAACAGCACTCGGTAGACCCGAACGGTAACTTAATTTTTTTAATTATTTTACAGACGTAGGTATGTCCATTTGAAGAACAAAACACTATTTAATTCATACACATATATCTTGTTGATGGAAGTAAGTTACTTTTATCATATGAAACAAATTAAAAAATAAAGAAGGTGATGAGCCACCAGCACGATATCTGCATTCGAAAAAATCTTGCTATCCTCTGAAGAAAATAGTAATAATAATAATAAGCGCATAAATGTAACAACACAGTTAAAATCACATGCGGGGTGTGAGTGGGAGGAGAACAGTCTTCTGTAGTTGACGACTGCTCCCGTCGCCCTCTCGTACAGCTGGAGGACAGAATGAAGCCTACGGATGTCTTCAGGCCGGTGTACAAACACCCCGAGGTCATCGGTGCAGGCTCTGCAGATATGCTGACTTCCGCCCAGCCGAATCCCATGACATTCCGCGCAGAAGTATCTCAACAGAGGGTCCACAGCTATGGAAAACATTGTCATAGAGAGAGGACACCCCCGGAGGACCGAAAGCTTGCTCGGAATGGGCTCACCCATTAATAGAGACAAGTGATGTGCAATTTTTCAAAAAGTTCTGTGCCACCTTAGTGAATTTCGTACCGGAACTCATACTGGTCAGTACCCGTCGGAGATAAACGTGGATAACCCGGTAAAACGCATTTTTGAAATCGATCAGCAACATGGCAGCCATTCTACACTACATCAGAAATGCAGATGATAAACTGTTTATTCATTTGACAAATATACTAGAACTGACATGTGATTACATTTTCACGCAATTTGGGTGTATAGATTTTGAGAAATCAGTACCAAGAACAACCACCTCTGGGCTTAATAACGGCCTTGATACGCCTGGGCTTTGAGCCAAACAGAGCTTGGATGGCGTAAACAGATAAATGGCCCAAGAAGATTCAACACGCTACCACAGTTCATAAAGTGTAGTGACTGGCGTATTGTGAGGGGCCAGTTGCTCGGCCACCATTGACCAGTCTTTTTCAATTGGTGAGACAACTGGAAATGTGCTGGCCGGAGCAGCAGAACATTTTCCGTATCCAGAAAGACCCGTACAGGACCTGCAACATGCGGTCGTGCATTATCCTGCTGAAGTGTGGGGTTTCGCAGGGATCTAATGAATGGCAGAGCCACAGGTCGTAACACATCTGAAATGTAACAGCCACTGTTCTAAGTGCCGTCGATGCGAACAAGATGTGACCGAGACGTGTAACCAATGTCACACCATACCATCAGGCCGGGTGATACGCCAGTATGGCGATGACGAATACGCACTTCCAATGTGCGTTCATCGCGATGTCGCCAAACACCATGATGCTCTAAACAGAACCTGGATGCATCCGAAAAAATAAAGTTTTGCCATTAGTGCACCCAGGTCCGTCGTTGCGTACACCATCGCAGGCGACTCTGTCTGTGATCCAACGTCAAGGGTAATCGCAGCTATGGTCTCCGATCTGATCGTCCATTCAGCTGCAAACGTCGTCAAACTGTTCCTGCAGATGGTTGTTGTCTTGCAAACTTCCCCATCTGTTGACTCAGGGATCGAGACGTGGCTGCACGATCCATTAGAGGAATGCGGATAAGATGCCTGTCATCTCGACTGCTAGAGGTAGGAGGCGGTTCGGATCCTGCACAGCGTTCCGTATTGCCCTCCTGAACCCACCGAGTCCATATTCTGCTAAGAGTCATTGATTCGCGACCAACGCAAACAGCAATATGGCGATACGACAAACCTGAATCGCGATAGGCTACTATCCGACCTTTATCAAAGTTGGAATAGTGATGGTAAGCATTTCACCTCCTTACATGAGGCATCGCGTCTCACCAGGTAACGCCTGTCAACTACTGTTTGTGTATGAGAAATCGGTTGGAAACTTCCCTCATGTCAGCACGTTGTAGGTGTCGCCACCGGTGCCAACCTTGTGTGAATGCTCTGAAAAAGCTAATAATTTGCATATCACAACATCGTCTTCCTGTCGGTTAAATTTCGTATCTGTAGCACGTCATAAACGTGGTGTAGTATTTTTAATAGCCAGGAGTGTAATTTTCTCGCTCTGAACATATCCGATGCAGTTCCTGTAAGCCATAACTGCACAGAATATGTTCCTGTCACGTACAGCACATGACTGGTGTTCCCATATGACTTGCGGCATGACATTCTTTAATTTGTGGGCGGCTCAGCGCGCCATGATTTTATAATCTGCGTTTAACAGTGTGATGGGTCTGACACCATTGATCCTGGGCGTCGCTTTGCTCTTAGGGATGAGGGTGATGCAACCCTCTTCAAATTCTGCCGGCATCGGAACGCCGTTGCGGATTTCGTTGGCGATCGCCGCGAGAGTATCACTCAAAATATGGAAAAACGATTTGTAAAATCTTCCCGTCCAGTCCCGGAGACTTCCCACGTGACTGCGTTTGACGGTATCTAAAACATCGTCTGCCGTGTACGGCTCGTTAATTTGGGCCCTGTCAGTGCGCGTTAAAACATGTGGGACATTTTGCTATAGAATGGCCATTGCCCCGAGGTCGACGTCCACGTCCGCAAACAGGTCGGCAAAGTGCGCGCGCACCCACGCCGCGTCCGCGGTGCTGGAGCCGTCCCGCGGAACCCACCGTGTGAGGCGCCGCCGCCGCTCCTCGCTCAGGTGGGCGGACAGCGGACAGCGGACAGCGGACAGCGGCTCCCCAGGCACCGCGCCCAGCGGCTGGCTGCGCGCCACCGCCCCCTCACCTTTGCCGCGCAAATCGCTCAGGAGTTTTGCCTTTAACCGTTTAAGGGTCGGCAACAATTCGGAGTGGGCGGTAAGGCGAAACGCGAGGTCGCCAAGGTGCGGCCTCGCGGTTAAAATAGATTAAGAGCTTCCTGATGGAGGGCTTGGCATTTTTGAACCACCAATCTCGCACACTCCGGACGAGCCTCTCCCAAATAACGATAAAACTTTCTCCAAAATGATCATCTGTTAAAATACTACAGTTCACAGAATGAATCTTTCACTCTGCAGCGGAGTGTGCGCTGATATGAAGCTTCCTGGCCGATTAAAATTGTGTGCCGGAACCGGGACTCGAACCTGGAAACATTGCATTGCGTGGGCAAGCGCACTACAGACTGTGCTATCCCGACACGACTCACGATGCCGCCTCAACAAGGTGCCAGGTTCGAGTCCCGGTTCCGGCACACAATTTTAATCTGCCAGGAAGTTTCATACTATAGTTCAGTTTCCAGTAATTTTTACGAGGTAAAAGAGGAACACAAGGTAAAACTAGTTGGCATAGAAAACTGTAGTGGTCTGAAAAAAATAACCGGCTTCACTTCAGTTCTGGCAATAAAATTTTCTAAACAGGAAGGCACGTAAATTCCGCCGAGGTGGATGTGCCCCATGGGATAATAATAGGCGAACTCGGTCCTGTGAGGGTTCAACACCCACCACGTGTCTCGGAGCCGAAACCTGCTGACGACAGTCTGCAGCTCCTGACACTTGTTAGGGTTTGGTTCCTGATCCCTGGCGTCTAGTACCGCGTTTAAATTGCCACTAACAACAAGTTTTTCACAGTTGCGATATGTAAGTTGACAGAGGTCATCGTGGTAAAACCTCCTTCTAGCGGGCCTATTGCCAGAAGAAGCGTAAATGGTAATTAAAACGATGCCGGTGATGGTATAGGCAATCGCGCGTCCATTAGGTAAAATCTCAACATTGGTAAAATCGAAACCAGGGCGAACTAAAATAACGGTACCAGTTTGCTCTTCAAGAAAACATTCTCTATCACTTTAAAATTGTTAATAAAACTGAGAGCGTCACACGTTACTTCCTGCAAGAATGCGAGATGACTGTTTGCCTTAAGAACTTTTGCAATGCGGCAGTCTTGACCGGACTACGCATTTTGTTCAAAATTTCAAATGTTTCAAATGTTTGTATAGTCTATGGGACTTAACTACGAGGTCATCAGTCCCTAAACTTACAAACTACTTATGAACTACATACGAACTAGGACGGCACAAATATCCATGCCCGAGGGGGGATTCGAACCCCCGACCGTAGTGGCCGTGCAGACCGTGACTGGAGCGCCTCAGTCTCCTCGGCCACCGCGGCCGGCCTTTTGTTCACATTTATGGTTAAAATTTTGCATTGACTAGGCACAGGTACCATACACAAACACATACACACCACAGACGAGCACAATACATAAAATGTAGCTACGAAAAAGTGAAAAGAGCTGCTGAACATATACCACCACCACATCGGGGCGCCGGCCGCGGTGGCCGAGGTGACTGAGGCGCTCCAGTCACGGTCAGCACGGCCACTACGGTCGGGGGTTCGAATCCCCCCTCGGGCATGGATATTTGTGCCGTCCTAGTTCGTAAGTAGTTCATAAGTAGTTTGTAAGTTTAGGGACTGATGACCCCGTAGTTAAGTCCCATAAGCTTTACAAACATTTGAACATTTTTGAACACATCGGGGCCGGGTTAAGTCCCACCACCTTCATCCATCTCCGCCGCCCAGTAAGACGGCGCTGTAACCGAAGGATTCGCAAATTTCGGCTCCAGTTCCATCTAGAAAACGGGATCTGCCGTTGATGTTGCCGCAGACTCGGTAGTTTTGACTGGCTGGCGGTTACGACGTTCGTGGGAATCCTGAGACTTCCGTTTCACCGGCGGCTGCTCGGCTGGTACAGTCGGGGTGATGCTCATCTGGGATTCACTATCTGTCTCTACGTCATGTCTACTGACCATCGTCTTGATATGCCTAACAGTTACGTCGCGTTTCCTTTCCGCGAGAATATTTACTTTTCTGCTGACCGCGGCTAGACTCCGACCGTTTCCAAAGGTCTACGTCGGCCGCCTGCGGCTCTTGTTTTTTCGTCGAGATCTTTGTTCAAAAATGTTCAAATGTTTGTATAGCTTATGAGACTTAACTAAGGGCTCATGTCCCCAAACTTACGAACTACTTATGAACTACTAAAGACGGCACAGACATCCACGCCCGAGGGGGCATTCGAACGGCCGACCGCAGCGGCCGTAAAGACCGTGACTGGCATGCCACAGACAGCTCGGCCACTGCGGTCGGCTCTCTTTTTATCAACAGGAAATAGAGAAACCGTTGCAACTCTTATATGCTAGTAACACTGGTGCTGCGGAGACGTTCGTGTGTGTTATTTCGTTCGGTTCCACGGCCGCGTTGTGGTTTTGGTTCCGCAGGGGTAACGACACTGTCAGCGGTTTGGTCATGATCGGGAGCTACGTCACTTACATTCGGGAATGCAATGACTGTGACTGCCACCGAAGCGGGCACCTGTTAAACCTGTGTCGACAAGGTGACAGTGGGTTATGTGTCATGCACCTCTTCGGGAGCAGTAACAGACTGAGGTAGCGCAACAGCCACATGTACAGTTTCAGCAGCATTGTCTACAAGAGGTTCTACTACAGCACTAGTTTCTACGTGTGTTGTGTCCATTGCACCATCATCTGCAGCGGTTTCGTCAATTTCGGGGCGCCGCGCGGGGGTAGGAGGGGGGGGGGGAGGCGGTAGCCCAACGCTAAGGCCGCGTACGTCACTGTGCTCTGACTGCTGTCTTTCGGCAGCTGTGCAGGGCGTTTACGTTATGGACAAGCAGTTGTAAAATGTCCGTTTCCACTACAAAAGGAACACGTTTGTGGTTGTCCATTAAATGTCACAAAAGTCCGGTGCCCATTGACAAAAACAAAAGATGGAATATGTTTGACACCACGAATACCGGTTTCCACCTGTTATATTATAGGAATTTCGAATTTCAAACGGCAGGTTCAACACTCGTACCGTACGAACGCGAAATCCCGCGTTTGAAAAGTTTACTTAACTACATTCACCGTTATTGAATTGTACTAAAGAGTCACACATATGCATAGATTTCAATTTAAGGAACAAAGAGGTGGAAAACGTGCCGAGTTGAAGTCCGTGTACATCACTTTCCGGTATTTTCAAATAATTTCTAAGTCACTTATGAATTTCGAATGCTGTCGGTCGGGAAACGGATCCATCGAATTCGCATTGAATGTTATTTTCGCGTTCTTCTGAGTAATCTGGATTAATCGTACTCATCGGTATGAAGACACCAGCGAAGAAAACCGCTGAAAGACACCGAACGCCGGCGGCCGCTGCGAAGCACTCGTAAACACTGCCCGCAGAGCGATGCGCCAAGTGCTAGGCGAGCACGACAGCGCTTAACTTCGGTGATCTGACGGGAACCGGTGTGTCCACTGCGACACTGCCGTTGGCCTACTGGTGAGTAGTTTCATATTTTGTTCCACTTTTCTTTTATTTAAATGAAACTATAACGCTTGTGCCACAGGGAGCAAAAATGATTGAAAATCGTCTCCAAAACAACAGACTGTGTTCTCGTATTCGTATTGGGTTGTAACACCAGACTGCAAGCTTCTTCCACCACACTTTCCACCCTCCTCCCTCCATACCCTGTGGGGTCCTTCGCCATCAGTTTTAACAGTGCATTTTCCAGTGTTGTGTACAAATTGCTTCAGTGTGTTTTTATCTGCGTCCACCGTGCACAGACAAGTGTCGCATCGCTCGGTTTTACACTCTCGCGGTATGCTCTTGTTTTGGTGTCATACTGCAGTTTTTCATCACCGTGGCTCATAGTTTTAACTGACTGCATGTTTTATTCCTCTGTCAAATTGTAAAGACCTCAAATTTGTCTTGTTATCTATGTTTTAATTCGCCATTGTTCAAAATGCATCACATGTTTTATGTCTTCATGCCCATATTTTTCTCTCGGCTGAAGAACAGCACGAAATGCTGCTGCCAGCCTACTGACGTGAATATGCTCGTTTAAAAATAGAAAAAAAAACATATTGGGAGTGATGACAATCCGTTTCAGAACAAGAGTGTGCAGTATATATGTGTTACTGACCCATTTGTAGCAAGTCGTCGTTCTAAACTTACAACTTACTCTTTCTTACAAGGAGCCTCCTCTATGACTTGATGATAATATTTTTGCAGTTCATCTGAAGTTTTCAATGGTGTAATGTACAGTTGGACTGTCATCCCTTATAAAGGCATTTGGCAGTGCAGCATGTTTGTTTCAAATGTTTGTATAGTCTATGGGACTTAACTACGGGGTCATCAAACCCTAGACTTACAAACTAATTCTGAACTACTTACGAACTAGCACGGCACAAATATCCATGCCCGAGGGGGGATTCGAACCCGCGACCGTAGTGGCCGTGCACACCGTGACTGGAGCGCCTTAGTCCCCTCGGCCACCGCGGCTGGCAGCGCAGCATGGTTGAGGGTTAGTTGCAGTAGGTTGTAAGTAGACAAAAAGTTTAAATGTGTGTAAATGCTTATGGGGCCAAACTGACAGGGTCGTGGGTCCCTAAACTACTTATACGTTCTTACATTGTGGACACCACATACACCCTTGCGCGAAGGGAGGGGGACCCGAAGCTGCGGCGAGAACCGCCGCCCGATCCAAGACATGGCACCTCAGACCATGCAACTATCCCGCGCGGCTGTGAATCGTCGTGACGATGATTTGAACGACCAATAACGTCTTACTATTGCCAGTATAGTGGAGAGCTGCCGGTATTGTTGATGATGTTAGGCAACTGTGTTATAGTTTACCCACTTCTATCAATCGTATTATTTCGCTAAATTTGTGATATTTCCTTTTCATACTGATAATGTAATCTCTATCATAGTCGCATTTAATTGACATTAATTTTTCATCCAAGGAAGGGAGTCCCACTATTAAATTGTAAACATTTTTGTATTTCATATGATCTATTCTCTATACTTACATTAACTAAGAAGAAAGCAATAGAAGAGACGAATGCAGCAGTAAAAACGGAGAAAAGACGATTATGGGAAGCCAATGACATAAACAAAAATTGTAACAATTTCTGCTGATTTAACACCTTGCCTTCAGACACCTTCATGACTTCGTATGTTACTAAAGAGTCGTATATGTAATTTCAGTACTTTGCTGGTAGTGGTTCAGTTGCTGGATGTAGTGACTCTATTCTAAGGGAAGGCCATATTTGATTTTAATCTACTGTTGTTCGAATAAAATATGTCAGTTACTGATTTCGGGTCTCCCTTTGATTTCGTTTGCCCTGTTATGTTAACCGATATGGACATTTCTGCCAATGAAGTGTCTGTTGGACATTCGGTTTCGAATACGATTCGTAAGCCTCGTTGTTACACATACCCAACAGCTCGTGGGAGCAGGTGTCGTACTCTGATTTACAAATATTTTCCAAGCAATAACACATATGAATAGTGGATGTACAGATTCGAAGGATCCACCAGGGATACTGATTTCAATCCTTTTCCTCACTTCGTAACCAAGCACGAATGTAAAGTTATGAAAGCAGTGAATAGACAGGTTTGTAGCCTGTATATTACATGTATATGACTGATGACGAATAAGCGCAGAATTGTACATTGCCCACATCGGCAATTTAATTTCTGTGGTAATGGAAATAATCTTTAGTGTTCTTTTTTTTATTTTTTTTTTTTTTTTAATTCTCAGATGCATTGATTACATATTGGAGCGAACAATTAGTTTACTATATTGAAACGGTACTGTCGGTACCCTTTCATTTTTGTGTTTTATAACGATTAAATATTTCAAATGTTCAAATGTTTGTATAGCTTATGGGACTTAACTACGGGGTCATCAGTCCCTAAACTTACAAACTACTTATGAACTACTTACGAACTAGGACGGCACAAATATCCATGCCCGAGGGGGGATTCGAACCCCCGACCGTAGTGGCCGTGCTGACCGTGACTGAAGCGCCTCAGTCATCTCGGCCACCGCGGCCGGCGATTAAATATTTGATTTATTTGAGTTTCGGTGGCTGTGTTTAAGCTTCACTTGGTCGTGACTGTATTCATTACTAATATTTATTCTCAATTACGCCAATCAGGTGCAAACAGGATGTGTTGTCAGTTGCAGTTTGAATAATAAAAGAAAATTGAGGAGCCAGGCTCCGCAGAACCCACTTGCTTATCCTTTGGTGAGAGAGAATGTTTATGTGTGTGGATGAATGAGTGTTCGAGTTCGGGTGCTAGCTGATGTGTTAGTGCATGCAGTTGTGGGGTAGGTTTGCCAACTTTCGATTTTGCGGGAATCTACAGAGATGTTCGTTTCAGTTTGCGACGTCGTGGTCGATAGCAGTCAGTTCGGGGATAGTCAGAAGGTTAGCTAGAGGCTCTCATTGGCGGAAGCAGTTAGGCTGGGGCTCCGGCCATGTGGAGCAGAGGTGACCAGAGTCTTGGTTGAAAAGAACGTAGGTAAGATGAGGTAAAGTTGAAATATGAGCGGAAATAGTGTGAATATTGTGGTTTTGGTAAAGGATTCAGTTGGAATTTCATTTCATATTAGTTTTGAGACGAATTCTGGGGTCAACTAAAGTCAGGAAACGTAATAATGAATTGTGAGATTGACTGTGAACTATGAGGTCGTGTAGTAACGAAGTATCAGGGAAACGATTGGTGTTAACTAAGGGAACTACAATGGTAAAATACTATGGAGCAATTTTGCATGTGAATGACGATAGTGCTTAAATCAATGGATTTCTTTTGGTGTTCATTGTGTTCAGAAAGTTGGTGGTTTTCTTTTTGCGTACGTTACTTATAACAAGTAGATAGCACAGGTGACTTGAATTTTCAGTTCAGAATAAGTATCTGTGTGAATTTTATTTAATGTAGTGTGGACCTTTTCAATCAATTTTAATAGTAACAGACTTGTGTTAGTGAGTAACGTGGTATCGTTACAAAGGCGATGTGTGATTTGGTTTGTGGTGATGTGACATAGTATTACCGTGCAACACTGTGCTAAGCCATGTGTGTCGAGTTCATTTTAATAATGTAATTTTGGTTTCACTTTTTGTGGGACTTTTTTTTAATATGAAATTTCAGTTAGTTAGTATATACGCGGAAATAATTTTCAGAGTAAGGAGTTTCACATTACTTGCTTGTGTAACTGAAAAGTGGTGCTTTCTGGTAAAGGACGAAGGAAAGCAAGAATCTATCGGTGCCGGCGATAATTTTCGTGCTCTCTACCGGTTCTCGTAAATGACAAGCGGTTTAGGTGGTCTGAGCATTAGTATATCAACGTACTGGGCTATTGGAATTTAATGCTTGAGTGATGTTTCCTTGAATCCCGTACATACAATGCAAAGAATAAAGAAGGCACTACCCTATGTTTTAATTTAGGAAACCATTAATATCAGATGAAAACTTAGTAAATATGTTCGGCTATAAAAAAAGGAAAGAAACGACCAATGTACAAGACGAGTTTCAGAATAATTAATAAATATTGTCAATGAAAAGTTTGCCCTGATTTAATGGAATGAGGCGCCACATCATTTCCCAGTGTAATATTGAAAATTATGAGCCAACGTATAGTACAGCCAGGTTGAAATTAAATAGGAATTAATGTCTGTTTCATGTTCAGTAAAGTTAACAAAGCATTGCACCTAACATTCGCATTTAAAAGATAATGTCTATTTGGAGTTGGTGGTGTGTGTATTTTTAAACCACTGAGTAAATATTGGGCCATGTTGCATCCATTTAGTGCACATAAACCACCCACGCACAGAACCAAGGTGACTGGTAGTTGGGCAAGGAAAAATTTTAAATTTCGGGACCCCATTGCAGTAAAAACGTCTAGCTACTGCCGAGAAAATCCCATATGTTACAGTTTATGGTGCTTCGATAACAATCCGATTAGGTTCGAATCCCTGTCCAACACAAAGCTTTACCTCACGACATTCCAAGTGATACTTGTGAAAAAGCAATATTTAACATCTCCCGTAGTTCGTTAAAAGGGACAATAGTTGCTGGGTAGGAACTCCCGTCTATTAAAAATGTTTATGTTACATAATTTAAAGCTGATATTTGCTAACTGATACTGTCTAAAATCGAGGTATATCACTCTCCGTATGCTTAGTCAGAAATGTCTGTTAGTTACCGTCAGTCACGAAATCTGTACTTAGTCTGGATGACCTGGGTTTGAATCCATGTGCAGAACGAGACTGTTCGTCGTGTCATTTGATGTTCATTCATATTCTCAACTAGCTACTCGTGAGTAATTTAAATTTTTATTATACTTTTGAGTGAAATAATAAGTATGGTATGTTAGTTAGAATAAGCAAATACGAATATGACGAACTTACAACGTGAATTACTTATCTGACGTAATAATGGGAGTTGTAACATTTTAGGTAGGGTAAGGTTGGGGCAAACGGACACGCTAAGCGGATTTTTAAAAATAAGTATTTAAAAAATCTAATTTCAGATGTTTATTGTATATCACTAAAAAGCTTATCAATTGTTCAAATGTTTGTAATTCTTATGGGACCAAACTACGTTGGTCATCAGTCCCTAGACTTACAAACTACTTAAACTAATTTAAACTATTCTAAGGACAACACCCACATCCATGCCCGAGGGGGGATTCGAACCCCCGACGACGGGGGTTCGCGCACCGCAACACGGCGCTCCAGTACGCGCAACTAATCCGCCGCGGCAAAACGGTTATACCTTATGTCAATGTAATACATATTTAATCAATTTTCAAATTTTATTTTCAGCCCAGGATAATTGATACTAATGGACGGTTCGTCAATGTCCGTTTGCCCTCAACTATAGAACGGACACTCCATATGGGGAATACTAACGCTTTACTTTTTAATCACTGTTACAATTATGGCAAGCAAAGTAAGGATGATTTCCATTTGAGACACAACATGAATCCAGAAATAAAAGACCAGACACTGCACCGCATTTTCATCATGTTTTATAGTCTTTTTAAAAAAATGTTCAAATGTTTGTATAGTCTATGGGACTTAACTTAGTCTTTTTACACACATTGCACATATCATTCTTACGGTTATCACGTTTATTATCGTTCGCTGCCTTCTTGTTTGCCGCCCAGGCGTTTTTCTCTTTTAGATCAGAAATAAAACTAGAATCTGTCAGAATGATGTTCCCATCTCGCGTTTGTTTTTGACAGATCCTGAAGCCCATGGTATACCACTGAGGTCCTGGAAACTTCTCTCATTCGCAGCATATTTGGTGACCCTTGTTGTTGGCTGTGGTTGCAGTTCCGCCACTAGATTAGGCCTATTTCCTTATACATTTGTTATCTGCACGTCTGCTGCTTGATTTTCAGGATTTCCTACTGGATTATTCCTGGGGTCTTCATGCACATTTTCGGGAGCAAACACGTGCTCAGGCAAGCGATTGAGGTTGAAGGGATGAATCCTACAAGCACTGAAGCTATTTTCAGCGTTTCCGACTGTAGCTGCACGGTTCCATGCATCAGCAAGAACAGCTCCAAATGCCACTTTATTAATTTCTTTCCCTGGACTTCTTCTGACGTACATCCTGCCGGCTTCATTGTAAAATGTCTTTAGTGGAGCAAAGAAAGAGACGTCAATGGGCTGTAGCCTATGAGTACTGTACGGGGACAAACGCTGCGGCCTTCTATCTGTGTTCCTTTTACGAGTACGGACTATTCTGTATATAAGAATAGTATTATATTATCACAGTTACTCGTATACACTACACTGCAACAATCAGAGTCACAAGAACAGAATTGCCAACAACAACGAGGTAAATACACTACATTTGCTTACGTTCTGTCCGTTTGCCCCCATGTCAATTTGCCCCAACCTTACCCTATGTCATTTCTTGTAATAAATTTGAGCTTACGAGCCTTAAGGACAGTCTTATCTGTGATAAGGTGTTCCCTGATATTTGTAGTATCGTGGTATTACTTTACATGTTGAGTTATTTGCGATACAGAGCAGTTTTACTTGTGATGAGTTGTTTGAACCATTTTCAACAGTCAAATGACTGTACCGAAGAGCGATTAAGTACCCTCAAGACTGGTACGTGCCGGCCGCGGTGGCCGAGGGGACTGAGGCGCCTCAGTCACGGTCTGCACAGCCACTACGGTCGGGGGTTCGAATTCCCCCTCGGGCATGGATATTTGTGCCGTCCGAGTTCGTAAGTAGTTCATAAGTAGTTTGTAAGTTTAGGGACTGATGACCCCGTAGTTAAGTCCCATAAGCTGTACAAACATTTGAACATTTTGGCTGGTACGTTAGTTGGGTTGTATGCGAATTAGGCGAAGTGGAATTCAGGTCGTTCGGATACTTTTGAGCAAGACTGTACACCATTAGAAGACTGATAAAAGATTTATAATCAAATTTGTGTAATAATGTGTAAACCAAGGCAAATTTACGAGTATTTTATATTTAGTCAGCCCAGCCGAAGGTATAAATAGCGGAAGCCATTGAAGTTTAGCGGAGACAAATATTTCTGACTTGTGTTTTACGTCTAAGCCAGACATAAATTTAGTAAAACGAGAACCCCACTGAGTTGTATATGTAATTTAGAAAACACCTTGCCTGAATTTATCTAACTTTCAAGACTATTTTGTTCTGTTGTTTTGACGAGAAAGCGACAAGTGAAGTATTGGCCCCTAACAGACTAAATTAGCCACACAATTAATTAAAAGTCCGAGTGTGCACTTGAGCACTTATTGGTGGTGTTTTGTTGGATTTGCATACACTTTTCACTTTTGTTTTTCTGAATGTAGACTGGAGCTCGCAGCTAAATTATTTAATCATACCGTGAAATCAATTTTCTGAGTCTTCCACAGATATGAATGGCAAGAACTGTGACGACACCAATCACAAACTGTTAGTGCTGGAAGAACGATGTAATTATTATTATTATTGCAACAGGTACTTACGCAATGCTCAGATACTAATACTGCCGCGGTGGAGTAGCCGAGCGGTCTAAAGCGTCTCGCTGCGGAGCGCGCGGTTGCTTGCCGTGGAGGTTCGAGTCCTCCCTGGGGCATGGGTGTGTGTGTTTGTCCGTAGGTTAGTTTACCTAGGTTTAAGTAGTTTGTGAGCTACGGACTGATGATCACGTAGTCTGGTCCGATAGATTTACAAACATTTTTTTTTTATACTAATACTACATGTCTCGTGAGTTTTTACTATTAACGTGAATGGTCTACATTTTTTAAACTGGTAAACTGCAGTCTATGTAAATCTACTTCGACCACAGTTTTCCATTTACATTGGTATATTGTTATAGTAATGCAGGTACATACGGCAGTAAAAATCTCTCAATGCAAGACAAAGTATCGAGACTGACAGCTCTATGTTGTACGCAAACGTTGAAATGTCAACCTCAAATTTATAATTAAACGTCATAAATGTGGTTAGTGACGGCTTTGTTTGATAGAGACAGCGATATAAACTTCTATGTCATGAAATTCGGAGCATGCAAAGCCACAACTAAGTAATGCGTCACCTTCCAGAGTGTAGCCACAGATGTAGGTCTCTGTCCCCGGCCGTTGTGTCCGCCACCGTGTGTGTGTGTGTGTGTGTGTGTGTGTGTGTGTGTGTGTGTGACCGCGCGCGTCCTGGCGCCGAGCTCGAGTTTAAAAGGTCACAGCGACTGCGGGGCATGGATCTTTCGCCTCACTCTGAAGATGCTGAAGCGTATAATGATGAAACAATGTAAGCGGAATTTATGCTGCTGCACACTCGATACTGCCAGTATCGCCTCATTACTTGAGCAATCTATAAATGTAATTTCAGCATTCAGCCACAGCACCATATCTCAAAACATTCTACGCTCTTGTTGTAACTATTACCGTCCATGTTTCACTCCCGTACAAGGCAACAATCCACATAAATGTCTTCAGAGCCGGCCGCTGTGGCCGAGGAGACTGAGGCGCTCCAGTCACGGTCTGCACGGCCACTACGGTCGGTCGTTCGAATCCCCCCTCGGGCATGGATATTTGTACCGTCCTAGTTCGTAAGTAGTTCATAAGTAGTTTGTAAGTTTAGGGACTGATGACCCCGTAGTTAAGTCCCATTGACTATACAATCATTTGAACATTTTTTTTGTCTTCAGAAAAGACTTCCTAACAGTGTTAGATTTTAATAAATTTCTCTTTTTCAAATACGCTTTTTTCCCATTTCCATTCCGCATTTTATATCTGTA
Organism: Locusta migratoria; assembly: GCA_026315105.1. Taxonomy (NCBI): domain Eukaryota; kingdom Metazoa; phylum Arthropoda; class Insecta; order Orthoptera; family Acrididae; genus Locusta; species Locusta migratoria. The sequence goes on from CM048744.1 coordinate 452,211,003, forward strand.
CTATGACCATCATACGTTATTTTCCTGCCCAAGTAGCAAAACTCAAAGACCACCTTTATTGTGTCATTACATAATCCAACTACCATCATGAACCATGGACATTGCCGAGATGGAATAGTTTGCATGCCTCACCGATACATATAGCCGAACAGCATGTGCAACCACAGCGAAGGGGTTCCTGAAGATGGGCAGCAGCCTTTTCAGTAGTTACAGGGGCAACAGTCTGGATGACTGACTGAGCTGGCTTTCCAACATCAGCTAATGTGACTTTGTCACACAGTCACTACAAAAGGCTGAAAGCGAAGAGAAACAATAGTCGTTACTTTCCTGACGACATGCATCTTTACTATATGATTACGTGATGATGGCATCCTCTTGGATAAAATTTTCCGGAGGTAAAGTAGTCCCCCCCCCCCCTCACTTCGGATCTCCGGGCGTGGACTACCTAGGAGGATGTAATCAGCAAAGACAACTTTTGCATTCTAGGGATCGGAACGTGGAATGTTAGATCCCATAATCTGGTACATAATTTATAAAATTTGAAAATAGGAATGGATAGACTGAACTTAGATACATGGGGGATTAGTAAAGTTCAGTATAGACGCATCTTTGCTGTATACCCACTTAAGAATGTTGCGTTTATTAAACAATAGTATTTTTTAAATTCTGAATATCAACTGTCGTTTCGTATTTCATAAAGGATGTCATGTAATTTATCAACGTGGAGCAAGCTCATTTCTGAGATGTAATCACACGTTGCCCATCACAGCAAACACGAAAGTGTTACGTACTTATGTAGGAATTTCCGATGTTGGCACAGGGCTTCACGGTCAGGCGACATAATAAATCCTTCATTTACTGATAGCATTGTGTCGTCTGGTGAAAAGCGCTTACGAATTATATCGGCTGAACTTCATCTGGTGGATCAATTCATATCGTGTGTAACGCAAATTGTAGCTGAAATATTTTTCATCCTAACTGAGCATTAAATAAGTTTTAATCACCGTTTTTAAAGGTACTAAACTCTACGTAAGTTATTCATTTTAATTTTAGCATATAAACGCTCAGTCAACGAAGTTTTCGTTGTTCATGTTTTTTTTAAGTGCTGTGGATGTAATATCCACAACGATAAAATATTATTAGACAGTTTGGAACTCTCTAAGTGTTATCTAATATTTATATCTGAATTCACTATGAGATTCTAGCGGGGCTGCTACATAGTAGTAAAGCATCGCATTAGGTTCCGCGTTATGCAATACGTTGGCAGCAGGGATGGCTCGGAAACGTTTTCAGATAGTTACTACTTCAGCTCGTTTTGCAGTTATGTCGAATGTCCCGCATTAAACTGCAAACAGGTGGACGTCGCGAATATATGGCATTAATATGGTATGGAACTCTCGGGGTTCCCAGACATCTCCCTAAATACCAAGCGCTCCGGTATTCCCGTTTTATTGCACAATATATTAAGACTGCTGTATCGTACGTGACTTTGCAAAACGATATGGAGATGGGGGGGCCCATCATTGCACGAGTTCTGAAAATACCTCCAATGCACGAGCACATAAAGGATAACGCTTATTATGGTCCATTAATGCCGGAGGGATTATATTTTTCTGGCATTACTGGGCGGGTCGTCTGCTGACTCAGTGTTTCGCTCGCTCTGCGCGGCGATCATAACAGTCAGTCGGGCAGAGCGGCGGTGCGGCAATTAAACGCCAGACTGGTCTCTTCCCAAAAGAGACGCCGGCGGCCGAAAAAAAAAAAAAAGTTTGCGCGTGTAATATTGTGCACGTGCAAGGGAAGTTTAGCCGGCGCATTTTGGGCGCGAGGACGAAGCTGACGCGGCCGCGGGCCAGATCGATGAAATTTAGCCGGCTCGTAAAACGTGAGCACGTTGCTACGTTAGAGGGGGCGGGGCAGGAGGATGGGGGGAGGGGAGGGGCGGGGACCGGAATTAGCCGCATTGTCCTCCGCGGGCGCCGGCGATTAATGCTGCGGCCTGGCAGCGCCACAGACGGCGCCAGAGGGGGCGTGGCAGAGGGGGTGAAGGGGAGGCAACGGGGGCAGCGGGCGGCGACGCCAGCGGGGGCGGGAGCAGCCGTTCTGACACTCGAACGTCCGCAGATCAAACAACGGGCCATCAGTAATGCGTGTCCATCAGTAACCGTTGTAGTATATTTGTTATCACAGAAAAATGAAGGAAATACCTTTATGTAATCAGAAGTATCCGGATACCTGGCTGAAAATGACTTAAAGGTTCGTAGCGTTGTCCATCGGTAATGCTGGAATTCGTACGGGGAATATTGTCTGGTTCACTGACGGGTCAAAATCAGACCAAGGCGTTGGGGCCGGGGTATACGGGGTGCAGCCAAGACTGAAGGGCATCATCTCTCTAGGGAAACTAGCCTCAGTATTCCAGGCCGAAATCACTGCCATCAGGGCGTGTGTGGAGGAGAATTTGCGTAGGTGCTACAAAGATCGTAGCATCTATATCTATTCAGACAGCCAGGCAGCCCTGAGATCACTGGCAGCTCCTGCAACAAGGTCTAAAATTGTTGCAGAATGTCACGGGGTTCTGGTGGAGGTAGGGGAAAGCAATAGAGTAAACCTATTGTGGGTCCCTGGCCACTCGGGGATCAGTGGCAACGAACATGCCGACAATTTAGCCAGTATGGGGGCAGAGACTACATTTATTGGACCGGAACCTGTCCTGACAGTCACCAAGGCAATGATCAAATTGGAGCTACGTAACTGGCTCAGAAGACAGACAGCACGTAGAATATTGGACCAAAGTCTACCAACAAAAACATGGCAAGGTAATGATGCCAAAGCCATGTTTTAAAATAAGCTCTGCAATCCTGGGCCTGAACAGGAGAGAGATTAGACTCGTGGTTGGATTGCTGACAGACCATGGGAATTTCAAAAAACACCTACATACAATGGGAATACCAGAAAAGGACCCTAAATGTAGGATCTGTGATGAGGGCGATGAAACTGCATCACATCTAATCTTCGAATGCATTGCATTGGAGAGTAAAAGGCACAGAACATTTGGGACAACCAGACCCGAAGGAATTGTGTCTAATAAAGAACAGGTAAAGGGACTCCTTGCACTGTTCTAGGGCATTGGTTGGCTTTACTAAATATAGAGGGAGCGATACCGCACAATAAAGTTAGTTTCGGTGCGGGCAGTGGCGGGTTGGACCAAGACTGTTTTGGCTTCCCTGGAAAAATCAAATCAAATCAATGCTGGAATTCAATATGGTGTTGACCCAGCCTTAGCCTTGATAACAGTGTGCACTCACGCATGCATACGTTGAATCAGGTGGTGGAAAGTTTCTTCACTGAGGAGCGGTATCTATGTAGGTCGGCGTGGCCTAGCACGACATCGGCTTCGCAAAACACCCCGAAGGTGAATCTTCCTGGCAGATTAAAAGTGTGTGCCGGAACCGGGGCCTGAACCTGGGCCATTTGTATTTCGCGGACAGGTGTTCTACCACTGAGCTATCCCGACAAGACTCGCGGTCCGTCCCCACAACTTTAGTTCTGTCAATACCTTGCCTCCTAGTTTCGAAAATTCACAGTAACTCTCCTGCGAACTTTGTAAGACTAGCACGTCTGTAAGAAAGGATACGGTGGTAGAGAGCTTGCCCGCGAAAGGCAAAGGTCCCTGGTTCGAGTTCCGGTTCCAGCATACAATTTTAATCTGCCAGGAAGTTACATATCAGCGCATACTCCGCTGCAGAGTGAATTTTTTATTCTGCATCCCGGAGATATTCCTTAGGCCAGTCCATTGCAGGGATGTTATTGTTGTGTAACCTCTCTGCCAGAGTGCATTACGAACAGATGCTCGAACGTGTTGAAAGATGCAATCGCCATACCTGAATTGCTCTTCAGCAGTGGGAGGCAAAAATGGTGATGCTTAAAGCACTAGTGTAGGTCTGTGCTGTGATCATGCCATGGAAAACAGCAAGCCGCCTCCACGGAAAACACGACCAAAGCATAACACCACTACCTCCGAATTTTACTGTTGGTACTACCCACGCTGTCAGATGCCACTCACCATGCATTCGCTATACCCACGCCATCCCATCGGATCACAACATTCTGTATCGTCATTTGTCACTCTACACAACGTTTGTTCACTGTTACATCGTCCAATATTTACAGTCCTTACACCAAGGGAGGCGCCGTTGGCATTGATCTGCGTAATGTGTGGGTTGAAATCCGTTTTCTCAGCTCTCGCCTGACTGTCATAATACTTGGATTGGATCCTAATGCAGTTAGCAAGTCCTGAATGATGGTCTGAATAGATGACTTTCTATTGCACTGTACGATGCTCTTCAACTGTCGGCGGTCAACAGACGAGGTCTGCCTGTACGCTTTCGCGCTGTACGTGCCCCTTCACTTGTCCACTTCACTGTAAGAAACGAAACAAAGGTACTGTGGATGTTTAGGAGCGTACAAATCTCGCATACAGACTTCTGACACAAGTGACACCCATACATCTGACCACGTTCGAAGTCCGTGAGTTCCGCGGAGAGCCCCATTCTGCTCTCTCATGATGTCTAATGTCTAGTGAGGTCGCTGTTAGTACTCGATAATAAGTGGCAGCACAATGCACCTAATATACGTATGTTTGGGAAGGGTGAATGTGGGGATACATTTGGTCACATAGTGTTTATACACGTTGCCAATGACAGCGACGAAATCGACCACTACATGCTACGTGATCCATACTCTTTAGTTAAAAATGAGACATGGACTAGATAGGCAGTTTATGCAAAAGTCCTTAATCCGTACTGATCTCCTGTAACTACCAACGTCGGCCAATGAGCGGCAAATGGCACAGGACTTGTTCAAATATTTGTTAAGCTTATAGGACTTAACTGCGTGGTCATCAGTCCCTAAACTTACAAAGTACCTATGAACTACCTCATACTAAAGACGACACAAACATCCATGCCCAAGGGAGTATTCGAACCCCCGACTGTAGCGGCTGTGCTGACTGTGACTGGCGCGCCTCAGACCGCTCGGCCGCTACGGCCGGCACAGGACCGGACCGTTTCGGGTCTGATCGACACTTGCGAATGTACTCGTTTCGACTTGACGTTTCTTGTTGCAGTGCGACGCAGCTGTTTTCCTTTCTGTTTTATGGTGTGTTATATCTCTAACTGCCAGCACCAATTTTCCTAAGCTTTCCGGTATTAAGGAAAATGAAAATTCTATAAGTCATTTCAGTGTCGAAAGAAATGGAGGAACTGTTTCAAATCGATTCAGGATACTGCTAACGTCGCATCTCTTTTTGAAGATTGTCAAGACCATTTCCTGCAGCAACTGAAAGTGCCCTTGTCAAATTTCAGATAGATTTGTAGTGTAAATCATGAGTGGAAGAAAAATTATATTCCATTCGAACTGATCGAGAACTTTACGGATATCCTCGGGAAGAGTGTACACTTTTGCATAATGAAAATGACAAAGTTACATGCGTGTTTGGCTCAACTTATCAGTGTGTGTGAAAGGTTTTTTAAATAATGAATGTTAATAGGACACGGTTACTTGGTATCTTAAGTGGTGGTAATCTGATCAACTGCCTCAGCCTCTCATTGCGGCGACCATATGTACCAGACATACATTTTATTACCTCTTTAGCGATTCAAAAGTAATCCAATAATTTTCTGATATATTTTCTTATAAGATGTAGTAATTATTCTCGGTAGGGAAGTGACTCTTTTTTTCCCTTCCACATCTAGATCTGATAATGTATTCTATCTGTAACATCTTTCTATAGAAACTACATTTTATATTTGCCCCCCCCCCTTTCTAAACGCAAGTTTACATGTAAGAATTTGAAATACCAACATGCTGGATTTTTCAGGAACAGAAAATTCTTTACTCTTATGTCAAATATCTACCCCCATGAAGCACAGACATTGCCGAGGTAGGATGGCTTGCGTGCCTCAACGATACAAACAGCAGTACCTTAGATGCAACCACAGGGTATCTATGGTGACGCCAGACAAACGTGTGGTTCCTCAAGTGGAGCAGCAGCCTTTTCAGTAGTTAGAGGAACAACAGTCTGAAACGTCAGCTAATTTGGATTTACCATGCAGTTACTGCGAACGGCTGTATTCAAGCGGGAAAAGACAGTCTAATTTTTCCGAGGACATGCAGCTTTACTGTATGAGTATATGATGAAGGCACCCTCTCGCGTAAAATATTCCGGAGGTAAATTAGTCCCCATTCGAATCTCCAGGCAGGGACTACAAAGGAGGCTGTTGTTATCAGAAAACACAACTCTGGAATTCTACAGATCGGAGCGTAGATCCCTTAATCTGGTGGGAACGTTTGAAAATTTGAAAAGGGAAATGGATGTTTTGGGGGTTAGTGAAAGAGGAACAGTATTTCTGGTTAGGTGAATACAGTATTATAAATTCAAAATCAGTTGGGGGTATTACAGGAGTAGGTGTGATATTGAGTAAGAAAGTAGGAATGCGGGTAATGTACTATGAGCAACACAGTGATTCCATTATCGTAGTCAAGATAGATACGAAGCCTACACCGACCAGAATAATACAGGTTTATATGCCAATTAGCTCTGCCGATGAGGAGGAGCTCGAAAAAATGTATGAGGAGGTAAAGGAAATTAATCAGACAATTAAGGGAGCGGAAAACTTAATTGTAAACGGAGACTGGAATTCGGTAGGAGGAAAATGAAGGGAAGGAAAAGTAGTGGGTGAATATGGACTGCACAAAAGGAATGAAAGAGGAAGCCGCCAGGTAGAATTTTGCACGCGCATAATTTATTTATAAAGAAGGTTGTATAGATTTTATAATGGTAAGACATAAATTTTGGAACCAGGTTCGGAACTTTTAGACATACCCAGGGGCAGATGTAGACTCTGACCATATATTATTGGACATGAATTGTAAGCTGAAACTGAAAAACAATTGCATAACAGTAGGCAAATAAGGAGATGGGACCTGTATAAATTGAAGGAACCTGATGATCTAGAGAATTTGAAAGAAAGAAACTGGGAGAAATAAAACAGTAGAGGAGGAATGGGTAGCATTGAGAGATGAAATAGTGAAGACAGCGGAGGACAATATAGGTAGGACGGCAAGACCTACAATAAAATCCTTGAATATCACAGAAAATAGCTTAATCTATGAAAGGAGAAAATATGAAGATGAAGTAAATGAAACAGGCAAAATGGAGTACAGACGACTAAGAAATGAGATTAACAGGAAATGCAAAGTGCTTAAGCAGGAGGGGCTAGAAGGCAAATGATAGTCTGTAGAAGAATGTATAAATAGAGGGAAAATAGGTACCGCCTGCAGGAAAATAAATGAGACATTTGGAGACAAGAAAAACAGCTCTATGAATATCAAGAACTCAGATGGAAAACCAGTTCTCAGCAAAGAAGGGAATGCTAAATGGTGGTAACTATATAGAGAGGCTTTATAAAGGAACTTGGAGACAATATTTTAGGAATGGAAGCAGAAGTAGATGGAGATGAAATAGGAGATACTATACTGACAGTTGTATTTGACAGAGCACTGAAAGACGTAAGTCGAAACAAGGTCCCTGAGCTGCTGAAGTCTCTGGGAGAACCAGCCATGACAAAACTATTTCACTTGATACGTAAGATGTATGAGACAGGCGAAATAACCTCAGACTTTAAGAAAAATGTAATAAATCCATTCCAAAGAAATCAGGTGCAGACATGTGTGAAAATTACAGAACCATCTCTTTAATAAGTCATGGTTGCAAAATACTAACATAAATTATTTACAGAAGGATGGAATAGCTGGTAGAAGCCGATGTCGGGGGAGATCAGCTTGGATTCAGGAGAAATGTAGGAACACGTGGGGCAATCCTCACTTTACGGTTTATCTTAGATTAAGGAAATGCAAAACGTACATTTCTGGCCTTCGTAGATTTGGAGAAAGCTTTTGACAATGTGGACTGGAATACACTCAAATTCTGAAGCAGGCAGGAGTAAAATATAGGGAACGGAAGGTTATTTACAACTTGTACAAATACCAGACGGCAGTTGTTAGAGTTGAAGGACATGAAAGGAGTGCAGTAGTTGGGAATGGAGTAAGACAGTGTTGTAGCCTTTCTCCAATGTTATTCAATTTGTACATTGAGAAAGCTATAAAGAAAAGCAAGGAGAAATTTTGAGAAGAAATTAAAGTTCAGTCTGAAGAAATAAAAACATTGCGTTTTGCCGATGACATTGTAATTCTGTCAGAGACAGCAAATGACATGGAGGAGCAGTTGAACGGAATGGACAATGTGTTGAAAGGTGCATATGAGATGAACATTGACAAGAGCAAAACAAGAGTAATGATGTGCAGTCTAAAAAAAACAGTCGTTGCTCAAGGAATTAGAATAGGTAACGAAACAATGAAGGTGATAGATGAGTTTTGTTACTTGGGCAGTAAAATAACATACGATGGTCGCTGCACAGAGGATATAAATGTAGAATGACAATGGGGAGATAAGCGTTTTTTAACATCGAACATTATTTTACGCGTAAGGAAGTCCTTTCTGAAGGCATTTGTGTGAATTTTTGCCTTGTACGGGATTGAAACATGGACGATAAACAGTGCGGACAAAAAGAGGATAGAGGCATGTGAAAAGTGGTACTACAGAACAATGCTGAAGATTAGGTGGGTTGATCGCGTAAGTAATGAGGAGGTACTGAACAGAATTTAGGAGAAAAGAAGTTTCTGATATACCTTGGATAAAAGAATGGTTCGATTGGTATGACACATTCTTAGACATCAAGGAATTGTGAATTTAGCATTTGAGGGAAACTATTAGCATTGGTAAAAATCGCAGAGGGAGACCAAGAGATGAACAAACGGATGTAGGTTTCTGTTCTTACGATGAGTTGCTTGCTCAGGATAGAGTAGGGTAGAGAGTTGCATCAAACCAGTCTCCGGACTGAATACCACAACAACAGCAACATGTTAAATATTTCAGAACAGCCAAAGTCGCATAAAATGTTGATTTTATGATTCACGAATAGTATCGAGCTGACCTGATTCCAGTCTTAAGTTCTCCAAGTTAGTGTCATCTTTCACCACACAAAAACATTGTCTTCAAATTTACAAAAACGAACATTATTATTATTTTCAATATTACTCAGTTAACGCTAGGCACCAACTGTTGATGCCATCCCTGACACATACCTTACAATTTTCAACGCTCTAATTGTGCAAAACTTAAATGCCTAGGAAATAACAAATAAAAAAAAATTGAAACTTTCAGGCAGATTAAAAATGTGTTTCAGGCTGGGATTCCTGCACAGTACCTTTGCGTTTCGAGGGAAAGCGCTCTAATATGCAATATAAAGTAGGGACACTGTAGCCTAAAGAGTCATAAAGGGACAAAATGTTGAAGGAACCCTAGATATGAACCAGATCTTTGATGTTTTCATATCACAAAATATATGATTTCAACTGCGAATGGGCAAAGCTGAAAACGTGTACCCAGCCGGGATCCGAACCGGGCCTCATGCTTTCTAGGCAGTTGCGCTGACCCCTGCATCACTGGGGCCACAGTGATCACCGCACCTGCAAGGACTACCTAAGCACGCCTCCCGTCATACACAAATTTCTAGCTTTACCCTGCCCACAGTACTCAAACTCGTAGTCACTGTGTACTAATTCCAGTAATAGTAAGTGACTTGGACACTACATTGATATGTTCAAAAAATTGTTATATTCAGCTAATATGGCATATGATTATGCATAGCTAACATTACGATGACTGGTGCATTGAGGATGATCAATTTGTGATCGAAATCGATCTGCAATAACATCAATAAAAAACGACCAATGCTGCATACTATATCTATTATATTCATTGCTTTGTGGTCGCTGAGCACACCATTCCAAAAAATCATCATATAAGTTTATGATTGGGATAGCAGGAGTGACGGAGAGTTGGCTATTAAAGTTAGGCAAGGATACTGAGTTTAGGTTCCTTTGTCACATTTTATTTTAACCAAAATATAAAAAAAGGAAATCCCTTTTACAACTCAAGGCCCGAACAAGACAACCCCCCCCCCCTTTATTTTATTTTATTTTATTTTATTTTATTTTTTTTTAATTTTAAGAAAAAGCTCAGCTAGGTTGATGCATCGCAGAACGCCGAAGCAACCCTTTATAAAATTAAATAAATATGTAAGCAATGCAATCAAGGGGGCTGGAAAATTAAGTAAAATTATCAGGCTGAAGGCCAAGTTAATTTTTTTTTTTTTTTTTTTTTTTTTTTTTTTTTTTTTTTTTTTTGAGATAAGTTAATAACGGGCTGAGGACCCGAAGCAACCTTTTATAAATACAATGAAGACAACACAAGGCTCTAAAATTTAAGTGAAAGCCGCTCCTTCAAATTATCAGCAGAAAGCCAGGGCAGAACATTTTATTTTACATGGGCTAATAACGGGCTATGAGCCCAAAGCAACGGATTACAATTAGGAAGCAAAGGTGAGCTCCAACACTTAAATGAAACCAGCTGAATCAGGCTAAAGGCCGATTTTTTAAAAAAAGTGACACAATTTAGTAAAAGGACTGAAAGCCTAAAACAATCCTTTCTGTTACTTATAAAATAGTAAGCAATACCCTGAAAGCAGGAAAACCAAATCCGGTCAATGATATTACAAGGTAGAAGGCCGAGTAAACAAGTTATGTATCACAGTAAGAGAGACCGGACTTTCCGTATAATAAAAGAGCTCAAGCAAGGTTACCTAAACCCAAGGCACAAAGACAAGCACTCGGGCCAGACTTTTAACGTAACAAGAGCCAGACGTTTAAACAGCAATGGAATAAGACCCCGAGACAATCAATAACACTTCCAGTATAAAATAAAATTAATTTAAAGACAGGACTGGCTTCTCATTAACTTATTACTCACTCCAACGCATAAAACGGATGGGCTGACAGCAGACAGGAAGGAGAAGGGTTAGGATGCCCAACCGTCCACGAGAACTACAGATCTGTCACGAAGGGACTTACACTAAAAGGAACTGAGTGTCAAATTACATTTTATTATTATTTATTTATTTATTTACCCTTCTTGCGAACCAGCTGCCTTTGGGTATATAGCTGGTCGTGATTACAAAATCTATGTGATACATTTATGCGACTATGATACATTATTTTCTTTATACATTTACAGTAATTAGATAAATAATACAAAGAAAAGCGTAAAAACTTATCATAAGGAAAATAGAAAGGCCACTTAAAAACATCAACTATCTTAAGAAGAGAATAATAGAAGATAGGAAAGATTGCTTTGAGTGACAGTCTGAAGAATAAGAGAGGAAAGTCCAGGGTGGGAGGCCTCGGAATTTACTTCGAGCCCTGCCATCCTGGAGTTTTCTCATTTTGAGACTCTTATGATTGGCTATATCTGTAGGTTTTATTTCGCAAGTATTTATACGTCCTCTGTGTCGGGGCTGTCATCTGTGGTGTAATCTGTACTGTTTGTGCTTTCAGTGTCAGATTCATCGTAAGTGTTTTGTCTTCTGTTGTGGGCGTTTCGTGTTGCATTACGTCTTACCTTCTGTGTGTACTCGTGTTTTTTTTGTAGTGAGACTTCGTCCGTCAGCCTGTTCATTATGTCCCATCCGTTCTTATCTCGTATTAGTTCGTTTAGGTCTTTAGTCGTGTCAAACATAGTGTGAGTGTGTGTTTTGTAGAGCTGACAGTGTATGACAGTGTGTTCTGGGGTCCCAATTTCTCCACACGTACAGCATGGATTGTCACTGAGACCAACACGTGTGAGGTGTGTGGGGTAGGGGCCGTGTCCCGTTAGGAAGTGGATCATACCCCGGCTGGGATTGATATGACCCATTCGAAGACGTTCCCTTATATTCGGGAAAAAGTCATAGACACGTCTTCCTTTCTCGCAGTTTTCCCATTCCCTTTGCCATGTGTCCATTCTCCATTTAATTAGTTGCCTCCGTTCTGTTATCTCTTGTCCAACAAGTTCGTGGACCTTGTCGTATTTCCCCGCCTTCAGCCAGCACATAGCAGCTCTGTCGTATGGTAAGGTCTATTGGTGGTATCCCCAGTACCACGCAGAGTGCTTCGTCTGAGGTAGTGTTGAAGGCTCCAGTTAGCCTTAATAGGATTCTTTGACCTTTCCTAACAGTGGCAATTTTGGTCTGTAGTTCCAGACGCTGTGCCCATGAACTGGCCGCGAAGCAGATTACTGACTCGAAGAGGGCTATGTGGTATGTACGTAGTGTTTGTGTAGGTAGTCTGTACGTTGTGGTGTTTAGCCTGGCAAGTTTTTGAGTCATCTTGGTGGCCCTGTCGGTCGTCAGTCGTATATGTACATTAAAGGTCAAGCGTTCGTCCAATTGGACACCAAGATAACGTGTATTGTGTTTTCTGCGTATTTTGATGTTGTTGTGTTTTATTGTTGGGTCCCTGATTAGGGTTCCTTTTAGTAATATGTAGACTGTCTTATGTGCTGCCATCTGTAATTTGTTCTGTGTGCACCATTGTCCTATATTTGCCAGGACATGTGTTGCTTGTGTTCTAATTGCATTCTCGAGTCAGCTGTAACCAAAACAAGTAGGTCATCTGCATACGCGACAGTGCCTTTGACCAACTCCTGTTGCCCCAGTAGGTTCAGGAGTGGTTCAAAGGTTATGTCCCAGAAGACGGGTCCACAGATCGATCCCTGGGGGCACCCTTTGGTGATTTGCTTTACTACCTTTTGAGAGTCCTTACGCCATTCAACTGCCCTATTTTTGCAATAGTCTAAAATACTGTTATAAAGGGCCTTAGGTACCCTTAGCTCCCGTAGTCTTGTGAACAGTGCCGGCCACCAAAGATTCTCAAAGGCGCCAGCAATATCCACAAGAATGGCCAAAGCGTATTTGAGTGTTGTTGAGTGGACCATATCAGTTGCCGCATGTAGGGCGTCATCAATTGACTTGCCTCGTCTGAAACCATACTGCGTAGGATTAAGTCCTAGTAGCCCCCTGTGCGACTGTTTACGTTCGCACAAGAGACGTTCTTGGATCTTAGCCAGGTTGTTAATTACGCAAATTGGCCTATAGGATTTGGGGTTCAGTGGGTCCTTGTCAGGTGCTTTTTTAATGATCACTGCATTTGCCAGTTTCCAGGGAGCAGGTACCCGTCCCAGCCGTAAGGCGTCATTTAATAAGTTGGTCATGAAGGGTATTATGTGTGGTGCGGCCATTTTGATGGTTTCCGAGTAAACTCCATCAGGGCCTTGTGCTTTCCTATTTTTTAGTTTGGAGATTGCAATGGCAACCTCTTCCTGTGCAAAAGGAATGGTGACGGCATTGTTGTCATATTCAGTGTTGGTGTTGTGTCTGAGTGTTGTGTGGAACGCATCATCATCTGTGTTGGTGTCGTCAGGTAGGAGTTTGTTTAGCAGATATTCTGCTGAACTCCATCCCTCGGAGTTTGTGCCGTCTTCACGTTTCAGTGTCGATAGAACAAAAGGTGTTTTGATGCGCTCCGTGCAAATTTTAAAAGGTTCTCCCCATATGTTTGTTTGTATCTGTTGTTTTATGTGTGTGTTCCAGTGTTGTTGTCTGGTCTGCAAGAGTGCGTCTTTGTAAGTCTTTTTGGCTGTCAAATAGAGTTGTTGCCAGTATCGTTTTTCTTGCTCGGTTTTAGCCCTTTGGTACCATGCTCTCTTACGTCTTGAGTCCTGTCTTAGTGCAGTTAGTCTGTTGTTCCAAGGGGATCTATTTTTGTTCAGTTTTGCAGTCGGTACGGAGGAATTTTGCGCTGTCTGTAATATGGTCGTCAGAGCATGAGCTCTTAGGTCCACTGATCCCATTAATTCATTTATATGAGCGTCCTCTATTATATGTTGTAATTTGCTCCTATCCGCTTTGTTAAAACACAGTCGTCGTTGTGTCTCGTCGATGTGTGTACGTGTAGATGTTATGTGTATTATGATGGGATTGTGGTCGCTATGGATGGCACCGTCAAGTACCAGCTACCCCATCACTAGTGGAAGGGTTTTGGAGTTGACAACTGTAATGTCTATACGACTACTAGTTCCACCTGGTCCTCTGTAAGTAGGCGGTTGGTTGGGTGAGTTAGCCACGAATAGGTTATTGAGGTCAAGGTGTTGGTTGACCATTTCCCCTTTGACATTAGTTGTGTTAGAGAACCAACGAGTGGACCATGCGTTTATGTCCGTGGCAATGATTAAGTGCCTGTTATTAGTAATATTGGATAGGCAGTCTATGTAGTGTAGATAGGGCTCAATGTCGTGCGAATATTGCGCATACATTGAGGAAACTACCCACTTAGTCCTTCCTATGATTATTTCCACAGTGACAAGGTGCGTGGTACAGAGGTGAGATATCTGTGTGATGGTGTATTGCGGATTAGTGGCGATTATGGCTGCCTTAGCGTCCGTATGGTGAATGGTTGTGTATTTGTGAGGCATTCCTGTAATTTTGCCGTTTCTTAGGTGTGGTTCCTGGAGGCACACAATGTCCACTTCCTCTATTAACCCGGTTAGTTCCAAACAGGCGAGTGTACTACCTTGTGCATTTAGTTGTAGAATTTTCATGGGTAGTGGGTCCAAACCATGCATCTGGGACCCTCAAGTGTAGGATCTAGGTACACCCTCCCGTATGCCCTAGCCATGTCTCGGTAGGCTTCCTCCAGGTTGAAGCTTTCGCCTCTCCTGGAGCAAGCCTTTCTAAGGATGTCACAGAGTCCAAGTCCGTCTGTGGGGAGATTGAGTGCCTTCAAGACTAGTCTGTCAGTTTGTTCTGCTATTGGGTAGCAGACATTGGCTCCTTTAGGGTGCATTTGTCTTGTCACTTGTCTTAGGGCTGCCTGAAAGGTATGTGGATTTTCCAGTCTTGATAGTTTTGCATTTTCCTCCATTGTCCGGTAGTCAAGTTCATATTCATCTCGTCGTCGTTTGTCAAGGTCTAATTCTATTACTAAGTTTGTAGGTTGTGTGGTATTAGAGTCAGATACAGTGGTGTCAACCTTGTCAGTATGTGTTATGTCGTTGTGAGTAATTTCTGTATTAGTTGTCGTTGTTGGTGCCTCCAGGTTTGGTTGTGTGTTGGTGTATTGGTGTGTATTTGTGTTGTTTTGTGTAAGTTTATATTTACCACTTGAGTCAATGACACCCCCCGACACAAAGGCGATCGGTCTTATTTTGTGTTTACATTTGTGTACGTTATATATTTTTGGTGTGGAAGTGTTTAGAGTGAAGTTTTTTTTAGTGTTTGTTATTTCTTTAGGGGTACTATTTATTTCATCCTTCTGTATGTTCTCATCTGTTATTTCTAGGCCTTCCTTTATTTCCACTACTCTTTTGGCTAC
This sequence comes from Locusta migratoria, assembly GCA_026315105.1. NCBI lineage: Eukaryota > Metazoa > Arthropoda > Insecta > Orthoptera > Acrididae > Locusta > Locusta migratoria. The sequence continues at coordinate 452,226,369 of CM048744.1, forward strand.
TTTGTTTAGGTTGACTGCGAAAAGATCCTTTGTTTTTATGTAATCTATGTTACTGTCTGTGTGTAGTGTTGATTCTGGTTTTTTGGTGTTGAGGCTTTTAGATTTTTCATCCTCCTTAATGTCTACTTCAAGGATCTCGATACCATTTTCTATTTCTTCTACTTGCTTAGCTAGGTTTTTTAGGTTGGCAGTGATCCTATCCTTAGGTATATTGTGACTTTGGGTGTTGTAAGTTATATTTGTTTGAGTTTCCATGTCGGCTGTTTGTTTATCCTCACGTGGTGTTAGTTCATTACTACCTAAATCTACATCTAGTTCATTATTAACAAAACCTATATCTACAGTGTTAGTAAGAGTTAGATCTATTTCTAATTCTTCTATTCTATACATTAGGTTAATTTGTGCAATTATACTATCAAGAAAGCATCTTTTGATTATTCTGGCGTCTTCATGGTTTATGGCGCCGCGCCTACTCAGGTCCTCGACGTATTCTGCAGCGTACAGGAACTGCTGTTGTGCGACGTCTGAGGCGACCAGGGACGGGATGCAGCCGAGGTCCAGTTCACCGACCGGCGGTGGAATGAAGCCCATCTGCCGCCGCCACGCGATGGCGCGCTGCCATGAGCGTGCCCTGGTCGACGGTGACTTCTTCCTCTGTTGAGGGGGGTGGTGTTGTTGAGGTTGTGGGTTGTAGTGGCTTCCTGGTAACTCTTGTTGTTGGTTATAATCCATAATCGGTGTTATTTATTATCTTGTCCAAGAGGTGCTTATGTGTTACACAGTCTGGTCCTCCTTTGTGGCTACATGTTCGTTTGCGGTACATGCACGGAATGCATGCGACTTCGTCATTTTGACAGTCAGCTTTAACGTGCCCTGGTTTGGCACATCTGTGGCACACAGGTTCTTTTAGCTTGCATTGCTTTGTTGAGTGGCCCTGATCTTGACATGTATAACATCTTGATACTCTAGCGAAGTCTTTAACTTTTAGGGATTCAAAATCAATATATACTCGTTCGGCCTTGACAAGAATGCACCATATTCTGGGGCTAACTTCAAGTACATTGTTGGCCTTATTGCTTGTTTTCCGTCCGGTTTTGAATTTAAGACATGCCTCTTTGTTAAATTCGTCCTTGGGGATGTGGTCTCTGAGATTTATTTCGTATAGTTGCTCCATAAATTCTTCATCCTTAAGGTATGTTGGAACCTGATGGATTATAAGCATTGGTCTCCTCTTTCTAGTTTCCTCGCATATTATGTTTCGAAGGGTGGCGGTCTTCTCAGCAACCTTAGCAGCGTCAGCCTTAGTAGCCGTTTCCACGATTACAGTGTTGGTAGTTGATCTGATTCCCTTGATTTTGACCCTGTCTTCTTTTGGATTGATTGTTCTGGTTATTTCGGCCATCACCTCTTTAGTCGATTTTTTATCTGTTGCCTTGAAAAACAGGACGTTTCCCTGTTTTTCTTTAGCCCTCTGTATTCTAGTTTCGATGGTCGACGACTGCCTCGGTGTTTGCGACGGGGCTGCTGCCATCATTGCATACGTGGGTGTCTGACTGGTCGTCCTGATTATCTTGTTTTCTTCTATTAATATTCGTAGCTCTGCCTCCAGCTTGGCAACTTCTTCCTCTTCTGTGATTTTTCCTTGTAATTTTTGAATTTCGTCCTGTAGTTTTCCATTCTGAACTTTTAAACTGATAATGTCCAAATCCTTCGAATCCAGGTCGCCGATCAGTTTGTTGTTTTGCTCCTTCAGTATGTCGATTTGACCCTCCAGTCTGGCAAGTTGCAGGCTTTCGGCTGAGTCCAAATCGTGTCTTGATATTTGCACATTGGCGATTTCAAGGTCGTTATTGAGTCTTTTGTTCTCGTTTCTCAATTCAATGATTTGTCCTTCAAGTTTTGATTCACGGAGGGCAGCTTGTATAAGGTATTTTTTGACGTGTGGAATGACACTGGTGCTTAACTTTCTAATTTTTAGCTCCTCTGTTAGGTCTTTGATGTAGGCGTCAACATCTGCAAGTTTGTCCTCGCACACACTTGTTTCGCTTTTGACGGAATCAAAGGAGTCTCTTCTTGTACTAAGCCTTTTGGAGATTGGTGTCGACTCCATGTTGGACGTCATGTTGGACGCAAGACCGTACCGCCTCCGGCGGCGTCGTCCGCCGCTGACCGCAGCCGGGCAGCGACTGAGGCGATAGGCCGCGCGGCGCCGCGCCTACCGCGCGGCACTCGCCACGCAATGACAGCACTGCAGTTGCGTAGCAACACGACATGCCCGTCCTCTGGCGGCTGAGCCGCGATGCCTCGCACCCAGCAACGACGCGCAGCGCACTGGCCCACTTAGCGGACTTAGCAGTTCTCAGTCTATTGCGTTACTGTAGTGTAACACCAAAAGTAATTGTTCGATATGTCCAAAGTCACTATGGAACGTAGCGTTCACTATGACCTTACAGTTAACCGTATTGGTTCATTTGTGCCACTTTCCAACTTTAAGAAAAGGCCTAACATATGGTTCATACACTAACACTATACCAATGTTTACTTGTTATTATCGGTTTTGTGCCCATGTAATGAAAACAGTTATGCCTAAAATACTCTGTTATACCTCACTATGTGCTTCACACGCTATGTTTACTACAGAAATTATCCTTGTAATATATCACTGCTAATAAAGTATTATAGTACAGCTCTGGAGAAAGGTCACTTATTCCTGTGTAAAACAACCGTGGGTTGGCGGTGCCTCACGGAGGGAAGTGGTCTGCAAGCAGAAGATAATAAAATAGAAAAATAAAGTTGTACAACAACCGCCCGTGTAGATGCGAGCTAGCAGAGGGGCACGAACCGTATTAATTCCCCAGTGGTGTTAACCAAGTTGGTGAAAATTTAATAATTACTACACAGAGCAAAAGAGTGAATAATTCAGTTTAGCCAAACTAGAAGTGCGGCACACACACACAAATTTGCGGAGCAGGAATGTACAGGTCACTTAACTTAATTTGCTCAAGTGCAGCCACCCTCGCTATGGTGGAGGATGATATCCACAAACGCCCTGAAAGCATTTCATGGATCCCAGATGGAAAGCAGCTGAAACGACGCGAGGCGCAGCCAGGGACTGACTGCGGAGTACAAGTTGTTCACTACTCCGGTGCTTGGCGAGGAACCAACCTGGAATCACACGGCCGCTAGAAACACGACCGCATAGCCAGCAGATGAGGTAAACAACCCCCGCCGAGCTGATGCTGGAACTTGACACAATTCCCTCTCCGTGTCCAGACCTCTTCAGCTGTTCATATCGTCACATATACGGTTCCAACAGATTGACTTGATGCCACTTAGGAACTACTTCATCGCAAGCGCCGTGCCCGGCCACAGACGGCCAATTAATGTAAATAACTCGACCCCAGCAAGGCCACGCAGTGTATCAAATTAACACTGCACGATACCGACACTCAGATGTTTCCCGCAGCGACTCCCACTGACTGACCCGGTAACCGACCTCCGAACTGCCTCGGCGCCAAGCTAAAAAAAGCGCCACTCGGGGCAAGGATTACACGAGTAAGAAGACAAGTGACGCTCCGCGAGTATCGAATATCGATTAATACTTGCGCCAGTAATTGAATTAAGGACAGGGTGAATCGCAGAAACACGGTCCTTTAATTTTTATTGCTTGAACGCATTTGCACTCGAAATTGCCATGGTGGTTTCTGTTGTCTTCGCCTTGGCTCAGGTTGATGCATCCGCTCCCCTCTTGGACTGTTATTCCGTAGATAACGGACTGGACAGCTACAAGCTAGCTGTCCTGTCACACATACTTCATCACGTTGTTGCGAGGGGTAGTGGTTGACTGAACATAGCCCACTTGGATGAACTGTTTGCTTCCTCCTGTAGAAGTTCGGCTATTGTTCGAAGCACTCTCAGCAAGTCATTTTTGATTCAAAAAAAAATGTTTGTAAAGCTTATGGGACTTAACTACGGGGTCATCAGTCCCTAAACTTACAAACTACTTATGAACTACTTACGAACTAGGACGGCACAAATATCCATGCCCGAGGGGGGATTCGAACCCCCGACGGTAGTGGCCGTGCAGACCGTGACTGAAGTGCCTCAGTCCCCTCGGCCACCGCGGCCGGCCATTTTTGATTCGGCAACTAAGTTACATAAGTGTTGTTCTTAGGTGGCAGTCAGCAGCTGCGATGTACTTTGAAACAACCATTTTTCTGCCCAGAGCTGTAAAATAATTTTTTGTGTTCTATGATCGACCGGTTTCTGTAATTGATGCTATCAACAGTAGGTTACAATTTTACATCAACAAGAACAAGATAACATTTCTTTCTGAATTCCGTAACGCCAGATTTACAGTAATTATTGCGATTGTTTGTAAAACAAATACTTTGAAATTATTCCTTCACTTTTTCCTAAACTGTTACTAACGAGCTTATTATTTCGGCATTGGTTCTACTGCTCAAATAATGTCACATGTATTTCTTGTTATTTTACGGGTACCACAGCTCTGTTTGTGCCAGCGAATAGTCACGTTTTAGGTGTTGTGAACTGTTTATTAATGTGCTTGAACTACGTTTATTAAATATAACAAAAGTGATTGTTTGAAAAGAGGTTATGATTCGTACTGTTAGTGTGTGGTTCAGTGGCTGCTAACAGTTTGCACCGATGTAAGCGAGGAATGAAGGGGCTAGCATGGCTGTAGATGTGGGCCAGGCAGGAGAGCGAGACTTAGCAAGTAACGCGTTGCCATCAAGTGTTGACGTCTGCCTTTTTGGGACGCAGCAAAGGGGATACCGTAGCGGCTTGTTTGGGCGACTCAGGTGACTCTCAGAAAGAGTGCAGCCGCTGTGGACGGAAGTCCGGCTATAACAGAAAAAGGGCGACCCCGCCGTGACTTGCGATGTCGCTGAGTCCGATATGACGACGCTGCTACAAGCTTTCAAATGTTTGTACAGCTTATGGGACTTACCTGCGGGGTCATCAGTCCCTAAAATTACAAACTACTTATGAACTAGCTTATACTAAAGACGGCACATCCATGCCCGAGGGGGATTCAAACCCCCCGACCGCAGCGGCCGCGCAGACCGTAACAGGCATGCCACAGACCTGTCGGTCACTGCGGCTGGCACTACAAGCTTTGACAGCTAATTTAGAGCAGAGTATTGGGAAACGGCGGGTTAAGGGACACTAATGATAAGCTAGCAGAGACTAGTCAGTGACCGGCCGCGGTGGCCGAGGGGACAGAGGCAATTCAGTCACGGTCTGCACGGCCACTACGGTCGGGGGTTCGAATCCCCCCCTAGGGCATGGATATTTGTGCCGTCATTCGTTGTAGGTAGTTCATAAGTAGTTTGTAGGTTTAGGGACTGATGACCCCGTAGTTAAGCCCCTTAAGCTTAACAAACAGGGGGACTGATGACCATTGTAGTTTAGTCCCCCTTAAACAACCCAACAACAACAACAACTTAACAAACATTTGAAAAAACTTGTCAGTGACCGTCAACGTTTCGCGAAGATTTGACATTTACATTTGAATCTTTCAAATACCTTTGGCTCTACACGAGGAAGAATATAAAATTTCATGTGAACGGTTAGAGAAATTGGGCAACAGGAACAACGCAGTTAACGTCACGCCAGAAAAGACGCAGAACAACCTTTCTGGCAAAATAGAGAGCAGACTTGTTGCACTAACAGTTGATGTACAAGAGCGAACTGACACTATTCTCAATCAAGAACTATTGCAAGAAAGCTCGAAGCAAGTATATGAACAAGGCCAAAGGTTGTACCGCGTGTATGAGCACATACAGGTCTATTACGCAAGTACTGGTTAAGTTAAATGGTTTTAAAATCAGTCATGATACTATCCGTTGCAATTTGTACGTAACAAAGTTTTGGAGCATCCAGCAACCTACTGCTAAACGATGCTACCAACAGTAGGGTTCAAGGAGTATATTATGTTACTTTGTGCTCAGATGTTCTGCCTGATCTGTAAGGTAAATATTATTGAATTCTGTTAGGTTCTAGGTGAGTACTCATTCAAACAGGAATTCAAGAATGATTAATTATGTTCGTTTGGCTCGTCTCAATAAAGAATATGTAGAATTGAATATCTGGTAATGTTAGTAACGTCGAGTGACTGACATATGAAATTTTATAATTGTAGCGGTAACATGGGTTAAATGGGTTTTCTGTCTGTGTTACTAAATGTAATCTAAATTAATGCCGTCAGGTTGTCTAGGCAAGTGCTACACTTTTGTGTTAGGCATCAAGAGTGCTGAGAAACTGCGTTGTTGTACCAATAAAATTATTCAATAAATTGTCACTACAAGGCTCGACATTCTTTCAGCAACCCCTCAGTGCTACCATAATTAATAATTTCATTTATATATAGAAAATCAAAGAATCCATCCTACTGCAGAATTCGTGCCGACTATTTAAACAGTTCTGACTGCAACTAATCAAATCCAGCTTACAACTTTTCTGTCAGGATGAACCGATACCCGGGCCTTTTCCTTGATTTCCCTTGTTCAGTCTCACGTTAATCGAGAAATATCAAGAGATAAATAGATTTTGTTTCAGCTGTTGAGGGTAATTGGTTATTGTATATGTCCAATGTTGAAATGATTGTTAAGCATATGGGACTTAACTGCGGAGTAATCAGTCCCTAAACTTACAAATTACTTGTAAACTTACTTAAACATCAATGCCCAAGTTAGGATTCGAATTCCCAATGGGGTACAGCCTCGCGCATCGAAGCATTTTTACCATATATTCGGCTGGGCCACGAGTCACTTAATATATAAAGGATGGCATTGAGTACAAGGTACGCAAGAAATGAACGGGTACCTTGTAAACCTGGAAATTCTGTCTCCTGCAACTTTTATTATTGTCGATGGGACGCACCCGATAGAAAAGGACATTAACAGCTCGAAACAATCAATATTATGCTATGTACCAGTGCGATTTTGGTTCAAGCTATGTTACAAGTTTTCCAACGAAGATTATTTATCAATGTCATTTAACGGAAAATGAATCTGTAGAAGTGTCTGCCAACGCTTGACCTGATAGTAAGGCAGTAGTTAGCAGCACCATAAGAGTCATAAGGGAAAGGGGGGGGGGTGAATGTGGGAAGGGAGGCGGGAATGGATTCACTTTGTCACACAGCGTTTGTACGTGAATGTCTGAAAACGATTGTCTTCGATCCGAATAAAACTGTAATTGGTATCAAAATACAACTAGAAACATTTAATTTCGTATTACAGAACATATGTTTGTCTAACTAACCAAAAAGAATTGAAGGATTTGCAAGAGAGACGGAAGATTCGTCCTTGTTTAAGTGACGATGGATGTGACCCTTTACATACGTTTGCCTAAGTAGGGTTTCTAGTATTACTTATGTCGGTGCCTAAGACGTATTTTATCTAGAGGTAGGAAAAATAATACAACACCAATCGTGTGTTGTATACAACCTCAAGAATGTGTCAATAAAATTTCCTTCTCCTAGGTCGACGAATTAATGGTGTTGTTTTTTCATTTTCCAGGAGTGTACTACATCACATATGAAATAAATACATGATAAATAAAGATGAAACCTCTTTATCAGAAATATAGCACCTCTACGCTCTAGAATGTTCTCAAACGCTGTTATGTGAATGCAGCGCAAATGCAGTTAAAATGTTATAAAATATGGAGTCCAATGAAAGGGTAAACTTGTAGTTGCAGCTATAACATTAATGTATTTTCTTTTTGTTAGTGTTTCTTAACCTAATGACGTGTAATTTTCAACATTAATAGAATAAAAATTGGAAATACATTTTATAATAACACGTTCCGTTCAGAAGATATAGTGCACAGTGACTACTAAATACTAGAGTCAATAACCTGCATTCTCTTTTAAATACAGCGCTGTGGAAGTGCCTGAAGGCACCTCAAAGACTTGTGTTGTGAAGACTTTGTTGCCTGAAGCTATAATTACGCATTCTTCAGAGCAGCAGTGAAATAACAGTTGATTATATCGTTAGAAAGAGATCATACATCTCTCAATGCTCTCAAAGCGAAACCTTCAGTTAGTATCAAAGGAACGTTGGCTGGTAATCACGTTCACCTAGTGTTCATTCTATGCTCCCAATTAATATTTTCACGGGCCACAATTCGTTGAAGTAATGGGTCTGATTGAGGTAATAATTTTCTATTCTTAAGCGAAGTGCGGAAAATTAGTCGAGCTCCTAAATTACGAAAGAGATATTATGAGCAATTATGCCGTAATGAGTATGCGACGAAGGCGAGTGAACCAATAGCGCGTCAGACGCGCCACTAAAGTTATCCGCCGGACGCCCTGGTGCGCTGTGTGGCGGCTGGGAGTGTCGCGCCTCTGTGGCGGCGGCGGCGGCGGCGGCGAGAGCGCCATTGTGGCCGCCCCAGCCTGCCTGATTAATGAGTGGAGATCCGCTACAAAACTCAGCGCAACAAAGGCCGCCGCCTGCAAAGCGAGCCGCCATTGTCTGCCGGCCGCGGAAATGGATTAGAGGTGTCTGGGGGCGCCCGGCTCCTCTGACACCTGCTGGTGGCTCTGCGCGGGCCGTGAGCTCAGTGGGAACAGCTGCAGCCGGCCTGGGATTTAAAGTGTGCGATACTGGCGTTTGTCAAACCTGTGGCATCACGAGTAACATACCTGCCTGCAATTAAACCTTTGTCCGCCTTAAGATAAAAAATTAGCTTCATAATATTCCAAAGATAAGCTTTATACAGGATGATCAATCCTCAGCGTAACCGCCTGGCGCAGATTTTTTATGCTGGCCGACGGCCAGCCGGTGCCCAGGATATCAGCCAGCCGACGGCTGCAGGTGGAGGTGGTGGGGAGGTATTGCTTTCCTGCTCCTCAAAAATGTCACTTCGTTAAAAAGTGTTTTGCCAAGTTAAAACCAGTTTTAAATGATATTCGCTTTTTACAGTCACTAAATACTAGATGAAACAAAGGCTATCAGTAGCATCTAGTTTTAACTAATGAGAACACGCTCTAATTAAACTAGACAAAGCTAGTTTTCAATAACTTTATTTAAGGGTAAATATTAAAATTAAGAGCAATTACTTGTTGTGTGAAATGAAATACAACATTTGTATTGCTAATACAATAGTTATTGAGAATATTAATCATTCATGTAGGTCAATAATACTAAACACAGCATTACACATAAGCATGCATTGAACAAACGTTTTAAGGATCTTTAAGTAAAGCAGTTAACACTCCGAAAATTGGTTTCATCGTCACAGTGCTTTACTAGGCATGGTCCTGTCTGGTGGTGGTATGCCGTTACCTTCCTGCGACCTTTGGACTTACTTACCCAACCAACTATAGGGGTTCTACAGAGTAAAATGTTCAAATTTTTGTATAGCTTATCCGAATTAACTCCATAAACTTACAAACTGCTTATGAACTAGCTAACACTAAAGACGGCACAAATATCCATGTCCGAGGGGGGGATTCGAAACCCCGACCGTAGTGGCCGTGCAGACCGTGACTGGAGTGCTGCAGTCCCCCTCGGCCACCGCGGCCGATTTCTGCTCCTCTGCGAGACCTTTATTTGTATCACATTCTTGTGAAAGTAAAACTTGTTTCTCAGCCTACACAGTACTGCGAGTTGTGTGACAGTGTTTATAGGGAAATGGTGAAAATCACTTACTCTATTCGCCAAAGAGTATTCGTCTGTGATTCATATGTGCGCACAGAATCAGCGCGTGAGGTACAGAGATATTTCGTGACGAATTTCCTAATGTTCATATTTCTAATCAGATCATGGTTCCACCTAAGTGGGTATGTTAATTCGCAAAATAATCGTTATTGGAATTTGGAAAAGCCTTACTTAATTCACGAGCAGCCCCTGCACGATCAAACATAGGACTGTTTTCCGCTGTTAGCGGCAAGAGAATAATAGGCCCTATATTCTTTTCAGGAAACAATTAATAGTGACATGTATATTGAAAATATATTGCGACTTTTTTTTTGCCCAATGAAGATTAGATTAGATTAGATTAATACTTGTTCCATAGGTCATATATACGACATTTCTTAATGATGTGGAACGTGTCAGTTTAGTAAATGTTGTCTATACTTGACAATCAATATTTTAAGGATTTTTTATTATTTTTTATTTTTCTTTCGCAACAGTTCAGCAAGACTCTGCGACGGTACATACAGCCAACTTATCATTACAAGAAATTGGTAATATGTTCGGTGAAAGAATTATCACCAAGAACATTTGGCCCCTTGTTCTCCCGATTTAACCCCGTGAGGGTTTTATCTGTGGGGACCATTAAAAGAAAAAGTGTACAAATTAAATGCCCGCACTTTCGATGAACTAAAAACAAACATTCGTCATGAAATCACTGAAATTTCTGAGAGGGAACTACAGAGTGTAATGAGTAACTTCCTCGGCTGGTGTCAGAAATGCTTCAACAACGAAGGAAGACAGTTCCAGCACCTCCTTGCGTAATAAAGCTGAGAAATTTACATTTCTTTCTAAGTGTTTGTGATATGTATGTCAGAAATAACTTGCGCGCCAACCTGTATTAAATTTAGTGCAGAGGACTGGCGGCCCTCTAAGCGGGCACCACAGCTGCCAATCGCTGGCAAGTCGCACGCCGCAAAGGCGGTTGCGCTGAGGAGTGATCACCCTGTATATGCTACAGTAAAAACCCGTTTTTAGTTAGATCGCGTCCTCACTAGTTAAAACTATTTTTTATTCAGACACTTCGTCAAATTGTCTTTTGCCTAGTTAAAACTAGATCTGACATTAGCTTTTGACCAGTTGTAACTTACAGTTGTAACGAAGGCTATTAGCATCAATTACTTTTAACTAGTAAGCCCACGTTCGAACTAGAGAAAACTTCCCAAGAGAATGAGAAAGGCTTCAGATCCAGTGCACGCCCCTGTATAAATCAGTGACAACATAATTATACCAATTCCTGTTGTCGACAAAGCAATAGCAGATGTCCCCAATATAAATGGAGTGGCTCTTCAGATAGATGAGCAGGGCTTGCGCAAGATTGGAACGAAATATGAAAAACTCGACAAATTGTATTGCAAGTATATTATGATGAATTCATTTCAATAATTAGGGACAAATTTCAGAAATAGTCATAAGTTCATTGATTTAATGGTCTTGCAATGTTGCTAACTATTCAATTAGTTAATTAACATTTTAAATTTTAATAATTATATTAAAATATATATTAAGTATCAAATCGCATTTGAAAAATGCTAATTCAGAGTTCTATTACACATCCGAATTCGACGTGCTCAAAGAGAAATTCTTGCTGCTGGAAGATGTGCCAAACGTACCATTGAAAATGGCAGCCAAGATGGTAGCCTTAGTGTCAGGACAAGGATTTTTTCGCCGTATGTGTAAGAAGACATGTCTTTCCAAAAGGTGTTTGCGTAGGAAAAAAAGAAAGCCTTCGTAACTCAAAATGTCATGACTGTTTGCCTTTAATCAAATATGTGATTATTATCCTTTTGTTTTCACATTCTTTAGTAAAACTGTTTGTATGCTTCGTTGGTTGAGTGCCAGACACTGAGTCCATTGACCGCGGGTTCGATCCCCGCTAAATCCTGGGTTTTTATTTGTCATTTCTTTCGCCTCTGGCAATGTTTCTGATGTGAAAAATGTCGAGTAGTACTGTGGTTCGGAATCCACGTTACTCTCTAGAGCCCCTATAACTGGTTGGGTAGGTCAGTCCAAAGGTTGGAGGAGGGCATACCACGTCCAAACAGGACCATACCTAGTAAACTGTGGTGATCAAACAAATTTTCGGAGTATTAACTGCTTTACTTAAAGATCCTTAAAAAGTCTGTACAATGTACGCTTATTTGTAATACTGTATTTAGTATTATTGACCTACATATATGATTAATATTCTCAATATCTATTGGATTAACAATACAAATGTTGTATTTGATTTCAATCAAAAAGTAATTGCTCTTAATCTTAATAATTACCTTTAAATAAATGTATTGAAAACTAGCCTTGTCTAGTTTAATTAGCAGGTGTTCTCACTAGTTAAAACTAGATGCTACTGATAGCCTTCGTTACATCTAGTATTTAGTGACTGTAAAAAGCGAATATCATTTAAAATTGGTTTTAACTCGGCAAAACACTTTTTAACGAAGTGGCTCAGTAAAAACTGCTTTTAACTAGTAAGAACGCGTTCTAACTAAATACGGGTTTTGAATGTAACATATACACGATCAGTAGTAAAGGAATTTATATGCACGAAAAACTAAATGTAGTCAAATTAATTAAAATATAATGAACAAGATAGGATGATACATAATCTTATGAAATTATTGGTATAGTGTCTGATATTTCAGAACAGACACCATACCAATAACTGTATATATGTCGCAAATAGGCAATTCATAATTTCAAAGAGTACCCATGGATACCTCTATCCATTGCGGTAATCCAGTAGTCTGCAAACAACGCGAGATAATGGGCATTGGGTGCTACCATCTTTGTTTACTATAAGTTGAGAATTTGCGCAGAAAGTGAAACGTGCCTGGATAGCTACTTGGTTAAGACGAATACTCAAAAAATTTCAAATATTTGTAAAGTTTTTGGGACTTAACTGCGGGGTCATCAGTCCCTAAACTTGCAAACAACTTATAAACTGCCATAAAGACAATACAAACCTCCAAGCCCCAGGGAGGATTCGAACCCCCGACGGGATACGGCCTCGCGCTTGGGAGCATAGCTCCTCAATGCGCTCGGCCACCTCGCCGTGCCAAGGCGATCACTGTTTCGAATCTGGAAATCCGAGTTTGAATCACGGCCAAACTTCGACGTTGAATTTATTTCAGTGCCCTGAAACGGTCGAAATGTTCATTTTTTCTAATGTTATTATAGGCTACCTTTTCCAGATATTTAACTAAACTAAGTTGAAGTCGTACATCTGTAGCCTGAAGATATTGAAAGCGAGGAATCTTCTTCGATTAAGGCGTTTTGAAATTGTTTTAATATGGAAAGTGAGGCACCAATTTACTTTCTTTACGAAACTGGAGGTTCTGTTTCCAAGAAAACCAGGTATTCGTTACCAACAACAAGATTACCTTTCCTGTAACACTGCTATCAAATGAGCACAGAAACACGTTAGATATCTGTCGTGATTTAAAACTATTGTTTTCAAAGTATGTGTCACTTTCCTCTTAGTTTGTTGTATCCAATAATGTATTGTTAATGTTTTTAAAACACATCATAATTTAATTCACTGAATATCAGTAAAGTCATTAAGGCACAAAGTTAAATTTTTTGTTTCTTTTTACGTTGAATCCATGCAACAATGAAAATATTACTTGCATTCTATAAATGATGGTAGCTTCTCATTTCACGTCTGCGCTTACAAAGAGTAGCATTCCACAATATACAATTAGCAATCTCCTTGAATCAATCAAAATGTGTAAGTACTGTGGAATCGCTAATTGTGTTCTTATTTTGTTTCTCTCTCACCAGGGGAGGTCGCGGGATGTGTCTATTATGGCTCAAATAGCGTGAGTAGAAACAGGCAGCAAAACCTTTCAAACTCTTACTATAACTCGCCTTAATGGGTCCTAAGAAAAGAGAAAATACTCGTGAAATGTTTTCGATTACGATACAAACTATTATGAGCAAAAAAGTGGTCAATGTTGACAAAGGTCAGAGAGTAAGCAAAGTAAATTTAATTTTTGCGCCTCGGCTGCGATTTCGTCAGTTATGCGCTCGTAGTGATCCCTAACTTCCCTCATCCTGTTTTGAAAAGTATAAATGCTCCAGTACCATCGCAATTATATACAAATCTACGGAGGACCCGTCACCCCAAGGCAAGAAGAGTACTAAAGCCCTCAATAATTCATTCTCATGCAGAGTGTCTCGGCCCCACTCCGTAAGGGAGTGACACGATACACTTAGAGTGTCATAGTGAGTTGGGGGGGAGGGGTGAGACCAGATTGCCTGGGCAGAGTGCGTCCCGCGCGCTGACCCGTGCTTTTAGCGCCTCTGGCTGGCCTTTTAGCGCCATCTGGCGGCAAGCCTTACGCGTGTACAAGGTTTAGCTCTTCGCCTCTAAGATCCCCCTTCCCTGTGCATTGAAGAGCATCAGCTGCTGCCGGCACAGGGGCGTAGAAGATAATATATTCTTGTGAGAGGATAGGTGGAGGGGGGTCGGAGCAGGCAAAGGGACAGTAGCATTCTCGGGGTGAGGGAGAGGGGTGTGGGGTCACTTCGCAAATAGAAGTTGTACACTCAGATCAGTAGGGGACATTAGTGCACAGTGAAACAAAGATTACCCTTTTGATTGTTTCGCATAAAATACTAAAAGGTAAAGCAGTCAACAATCCGAAGATTGGTTTGAACACCACAGTGCTTTACTAGGCATGGTCCTGTTTGGAGGTGGTATGCCGTTGCCTTCCTCCGACCTTCGAACTGACTCACCCAGCCAGTTATAGGGGGACCTACAGTTTAACGTTGGTTCCGAACCACGGTGCCACTCGGTATTTTTCACATCAACAACACTGCCAGAGGTGAAAGAAGTGGAAAGTGACAGATAAAACTCCTAGGACCTGCGGGGATAGAACCCACGACCTTTGGATTTACAGTCTGGCACTCTACCACTGTGCTACGGAGACGCACTACTACTCACAAAAATTTTTTTTTCGTTTACTTGAAAGACTAATACTTTCTCAATATTTTGGAACAAAAAATAATAATTTTGCTACTAATTACTAAGTGAATTAACCCCCGCAAACGTTTCACTGTGTACCGTGTATAGTACACAGTGAAACAGCTGCCATTCTTTTTATTTATTACTTGCTGAGTCACTTATAAAACCTAAATATCTTTGTTAAATACAGGTACAAACATTAACATACACTAAATTTTGTTCAAATGTCTGAAAAGCCTACGGGACTTAACAACGTGGTCATCAGTCCCTAAACTTACAAACTACTTATGAACTACCTTACGGTAAAGATGACACAAACATCCATGTCCGAGGGGGGGATTCGAATCCCCGACGGCGGACGGCCGAACGCAACGCAACACGGCGCTCCAGTACGCGCCGCCAATCCGCCGCGGCACTAAATTTTCTTCAATGAATATTAAACCCACTGTAATTGATTGGAAAACGAATATACCGGTGGTCGGAGAGTCTCTTAGTAACCATATGTAACGCACGTGGCAAAATCATTGCAATGTCATGTGAAACACAGATCATGTCTTCTGCAACTGGGAATACAAAACCAGTAACTGTTTTTTTGCTTTTCCGAAGGTACGACATTTGATACACAGTACCACATACTACTGACTTCAAGAATTTAGCTTCAAAATATACATTGTTTTGTAATTTCTTCAAACTGTAGTCACCAATTATAATGTCCCGCTTCAAATTAAAAAGATGTAATGATACACTTATCTCTGTTTCACTGGATCGTTTTCACTTTTTTCAACACTTTCACTTGACACTGTTTTACTCACACACCACTTATTTTTTCGATTGTTGACTCTCTTCATACTTCTTTTCTCCTTTTGTTCCAGCTCTCTCCTTTTTCTCAAAGTCTTTTCTTCAATAACTGTTCGCTATGGTGTTAGGAGGAGTCATACATGCATCTGAGGCCAATGGTCCTGTTTGACTGTGTACCACATAAAAGTGTTTCACTGTGTACCATAAACTAAAAAGTCAGTCACAGGTCTTTACGTATATACCAACTTTAAAACTGGTCAATACATAGCTAAAAATGTGTATCTTATCACAAAGCTTAATATTTCTTTTAGCTGTATGTTATATCGATAATATTAAACTTACAAAGAGACGTTAACTGTAACTTCTGACCACCGAAAACCAATAATAACGTTAACGTATAGAAATAAGAATAATCAATCAAACTGTCCACCATTACAGTGAAAGATGTATCTTATCATAATAAACATACAAGGAAACGAACAAGTAGAAAAAAAATTACTAAAAACAACTGAAATGGAATATTTCACTATCTCCCCTATACAACCTTTTTCAAAATGTTCAAATGTTTGTGAAGCTCAAGGGATTTAACTGAGAGGTCATCAGTCCCTAAACTTACGAACTGCACAAAGATCCATGCCCGAAGGTGGATTCGAACCGTCGACGGGGAATGACCTCGCGCATCGCAGCATAGCGCCTCAATGCTCTCGGCCGGTCCGCCGCGGCCAGAAAACTTGACCCGGTTTCCCGGGTCAAGGTTTACGTGGGTAAACTATTTAAATGCAACTGGTTGGATAACATATTGTTCACTTTTTGATCTTGTTCAACCGTTGCTGAACTGTAGCCATGTTTAAGATTTTGTTTATTTATTTCTTCAATGCTCAGACATTTGATACAAAGTCATTGGTCTGCTCACTGAGTTCTGAGCAGGTGTTCCCCAAGAAAGTCATGGTCAGTAATTCTCAGAAATGATGCCACCGTTTCCCTTTGTTGGTGTTTAGGAAATGCGCTGTTATCCTCTAGCAGTATAAGCAATGTTTCTCCTTCGTCTTGTGTCCTCAAGTGGCCATAAAACCTCTTCTTGAATTTATTGTTAATGATTCTTGTAACTGAGATGTATGAAAGAATTGGGTACTTTTTTGAGAGATCTTTGTTCCTCTTTTGGATAAAAAGTCTGTTATTTCATTCACTTTGATTCCTGTATGTGTTGGTATTCTGTATATGACAAAATGTATGTTTATATTTCATTTATGCAAGAATTTAGAGGTGTTTTGAAGACTTCTGTTGTCTGTATCCCAGAAAAGAAACTACAAAATATATTAATCTTTTTTGTGATGATTAGGGCTGAATAAAACTAGCTCTAGTGCCAAGTATATGCCTCCAACTTTCCATTAAAATGGAAATGATACTATCCGACAGATTTCTAAAAACAAAGTATTTCACAATATATTCCACCAACACATACATACGCCATCGATCTCATTCAACGGTCAATCTCTATATATAAGTGGCCTTTGATTATTCTTGCTATTTATAGTTTCTAAAGCCATATTCTGAAGGAATTCTTTATGCACTTCCGTTTTTTATACCCTTTCATTCAGTGATTTAAAAAATTATAAATAATAATATCGCCGTCGGAGGTACGAGTCCTCCCTCGGGCATTGGTGTACGTGTTGTCCTTGCGTTAGTTTAACTTAGTTTAAGTAGTTTGTAAGCTACGGACTAATAACAAAGTAATTAAGTCCCATGGATTTACATAGATCTGAACATCTGAAAGAAAATAATGCGATTCAATCGTCTAAATCTTATTTTTGTCGTCAGATAAAAAGTTCGCCCCGCACACTATCCTGTTTCTTGTGTAGCTTCACTATTGGAATCATATTAATCAACTTTATAAAAGTAAACGATCTATTGCTCTGTGTAAAGACAAATCGTTACGAAGAATTTTAAGTTTTAAAAGGTAATTGGCACTTCAGTACAAAACTATTTTAAAGTGAAATATATCATCTGGTTGTTTTATGGATCAGTCTAGAACATTACATTTTTTGTGGAAAGCGTCTCTCTCTCACTCTCTCTCTCCCTTTCTCTCTCCCTCAGTTTGTCTCTCTTTCTCCCCCCCCCCCCCCCCACCTCTCTCCGGCTCTCTGTGTGCATAAATCAGCGAAGATGTAACAAGCTAACACTTTACAAGAGATATCCAGAATAAAATCATTGATTTAGATATAAAGCTTTTTCTGTACCACGTGAGAACCATTCCTTCAAATTTGTCATTAATGAGCAGCTCTGTCGTGGAATATTGCTGTAGATTGTTTCAGCATTATACAAGAAATATTTTTTCTACTTCTATGCAAAGATGAAGTAGTGTCCTTAAACACGTTTTAAGTCTGGCAGTAAAACCACTCTTCAATACCAGATGGGAAATTTGAATCGCGGTACTTTTGCCTTCGAGGTACCACACTGAAGAAGTGTATAATTCTTGATATGACACTTCTCTAGACAAAAAACTTGATGCATTTGTTTGGAAAACTGTTGCAGGACTAAAACTTTAAAAGCTTCTAGTTTTATGCTCCTTAGTTACGTGGTATGAGAGCCTATGTACAGGAAATATGGTTAGTAAACTGTTGCAAGAAGTCAAACATGACCTCCAAAGTTGAATGGATCTTATTAAAAGAGGAAAGTCATTTCTGGAAAATGATAAGATCAAGGAATAAACACCATCGTTGCAAATGCAAAAGAACGTGCAGAAAAAATCGAGGTCGATACGAACTTTGAAAAGAACCCTACCTCGGCCAAGAAAAATGAACAATTCTCCTAAGAGAGTAAAGATGGACTATAAATAAATCATCTAAATTTAACTTTTTCTTTGTCGTACGTGACGCAGCAATTCCCTCATTAAAGGAGAGATTTGAGCTAATAAAATGCCGTAGTGAAAGTTTCAAATTTCTTTGTGGTTTTTTTAAGTTTGGAGGAGAGTTTGAACGAAACAGACTTGAAGAAAGTCTGTAAACGCCTTCAGACCATTTTCACTGATGGATGACACTGCAAAAATTTAGCTGGAGCCTTGTATCTCTTAAACGTCGTTCAGTAGACATTTTTTGAAATGTTTTTGTTGCATTGAGGATTCTGCTAACGATCCCAGTACCAGTGGCCAGTGGCGAAAGTAGTTTTTGAAGTTAAAACGTATAAAGACATATGTGCCATGAACTCTAAGCGAAGAGCACTTGAGTGAACTAGTTACTTTGGCATTGAAAATGATTTGTTAAATGGAACGGAAACAGATTTGTTGTTGAACAAGTTTTAGAGATTAAAGGCCAAAAGAACTTAGTTTTAGTATTAAAAAGATTTCAACAGTGTGTAAGAAATTAACAATAATTATCATTCTATGTAATAATAATAACCTGAAAACAATTGTTTCATTTAAGGTATTTTTGTGTATTCCTTTGTCTTTTACCTTTAGGACACAAAACACACATTTAGTAAAAATATTAGAGGTACTCTGATGAGAATATGAAGGCGCCAAAATGTTCGTTGCTTACACTACGGAAAGGCCTAGCGCTGGCTCTGTATAGACTTCCCGCCTTGCATCGTGAGGTAGGTTGTATGCCAAAGTAGTAAGTATGCTAATGTAGGTTTAAACTCGGCTATGAACATAGCCTTCCAGTAAAGCAGCGAGTAACCACAGAGACTGTCACCAGTCCGTAATATTGCTATGGCGGGTGACACGTTGATTACATAGGACACGAGTTGCGCTGAAACGCGTTTAACGAACTGAGCACAAAGCGCAAATAAACCTCCATTACAGCGAATGCAATTTACGCTCGGCTTGCTAGCAAATAATAACACACTGACGAAGATAATGTGGCAAAAACAATAAGAGATTAATTGAACTGCATTAAATTCGCATGTAATGAATCGACCGTTAACGGGCTGTCACAACGTTTTGTTCCCGGAATAAGGATTTTCACAGACACGCGTGGATCTAAATCCAGCAGTGTGAATCGGAATGATACGTGACTGTTGCTACATTTATCTGTCAGGGCATATTTACCTCCAGCAGACTGAATCCCGTGAAAATTACACCGAATTTGTCCTCATGAATCAGTGTAGCTGAACATTTTTTTTTTCTTTTTTCAGAAGAATACTTCTAACAAGGGGAGACGACGACGTTGGGATTAAAGACTCCCTTTAAATTTGCACCTTTTCAGCAGGCCATTAGGACAACATAATAGACTAAGGCGCAATACTTAAACAATTTCGCGAAAATCGCTGTAGTAATGTCACACGCCGAACATGTAACCGTGTGGTGTTGCAACTATAAGGAGGAGAAGGCGGTGGTTCGGTGTCGCGCGCCGTTTCAGCGCGCTTGGTCAGGGGGCCCAACACTCTGTGCAATAAAGAAACTGAGCCAAAAACTCAACGAACAACCCAGAACGAACAAGAACAAACTACAGCAATGAATCGATCTACCTGAAGAACAAGGAAAAAGAACAGGTGTTAAGTGATCTGGCCGTATAATCGGAGGACAGCTAGTTCGAGCCTAGCTCATACCGGCGTTTGTTTTTGTTTATTTTATTCTTCAACAATGGTCATATTAGTTGATACATAAATTGTTTTCAATTGTAACGAAACAATACGTGTAGTTGCATGGACATTTATTGAGTATTCATTGTTATATGTTTGTCTACATACGTTTCTTATTACAACAAACATGATATTTATAATCGATTATTGATGAAAATTCTCCTCAGAGATGATAAATATTGTAGAAACGAGATAGAATGGCTGGCCAGTACTTACCTTTGTGCTGCACTGCCGATAGTGACACAAATGAAGAAACAGAAAAAAAACAGAAAAAAGGGGACAAAAACGACAAGCTTTTGGAACACAGTTCCTTCATCAGGTGGGAGAGAAGACGAAAGGATGGGAGCGGAAGGGAAAGGTAATGCACGACCTAGGTCATGAAGGTGGTGTTTCGGGAGTGTGGACGTCAGAGATACTGCATGTATGTACTGAGCCAAGCCAGAGAGGAAATATATAAACAAAGAGTAAACATCAAGTAGTAAAGAGAAGAGAAGATGAGTGAACTGAATGATGCTGAGGAGTGTAGGAGGGGCGGGGGTTGTCTAAACCGTTTTCATTAAGAGGGAAAGATGGATGGACATACAAATACACAGACACACACACACACGGGGAGAGAGAGAGAGAGAGAGAGAGAGAGAGAGAGAGAGAGAGAGAGAGAGAGAGAAGAGAGAAAGACAGAGTGCGGGAGGGAGAGGGAGGGGGGAGAGAGAGAGGTAAGGAAGGGATAATGAATAGGTGAGCTGAGGATGGAGGAAGGGGAGGGGTTAGTGTAGATTTAGGCCAGGGGTGTGGCGGGAGGAAAGGATATGTTGGAGGGCAAGTTCCCACCTCTGTAGCTCTGAGGGACTGGTGTTTGTTGGTGCTATCCAAATGGCACGTGTGGTGTAACACGTGCCCAGGTCCGTGGAGTTATGCTGGAGAGCATGTTCTGCCACAGGATATTGGGTGTCCCCCAGGCGAACAGTCAGTCTGTGCCCATTCATCTGCTCAGCCAATTTGTTGGTAGTCATACCAACATAAAAGGCTGAACAGTGGACACATGTCAGCTGGTATATGACGTGTGTTGTCTCGCATGTGGCCCTGCCTTGAATCGGGTAGGTTTTTCCTGTGGTGGGGCTGGAGTATGTGGTAGTGGGAGGATGCATTCGACAGGTTTTGCAGCGGGATCGGTTGCAGGGGTAGGAACCATTAGGTAGGGAGGGTGGTTTTGGGATGTTGTAAGGTTGGACAAGGATGTTGCGGAGGTTGGGAGGACGGCGGAAGGCTACTATGAGTGGTGTGGGAAGAACAGTTTGGAGTGATGATCTCATCTCAGGGAATGACTTGAGAAAGTCATAGCCCTGTTTGAGGAATTTGTTGAGGCATTCCAGGCCAGGATAGTACTGGGTGACTAAGGGGTTGCTTCTGGGTGGTCTGGGGTTAGGAACATTGTTGTTGGAGGGATAGAAATGGACAGCTCGGGAGATCTGTTTGTGGACGAGGTCTGTAGGGTAGTTGCGGGAGAGGAAAGCATTGGATACATTGTTGTTGTAGCTGTTGAGGGATTCGGAACTGGAACAGATACGTTTCCCATGGATGCCCAGGCTGTAGGGAAGAGATCGTTTAATATGGAAGGGATGGCAGCTGTCAAAGTGGAGGTACTGTTGTTTGTTAGTGGGTTTAATATGGACTGAGGTGTGGATGTGAGACTCGGCAAGGTGAAGGTCAACATCAAGGAAGGTGGTTTGAGTTTTGTGAAGGACCAGGTGAATTTAAGGCTGCAGAAGGAGTTAAGGTCGTGGAGGAAGTTCAGAAGGGTTTCTTCACCATGAGTCTAGACCACAAAGATATCATCTATGAATCTATACCAAACCAGGGGAGGCAACTTCTCTGTCTTAAGGAATGCCTCTTCCATGCGGCCAATGAAGAGGTTGGCATAGGAAGGGGCCATCCTTGTACCCATAGCTGTCCCCCTGATTTGTTTGTAGGTCTGGCCATCAAAGGTGAAGTAATTATTGTGGAGCATGAAATTAGCGAGTGTGACAAGGAATGAGGTTTTTGGGAGGCTTTCAGGTGGGCGTTGGGAAAGATAGTGTTCCAGAGCTGATAGACCATTGGTGTGAGGGATGTTGGTGTACAGGGATGTAGCATCTATGGTGACAAGGAAGCTATCGTGTGGGAGGGGCATAGGGATGGATTTGAGGCGTTACAGTAAGTGGTTTGTGTCTTTGATATAGGATGGGAGCCTGCAGGTTATAGATTGGAGCTGTTGGTCTACCAGAGCTGAGACACATTCTATTGGAGAATCATCCTGGCCGTCCCATAGTAGCAGGTTTCTAAGCTCCACTGTTCAGCCTTTTATGTTGGTATGACCAACAAATTGGCTGAGCGGATGAATGGGCACAGACGGACTGTTCGCCTTGGGGACACCCAATATCCTGTGGCAGAAAACATGCCCTCCATGTGCACACCACATGTGCCATTTAGATAGCACCAACAAACACCAGTCCCTCAGAGCTACGGAGGTGGGACCTTGCCCTCCAACATATCCTCTCCTCCCGCCACACCCCTGGCCTAAATCTACACTAACCCCTCCCCTTCCTCCATCCTCAGCTCACCTAATCATTATCCCTTCCTTACCTCTCTCTCTTCCCCCCTCCCTCTCCCTCCCGCACTCTGTCTTTCTCTCTCTCTCTCTCTCTCTCTCTCTCTCTCTCTCTCTCTCTCTCTCTCTCTCTCTCTCTCTCTCTCCTGTGTTTGTTTGTGTGTCCATCCATCTTTCCCTGTTAATGAAAAACGTTTTAGACAACCCCCGCCCCTCCTACACCTCTCAGCATAATTCAGTTCACTCATCTTCTCTTCTCTTTACTACTTGATCTTTCCTCTTTGTTTATATATTTCCTCTCTGGCTTGGCTCAATACATACATGCAGTATCTCTGACGTCCACACTCCCGAAACACCACCTTCATGACCTAGGTCGTGAATTACCTTTCCCTTCCGTTCCCATCCTTTCTTCTTTTCTTCTCTCCCACCTGATGAAGGAACTGTGTTCCAAAAGCTTGTCCTTTTTGTCCCCTTTTTTCTGTTTTTTTCTGTTTCTTCATTTGTGTCACTATCGGCAGTACAGCACAAAAGTAAGTACTGGCCAGCCATTGTATCTCGTTTCTACAATATGATATTTATAGTTTTCGACAAGTAATAGACCAAACGCATAAGGTTTTCCGAGAACTATGTTTAGTTCTTGTGATTTCCGAAATCCCATCCACGTGCATTCGGGACTGAATGGACACTTCGATTTGCAGATACAGGTTGCCCTTGTCAACAGCAAGGGGAGGATTCCCCAATTGGCAGTGAACCTGCCTAGCGGTGAGACGTTGATCGCTTAGCAAGAACGGTGTACGTACGAAGTTTTCACAATCTCAAGATTTGCATTTCCCTTCAAAAAGTGCATGTGGCTCCTGCTTCTCCGACTACTACGGCTTGTGACTGCTACGTGCATAAAGCGGTTTCGAATCGTCACTTATGATTATTGACAGACGGCATTCTTGCAATGTAGTAGATGCCGTTTTAATTTATGTTTTCCGCAGATGTATGACAACTATCATCCTGAAACATTTTCTGTCAAAAGCACGAGTAATTGTACATGCCTTTTAACTTCTGAGATCCTGTAAACCACTCCCATGGATCACAGACATCCACCCCCATGAACCACAGACACTGACGAGGTGTCTTGGCTTGCGTGCCTCAACGATACAAATACCCATGCCGTAGGTCAACCATAGTAGAGGTATATCTGTGGAGAGGCCAGACAAACGTGTGGTTCGTGAAGAGGGACAGCAGCCTTTTCAGTAGTTACAGGGGCAGCAGTCTGGATGATTGACTGAGATGGACTTGAAACATCAGCTAATGTGGATTTGCCACACAGTTACTGCGATCGGCTGAAAGCAAAGGGAAACTACAGCCGTTACTTTTCCCGAGGACATGCAGCTCTACAGTATGAACATATGATGATGGCATCCTCTCGGGTAAAATATTCCGGAGGTAAAATAGTCCCCCAACTCGGATCTCCGGGCGGGGACTACTCAGGAGGATGTGATCATCAGAAAAGACAGTACTGGCATTCTACGGATCGGGGCGTGGAATGTTAAATCCCTTAATCGGGTAGGAAAGTTAGAAAATTTAAAAAGGGAAATGGATATTTTGAAGTTAGATATAGTGGGGATTAGTGAAGTTCGGTGGAAAGAGGAATAGGATGTGTGGTTAGGAGAGTACAGGATTATAAATACAAAATCAGTTGGAGGTATTACAGGAGTTAGTCTGATATTGAATAAGAAAATAGGAACGCGGGTAAACTACTATAAGGTACCCTTATTTAATGGTGTGATAACAGTGAATTCTGTGGTTTATTTTGCTACAAACGTAAACCAATAGTACGTACTAGTTAAGACTAAGTCAAACTGTGGGAACAATTCAATTACAATTACTAAATGTATATTAAATTTGCATGATATTTTGTTAACTTTCTTTTAAGGATGTGTTACGAAATTAGAAAATCTATAGGACGTTTACGATTGAAATGTACGAATAAAATGTTATGATCATTAGAAAGAAGTACTGCCTACGGATTTATTTCGTTTAAACAATTGCGTACAATTTTACTGGCCTGTGAACAGAATGGGGTGTTCCAGGGAAATTAATTATGTACTATCGGAACGTTAGACAAAACAGTAATATACAAACCCTATATATGAAACAAACGAAACCGAACCATTCAACGTATTCACCAATTGTTCTTATTACTGATATGCACACTATGTATTCTGATATAAAGCTCTTTATATTAACAACTATCCCTGTAATTTTGTACAGCATTTCTTCACGGACAGGTAGCACATAGCTCAACAGATGACTTCCACTAATACGGCGATATTGTCACTAAACATAAACGTACGACAAGGACTGTGAAAGAAAGTTGAGTAAGATCTTGTAACGGCCACGCCAAGGACATTAATTATTGGCACACAACAACCACAACATTCGAACATGATCTAAGTATGTCTAAAAGGAGAATGGCAGTTGGGGAAATTACAGTTCATTGTATCGACAACAATGTGGTCATCAGAGATGAACGAACCCTCGAATTGTTTTGATGACGATGAGGAATGAAGTCGGCCATTCCCCCTCACATAAACCGTTACGCCATTTTTTGTGGTACAATCTGTTACGAGTTCTGTCACTAATGTAATAGGTAGTTATCAGCATTATTAATGTAAATCCTTAGGCTTTATTGGAGATCTAATGACATACTGGATTGTCGGGTGATCCGCCGGATATTAGTGTCAAATTTACGCGATATTTCCGTTTCGTAGCTCGCAACCTCCATCGGGTGCGGAATGAGACTGCCCTCTGAGTGAACCTGGTCCAGTATTTGTGTCTGCGGCCTCCCCCGTCCACCGATGGTTGTAGT
Source organism: Locusta migratoria (assembly GCA_026315105.1). Classification (NCBI taxonomy): domain Eukaryota; kingdom Metazoa; phylum Arthropoda; class Insecta; order Orthoptera; family Acrididae; genus Locusta; species Locusta migratoria. The sequence goes on from CM048744.1 coordinate 452,251,886, forward strand.
CGTTCCCTGTGTGGTCCGCGTCTGACCAGCTTCTGAACGACGCATCTTCGGTTTTCAGCTCCGTTTGCCGTCCGCGCCCGCTCCCTGCGATCTTCTGGAGCATCGAAGGACACGAAACAGAACGTCATTGCATCAGAAACTCGCAAGGGACGCAAATGGAGCTCCAAACCGAAGATGGATCGTTCAGAAGCTGGTCAGACGCGGACCCCACAGGGAACGCCTACAATCATCTTTGGGGGGGAAGACCGCAGACTTATGTCTCGACCGTTCTACTCATAGAGCAGTAACAGATCGCACCTGATGAAGGCTACGACCTACGTAACAGAAATATCGTGCAGGTTTGACACTGACATCTCTCAGAACACCCTAAAACCCATTATGTCAGTATTATTGTTACTTTGGAAAAAGGTAGCACTTTTGTTTCAGGTGATAAGAAATATTTTCCCGCTGATTAGAATTATGTCGACAGCTTTCTCTGCAAAATTGTGATTCAGCGAGCGTTCCCACAACTTACGCTGCCAGGACCAGCCATGTCAGCCATGTCAGGTTATGGCCTCTGTCAAGCGACAGTCTGGGAAGTTGAATACATCAAATTAAAATTCAGCAGAAGCCAACAATGTGGCATGCGAGAGGTGTACTGAGGCGTCAAAACGAGGACTGAATTAGGCGGTCGGCGGATCCAGAATACACAGCGCAATGTCACCAGTGTCTTGGGATCTGTTTCACGAACAACCCGTGCTTTCCCTCGACATCAAATCGTATCATATGGGGCGCTCCGCAGACCTAATGGACTTCGAACGTGGTCGGGTGATTGGGTGTCATGTGTCAGGGGGCAGTACGCGAGATTTTTACACTTCTGAAATTGCCTAGGGCCACTGTTTTCGATGTGATAGTGAAATGGAAATGTGTAGCGACATCTACAGCACGAATGTGTAGAGGCCGACCTCTTCTGTTGACTGACAGAGACAGTTGAAGAGGATCGTACAATGTAATAGGCAGGAACCTGTGAAAACCATCACACAGGAATTCCAAACTGAATCAGGATCTACTCCAAGTACTAAGACAGACGTGAGGTGAGAAAACTAGGAATTCATGGTCAAGCGGCTGCCAATTACACATCACGCAGGTCGCTTGGTGTAAGGAGCGCAAACATTGGACGAATCACCACACGCAGTGTGGCGATTCGATGGCAGGGTGTGGGTATGGCGAATGTCCGGGAAACGTCAGCTGCCAGCGTCTGTAGTGCCAAAATGAAAATTCGGAGGCAGTGGTGTTATGGTGTGGTCGTGTTTTACATGGAGGGTGCTTGTTGATTTGCATCGCATGATCACAGCACAGTCCTACATTAATGGTTTAAGTAACTTTTTTTGCTTCCCGGTATTGAAGAGCATTTGGGGGATGGCAATTGTATCTTTCAACATGATGTATCACCTGTTCGTAATGCAGTTGCCTGTGGCGGAGTGGTTATATGACAATAAGATCCATGTAATGGACTGGCCGCAAAGAGTGGAATGTTCTGGAACGCCAGCTTCTTCCCAGGCTTCACCGACCTAAATCTATAAATATCCTCAGTGCTGCACTCAATGAGGAATCGGCTGCCATTCTCAAGAAACCTTCCACCACCTGATTCAACGTATGCATGCGAGAGTAGGCCAACACCATATTGAATTGCAGCATTACCGATGGAGTGCGCACCACAAACTTGTAAGTCATTTTAATCCAGCTGTGTGGTTACTTTTATGACCTAGGATATCTGTTTCGTCAGAAAGAAATTCCCACCACTACTCATATTTTGTTTAAAGTAGGCCCTTTGCCATCTACAAATAGTAACGTGAACAATTTGAACCGTTGAAATGACGAGGTCCGCAATTAGCAGCGATTTCGCCGCACTGTGATCTGTCTCCAGTCGATGGACGTAGCTTAGACAACATCTTCTTCCTTCATTTTTCATTGGCAACAATTGCCCCGTCTATACATCTTACAGACACAATGTTAAGCCTATTTCCACTCCGGTGCTGTGAGGCAAACGCTATTGTCTCTCTAGATCACATACAGTACAATTACATCGACCAAGTGATGAGCGTAGATAATTTGATCCATGAGTAAGGAAAGTGTCTCTTGTGTGGTTATGTGCCTCACTCTGCATAACGAAAATCGAAGTCGTTAGCATTAACTTCAAAATTTTCTTTGCAGTCAGCCGGCCGCGGTGGCTGAGCGTACTGAGGCGCGCCAGTCACGGTCTGCACGGCCACTACAGTCGGGGGTTCGAATCCCCCCTCGGGCATGGGTATTTGTGCCGTCCTTAGTGTTAGCTAGTTCATAAGTAGTTTGTAAGTTTGGGGACTGATGACCCCATAGTTAAGTCCCATAAGCTCTACAAACATTTGAACATTTTCTTTGCAGTCAATGAAATGACCTTACTCTCAGAGGTTTGCTTGCTATGACTGTATCCGTCGTTCTTTATAACTTTAAATTCTTTTGAGTAGGGTTGTTGGGCAGTTTTATTTCAGCATTTAACTGAAAACTTCGATGATGAGCATGCTTGTCCGTAACCACAGACTGGTCATGCTGTAAGCTGCAAGAATTGCGATAACAGCCGCTACAGATACTAGTGTGGTAACGTGTCGCTGCCACAGCAATTGGCTGAATCAAAAGAAAAGTTTCTGCTCTGGCCTTATCTTTTTTCTGTTAGTTAAATCAGTTACGTATTAAACTTGTTTTTTTTCTGCTTCTATCTAAATATCAGAATGCACATTCATTTCTAAAGCAAATCTGAATCGGTTCCTCATGAAGATTCTTTCTTGTGGATTAGACATATTGATACTACGGTATTGTTTCCTATTTTTCTTTTTGAGTTTAGTAAAATATACTGGCGGTGTAATTTATGATAATTACGTGCTATTTCTTTCCCGCGTGTTTCCCTTTAGAAAATGCAAATCTTAATATAAACTCCAGTTTCTTGAAGTTAAAATGTCGATTTGTCGGAAATCACCTTGTGGCTCTATAGAAGTCTATTGCTTTAGCCTGCAGCCGTGTGCGCTATACAGTTCAACGTTGTCAACATGACTGTCTGCTTTCAGGAATTACGTTAGTCTGACTGCAGTATAGGAATGTCTTAGTAGTAAGTAAAAAAATGATTTAAAGGTGGTGCATGATTTGATAGCTAGTTACAGGTCGCAGTATATACGATCTAATATTTGAGTTATAAGTTGTACAATTGTATAATTTTTGAGGTATATAATTCTAAAAATGTGAATGTTATTGTTTATGTCCTCTTATCTCATGAACTACATTTCGTACTGTGATACAATTTAGCTGGTACATTCAGCTGTACGAAGATGTACTATTTGTAACATTCCTTACGAGTACTATTTGTAGTGTAAAAATTATAAATTTTAACGCCGTACCGAATGCGGTAGTTTTATTGTTTTATTCTAGGTGAAAACTCGTCATTTCCCAAGTATTTATTCATTTATTCAAGCCTTGATTTGGTAATTCTCCTATCCCTTCTCTCTCTATCCATCTCCTTTTTTTTTTTCTTCTAAAGACGTCTTATATTAATGGGAGCATATGTAAGAAATAAGGATATCTTGGAAAATACACAAAATTATGAGGGTCACTTCAAAATAAATTCACACCATCCATTTGTTTTTAAATACAGTCTTTATTCTGCATGTTTGAAAGTTGTACAGTGTGTAGATACATCATTTAGGAACAATATTTTCATTTCTCCACATAATCCCCATCCCTCTCAACTGCCTTACGCCATCTTGGAACCAGCGCCTGTATATCCGCACGGTAATTTCTGGACCAACACGTTGGAGCCACTGTTCGGCAGCGTGCACAAGGGAGTCTCATCTTCAAACTTTGTTCCACGAAGTCTTTCAGTTTCCCAAAGAGATGATTAGTCACATGGAGCCAGGTCAGGGTGTTTCCGTGTTGTCCATCCGAGTTTTGTGATCGCTTCCATGATTTTTTGAATGACATGTGCCCGTGCATTGTCGTGCAACAGCAAAACATCCTGCTTTTGCCGATGTGGTCGAACAGGACTCAGTAGAGCTCGAAGTTTCTTCAGTGTCGTCACATATGCATCAGAATTTATGGCGGTTCCACGTGGCATGATGTCCACAAGCAAGAGTCCTTTGGAATCGAAAAACACAGCAGCCATAACCTTTCCAGCAGAAGGTGTGGCTTTGATTTTTTTTCCTTGTTGGGTGAGTTTGCATAATGCTACTGATGGAGCCATGTTTCATCACATGTCACAATTCTTGCAAGAAATTTATCTCCATCATTCCCGTTCTGTTCCAAAGTTCACTGCATACCGTTTTTGTGTTTCTTTGTGATCCACTGTCAACATCCTGAGAATCCGCCTGGAACAAAGCTTTTTTTAACGCTAACACTTTCAGTATTCTGCAAACAGTTCCCTTCCCTATTCCATGGAAACGTGACAATTCGTTCACTGTGATGCGTCTGTCAGCAGTTACCAATTCGTTTTTCCCTCCACATTGGAGTGTGTGCAGTACGAGGCCTGCCGCTGCGAGGACGATCCTCAATATTGTCGTGCCCGCTTTCATCACGTAATCTTCTTCCCCACCGACTAATTGTACTGCGATCGACAGTAGCATCTCCATACACCTTTCACAACCTCTTGTAGATGTTTCCAACTGTCTCGTTTTCACAGCATATGCACGTTGCTTCTGACGCACGTCTAGTGTAGCAGCCATCTTGAAGACTTGCTGTAAAGGCGCCACTCACGGGAACAGGTTGAAAGCGAGTGGGAAGGATATATCTACACATTATAAAACATTCAAACATGCATTATGAAAACTTTTTTTAAAATAGTGTACATTTCTTTTGGAGTGACTCTCGTATAAGTGCAATATCCAAATAAAGTAAGGCAGTAATCAAAATACAAATGGTATGTAACATTCGTACAACTTAAAACTTGACTGTAAACAATATACCTTTATACTTGTCCAGGATGTAATATGAATAATTTTTTTGGCGAGCCCACCCCTCAGCAAGCCATATAAAGCAGTACTCGTGAGAAACATGGAGATGACAAATACACTCTACAGTGTTTAATAGTTTGCCCTGTGATTATTATTTATAATAGAAATTGCAAGTCTCACTGGAAACTGCGGTCTCTTGGAGCTAATAAGTAGATCTCTCGGAAATAATTGGTATTCGTCTGATATACACTGTTTCATTCTCTTTATTTCCTTGTAGCTCGATAGAAGTCTTCTGCTTTCGACTACAGCCGAGTGCGCTTCAAAGTTCAAAGTGTCCAACAGCACCGTCAGCTTTCAGAAATTTACTTAATCTGATTGGAATAAGAGAGTGCCTTTATTATTGTTATTATTATTTATTCCTTTTAAACCTTATGTGAGCACAGGTCTACAACAAAGAATCGCCATCTTGTTCTGTCCTCTGCCAGTATTTCCACTTCTACCCATCCGATTCCTTGCTGTTGACCTTCTGCATCTACTGATCGTCTCCTCGTCACTTTGGACCTTTCTCGTCTTCGTCGCTCTTGCGGAATCCACTGAAGTGCTTCCTTCGCAATATGTTCATCATTTCTTCTGAATATACGTCATACCCATCTGCACTTCCTGCTTCTTATTTGCAGCTCAATTGACTTCAGGCTTGTTCTTTCGCGAACTGTTCCGTTAGAGATCACATTTGGCCACCGCATCCGCAGGATGTTCCTCAGACATTTGTTGTTGAATGTCTGCAGTTTATGTATTAACTGCCTTACCACTCTCCATGTTTCACATCCGCATAAAACCACAGAGTTTATATTTCTTTCATTTATCCGTAATTTGGTCGATGTTATTTCCTCTGATCTCCAGATAGAGCGGAGAGTTGTAACAGTGCCTTTGGCTTTGTTGATGCGGCTGTTAATGTCCTCTGTTGCACCTCCGTATGGTGTAATCATGCTTCCAAGGTAGCAAAACTTACCCACCCTTTCCATTATTTGGCTCCCAAGCATAAGCTCTGCGGTGGTGCTATCATTTGCCCGCATTTTCTTTCGTTTATTGGTCATTAATTTTCAAACCGACTTCCTTCGCTGCAGATTTCAGATCTTCTAGTTGTTCTTTCAACGTCCTTGAGGCTGTGGGATAGAAGGTCATTTGCAAAACCCAGGTCTTCTAGATGTGGCCCATTTCTCCATTATATTCCTCTCACGTTGTCCATTGATTGCGGACTGCGCCATTACGAGATTCAGTAACATGTTACAGGGTGGTCCATTGATAGTGACCGGGCCAAATATCTCACGAAATAAGCATCAAACGAAAAACTACAAAGGCCAAGACTTTTTTAGCTTGAAGGGGAAAACAAATGGTGCTATGTTTGGTTCGCTAGATGGCGCTGCCATAAGTCAAACGGATATCAACTGCATTTTCTTTAAATAGATTTCTTAGTTTAGTATGTAAATAAATATGAATTATTTGGAACACCGTTTCCACTTTGTGATACATGGCGCTGTAATAGTCACAAACGTATAAGTATGTGGTATCGCATAATATTTCGCCAGTGCGGACGGTATTTTCTTCGTGATACAGTACTCGTGTTAAAATGGACCGTTCACCAATTGCAGAAAAGGTCGATATGATATTTATGTATGGCTATTGTGATCAAAATGCCCAACAGGGCTGTGCTATGTCTGCTGATAGTTATCCTGGAAGACATCATTCAAATGTCGCATAGTTACGTTATTTAAAGGGACAGGATGTGTTCAACCACAAGTGAAACGTCAACCACGACCTGCAACAAATGATGATGCACAAGTATTAGCTGCAGTTGCGGCTTATCCGCACATCAGTAGCAGATAAAATGAGCGAGGATCGGGAAGCTCAAAAACGTCGGTGTTCAGAATTCTACATCAACATAAATTTCACCGTTACCATATTTCTATGCACCAGGATTTCCTTGGCGAAGGCTTTGAACGTCGTGTACAGTTTTTCCACTGGGCACAAAATAAATTACGGGACGATAACAGATTTTTTCACGCGTTCTGTTTAGTGACGAAGCGTCATTCACAAACACAGGTAACGTAAACCGGCATAATATCCACTATTGGGCAACGGAAAATCCACGATGGCTGCGACAAGTGGAGCATCAGTGACCTTGGCGGTTTTATGTATGGTTCGGCGTTATTCCACTATTTTATCGATGACAATCTAAATGGTACAATGTATGCTGATTTCTTGCGTAATGTTCTACCAATTTTACAACAAGACGTTTCACTGCATGAGAGAATGACGAAGTACTTTCAACATGATGGATGTCCGGCACATGGCTCGCGTGCAGATGAAACGGTCTTAAATAAAATATTTAATGACAGGTGGATTGGTCGTAGAAGCACCATACCATGACCCGTACGTTCACCGGGTCTGACATCCTTGGGTTTCATTGTGTGGGGAAAATTGATGGATATTTGTTACCGTGATTCACCGACTACTGCTGAAAACATGCGTCAGCGCATTACCAATGAATGTGAGAACATTACTGAAGGCGAACCACTCGCTGTTGAGAGGAATTTCGTTACGCGTATTGTCAAATGCATTGAAGGACGTCTTATTGAGCATTTATTAAATTAACAGTAAGAGTTTTCACAATGTATGATAATTTCACAAAAGTACATGTATCACATTGGAACAACCAAAATAAAGTTCAAACTCACCTATATTCTGTGTTTAATTTAAAAAATGCCTGTTACCCACTGTTCGTCTAAAATTATAAATATTACAGCGCCATCTACCACAAACTGACAGAAGCGTTCCAAATAAAACATTCATATTTATTTACGTAATAGACGGATATATATAAATGGGGGACCTATATTTAAAAAAAAAAATGCTGTTGATATCTGTGTGACCCATGATAGCGCCATCTAGCGAATCAACCACAGCGGCATGTTTTCTCCTTCAGGCTAAAAATGTTTTGTTCTTTGTAGTTTTTTCCTTTGAGGCTTATTTCTTGAGATATTTGGTACGGACACTATCAATGGACCACCTTACCACCTTTATATATAGTCGTATGATGTGGCCCTTTTTTACGACTTCTATTGTTTATGACGTTATGTCTCCAAAACATGTGTTTTATGTGGTTCTTACCCCTAGAAAAATTGTTATCTCTACGTAGGGAATATGTGTATCAAATTTGGTTGAATCTGGTCCATTGGCTATGGAGGAAACGTGCAGCATTTTCGCGTGCTGCAGTACTTCTTCGAGCTTATCAATGTTTGTGACGATATACTAGGGTCACCCCAAAAGAAATGCACACTGTACATTTGTTTAAATATAGTTTTTACTCTATATGTCTGAAAGTTTTACAGTGTGTACATACATACTTTAGGAATAATATTTTCATTTTTATGCATCTATCAGCAGTCACGAATTCGTTAAATCTCTGCACATTGTCTGGAGTGTGCGCAGTACGAGGGTGATCCTCAATATTGTCGTGCCCGCTTTCATCACGTAACCTGCTTTCCACCGACTAACTGTACTGCGATCGACAAAAGCATCTCCATACACCTGTTTCAACCTCTTGTGGATGTTTCCCACTGTCTCGTTTTCACAGCACAGGAATTCAATGACAGCACTTTGCTTCTGACGAACGTCAAGTGTAGCACCCATCTTGAAGACATTCTGTGACTGCGCCACTGACGGGAACAGGTTGAGCTATGAAAACAAGCGGGAAGGATGTATCTCTACACTGTAAAACTTTGAAACATACAGAATGAAAACTGTATTTTTAAGAAGTAGTGCGCATTTCTTTTGGAGTGACCCTCGTATCTCGTGATCCTTACACTTACGGCGACCGTACTCACACAAAATTTCATAAAGAATGGAACAAAAACTGTACCTTTGTATGCAAAACGTGCACACTAACACACAGACAGAAGTACACCCTGATTTACATGTTAAGAATCTGTACAGACCTCCGTTACTGCACTAACAGGGCCTGACATGCAGTTTTCTTGGTTAAACATATTGTTCTCTATACAAGTATCAAAATGGAAATGAGCGTATGGCTTTCTTGGCCGGGAGATCCCTTACGGGATTGTTCGGCCGCCTTAGTGTAAGTCTTTCTGTTTGACGCCGCGTGGGCGACTTACGTGCCAAAGATGATGAGATGGTAATGATTAGGACAACACACAACACCTAGTCCCCTGCCGGGAATCGAACCCGGGCCTCCTACGTGGTACTCACCGACTCTTCCACTGAGTTACGGACACAAGTATCAAAACATCGCCGCAGTCATTTCATTTATTTGTACATGTTTCTTTCTTTTAGTGGCAAATTTGTGCTGCAGTTTTCTATCTACACGGGGTCGCGACACTTGTGCAGATTCTGCACTTAACGCCACAGGTCTCGTAGCCTCCAAGATTTAATATTATTTAGCTTAAAAATCAGTTCAATGTTATTTTGACAACTGTGAAGTACAGTAGACTAGTTTTCTTCTTTTACAACGCCTTAAGCTTTAACTGGGGATGTGGGGAGTTAACAGCACCACGGCTGTAAAAGTTTACTGGTATTTAGTGAAGCATGTTGGTCACACTGATGAGCGGCTTGTTACCTTCGTTCAAAGGGATGTACATTATTGTGAAACAATTGTTCGTGTTTTTAAAAGTACGCAACACTGTAAACAACAAGTTTTATACACAGGGGTTTTGGTAACACCCCACCTACCTAGTAGTGCGACCTCCTGTGTCGATTGGTGCACATTATGATGTCATATGTGGAGGACCAAAAACTTCTTAGAACGATGTTGGAGGAAATTTTTAATGATAATGAAGGTTGTGAGATTCCGGAGTTTGAAGATTCCGATGACAACGAAGAAGAAGAGCAAATACGAACTGGAAGTGATAAGTCTGATGAAGAAGCTGCTGGAGATATGGCATCCTCCTTTTCAGCAACACCGGAGAGGTTTATGCTTAGTGACGATAAAGTAAATTATATCGAAACGTAATAATATCAGAACAAGGAAGCAAACTATAGTAACTAAGCTTTCTGGTACCAAACTAATTGCTAAAATCTGCAAGACTGCTGTAGAATACTTTGCTGTGCTCACAAATGCGCAAAAAATTTGCTCAGTAGCAGAGTGCACCAACCTTTATACTTATCCTCAGGTCTTAAAAAGAGCTACAAATTTGGCTGTACCAAGATCCATCCTGCTGAAGGCAGATAAGTTCTCAAACATGGAAGAGTTTATTCTAGCAGTTCAAAGAAATAAATGTACATCAGGAAGATGCAATTTTTGTCCAAGAAATGCTGACAAAAAAACGAAGCTCTTCTATTGCAAACGTAACAAATTTTTATGTTTAAATCATATGAAAATCATCCGCGGTCAGTATATTAATTCAGTTCTTCCAGTGATGATGAAAATGTTCAATGTGGAAATGTTATTTTTCTCTTGCCTTTTGACATGAAAGATTGATTTGAGTTATCTAAATATGAATGTTGCTTTGGCAGTTAACATCTCTCTATAATTTGAAAGTGGTTAAAGCTTTTCTCATTTGATTAATTTGAAAAATAGTATGAAAACGAACATTTGAAATCATTTCACACAAATTATTGATTTATTAGTTATGGATAATTATTCGAGTGCCTCAGTGATTAAAATTGTTCTTAAATGATTAAATGAAAGACTAAATGCTTTTTTTATTGTATAATAAACAATTTAAGAATAAAATTGAAACCTTAGTATCATATTTATAGAGGGTCTCGTGAACACCCCACATCCCTAGTTATATTATGAATGCTCACCTCCCCAATTAAAGGTTAATACCGAAATCACGAAACGTCACTTGCGTGCAACAAGATTCGGATGGCGTCTGGCCTTAGTACGGCTTGGCTGTAGCGTGGCAGGTGGCCGGGCCATTAGTGGCGTCGCAGTTGCACACGCTGGCGCTGGTGCCGCCACTCAAGTGGCGCGGCTCGAGTGGCGGCGGCCACAAAGCGACGCGGCCGCAGCCACAGCCGCCCTCCTGTGAAAGCGCTGCCCGCCCCCGCAGCTCCCCGTCTCCGCGGATCACGTTACGTCGACCCCACACTTGTCCGCAGTCTGCGACTACAGCGTGAGCCAGCCTCGAGAACGGATAGCGATGCAGGTATTACACCAGTAGCGACACCGATTGGCGACGCACGTGATTTTATTCTCGTTCCATTGGTGTCTTACCTTTCTGCATGATATACAACAATTCAACAGGTGAATTTAGCTTTTGTCCTCACTTTGTGTAGATAGGACATTGAAACTTCCTGGCAGATTAAAATGGCGTGCTGGAACCGGGACTCAAACCTAGGACCTTTGCCTTTCGCGGGCTGAGCTATCCCCACACGATTCACGATGGCGCCTCACAACTTTACTTCCGCCAGTTACTCGCCTTCTACTTTCCAATCTTCACAGATGTCCTCCTGCGAAACATGCAAGACTAGCACTCCTGAAGAAAAGGATATGTTAGAGACATGGCTTAGCCACAGTCTAAGGGATGTTTCCAGAATGAAACTTTCACTCTGCAGCGGAGTGTACGCTGATATGAAACTTCCTGGCAGATTCAAATTGCGTGCCGGAACCGTAGCATCTTGAGGCGACATCGTAAGTCGTGTCGGGATAGCTCAGTCGGTAGAGAGCTTGCCCGCGAAAGGCAAAAAGTCCCAGGTTCGAGTCCCGCTTCCGGCACACAATTGTAATCTGCCAGGAAGTTTCATTTTAGCGTACACTCCGCTGCAGAGTGAAGTTTCATTCTGGAAACATCCCTTAGGCTGTGGCTAAGCCATGTCTCCACCATATCCTTTCTTCCAGGAGTGCTAGTCTTGCATGTTTTGCAGGAGAGCTTCTGTGAAGTTTGGAAAGTAGGAGGCGAGGTATTGGCGGAAGTAAAGTTATGAGGCGGCATCGTGAGTCGTGTGGGGATAGCTCAGTCGGTAGAGCGATTGCCTGCGAAAGGCAGTCACAGGTTAGAGTCCCGGTTCCGGAACGCAATTTCAATCTGCCAGGAAGTTTCATATCAGCGCACACTCCGCTGCAGAGTCAAAGTTTCATTCTGGAATTAGGACATTCTCACCATGGATAAATGGAAAGAAGAGTACAACTGATCTTATCAAACATAATCCTAGCAATGTAGGTCAGTCCACAGTGTGGTTACTTGAAATAAGGGAGTGATGATCTAGACGTTTAGTCCCCTCAAAATAACAACAGCTTGAAATAACCAAAATCTTGTTGACACACAACGGTACTCGACTGTAGTAACTGTTTGCTGCTGTGTTTTCCTAATTCAAGTTTTCACTTCTACATCTGCAACTACATGGGATACTCTGCAAATCACATTTAAGTGTCTGGCAGAGGGTTCATCGAACCGCCTTTATACTATTTATCTCCCATTCCATTCTCGAATAGCGCGCGGGAAGAAAGAACACCTGAATCTCCCCGTTCGAGCTCTTATATGTAGTATTTTATTCTGATGATTATTTCTACCTATGTAAATGGGAGTCAACAATATTGTCGCTTTGAAATGGAAGCAGGCTTCACTTCGAATGCAGGGTTGTCAACTGAACACAGCACTTACACTGAAAGCAGGTTTATTGGGAACAGAACATACACGCAGCACTGACTGCCTCTCAGGCAGAGTGCTCTGCTATTTATAGACAGAGAGAATGTACCAGAAATTATAAGAATACTTAATATAAGAAAGAAGTAGAATTTACAAGTGAACATAACAAAGATGTAGGACATTCCGGAAATGATAATTACAAAGAAATAAATTTTTGTCGGTGGATGGGATTGAACCGGCTACTTTCAGCACCACAGTCGGTGACGCTAGCCCTTGCGCCACGCCGGCAGTCGTTTAACGTCGGCTCTCGCGCCAATATATTTTCGCATTCGGAAGATAATGTTGGCGATTGTAGTTCCAAAAAAATGTTAAGCTTATGGGACTTAACTACGGGGTCATCAGTCCCTAAACTTACAAACAACTTATGAACTACTTACGAACTAGGACGGCACAAATATCCATGCCCGAGGGGGGATTCGAACCCCCGACCGTAGTGGCCGTGCAGACCGTGACTGGAGCGCCTCAGCCTCCTCGGCCACCGCGGCCGGCTATTGTAGTTACGTAAGTAGCCCACGCCGCAGCGATAAGCACTGTTGTTGTAATGATTTCCATCCCAGATCCTGTATCATTTCCGTAACGCTGTCTCCCCTATATCGTGACAATACGAAAGCAGTTTGAGTGGGAATATTGAACCTCAAATGAAAATTATACCCTCCTCCCCTACGAGGCATATAATGAAGTCACAAATTTTAACACGGTTTTGTTTTTCATTGTCGAGTACTGGTCATCTTATTCACTTAACGTTTAGGATTATAGTCCCTTCAGTCTTAAAATGACACATTTTTCTTCGTCTTCCTGTAATTTTCTTTCTTGTAGACCAATAGACCGCTACATTTCTTCCATCCCCCATTATTTCACTCACTTTCTGTATTATGTTATTCTGCTTTCCATACTTTCATACATGCAAAACATTGGTTCTCGTTTCAGAAACCTTTACTTAATATTTCACAGTACATCCTTTCACTTTCCTTAAAAAGGTCGTTAGAACTGCTATTATAATTATTTTTTTTTGTTTTTATTAGTTGTTTAGGTCAGATTTCTGTATGTGAGTGTAGGTGTTGATGGCACTGCTGTATAGTATTTTGTGTGACGTTTATTTATCTTACTGGAAATATCATATTTATAACTTTTCTTATACCCTATAAGTTGAAAATGAGATATCGACTACTTCTCCAATAAGCATTATTTCGGAATGTATTGGTATTTTCTTTAATAGCTACAACTTAGGTTTTTGTGTATCATATTTTTAAGTTGCAGGATTCACCTTCGAAACGATTTAAAATCAAATGTAATTCATTGTGTCTTTTTTACAATTGTTGGGTCATCAGCAAACAGTAGGGCCTTTCAAATTCCAGTGTGTTGCATTTAATATCCAGTCATTACCTGAACTGGTGATATTATCCATATTCCTCTGAAGAAGGGGAGACGTTGCCGGTAAAATGATGAGAATAAATATTTCTGTTGTGTAAAAAAATTATATATTTATTCCTTAAAAATTAAATAAATAACTAAATGCTACAGTTGTAGAAAGATAGAAGGCAACTGTTAGTTACCATGTGTCTTATTTCCTCATTGTAATAAGATATCGTTTTTTAAATACCAACTTTCATCTTCAGTATTAAATATTTACTAAATCATCTTTCTACTATGTACCACATCATATAACTAATTACTCAGTAAAAGCATTTTTATAGTATTCAAATACGACTCTCACCTATTTTCCTCTATGTACCGAAATAATGTAAAACTGTCACTGCATGGTAGTTCCGTTCTGATACCATGTCGTTGATTCAATGAGTGAGCGTCAGCTACTCCTTTCAGTCTCTATAGCTAGTACGAACAGATCGGACCATCAGTTGAGATTTCCCTTCTTCAACAGTCTTGGAACCGTTGGAGGCATCTAAGATTTACATGAAGGACATGCAATGTCACATTCTGCACAAAAATCAGGCAGCACAGCTGTAAACACCGTATGAAACTCCCAAACTACTTTTATTGCTGTGTCAGTTCCTTGTGGACTCGACATACTGCCTAAAAATAGAGTGTGCGAATGATATAGCATAACAGCATCCACAGGAAAGGCCTATTTACAGCTGTAACAAAGGCGGTGTTCGTTTTCGGTTGCGTAGGTTACGCTCAGAAAAAGAGCAGTTCTTTCCCATTTAAAGAAGCGTCATCGAACAGATACGCAAATCCATAGGCCTTTATGTAGGCCGTTCTCTGTTGTAGAATTTTCGAAAATGTTCTTTATTTTGGAGATAGAATATTTCCTCTCCAGGAATCTTTATGATTATAGAGAACAACGATCATGTGCAACCTAGCTCGCGCTATTACTTCATGAAAACCAGAGAGCAGTACAAACAACTTACGGGTATGCGGGTGGTGTCGTCGACCATCCCGATATTTCGACAGGAGTGCACCCTGCAATTCTCAAGGCACAACTGCAATCAGGAAGCAATGTGTAAGGGAAATTTAATATCTCGGTTTTAAAAGGAAAAACAATAAAGATAACACACACAATACAAGTAACCGCAGAGTCAACACAATCAAACATGACCAACATCAGAAATGTCCATAATGACTATAAATAAACAGATGAGTCAGCATTAATTCCGTCCCTTTGGTTTTTGACGAGAGGTAGAGCCGGATACAAACCACATTGTAAACAAGAGTCACCATCTCTATTAATAAGGTCGCCTGCTGGTTTAATTTCAACAGCTTCCTTAATGATATTATCCTAATCGGTGGAGGTTGTTGTTGTTTTCTGTAGGATGACCGGTGTCAAGACAATGTTCTGCGACATCGCATTTGATCGGCTGATATAAGCGTGTTGATGCTTGTTTTCAGTACACCGGTCTTCCATAGTCCTGATTGTCTGACCAATATATGACATGCCACAACTGCAGGAAATACGATGGACACCAGCCTTAGATCATCCTTTACAGATCCCAACAGGGCCTTAACTTAGAAGATGGTCGAAAACCACATTTACCACTATTCCTCAAAATACGACCAATCCTGTCGAAAATGCTTCTTGCGTAAGGTACGAAGGCTCTAGACTTAGGTGTCACTTCGTCACTATCGTCTCTCACCCGCTGCACAGTAGGCCGTGAGCGCATCGCACGTTCTACCTGCCTCTCCAAACTACCATCAACCTTCCTTCTGACCAACCCTGAAATATGGGTGTTTTTTAATGTATATAGACGATAGGTTTGTCGTTTGGCATCATGGCAGTGAGAATTTATACGGGTGTTTTGGAACACCTAAATTCCGAAAGTCCGAAAATTTAGTTCACTATAGAGGTGGAAAAAAAGTCTGCGATCCCTTCCTTGAAGTTTTGGTACAGTAGAATTCGCTGTTTAGAAATTCTATACTCACTATGATTTGTTTCTGCAAGCTGATAGTTGTCACCATCCAGCTTAGCCTGAAGGGGTAATTCGTACCTCCGTTAACAGGATCCATGTCATTACAGATCCTGAACGTTTGTCACCTGAGTTATCCCAAATCGAGGTCACCTTCCGTCAGAGTGGTTATAGTCAGAGGCAGATAAAACGTGCGTTGCGCTCTCAGTCTACTGTGCAACGGATTTTTGTGCCTTACGCAGGAAGCATTTTAAACAGGATTGGCCGTATTTTGTGGGAATACGCTGTGAAATGTGTTTCACGTGCACCTTCTAGGATAAAGGCTTCTTGGGGTACGTAAAGTGTGATCCTGTTCTAAGTAAGGCTGGTGTCTATAGTATTCCTTGCAGTTGTGGCATGTCATATGTTGATTAGACAATCAGGACTGTGGAAACTGGTGTACTGAATGCAAGTGCCACGCGCGCATAGAACTGGGTAGCAAATCCGCTGTTGCAGAGCATTGTCTTGTCACCGGTCATCCTATGAAATACAACAACACAAAGATTCCGGCAAGCACTTCAACTTATAGGGATATTGTTATTATTGTTAAGGAAGTTTTCAACTAGTAAATGACCTTGTAAACGGAGATGGCGGTTTTTGTTTACATTGTGCTTGGAATCCGGCTCTATCTCTTATCAAGAAACAGAGGGACAGAATTAATGCTGCCTCACCTATTGATTAATAGTCACTATCAATATTTGTGATGTTGATTCCCTATAGAAACCGTTACACAATTCATCCTGAGTGCAGTTGTGCCTTGAGAGCGGCAGGGTGTGCTCCTGTCGAAATACCGGCGGTGGTCGAGGACGTCACACCAAGAGTGTTTTTCAGTATAAATGACCCTTTTTCTCAGAAAATTCTGATTCTACATCAATTAATTATTTACCACATAATACAGGTAGTACAGTGATGTTTTGGTTTTACTTTACTAGTACTTACTGTAATAACTAAAATCTAAGAAATTAAAATTGTGAAAATTTACGCAATAAATAATATACACACGGAGAAATCATAACTTCTCTTCCAGCTGTTAGTTCAAAGTGATTGTAGAACAATACTGTCACAAAACGTGCGAGAACATGTGATAGAAGCACTACATTTATATACTCAACAGTTCCTGGTAAAACGGGGCATTTATACAGCCAATTTAGCATTGTCGAGATAGAGCGGGAACGATTCCCCTTGAAACCTCGTGGCGTTTTGCTTTTAGACAACCATTCTCTTCAAGCAGCTTATTGAATTCCTGAAATCGAAGCTTATTATTAACAACGGGATTCGTTATTTTCATGAACATAACTGGAATCGTGGGTCCATATGGACCCTTGAATAAAAAGGCCACATAATTCCCATAACAGGAATAATACCTAAATTCGTAAGGATCGTATTAAAGCAAACTTTATATCAATGTATATCAACTTGTAAATTTAAGAATGTGATATTTTTATTCCTAATGTCCTAGGTCTCATATTTGAGAATAATGTTTAGTACCTTACTTCGGAATGCTATACGATTAAAAATTGATTTACATTAAAAATCCTTAATATGCCAAAGACTTTATCATAACTTCCCCTGAAGATAAATAGGGACTCCTAAGCCATCAATAGGAAACCAAAATAATGACAATGAAACATGGAAATGTTGTCAATATCAGGACATAGTTTGTGGATGAGTAAGCCCATTGAATAGATTTATACCTCAAAAATGTGTACTTCTTGACTGCTGGCTATCTACCTGAGTCATCACACGAAGAATTACTTGTGTCAGAAAAAATTTCTTGTTGTTTATTTTCATCCTCACCAATGTTCTCTCCATCACAAGGTTGAGAACGCTTAAAGATTCTGTGACTGAATAATATTTGCCTAATCATAGTCCACAGTTTTCTTTTTCAGCGAGCGCATTGTGCTGAAACACTACAAAATAAGACGGTACACATGGACCAAGAATAATCCCTTATCTATAATCGCGGGTCCAATTGGACCCAGCGATGACACTTATCTCACAATCCAGTAAATTTAAAGCGATGAGCTTAAATGTTCAAATGTTTGTAGAGCTTATGAGACTTAACTACGGGTCATCAGTCCCTAAACTTGCAAACTACTTATGAACTACCTTATTCTAAAGACGGCACAAACATCCATGCCCGAGGAGGGATTCGAACCCCCGACCGCAGCGGCCGTGCAGACCGTGACTGGCACGCCGCAGACCGCTCGGCCAACGCGGCCAGCCAAGCGATGAGCTCCCGTACCCTAAGGCTGTCGGAGGCCCGGTGCGGCGGCAAAACAAAATGAGGCTCCCTATTCACTTCGAAATACATGTATTACTATAAAAAAGTACTAAGGTTTTGCGCCCCCCCCCCCCCCGAGGTAGAGAGGGATGGCAAAGTCTGGCCGCTCCGCCCTCTCACCATTAGTGCCCCACTAGCTTAACGTCACTTGGTACGCGGCAGTCATTCCTGAGCCAAACCTGAGCATGTACGTATATTAGAAAAATGTGCTCATTGTAGGTCCCAGAACGAAAAGGGCACATTATGAGGCCCCTAGAGAGGCGCGGGGCTGTCTGCTCCATTCCCCCAAGCCCTTAGTCCTTCACTGCACCTACCACGTACTGAGATTCGAAACTAAAACGCCGCGAGTTTCCAATGTTGAGAGGTTTCATTGTTGTCAACGCGTCCAAATTGACCCACGACTCCGGTTAAGTGTTAAACAACCTACACTTTAAAGCTGGCTATTTATTCAGCTTGTAATCACAGTTTTGGGGCAGAACAGGTGTTCACAGTGGACAAGCCGGCACGGCCCCCGTACAGAGGCGTGCGGTAGGCGCGCTTGACCGGCCGGTGGCTGCTGCTGCTGCTGCGGCAGCAGAGCCAGAAGGCGCGTGTCCCACATTCGCGTCACGCGTGGCGCGCCGCGCCGTGCGGAATCTAATCCGGAGAGTCAACACGGCCCGATACTCGCCGACTGCCAACGCGACGGCGCGGACCTGCCCACTGCCCGCTCGCTACCCAGCGCCCAAACATGGTACTCGTTCACATTCCGCTACCCGTTCACCACCTTCATCTACATACACAGTGTTTTACTAACGACATTCTTAATTTACACTATAGCTGCTGGTATTCTTAACCCTCCAGCAGGCGCGTCAACTTTCATGACGCCACTATTCGCGATGTCCTGGATACATGAGATGATTTTTCTGGTTGTGCCTTTGTTTAAAGCTTCTTTTTCTTAGTTTTTGTTTTAAATTGCAGTTACTTTTATTGTTACTGATTTGGCAAATACATAAGTGAATATTAGGCTCATTACACTTTCAAATTAACAGAAATATTTAGTATATTGTAATGGAGAAGTACATGAAATTCTTTTACAAAGTGACTTCATTATAGATACAAATGAATTATTGAACTAATTATTGAACTAATCGGAAGATGTGTCTATATATAGATTGCTCTCTACAGAAATACATTGTTCACAAATTATTTTTGCATGCTTTTGCAAACAAATATGTGTACTGCATTTTTGACATGCGTACTAGCTAAGGCAAGTCTGTTTTGTCTCCCTGTAACATGATTGGCTTTATTTCTTATTTCCTGAGTGCAAAGATAGTTCGGCGTTTCCTTGCTCTTTTACTTGAGGTTTGTACTTCACCAGCATCGACTTTGTACCATCTGGTAGAGTCATAATAAGAGCTCTTCTTTTGAGTTGATCTTGCAGTAGCCAAAGTTTTGAGGTCCTCGCGGCTATTTGAGTATTTATTCCTGTTGCCCAAGAAAATTACTCTTGAGTTCATGCTTGCATTGTTTCTTATTATTACAACTGAAAGTATTTTTGGTTGCTTTTTGTCACAAATATACTAATGTTCATCACTTTTTTGCACTTCATTATTTTCCTCTTCATCAAATTCATCTACACCTACATCTATACTCCGCTATACACCCGATGGTGTGTGGTGGAGGGTACCTTGAGTACCACTATCGGTTCTCCCTCCTATTCCAGTCACTTATTGTTCGCGGAAAGAAAGATTGTCGCTATGCCTCTGTGTGGGCTCTAACCTCTCTGAGTCTACAGATCTTATTTCGAGTATATCTTCGGTTTCCGAATCAGGTTATAGAGAATCACCTTGAATTGATACCTCATCATCGAAAACAAGGCAATGTACTTCTTCTAAATCCTTAGGATTTTCTAAATCATATAATTTACTCATTTTGAAAGAGAGTACATGTAGCTACAAGGAAACGTTGCTTCACCTAGAAGGCAACAACGCAGTTGCTAACTTGAGTACGCTCCAAACAATCCTCCGAATGCTATCAATAGTGGCGACAATGCGTTACACGAGTAGGCGCGCTGTATCTGACAGGTACAGAATTTACACGTGCTGCCGTCTGAGTCATTTACGATCTTGTCAGTACTGGGATAAGGCTGAAACTCCATTGAAGCAATAAGAAACGGCCGGCCGCGGTGGCCGAGGGGACTGAGGCGCTTCAGTCACGGTCTGAACGGCCACTACGGTCGGGGGTTCGAATCCCCACTCGGGCATGGATATTTGGGCCGTCCTAGTTCGGAAGTAGTTCATAAGTAGTTTGTAAGTTTAGGAACTGATGACCCCGTAGTTAAGTCCCATAAGCCTTACAAACATTTGAATTTGAGTAAGAAACGTATGACACAAAATGTCGTGGGCCACCAAGCCGTTATCAATGTTCATTGCGGTAATATTAGAGAAAAAGTAGGTCATGTATCTCACAGATACATAAGCGACTGTCGAAGGGTTAAAAATATTGTGAAATTAAAATACTATATCATTCTCTGCCGTCGATATATAAAACAGGTGTTGGTGGGGCGGTGGTGTTGATGGTTGCTCGCCGTGGAGGTTCGAGTCCTCCCTGGGGCATGAGTGTGTGTGTGCGCTTGTCCGTAGGTTAGTTTACCTAGGTTTAAGTAGTTTATAAGCTACGGACCGATGACCATGCAGTTTGGCCCGATAGATTTACAGTACTGCTGCTGCTACGGTATCAGGGCGCACGACATCGAGGTTATTAGCGCCCGGACAAAGACAGAGAGAGACGAATGCCAAACAAGTTGAGCGAGAGAAACGAGCTTATATCACGGTTCCCAAGGGAGGATTGGTTTGGGTTGGGTTGTTTGGTTGGGAAAGGGGAACTAAACTAAGGTTATCAGCCCCAGCTGGGGAGGGGAAAGAGTGAGGATTGAAAAGGAGGGATGGGGGACAAGAAATGCAGCCCGAGAAGTAAAGAAGGAAGGAAGACTGCATTAGCTCGGGGATCCGTGCTCGCCACGCATGTACTCACGAAAGAACTTTAAGCATCCTGGGGGTGACTAGGTATGTATAAAACAGTATCGATTTAATAAAAGGAAAATACCGGTTTCACATTGTAAATGTACTTTCAGTTTTAGAGCTCTGTGTTTCAGTATTGGTTTATTATTAGATATTCTATACATTAACACGGTAGGAGCCTTATTGCGAGAATTTAAACAATATTTAATGTTAAAATATGTAAGTTTAATTTCGTGACATATTACAGATAAAAAGCTTGTCTTGCAATACTTTTTGGTCGACTACTGTGTTGTTGATTAACAATTGTGTTCGTGGTGCAGTGTCATGAAATATTTAACTCTATTTAGAAACTTACATTGTATTTTCTTAATTTTTCATAGGTTACATTTCGAAATAATCGTTTTCTCTCGATAATAGAGCGGTGGAATGGCCGAGCGCATTAAGGCGACTTGCTGAGGAGCACGCTTGACCCTAGTTGCAGGTTCGAATTCTTAGGTTACTTTTAGTTTAAGTAGTTTGCAAACCTAGGGACATAACATCAGTAGTTATGTCCCACACATTTTCAACATTTCAACCTTCGATTTTCAGTACTTCATCGAATATCGGTAAGTCTGGAACCTGGCAAGTAAGTTTGCCGTTTCATCATTGAGGTACTAGGTATCAAGCACAGAGTCATCATCTGGTAACTTTGTCACTATAAGCACTGGCTTTTGAAGACTGACGATGAGAAGAAACAACCAATACGCCACTTATTCCCATCTGAAATCTTCTTCCATTCACACCGCCATCCTCCGGTGCAATCGCGCTTCCTGTGGTCTTCTGCTTATTTCACACAAATATTGTACGTGATGGAAGCTAAAAAATTAGTTAGACTCTCACTGAGTAAAAGTAAAATTATGTTTTACGACACCTTTAAAAGAACAGTTTCAAACATTTACGGAAAATTGCGAAAGAACTATCATTTAAAGTAAAAACATCGGCGCTCAAAATTGACATTGTGGTATCGATAAATCGACATCTCTTTAAATACAATATTGTTGATAAAAGTCGTTATTTTTCGAGTAACTTCTAGTTTCTTATTTATATGGTCCGCAAACGAATTTCAGCCTTCATATTTTGTGAGATGGCTGCTGCGAGGGTGAAGGTCGGGGTGAGAGTTTAAAATAGGGAAAGATTAATTTTTGAAACTCACAACCACCAGCTGCGAACCAAATTCCTAAACATGCAAAAACACTGGAACTGTTATTGCGACTGTTTGACTCGTTTTCTAGGGGATGATATCACACGTTCGCAGCTTTCCTTCCCTGCATATGATTAACAAAACAAATTCATAATAAGCTCAAGTTCATGAGAGAAAAGGGTGTACTAACTACTATTTTTGAAAACACGTGAAAGTTCACTTTATGTTGTTTATTTCACAATACTTGAACCCTGTGGCTGTCGCGTCTGTACGTCGGTAAATGTACCAAATAAAGTTATAGCTCGTGAGCCCCCAGACAAAATGAATATTTGTCGCGAATTGATTTCACACCACGTGGCTGTCTCAAACACCGTTTATGTTCATGCCTATGGGACGACACGTGTTACATTAACAAATCACAGTCACTTTAATTCAATGCGATTCACACCTTGTTCCACCGGCTAAATATTCACAAACACACAGTAGCACTCGATTTAACTTGGTGCAGTCTACGACGAGCAACCACACGTGGCGATTGCCACAGACAAATCTCAAGTCACCACCTCGAGATCCACATGCCGACTGAGCCAGAGCGACGCCGCCAGGCCAGCTACACCACGTGCTCTCTGGAGTCCTCACTTCCTGCCCTCGCGCGAGCGCGCGCCAAAACTCAACTGCCGGGGTTTTTTCCCCTACGTCATCAACTTCCCCATGTAAGCTGTTGTAACCGATTTGCCAACGTACAGCGCTCAGCCAATACATTTCTAAAACTTTACTTAAAATCAAAATAATTACACTACACATTAAACAAATATTTTCTTACGTTTTTATATTAATATAAACATCCTTTGTACTGTTTATCATAATCGTGCAGTTTCTTATACCACAGATAAGTAATTTAACTGAATACTTCAAGATAAAATACAAAAGATTAATTGAAAAAAAATGAGAAATAGGTAATATATTATTTTTATAAACAAACATTGCCATGCTAGTTGTGTAACTGTCTTGTCTTCGTTGGTAATTTATTACTTTTCATTGTCAATTAAACATATTACGCCAGATGTGACTATATCAGCTAATGTATTGTTTATTTATCAACAGGCAATTTTGTAATGAGGGCCTTAAAGGTTCCTAACTGCATCGTATTACTTCAAATGCCAGTAGTATTACAATATTTGTGCACTGCACTGTGCCTTGCACTCGCCATTGTCCCTCTCTCCCCTCACCGGAAACGAACTGTAAAATCCTAAGTTGGAACAAGCCACCAACATCGGCCTGCTCGCTGGCCTCCCGTCAGCTACAAGGACACAGCAAATCTCAACGTGGAGAATTTCTACCTATGGCCTAACTGTAAATCTTGTCACCCAACTGTGTACATACATTGCTACCTTAATAAGATTAAAATTGTGTAACATTTAGTGCATTGGCATGGTCAATGTTTGCAGTGAACTTCATACTGTTTAATTATCAAATGCTATTAATTACCAGTATTTCTATTGGGCGGTAATCTCACACTGCCTATTTGAAAGCTCTCCTTATTTTTATGTAACTACAACCGACCTCTGCACAGCAAATTTAGTTCTCTGACTAAATTCAGTTTTAATCATTTCATCTGCAATGAATGAATTGCGGATATCTCGTGAGTGGTCAGGAGGGTAATAGTACATAATTATGTAACTATTGTGCTGTCAGCTTACCCTTAATAAGCTGGCAACACTCCTAGACCTCAAGCTTGGCGGGAAACCGATTCAATCGCTAGCAGCAGTTATACCGTAACAAACATGAATGTTAATAAACAGAGTATTCTAGAGCCTAATTTGGACTTTCTGTTACAGAGGTCGCAGCGTAGCCGAGAACCTGCGAAGTATTCCTACGCTGCCTGGAGACTGGCCGGCAATCGGCTTTTAGGGACCAGCCAGGCGACTCGCCAGTCAGTCTCGCATCCACCAAGCAAAAGACAGCCCGTGGAATACTGCGAAGAAGCCGACTTCGACGCCGTACCGCGGAACCACTGTGGCTGCTCCAACAAACTTCTGTACCCATCTTCGAAGTAGCGACCATTGTAAGTAGTGTAGAAGTTATAAATGTTGCTATTAGCACTGCAAACGACTGAAATTCCTGTGAATGTTGAAAGGACAAGTTTTCTCACGGCAACGCACCTGGAGAAGTCTGGAGACGGTAGTGGGACCTTAAGCCGCATTCAATGCCAAAGGCAGCGTTGCTTTGCTTATGAACTAGTTGAATGGAAGGCTGAACCGTTTTCCAGTCTGACAGCTCGGTCGTGGTGGACGGGTAACAGTAACTCCATGTTTCTATACTCCAGCAGTCCCTTGTCTTCGCAATGTTCCCAAAATTCTATCTTACGTGGGAACATGTCCTGGAGACAGCACAGGTTTGTTTGAGAACTATATAACGGCCTCGCCAGAGCGTGAGAAAGGAGACACATTATTTTGTTCTTCTCAGTAAGCCCGTCGCTATTGGCAGATAAAACCTACAATACTCCAGGGATCTAGGAAATTAATAACGCCATTGAAGGAAAATAATAGCAATTAGGTCGTTCCAGCCACAGGGTAGGAAGACGTGTCGAGGAGCCGGCCGCGGTGGCCGAGGGGACTGAGGCGCTCCAGTCACGGTCTGCACGGCCACTACGGTCGGGGGTTCGAATCCCCCCTCGGGCATGGATATTTGTGCCGTCCTTAGTATTAGTTAGTTCATAAGTAGTTTGTAAGTTTAGGGACTGATGACCCCGTAGTTAAGTCCAATAGACTCTACAAACATTTGAACATCGTGTCGAGGTGTCCTCCGGTTTTCAGGAGTGCCAGCACGGTAAAAAACCATTACTCTTGCTTTGTTCTCAGTTAGGTTTGGATTTCAGATAAAAATGAGCTGTTAGTTATTTCTATACAATTGAAAGAAAACATGTTTTCTTGTAAATCTAGGATTCTCATTTTCTTGAGTACAATAATTTCGTACTTTTTTGTGTCCAAAATATACAGTATATTTCATCGCGAGCGTTTCTAGCAGAATTCAGCGGCAGAGACATCTTACCTGAAATTGCCATTCCACGAAGTAAACCTTAGAGATGCTGAAATTTACTTCTTCCACCTGATGTAACTGAAAGATTACGTGAGTTCTTCTCTTCATCTCACACAGGGGCCATAAACAGCAAATTGTTTGAAAGATTTTTCTAAATTAAAATGCGGTGTTTCTGCAACTTCTGATTCAGCAATTTTACTGCAGTAAAACAGTAGCGTTATAGTTACAATATTCGTTCGTATTCAAATCGGGAGGGTTAATTTTCATAAGTTACCAGACAGAAAAATAGAACATCATCTGCGTAATTCTGTTTCAAAATAATGTATGATGCGTACTTACTTCCATAGAGAATTCAGTATTTCGATTTTGTTGTGCTGAGATTCAGATGCACTGCATGCACTACATTAAGTGAAGGACACTGTTACTGAGTGAAAGAATTATATTACGACCAGGAAAGAAAGGAATACAAAATAGTAAATGGAATTACTTTTGAAAAAAAAAAGTGTGAATATCCTAGTAAAATATTTGGTTAATTTATTTGCAATAGAACAATGAACAGATAACTGTATGACGACAATGGTGAACCAACATACGTCTTTTATCACACTGGAGACTAATCAGACAATAAGCAGCTTCCCACTTTCAGTTAACTTGCTTCCATATAATGCTTTTATCACGATAATCAGTACAGGCTTCGTATTACTAAATGCAACCGTAGGCTTTCGTGACCGTTATCACTGTCTATAAATTTCTTCTGGGTATGAGAGCGCGTCGTCATTTTTATAAAAACTGTGTCAAACACAGACCCTGATGAAGGCCGCCTTCAATAGTGGCCGAAACGTCAGTAGATTTTATAAAAATGACGGCGCGGTCTCATACCCAGAAGAATCTTATTGACAGTTCGTGTACTAGTTTCACTAGTTTCTACCATGCGGATTAATTTTTGTTCGAGTTTGAACAGAGAAGTCAAAACTTAATAGTTTCACTTAAAGCAACACCATATCAGAAAATACTTTTAAGCTGTGTCACCAACCACGAAGTCCAAGGGAGTTAAGCAAGATTACCTTTAAAGTAAGGGATTAATTAGATCAGCAGTAGTCGCATGAACTCGTTGTAAGCATCTCACATAGGGTGTAGGTTTACATTCGTGCGTGCAATGGTCTCATTTCACGAAAATTGATTATAAAAGATTCAAAGGTTTGTAATTCTTAGGGGACCAAAATATGTTGGTCTTCACTTCCTATGCTTACAAACTACTTAAACTAAATTAAACTAACCTAAGGACAACCCACATATCCATGCCCGACGGGGGATTCGAACCGCTGACGCGGGAGGCCGCGCGAGCCGTAATGTGGCGCTCCAGACCGCGCGGTTACTCCCCAGCGGCATAAGTGATTATAGGTTTCGTTTGAATGCAATATAAACGATTTTGGGAGTTTGTTTCTTATTACATCGGAGGATGTATTACTTTATAAATACGAATATACAAAAGTACATAATACCACAGTATTTGAATCGGTGTTCGTACACTAGAGACAAAAAACTGCTTTGCACAAATACCTTGGATACTGGACTTCTGGTTTTGGTATTAAAATTTTGTTTTGGCCTATATGTTGTCGTTGAAACAGTTTTTCGAAACTTTTTATTAATGTATGTATGAAATACAACCTTAATTAGCTATTGGATTTACGCCCTTTTAACAAATAACGGAGTTTAAGAAAATGTTTTCTTGGAAACTGACATAAACCACATTTTATTGTAAAAAATTTAATGAATAATGAGTAACATATTACAGAGTGAGAACACTGACAGTTATTGTTCATATAATTTGTAAATTACAATTTTATTATTCATAAGAAAATAATCGTACATAGAACACACACTGTGCGGTCAATTTTAATATAGCTTCTGTCAAGATGTAATATTAATTCTCCCGAGCTGAGAATGTTAACTGATTAATTCTCCATAAAATTCTTGTATGTATCTTCAATGTATGGTAGAATTTTCCTCGTGCCCTTCACTTTATCTTTCTTAAATGGCAGTTTTCCCTCAGGGTAGGCCACTAAATCTGCAAGCTGAATCGTGATATGGGAATTGTGACGAAGAGGAAACGTGTTGGCAATTAATCCATTAATGAAATGAAAGAACATTCCTGGATGCTGATTCTCGTATACAAAATGGTAGAAGTTACTAATTCCAAAGCGTACTGTCTTTGCAGGGTCCTTCTCATGAACTATTAACAGATGCAACATTTTTCGGTAATATTTCGGTCATCAGTCCTTGAAATCGTATATTATGGTGCTGATGGTAACTACTTCGACCACTGTAAGTTTAAGAGACGCACTACTTTGAAATATCAGTCCAGCAATTCCGCCCTTTTAACATGGACGCTGAAATTTGATATAAGAATTTAACCATTTGCAATGAGAATTTCAAAGCCTGTTAACATAAAACGATGTTCTACGGTAGGGGAACGCAGATCGTCAAAAAAGCGGATTTTGGAAAAATTGGGAGTTACGCCCTTTTAACAAATTCATTTTGGTTCGGGGGTTCTACATCTATCTACATCTACATAGATACTCAGCAAATCACATTTAAATGCCTGGCAGAGGGTTCATTAACCACTTTCATAACTTTTCTCTACCGTTCCATTCTCTAATAGCGCGCGAGAAGAAAGAACACCGAAATCGTTCCGTTTTCGATCTCTCTTATTTTAGTGGGTTTCATTCTCTAATAGTGCGCGGGAAGAAAGAACACCGAAATCGTTCCGTTTTCGATCTCTCTTATTTTAGTGGGATGTTCATGTCTCCCTAAGTAGGTGGGTGCTAGCAAAATATTTTCACATTCAGAAGTAAAAGTTAGTGATTGAAATTTCGCAAACAGATCACGCAGCAATGAATAACGGCTTTCTTTTAATGATTTCCATCCCAATTCGTGCAACGTTTCCGTGAAGCTTCCCCCCCCCCCCCGGGTAAAGTTATAAAACAAAACGAGCTACCCTTCTCTGAGCCTTCTCAATATCTTCTGTCAGTCCCGCCTGGTGAGGGTCCGACAATGAGCAACAGTACACCAGGAGAGGACGCACAAGTGTGATGTAGGCAGCCTGTTTGGTGGAGCTGGTGCATCTTTGAAAGGTTATGCCCATGAAACGTAATCTTTGGTTCTCCTTCTCCTTCTCCAAAATAGTTTCTGTGTGTTTTCTCCAGACTAAGAGGTTCGTAATTGTAACTCCTAGGTATTTAGTACAATTTACGACCTTAAGGTTTGACTGATTTATCGCGTAATTGAAGTTCAGCGAATTTCTTTTAGTGGTCATGTGTATTACTTCACACTTTTCTTTATTTAGTGTCAATTGCCAATTTTCGCACCATGCAGAAATTTTGTGTAAATCGCTTTGCAGTTACTTTTGATACTCTGTTGACTTCACTATCCGGTAAATGACAGCATTATCTGCGAACGATCTATGGGAGCTATTCAGATAGTCTTCTAAATAGTTTATAAACACAACGAAGAGTAACTGGCCTATAACGCTTCCCTGGGGAACGTCAGATATCACTTCTATAAATCCATTCGCACAATTGGGGAGATATTCCATAAGCATGCAATTTTATTAGAAGCGGCTTGTGGGGTAAAAGCCTTCAGGAAATCCAGAAATATGGAATCGATCTGAGATCCCCTATCGACGGCACGCATCACCTCAGGTGAATATAGGACAAGCTGTGTTTCGAAAGAGCGATATTTTCTGAATCCGTGCTGACTATTGGTTAATAGATCGTTCTCTTCGAGGTAGTTCATAATGTTCGAACAGTGTATGTTCCGAAATCCTACTGCAAATCGACGTCAATGAGATGGGCCTGTAATTTGGGGGTTAATGCGAAACTTTTTGAAATGTATCAAAAATCTGATGCTTTTCAAGAAGAGGTACAAATAATGCTCTAGAGCATATCCATATACCGGCGCACTCTCGGGGAAGATCGCCCGCATTTTGAAAAAACACCAGGTTGGAACTGTTTTTTGTCCGCCGAATAAAATTCGTGCACTGGTGGGGAGCGCTAAAGATGATCTCGGTTTGAGGAAGGCCGGCGTGTACCAGATTCCGTGTCAGTGCGGAAAGTCATATATTGGACCGACGATGCGTACCGTCGAGGATCAATGCGTTGAACACCAGAGGCATACACGATTGATGTATCCTAGCAAGTCGGCGGTCGCTGAACATTATTTGTCGGAGAACGCACTAGGATTCTGGTACAGACGTCGAGATACTGGGACTGCGTCGTTAGAGAGGCCATTGAAATTCGCAGAAGTGACGACCTCATAAACCGTGACTGTGGCTATAATCTTAGCAAAGCTTGGGAACCAGCGATTGGATTAATTAAATCTAGCAAACGTAACGACGAAGTGACGACCCGGCGGACAGAGCCCTCACATTGACGTCATCTCAGACGCCATCGCAATCGGTTCCACTGCGCGGCCGCGGCGCGGGGCGCGGACCGCGGACCGCGGACCGCGGAGGGATCACCCCGCTGGCCGAGGGTATTTAAATCGCCCGCTACCGGGCTAGAACCCAGTTCCCTTCGAGCAGCCGTAGCGTGCGGATCTCCGTGCTGGCGCGTTTCCAGGAGCTCAGTCGTCAGTTCACCTGATGATGGCGACATGTATGATCGCCGAAATATTGTGCCCGTTGGACACTGTAGACCGGTAGTACACCCGTGGATATTTTGATTATCAAATACGCCGGGAGAAACTGAAGAATCACATGCTCTAGAGCAGTTTTTTTACTCGAGTTAGGAAACAATATCATTATGAGGAACGCTGGCGTTTAGCAGGTGACGTGAACCTGTGTGGCGGGCGGAGCAGGTATTGGGCGGTGCTGACTAGCAGGTAGGGAGCGCTGGTGATGGCTGCTGCCGCTGACAGGCTGGCCGCCCCGCCCCTCGCCGCTGCCGGCAGACACCTGTCAAAAGCCGCACACTGCCGCCCCCACCCGCCACGTCCGGCGCAAAACTTGCATCCGCCAATTTCGGAACGACCAGTGCAGACACGGTAGCCACATAACTGACAGTACAGGGTGTTTCAGCAGGAGTAGTGACTACTTTACTACGTGGCTATATGGATGAATTTTAAAACAAAATGCCACACATTTAATAATAATAAAAATATGGTTTCATGTTCCATAGGATCCAATTGAGGAGTGTGACTCCATGGTTATGGAACAAGTCAATACATGAATTTTTACACAAGAATGGTAATAGAAAATTTTTAAGTAGTCCTATGCATACCACAATCTTAAGACAAAGTAAAAAGAATCAATACAGAAAAAAAATGAATTAGCTTAATTGTTGCTCGACAGTATAAAAGGAGTGGGCCATGAGGTAACTCTTCAATTTAGATTTGAAAGCGTGTGAGTTAGTGTTAAGATTCTTTAGTTTTTGTGGCAGCTTGTTGAAAATGGATACTGCAGAATACTGTACATCCTTCTGCACATATGTCAGCGTGGTATGATGTAAATGTGGATTCGACTTCTGTCTAGGAATCACCGAGTGAAAACTACTAACTCGTGGGAATAAGCTGATATTATTAACAACAAACGACATTAAAGAAAAAACCGTATTGTGACGCCAATGTCAAAATTCCCAGACTACTGAAAAGGGGTCGATATGACGTTAGTGAACTAACACCACATATTGCTCGAACCGCTCGTTTTTGAGTCACAAATATCCTTTTTGTATCAGGCGAGTTACCCCAAAAAATTATTACGTACGTCACAAGTGAGTGACAGTAAGCGTGATAGACTAATTTTCGTGTTAAAAAACATTTCATATATTGTTCTAATGGTAAATATAGCAGAATTTAGTTTTGGAACAAGATTCTGAACATGGGCTTTCCACAACAGCTTACTGTCTATCTGAATACCTAGAAAGTTGAACTGTTCATTCTCACTTATCATATGCCCTGTATGTTAATGTGTAACCGAAACGAACTTAAGACAAAGACATTATGTTTCTTTTCAAATCTTCAACCAAAAAATTTAATGCACTACTCATAACCCGAATGATCAAATTCTCTTTTATGATTACCTTCCTTTGTAGACTTCGCTTTTGAACCATTCCCACAGCCAAAAATCCAAACTGGCAAGTTCCGTTGACATTGGTGGCTCATAAACGTGTCCATATTCGCCGGTCCATATACCAGGAGATGTTAGGTTTAGATTTTGTCACTTGACGACTATAAACAGAAACCCCGCATTGTGGAAGACCGTATGCACTTTTGTAGCCAAATATGTTGCAATAATGCAGGACGTTCATTTCCCAGAAATTGAACATAAGTCTATGCAGCAAGATGATGTGGTAACACAAAAGGCCCAATGAACAGACACTCTGTCAAGACACATCATACATTTACGGGAAAGAGGTATTCAAAATGTTTCTCCACCATTGATGGAAATTGTGAGGGTTTTTGATACTGCCGTGAGTCAAAGTGGCTTTATCAGTGAATTACTTGGCGATTTTGAACGCCAAAATTCCAGTCGTGTATCATCATCACCTGCTCGAAGGTATTAAACGGGCTGTAAATGGTCTAATGGATCCTGTGTATACCTAATGTCTGCCATACTCTTTTATGTGTAACACCGATACGTGACAAAATTCTACGTGTAATGTTTGAAAGAGTACGTTATATAGACAGAATAATGTCTTTAACTTCGTCCAAACTCTGTTCATTTCCGCGTTCTGATGTAGTACTACTGTACAGGTACCAAGAAGTGTGTTCAACACACGAGTAAATGGTATGCCATATTCACCAAAAGCAACAGCAGTATTTCATTAAAAAAATCCACACCCAAGAACCATATCGGCATACTTAGCAGGCTTACACAGTACAACAGATTAGACTTGGCCAACAAGTAACAATGAACAGTGTAAACTAAAACACGACTTCACAGCTTAATCACCAACACTCTACTGCTCACATTAGATAAACACGCCCACAGCAACGCAAAGCAATCTCTGTACCAACTCACAAAACGTAAATGTACTGATCTCATCTATATCACTACCCTCAATAAAATCTGGACACATGTCGTATGGCACTTTTTGTTGCAATTTGTATGTTCTACTACCGCCTAAAATATTCACTAATCCTCTTGAAAAAACATCATCATGTTTCATAGTACACAGAGGTTCTTATAGACTAACCTTTATTCATGACAAACATGCTGGAATATTCGCTATATACTAAAATGGAAAAGTAAATTCTACAAAAGGATTCAAGTGAATGTATCACTGTTGTGACTGGGAAAGCTCGATCGAGAACAATTGCCAGTCGATACAAGAGGCCGTGTAACTCTAATCTCTAATCACAAAATCCTGGAGCACCAGCATGAGATACCAAATCCAAGAGAGTGCAAGTCCTCAGGTAAACGTTCACTCTTACATAGTCCAGGTCCAGGCAAAGGTCGATATCCGCAGAAGCAGTCCCTTTCCAGAATACGTTCCAGAGTCCGCAACGAAGAGTATCTGCAACGCCTTATATCTAGACCATCGGTGCATTGGTTGGTCTGCTGGCCTCTCTCAGGTGCGACAAGAGGCCAGCAGTACAATCACACTCGTAATCAACGGCATCTACAGAACCTTTCAATATCAAAAAAGTGGGGAAGTGAATTTTCGAGATCGAATTTATTTCCAAACATTTTTCAGAATGAGGCAGATACACATATCAATAAACAAGTGCAAAATTTAAAAAAAAAAAGAATATAAATAAAAGTGAAAAGTCCTACAAATGTAGATGCAGTTAATCATTGATCATTGGACTTTATATTGAAGTTCAAACGTCAAACATGGCAGCAACGATTTATATAACCATTTCAGCACAACTCGGCAACCGGGTGATGTTCCATAATGAAAACCGATGGTACATGTATAAGAACAGAGAAGAAGTGATTTACCACGGCGGAGCAGCCGAGAACATTTAAGGCCTATGCTCCGGTGGGGGAAGCCGTTCGCCGTCGCTGGTTGGAATACCCCTCGGGCATGGATGTTTGTGTCGTCTTTAGTATAATGTAGTTCATTAGTAGTTTCTAAGTTTAGGGACTGATGACCTCGCAAACACAAACATTTGAACATTTGAATTTTAAGAAGTGATTTAATTAAACTTTAATACCTTACCACTGTCAACAAATGACGAAATGACGACTGCCGTAGTGGAGAGGATTTCACAATTTTGCTTAGTGCTCACAACATACACATGTTTTTTCGTTGTGGCCATCAACTACTATGTATATCACAAATGAGGCACACACAAGTAATAAGATTTCGTAGAAGCACTTTTATAGGGAGTTCTTATGTTCATATATGGTAGTAATTTTTAGCAAATAATATGAAACTCAATTACGACGGTTGTGATAGCAATATTGATTATTCAGTGAGTAAAACAGGAACGACATTTTTAATTGTTATATGACAAATGAAACCAGTTGTGCAATACAATAATAGACTGAACACAGTAATGTAGAGTCCACAGAGAATGACTTGGAACCATGTTTCTGATCTTTAATCAGAGCTTCAAAGTCTGGCTCGATTGAGTTCAACTTAACTCTAAATCTTCTGCAAGACTAAATTTTCTGTTCGCAAGCATTTTGCTGCGGCGGAGCAGCCGAACGCATTGAGGCGCTATGCTCCAGTGCGCGAGGCCGTTCTCCATCGGGGGTTCGAATACACCTGATTACTTCCTGATTACTTCATCTGGTACTTTTCCTGAAAATGGATTTTTTATCCAATGATACATTGTCTATTGTTCGGGACAATAATTAAAGACAATGTTTTGAAGGACTAAGTCTTCCATGGGAGCTAGTTTATTGTCCTCCAGAAATTATGTAAATAGTAGGAAATGCGGAGTAGTTATTGTTCAGTAGTTGTGATCTTGGAGATCCCAACTTTCTTTTAAAAGAAGATACATGCTAATCTGCTAAGAATCTTGAAGGCCCATATTCAAAATGTGAAGCCTCTCGAAGATTTCGGCTAGGCCAACCTTGATAACCACCTGTTCATTTATTTACAAATCCGTCATCGACAGAATCTAAACCTGGGGTAAAGTTTTATAGTTTCATAAATTGTATAATGTCATGGCCCTGCAGCTTATAGACTGCATCTTACAATACTCCCTAAACCAGAATGCCAAAAGGGCTCGTGTTGCAGCTAACGGTCACACACTGCCCTCCACATGAGCACTAGATGTGTAGGGTGTAGGTGGGGGGCGGGTGGGACGGGGGTGGGGGGCGAGGGGGGGGGGGTTGAGCCTCTCTGACCCACCAAGAAAGAACGAACGAAACACTTACACACCACTAGCAGTACACCATTGGTAAGATATCCATCACTGCCAAACAGGCAACAGCTCAACATTTTGGACTTCTATCCGTCAGTCTCTATGAAACTATATTCCAAACATTAATACTCTTCTCAGACACTACACGGTGTACAAACATTATTGGTAATAACTAACAACTTGTTTTGGAAAAGGAAAAAATATGGATGTACACCAAAATCACATTTCCAGTGGTTATTATAATAAATACCACTTCCGCACCGCTTCGATGCCATTTCCGATAAGAATACGAAAACCAAGATAAGTAGCAATGATGACGCAAAAATTTTCAGAATGAATACTGTTCCATACGGAATCCCCTATTTTATTTTTTAATACTTGCACGTCATTGACATGATACAGTAATTATGTGTATGGACACGGACGTCTAACACATTTTATTATTTGCATTGTGATACATAAACGCGTGACCCTCCAGAATCGCATAGGGAATAAGCATAAGAAAATCTGACGCTCGACTGGAAGCCAAAGGGGTCGACTGGCGCACTCAGTAACGATTTTCTCTAGAAAATACTATCAATTAAATGAGGAATAACGTTCTAAACTGAACGCCATGAAGTGATTCAAAACATTGTAACACTACTTTAAATTTATAATTAGAAGTTATCTCTAATTTCTTTTGAACTTGTAGCAAGAAAAAAAGACTACAAAAAGTCCTTACAAGTTGTCGAGTGAAGTGGCTTGCGACCTTCAATGACACAGGTAGACATACACGACGGAGTCGTACATGTTGAGGGGCGAGGCAAAGGTTTGGTTCATAAAGAGTAGCAGCCTCTTATCAACAGTTTCAAGCATTACAGGATCTACACCATTTTCCAGCAGTGGCACAAATTGATAGTGGCGCCCACCCGTTATCAACTCGTCGGCGACTTTTTGGCCTCTCCCCAACTTCAAGAACAGGTTTAAATGAACATGTCAAGAGCGAAAAGTAACGGTATTGCGATGGAGACGAATTAAATCGTACAGGACTGCGAGAATTAGCGTAGGACACGAATTATAAAAGTGCTTGATGAGTTTTACACTTTAGTAGTAAAATAATTTGTGATGGTCCTTGTACAAATCATGTAAAACGCAGACTGACAATTGGAAGAAAAGCTTGTTGTCATCCAACATTAATTTGTTAGGAAGTAATTTATGAAGGCATTTTTGTCGAGAGCATACTTGTATGGAAATGAAAAATGGACGATACATAGTTCACACGTGAACTTGATTGAAGATTTTGTAATTTTATGATACAGATAATTACTGAAGATTAGATGGATAGAACACGCAACTAATGAGAAGGTACTAGATAGAACTGAGGAGAAATAAATATCTGATGGCCGGCCGCGGTGGCCGAGGTGACTGAGGCGCTGCAGTCATGGTCAGCACGGCCACTACGGTCGGGGGTTCGAATCCCCCCTCGGGCATGGATATTTGTGCCGTCCTAGTTCGTAAGTAGTTCATAAGTAGTTTGTAAGTTTAGGGACTGATGACCCCGTAGTTGAGTCCCATAAGCCTTACAAACATTTCAAAATATCTGATGTACCTCGATTGCTAGGAGACATTGTGAGACATCAAGGATTCGTTAATTTAGTATTTGAGGGAAATGTGGTGATGTGCGGTAATAGACGTGCGCTATAAGATGCCTTGATGCCGATTGCGCGGCTGTTCCCTGTCGGAGGTTCGAGTCCTCCCTCGGGAATGGGTGTGTATTGCCCTTAACATATTTGAACATTTTTCGGAAATCTGTAGGATAAAAATTGCAGAGGGAGACTAATAGACGAATAAAGTAGGGATTCGTGTTGGTTTTGTTATTCGGAGATGAAGAAGATTTCATAGTACAGAATAGCGTTTAGAGCTCAACCAAACAAATCTTCGGACTGAACACCAGTTTGACACTGATAGCTTAGCTACGCAGATGTAAAGATGAGCATTTCAGAACGTTGTTTGAAGAGGGAAAGAAAAAATGTTGCGCTTAAAAAGGGAATAAAGTGTGACTTATTTTCTATTTCAGTCACTCGGAGTACTCTGATACTCTGCCAGATTTAATGTGTAACGCTATCACCTATAGAAATAAAATTATTCTTCTCGCTTATCTCAGTGTACCCGAGCACGATGTGCGGTGATTTATGACAGGGCACTCTGCGTACAGGCACGGATACGAGAAGAGAGCACATATTTCCTTGCGGATTTCATAAAATTCCACGATGGTACGCATGACATACATTGCAGTGCGACATCCCACGTGGGCGATACGAGCAAATTTACAGTCGCGCTGGGAGCTCTGAGGGGGAAGCGAGTTCCTAGTGACACCAACCGGCCGAGCTGTGTATTACGACGAGAAACGAAACGAAGCGTTTGTGTTCTTAGTAAACAGCAGCCTTGACAGTTTATAGTGTTTCCTGACTGGTCACGGTTCGAATTCAGAAAAGTGAGAATACATAGGTTGAAAATATTTCCCATAAACACTGAAATACGGCATTTTTTGTACCTACGTGAAACGGATGTTCAGTTTTCTCTGCAATATGTTGCTCAAAAGCATTATTAACGGTTCCAAAATCGCCGAAATTATCCTCTGAACACAGTATAGAGATATGAGTTACTATGAGCATTCGACCAAGCGTGGTGTCTTCACATAATTATTCTGACTCTCGATTCCCTAATTAATCAGTAATAATAAACAATTCGGACTTCGTTGCGACAAAAAAAGGGTTGCTGGTTCTCTCATGAATAAGAAGAATGTTAGATACAGGCATATGTAAATTATCAAAATTTCAGTTTGATAAAGACTGCTCACAGTCATTGACGCTCAAATACTCATTACCAACTACACTCATGGAAACTGCTGAGGTATTTAAAAGGTCAAAAACATAAAACAAAAATGAAAAATGATAAAATCTTATTTAGTGCCCGAATATTTATTCGAATGTTGACAGGAATAATGACATAGCTCCATAATCGGCGGAAAGAAAAGGATTCCTTGTTCATAATATTCCCAAAAGTATATAAGATGTAAGACGACTAAGAACAACTGACACCTAGCACCACAGCATAGATTTCTACCTCTATATACAAGGAATATTTATCAACCAGCGTTAAAAAAGGAAGGAGAACGCCGAAGAAAGAAAAGAAAACATTATCTCTGCCCTAATGTTAAAGACCGCTCGTAATCCTTAATTTGCCACCAATTTGTGTTTGGAGAAGCAATTGTGAGCGGCCGAGGCCAAAGTAAGAATCTCAGTTTTATTTGAGACTTTAACTTTTCCCGGCGTAATGAATGTTCATACCCGTAAGTTGTTTCAGTTTTATTTATTTACACGAATTACATAAAAGTAGATCCTATGGTATGAGAAGTATGGTGTACGAAGACTGATACAATGGTGCTAGAAATATTGCACATAATGAAATGTTTTATATGATGAAACACATTCGAATATTTGCTTTTACACATGAAGGCGATATTTTGACCCTTCGAAAAACTCATATGATGGAAATTTTGGACACCTTTTTGGTTTCTATTGTAGTATGTTCTGTCTATCGTGAATCATATGGTTCATAAAGTTTCACACAGACTCACAATTTTTCTGGCTTTCATATGTGCCTGCTGAATGAAATTTTCACAATGAATAAGAGCATAAGAAGTAGAGTCCGCTGAAAAGCAAGGATATAAATCTACATTTTATCTAGGAAAATCTAGAGCAGGTGTCAATAAAGGATGGGGGCACGGCGTTCATTGTATTCGAACGGTTGAGAGGTCACTCATGAGCTGTTCTTATATATTCGGTCGAACGATTTCAAACGTTACAAAATCTCATTTAAATTATAGTCTTGCAGATTATAATGTTCTTTCCTTATGCGTATTGGTAGTTTCCTCTTTAAAACTATAAACACTTCATGGTGTGATAGTGGTTCATCTAAGAGTTATGATTTTCTTAAGTATTTTTCTAAATATTTTGGGATGCTACCATACTTCTTATCAAACGGCTGTGGGTTCTTTGGGTAACCTTTCTCACACCCCTGAGGATCAATACATAGAAAGGAAAGCACTTCCAAACTTATCAAAGCTGTCACAATGATCTATCACTTCAACTGCTCGCAGACCACCTTCCTGTATATATCCTGATGCAGATCTACCTTTTTTCACGGCGAGCTCTGAGTAATACTGCCTTATGATTTTACAAATATCGC
This sequence comes from Locusta migratoria, assembly GCA_026315105.1. Lineage (NCBI taxonomy): Eukaryota > Metazoa > Arthropoda > Insecta > Orthoptera > Acrididae > Locusta > Locusta migratoria. Next base: position 452,290,959 of record CM048744.1, read on the forward strand.
TTGATGTAGGCCTACTGTTTCACCCTCAGGAATAAAAGTTTGAAACTAATGTTGTTTAATAACGCCCTCTATTCACATGACAGAAGTTACACTAAGTTCAGCCGATTGTCATTGCCTCCGTTTACCAGGTAGATGTAAAGTTGCTTTATTACAAGCACTGTTTCAAGGTTCGTATGAATTTTGCTGACTATGATTAGCTACTACGAATGGTAACTGGTGTGGTGTGCATCCTATCTATCACACTGTACCACTGCTGGTGCAGATAAGATATTTGAATATTTACTGAACTATGCCATTTTGGCATCTTACCTTGTATCAGTGATGTAACGTTTGATAGTTCTCTCTGTAATGACTTCACAGTGTTCATACACTTCAGATGAAATAGTCTCAAATATGTTATAGAGTTCAGCATCATACCTTCCTTTAATTTTGACTTCCTTTTGTTGTAAACATTCTTGGAAATTTTCATGGCTTTCATTTAGAGTGTTCTCTACGTGCTGTGAAATGTGGAAAACAGATGTTTTTAGGGTATGTTGATCAATACATAGATTAGAAAGATCACGAGATAAATTCTGTACAGTTTCTTCAAAGTTTTGATGATATCTTTCAATTCAACATTCAATTCTTCAGACAAAACTCCAATTGTTTTGCCTGTAGTTTCCATAATATTAGTGGTAACCTTACGCTCGACTGTGTTATAGTAGTCACTAAGAGTCTGTTGCTTTTTTCAACACGTTTATTTCACTGCGTAGACATGTATCATCTAAGATTATAAATTATTAATAAATGCCTTAGATTTTGAGAAACGCTCTTGAAACTCATCATTAGTAAATATATTCTGTGCTAATTCCAGAAGTTCATTAGTAAATATATTCTGTGCTAATTCCAGAAGTTGGCCCTCAATAGTTCCAAATCTGTTGTTATACAACAGGTTATACAATATTTTATTTGCCACGGTAAGAAGTACTCATTTGCTTATCATTACCTGACATAGCAGGAAGGAGGTGATAATTTACAATAATTAGTGGTCACCCTCTTGTACGTACATATTCGAAGAAATGTTAAATGTTTGCTCATCGACTTCGTAACTCTTCTCCATATATGTAAAAGCTGGTGACTACTGTAAATACTACTGTACAGAAGACGGAGATTTAGCTGATCAGAACCAACAAAGGAACTAGCAACATATAATTCTCGTTTAATTCATTGCACAATATTGTGAACTAGGAGAAAAGCCTATTAGTAGGTCCGTATCAGCTAAACCAGGTCTCACAAGGAAAACTGTACTTTAAGTAAAGAAAGTGCTAACACATCAGTGAGCATTTCGCGGGACACAATGCATTCCTATACCCTACGCAGTTGCAGAGAATGTCTTGTCCTAGAGTCGGTGCGAGTGCTGGCGAGAGTTCTGCACCGGAGTAAATCTGGACAATTGGGAGCACGGCGATCGCGGGTAATGAATATGTATTTCTTGTATATCAACTTAAGCAACTTAATAAAGCTAAAACAGTTTGCTTCAGATTTTTTTTTACATCAGACTTGCAGTTAGTATAAAATGTTAAATAATAACTCATTGTTTCATAACATCTGACCAACGCTTAGTTCACTTGTAGACTCTTCGATTTTTACTACAGTAAGAGGAAATACAACAATGATTGGCTGTAGAATGAAAACCTCAAGATACCAAGATCTTGCTGATAGCTGTTTCGAAGCTTGGCTTGTCTCACGTTTTTCGCAAAATTACTGTCCTGTTAACGCAACGGCCTTTCAGCTTAAGATTTGGCTACTGTGAAAAACATGGCTGTGTTAAAAATTTGGATATGTAGCGGTGTCGTAGATATGTCATTCATACATATGAAACAATGTTGCGTCTCTATAATTTGAAGAGACGGATGATGCATTCACTGAATTTCTTCAATTAGTACAGCTAGAAATAAAAGGCGATCCTGAATTTATCGAGGCAGTGGCATTACACAATTGACGGTATAGTTCAGCAGCTCTGCTTGGAGCACTCTCCTCAATACATGCGAAGGCGCAGTTCTGATCCCACAGACAGGTAGCGTATTTTAGTATGCACCAATTTGAGCTAAACGTAGAAATGAATGATAAATTTGAAGCATTGAATTAAAATTTGTGATGCGACCGGGAATCGAACCCGGACCTCCGTGCTTACTAGGCAGACGTCTTACAGCTATACCACTGCATCACTGGCGATTAACGTGCCTCGGAATATTCTAAGCACGATTTCCTTCACGTCACAAACTTTAATTCAGCTCCTGTGTTCCATAGAACATTGCCACTACTGCCAAGGCTCTCCATGCAGCGTAATAGCGCCTCGGCAATGTGAAGTGAAAGAAATCGTTCTTAGGCTATTCCGAGGCACTTTAATCGCTTGTGATGCGGTGATCTAGCTGTAAGATGTCTGCCTAGTAACCATGAAGGTCTGGGTTTGATTCCCGGTCGCATAACACATTTTAATTCAATGCTTCAGAGTTATTATTAATGTCTGTGACATATTCGAGACGAAAACCCATCTCAGGGACTGTACATTTTTATTTATGTTTGATAGAAATTTATACAGGAATATACGGGGTGAATCATCTAACACTTGCACCGCAAATATTGCATAAATGGAAAGTGCGATTGATGTGCGGTTTTCACAGAATGGATTGGTAGTCTAGGAGTCGTATTGTTAGCCAATACCTAGAAAGTGTATTTTTATACAAACACACAATTTTTTCAAATAGAACAGTGGTTGTTTTTATCATGCACTGGAATTTATGACACCAGCTGTGTACAAAGGATTTTGAGTGACATTTTTATCACGTTTAGTTTGGCAGCTACAACCATTCAAAGTTTTGGGGGCGGAGGCTACGACAGCGTTGCTGACTGGCTGGTGGTCATGAGACAGTGGTTCGTGCCCCAGGGGCTAGCCACTCGGCCAGTTAGCTACGCTATCGCAGCCTCCACCCCGAAACTTTGAACGGTTATAGCTGCCAAACTAAACGTGATGAAAATGTCATTCAAACCTCACTGTACACAGCTGGTGTCAATACTACCAGTTCATGATAGAAACAACTATTGTTCCATAAAAAACTGTATGTTTGCATAGAAAATCCCATTTCTAAGTACTTTACAAACCGTTTGTTGGTTAAAGATACGAGCCCTTGATTACCAATCGATTCTGTGAAAACGTCACATCAATCGCACAACTGAGCTCAATTTTACGTTACTCGTAATGATGGAAAGGGTTTTCTGCCCTGAGTCACGTGACTTAGATATTGGTTTCAGTATAATGACGTCACGTGCAGTCTGTGTTATCTTTGGTCTATGAGTATGGCAGTAAAGTACTCTGTTGTTGTTGCGGTCTCACGGCGGGATAAAACAGAAAAAGGGGGTAATGTCTTTGAAGTACGAGAAAATTATTTGAGTATTTTTAATTAAGTTTTTCTTTCTCTTCTTTCTGCCTTCTGTCCAGTTACCAAGCCATTTCGTTCCAATGTTCCTATTTCTGATAGAAAAAAACACTGCATGAGAGGGGCCGTATTGCTTCATATCTAGTCAAGGTATGATGAGAGTTTCTTTTCACTAACCTGATATCTTCTACGTTGTTCCATGAGTAGAAGCAGCGCTCAGGTCGTAGATCAGTTTGTTTCTTTATGTGAGGCTGGAATAGTATTATAATGTCTCTAGACTTTAAGATTCTACAATGATTTTGTCACGCCTAATTTCGGGATGCCAGTGACTTTTCTTCTTTTATTTATAAGTTACTGTTCCTGTACAGAAATCCACAACCGTGTAATAGAAATTCACAAACATTTAACAATCTTGTAACACAATTTACGCGGTATGCGCACTTGACTGACTTGGGTGTTAAACGTTTGAGGCGCTTAGCTCGACTGACTGCGGCAGGAGTAACACTCCGCGCCAGAGGCTACTCTTCAGCCTCAAGGGAACATTTTAGAGTGTTACACCTGTGTTCTTTCTATTAAACTAATATATAAATAACTAAAACGTAGCCTAGCACGATAATTACATGGTGCATACAGACATATTTAAAACTGCTGTGTACAAATTATTAATAAAAGTTATGTATGTAGATAAAAGTGATTCAATGTACTAATGACGAACAATGATCCTTTCTTCAGTGCGGAAGCCTCCTAGGTCCTTACTCTTAAGGGGAATCAAGTACGAGTTTGAGTACTAGTTGGCAGGGTAAAGTTGATAATTTGTATCTGACGAGAGGCGTACTTAGATAATCCGTACAATTGTGATGATCGCTGTGTCAACAGTGCTGTAGAGGTCAGCGCACTTGTCTAGAAAGCAGGAGGTCCATGTTCGAACCCCGGATGGGTTCACATCTTCAACTTTACTCATGTGCAGTTAATGACATACATTACGTGAATACGAAGTAATGAAAGTGATGGAGAGTTTTGGAAAACTGAAACTATTTGTAAGAGCCAATCAGATTTTAGATGGAAATATGAGCGGAATTTTCCCACGGGATACTTATTCACCTGACGATATGCTCTATGTTTTACTCACATTTTCGTAATGCTCTTCCCAACATAGAAAAAGGTATCTCACAGAATAAAAATATGAAAGAGCATGTAAATGGCTTCATATTAGCCCTGCCACAGTTTTCAACCCGAAGACTTGTTTGTTCCAGCTCTACACGCTACCCTGGATTGCGGAAGTGTCTTCAGTTCTAAATAAGAGCGGAAACTTATAACCCTTCTAACTTCTGCTTTTTTACCCCTGCACTACCTTCCCATGCTAAGCTGACGATTTCTTGAGGTATAAAAAAGTATCCTTCCAGTCGATCCTTTGCCTTAGTCATTTATTTTCTCCCCAATTATGATAAGTACACTCGGTGACAGAAATTCTGAATCACCTCACCTATTCGTTACCCTCAACCGCAAAGATTTACAGCTGGCTGAGAATAACGGCTATAAAACAAAATCGCACATACTGTTGACAATATGTGTACGTGGTGTATCTGACACTAAAACTGAGAGGAAAACATCTTCGAGTACCGCAGCCATTTACGTCAACTGGGGGAAACAACAATATTTTATGATTGCACCGGACCACCTTCAGCACATTTTTGCAGATAAAAAAGAAAATAAATATTAATTCTTTCTTTTCTATTTTATTATGTAATAATAAATATTGCATACTTCCTCTTCTCTTTTTCTTCAAAACGTTAAACGAACATTTACGTTGCTATGCGACCTACTTCGCCACTGCCTCCACCGAGGTCAGCTATATAGAAACCGACCGCTGTTGACAGTCGACAGAAAGTCGTGTAGCTGAAGTAGATGCTGCAGATCAGTGTCAACGCTCAGCGATATTTCATTACAAAATAGGAGAATAAACACTGAATATTATTATGTATTATATTTTCTGAAATTAATGTTAACAGCAGTTCAGTTGGTCTTGATGTGTCGAGGCAGATCGTTCAAATATCTCACTCGACTCGTAATTTCGTGAACAATAAAATTTTTAACATTTCGATAATCGATTGCATGATGGCAGAACTCATTTGAATATTTATAATTTATGTGACAGAAGAATGTTCTGAAGGAATTTTGTTGTTTACGACGAATTACGGATTTTTTTTTCTTTAAATTTTAAGAAGACTATTCTTTGTGTGAGCAAACTATATTATCGGGAATTATCAACGTATATTGTGAAATGTAACAGAGTTAACAACAATAACAAAAAAAAGAAAAAAAAATTACAGCTAATTTATGCAACTGTTTCGAGAAGAGATCGGAATATGTTTTCTGTCGAAATGTGACTGTTTTGTGCAACATAAAGCGGACTTAGCAAATGGATTTTAGAATATGTTATGCATTTTACCAACAACGTTTTACGCTATTCGCGACCGACACATACGTTTAACCTTTCCTTTTATCATAGTTTCATTGATTATAGACAGCAGTAAGAACTGAAATGCCGCGCTGGAATGGAGACAACCGTTTGGCGTGGTGGATCCTTGGTGGTAATCTTGAGAGAAGATTGTTATTAAAATTGTGATCTCCACTGATTATTACATATTAGGTTAATTATGCAGCTAAGATATTAGTATAAATTTAACAAACATCAAGTATCTACGTTACCATTACTGATAGCTCATTCTGGAAAAATGTTATTACTATAATAAGCTACCGGTCATGGATCGAGCTACAGGATATAATTGGAATTAATTTTATAAATTGCATGTCCTTGATGCACATTTAGTAGGGGAAACCATATTTCAATATCTCAAATAAGAATTGTAAACGTACGCAAAACTAGGAATGTATGCAATCGGTTGTGAATAACTACAGCCGCAGCTAATCTTTTCGCAGTTGATATATTATTGAAATAATAACTTTCAAACATACGACAACATAATTAAATATAAAACAGTGAAAAGTCCGAAGAATTGTTTTACTAGGCATGGTTTTGTACGGATGTGGTATGGCTGCCGACCTCCAACCTTTTAACTGACTTACCCAAAAAGTTATAGGAGGACATACAGTTTAACGTGGATTCTGAAGCACGACGCTACTCGGAATTTTTCACTTTAAGAACGTTATCAGAGGGGGAAACAGCGAATAGTAAAAGAAATCCAAAGACTAAAAGGGGATCGAACCGGCGACCAGTCGAACCGTACTCTACCGCCGCCAAACACAACAACGTATACAGCTCTAACACTAACTCATTATTTCGAATAAATATGCATAGAGCCAAACTTTACTGAAAGTTAATATTATTTATTAAATCTCACCAGCTACAAACTGTTGGTCAGCAAGCGATGAACAGAGTACTGAATTATGCACACTTTCTATTTCGACAAATTTCTTATTGTTCATGTTAGAAAACGAGACATATCAGATTTGGCATTATGTCATAAATGTTACGAGGAAATTATTATTGTTAATTACAGTATGTTTACGTGAACAAGGGAAAATATCTTGATAGGACGAACAGAAACTCTGAAAGACGGCTGTCTGCCATCTTCCCTAGGTTTTTAACTTTGTAAATTATCTAAGTACACTAGATGGCCCATTTTTGCTAAACGAGAACCGCTCTCGTTCGGAGGCATGAGTAATAGCATTTCATTTCATGTTTTTAAATGTTAGATTCTGTAATATTGCTGAGATTTTATTATGCTAATAATTTATCATTGTCTATGGTCTTAAATGTTAATTTTTTTAATATTGCTGGGATTTTATTAGAATAATTTAATATTATGTCTATTAATGTGGAAATATGAACGGCTTCTCCGCGACGCCAGTGTCCCTGTGAGAATGTATACTTGCTTTATTCTGTATGTGCATGAATGAGAATCTTCTAGCATGGCAGTCTGAGTGTATGTATAAGAATTTTCGTCGTCGGCTGCTGGCTGCTCGGTACTAGTGTTTCTCTGGCTTCGTATAGATAGGTAGTGGAAATTAAGTATATATTTTAATAAAAAAAATCTTATCGCATTATTATTACACCTCTATTAGTACAGTTAGCGTCAGTTTTCCGCAACTGCAAATATTAATGCGATGGCTACCCAGTTTTTACATGTAAGTAGATAAAAAGTATTGACAGTTCTTTTTACAAGCAATAGAACTGCAGATTTTAAAAGAAAGATTGCTTTCGTTGTAATGTAAGTCTTTTAGTTTACACAGAAGACGAAATACCAGTTTGACAAGAAACAACAGTTTTTTTACGATTCCTCAACAATACGTTTGAAATGCTTTGTTGTGCTTTTATAAGACCTGAAATCTGTTAGCATCCATAATGACCAATTTTAACGCAATGCAACCGTTTATATTTTAAGACTTTTGCCGCAGACGGCGATACCAAAATGTAAAACAAGAAAAATATTGGCTGTTTACCTTAAATAATATGGTGAAGAAACAAGCGAATCAAGGGCCAAGAAGCAGTTTTATAGATTAGATTAGATTAGTACTTGTTCCATAGATCATGAATACGACACTTCGTAATGATGTGGAACATGTCAGGTTAATGAAAGGTGTGTTTACCAATTATTAATTTGTACTAAATATTACACGACACAATATTTTTTATTTTTTATATTATTTCTTTCAGATTTACTAATTTATATCTAAAATTCATCTGTAGTTGCCATTCAGAAATTCTTTTATTTTTAAATGCTAGTTGGCTATCTGTCAGGCTTTTGATGCTGTTTGGTAGGTGACCAAATACTTTTGTGGCAGCATAATTCACCCCTTTCTGTACCAAAGCTAGATTTAACATTGAATAGTGAAGATTATTCTTTCTGTCAGTGTTGTAGTTATGTACACTGATATCGCTTTCGAATTCGATGGGACTGGTTATAACAAATTTCATAAGTGAATATATAAACTGTGAAAATTCCTAGCTCTTTAAATAAGTGTCTGCAGGATGATATTGAATGGGCTCCTGCAATTATTCTGTTTTCATGATTTTGTGCAATGAATACTTTTTTACTAAATGATGAATTACCCCTGAAAATGATGCCATAAGAAAGAAGAGAACGAAAATAGACATAGTAAACTAATTTACTGAGATGTGTATCACCAAAATTTGCAGTTACCATAATAGCATAAGTAGGTGAATTATAATGAATAGTCTGTACGTATTTTTACGTTTGGCCGGCCGCGGTGGCCGAGGGGACTAAGGCGCTCCAGTCACGGTCTGCACGGCCACTACGGTCGGGGGTTCGAATCCCCCCCTCGGGCATGGATATTTGTGCCGTCTTTAGTTGTACGTAGTTCCTAAGTAGTTTGTAAATTTAGGGACTGATGATCCCATAGTTAAGTGCCATAGACTCTACAAACATTTGAACATTTTACGTTTATATAACTTTATTATTATTTCCTGAGATATAAACTCGGTCAAGAGCAGCTTGAATAATCTTCCCATCAGTAATCACATTCATAAGTTACAATACGTAAAAGATCTATCACATAACACAAACTCTGAGGGTATGTAACTGTATTGCTTGTAAAAATAACTGACAATTCTTTTCACCTGTGCGCATGTAAAAACGGTAATCACCGCATTAATATCAGTAACATGCAGAAATTACGTTCCTCTGACTACTAAACGTGTAATAGGAATACGAGAACGTTTTATAGTTGAAATCAGCGCTTGATATCAACTGTAAATGAGAAAAAACTGTTGCTCATAATGAGGAAAACTCAGGCACGTGACTGGGGCAATTTTAGATGTCGGTTTTAAACCACAATAGAAAGGACACAGTTCGTAGTAATCGATGGTAAGGCATTGACAACAACAGAGGTGATATCGGGCGTTCCACAGGGTAGTGTTATTGGTCCTCTGCTGTTGCTTATTTACATAAACGATTTAGGGGAAAATCTAAGTAGTTCTCTTAGTTTGTTTGCAGATGACGCCGACATTTACCGTCTAGTAAAATCATCTGACGATCAAAACCAACTGCAGAACGATTTGAATAAGATATCAGTATGGTGTGAAAATTGGCAACTGACTAAATAATGATAAGTGTGAAGTCGTCCACATGAGTAAGAAAAGAAATCCGTTAAATTTTGTTTACAAGATAAATCAATCAAAAGTGAAGGCCGTGACTCCACAAAATACCTAGGAATTACTATTAATTCAAACTTAAAGTGGAAAGAACGCGTAGATAATGTCGTGGGAAAGGCGAACCAGAGACTGCGTTTTATTGGCAGAACCCCTGAAAGATGCAACAGAACCACAAAAGAAATGGAGTATTGCTGCCCTGTGTGGGATCCTTATCTCGTGAGTTTGACGGAGGAAATCGAAAGAGTCCAAAGAAGGGCAGCTCGTTTCGTATTGTCGCGATACAAGGGAGATAGCGTTACGTAAATGATACAGCGTCTGGGATGGGAATCATTACAAAAACGGCGCCTATCGCTGCGGCGTGGGCTGCTTACGAAACTACAATCGTCAACATTCTCCTCTGGATGCGAAAATTTATTGTTGACTGCCACCTATATAGGTAGAACGGATCATCAGAATAAAATACGAGAAATCAGAGCTCGAACGGAGAGATTCATGTTTTCTTTCTTCCCGCGTGCTGTTCTAGAATGGAATGGAAGATAAATGGTATAATGGTGGTTCGATGAACCCTCTTCCAGGCAGTTAAATGTGTTTTGTAGAGTATTCCATGTACATGTAGATGTAAACACGCGCAGTCTATGTTTTCTTTGATCTATGGCCGTACGCAGCCAGAACAACTGGGACGTGTCAATTCGAATGGATTGTTTGTAAATGTTTTGTTGAAGCACTGCAAATTACTCGACAACCTGAGTGGGGCCGGCAGCTCCTGGGCCGCGAGTGTCAAGTGTTGGCCGCCCCAGGGGACGCTAGGACGGTAAGAGGGCGGCCGGCCTCGGCACTCACACTCAGTGGCCACAGCCCGGCCCGGCGCGGCGCGGCGCTGCCCTCGCGGCAATCGATAAGCCTTTGGCCGCCTCCACCTCGCCGCCGCAGCCTTCACGCTAATGGATTTTTATTGCCCCAGCTGTCATCGACTCTTCATTGGAAATAGAAAATAAGACGCGGCACCGCGCAGATAAAATAACACGGAATTCAATTTACGAGGCGTTCGGAGAAGCGAGGAGAAAAAAGTGTGCCGGAATACAGCGAAAGACACTCTGCAGGGCCATTTCAGTTTGCTCCCCGTACACGAATATGCTTGCCTTTCTTGTTCAGTGGCAGAAAGACCGCCAACAACCTGGGACATTGCTTTAGAGTCTGCTGATGGCGTACCCATTACATCAGCTTTCCCATCTCAAAAGTTTGTTCTCTTTTCCGCACTCCGAAGGACAGTGAAAAACTAACGTAAACTCGCATTTTTACAGTTCTTAAATGGTTCACTGTCTTTCTGTAGAAAGAGGGTATTAAAACTTGTAAAAGAAAATTTTTCTGCCTTTTATCAAGAACATTGAAAACAAAAACTGAAGGAAAGCTGCATGAATTGCAATGTTCATATAAGCAACTGATACGTAGATCATCTATCTTGCTGACATGAATAATACAGCACTTAATCAGTTTAGGTATATACACTTTAGAGTAATTAAATAATGATTATTAGTGAACGGCGATACAAGAGAAACAAGGTATTTAAGATTTCTGTGGTGGTCGTTGTATGCTTTCCTAACATATTTTTACAGAAGCCACATTCACTTTTCTGCCATTATATGTAGGACACAAATGACATCTATGTAATTCTTCAGTTTCTCCCCGCGTATTTTTTTGCTCGAACAGTCCATTGGTATAGTGCTGTTGATAGTTGGCTGTTGGACACTATGAACTGACAGTACACCCGTGGACTGTTGGAGCGACATATTCATTGATTCTACAGTTTTGTGGATCTCTAGACATTTCCAAAACATTAGCAGTCGAATTTCGTCGAGTGTTCGCAATGAATTCAAGAGATGTCAGGCCGCTCTTTCCATAGAGTGACATAGTTTTCAACCTCTATTATAAATAAAGGTAAGCTTAGGTTACTCAGATGACAATGTTTTTTCTAGCAAAACAGAACCCGAGAATCGGGTGCTGCCGTGGCTGGTGGATGCGGTGGCAGCGGCCGGGAGCCGTACCGCACGATCCGCAGATGCCTGGCAGGCGTCTTTCGTGAGACACCCTGTAGACGTGACTACCTCTGAACTGCTGATGTAGTTGGAAGAACCAGTTACGGAATAACCACCTGGAGTGTAAGACAGACGTATGAGACAGGTGAAATATCATCAGATTGCGAGAAGAATACTGTAATTTCTATTCCAAAGAAAGTAACTGCAAAGAACTGCGAAAATTAGAACACTATCAGAATCCAGATGATCCTGGTGTGTAGTTCTGTCAAACAATTAACGTAATTTTTTCCGTAATGGCACAAATCATTTTCTCCAACAATGGATTACCACTCAAATGTTGACCGTGAGAATGCATATACCAATGATTTAGCGCGTTATTCTATTTTATCACAACTAAGATGGGCTTCAGGAGTTACGTTTGAATTAACTACCACGATTTTGGTTTTCTTAGTACTATTTTATTATTCTGGAATGTATGGATGGTATACGTCTAAAGTGTCATATGTAATATCTAACATTCAACCAAATTACGGTTATGCTGCTCGGTGACGTCATCGATCACGCCGAATAAAGGAAGGAATCCTAGGTTTTTATCGTCCCGTCGACAGCGTGGTCATTAAAGGCGGGATCACGCCGATATTTCGACAGGAACACACCCTGCCATTCTCAAGGCACAACTGCACTCAGGAAGCAATGTGCAATACATTACAAGTAACAGCTAAAAATAACCAACATCAGAAGAAACGATAGTTACTGTTAATCATCAGGTGCGGAATCTTTTTCTGACGAGAGACATAGACGCTATTTATAAAGTCGCTTACTAATTTAATTTCAACAGCTTCCTTAATAAGACTATCCCAATAGTTGGAAGTGCATGCCAGAACCTCTTGTGTTGTTGTATTCCATAGGATGACCGATGTCAAGATAATGGTGTGTAACAGCGGCTCTTGCTCGGTGGATGTGGGCATGTGTGACTCTTGGGCTCAATACGCCGGTTTTCAACAGTCTCAATTGCTTGGCCAATATATCTACTATACTTGTCACAGCTGCAAGGAATACGATATACAGCAGCCTTTCGAAAATCAAGAACATCCTTTACGGATCCCAACAGGGTCTTTATCTTACAAGGTGGTCGAAAAACACATTTCAAATCATATTTCCGCAAAATACAACCACTCCTGTTGAAAATGCGGCGATATGATGCGAAGTGTGTTTTCTCGACCACTTCTAAGGTTAGGGCCCTGTTCGGATCCGGAAATGATGATCTAGGTTTTGTGAAGCTGCTGCCAATCGTATTCCATGCAGTTGTTGCATGTCTTATATTGGTGAGGCAATCAGAACTGTGGAAGACCGGTGTATTGAACACAAGAGTCGGACACGCTTACAACAGGCGAAGACATCCGATGTTGCAGAACAATGTGTTGGCACTGGTTATCATATGGAATACAACAGAACGGAGGGCAGGCACTTCCATCTATTGGATAAACGAAACTGCGAAATTAAACTAGGAAGAGAACTTATGAACAGAGATGGTCAGTTTTGTTTAAATTCTGTTTCTAATAATAATAATAATAATAATAATAATAATAAAGTCTCTCATAAAAATTAAAAAAAAAGGAACAGACCGACAGATTTAATGTTGCCTTACCTGTTGATTAGGAGTCATAATCGATTTTCTGATGTTGGTCAGATTTGGTTGTTTGCGGTTACTTGTTCTGTATGTGTTACCTATGTTTTTTCTTGCACATTGCTTCCTAAGTGCAGTTGAGCCTTCATAATGACAGGGTTTGCTCCTATCGAAATATCGACGGTAATCGACGACGTCGTCCGTTAACGCACCAGTAAGTTGTTTGAATATTCAGTACGTCGGGAAAAGTTATGGCTTACCATGATGTGTGATATTAGTAGTTTCATTTTTATTTCATTTCAGGAGGAGGCCTATTATACAAATGCTAAAGGTGCAATTTGTGTAAATTCAATGTTACATAGTCTGAACGACCCATTCGTTAGTAAAGATAAAAACAATCAGAAATATCTTGCTTAATAAGTGAAGTTTGAAGAATATTGACACGAATTATTTACAGACGAATGGGAAAACTGGTAAAATCGGACCTCAGGCATTTTGGAGAAATGTTGACGGCCGCGGTGGCCGAGGGGACTGAGGCGCTCCAGTCACGGTCTGCACGGCCATTACGGTCGGGTGTTCGAATCCCCCCTCGGGCATGGATATTTGTGCCGTCCTAGTTCGTAAGTAGTTTGAAAGTTTAGGGACTGATGACCCCGTAGTTAAGTCCCATAAGCTGTAAAAACATTTGAACATTTGCTGTCTTTTTTTTTTTTTTTTTTTTTTTTTTTTTTTTTTGAGAAATGTTGGGTCTTGTGAGGCAATTCACATTGCCCAAAATAAATATTTTAAGGAAGTGCAAAGATTTGGAAGAACAATTGAAGGGAATGGTGATTGTCTTGCGATTTGCCTCGCGCCTACAAAATTTAAACGACCAGTGCTACGTTTCCCAGAAACAGCGTCAAAGAGCTCGATGAACCGGCACGAGACACCGCCGCAAAACTTCAATTATGCGGACTGGCCCGACGGACAACGCCAAATTAAAAAATTCCTCATTACCGGGGATGCGTAATTCACTTGACGCCGTCCGCAAGTGTTCGAGGCGCTCGAAATACTGGCCATCGACACGTCGCTCGACATATGAGGCTGTGTGGGGCGGGGCGCGTGTGTTATTAATGGCGCAGCATCCACGCCATTAGCGCCGCGTGACAACACGCGCTGGCACGCACACGCACGCGCGCGCACACACACACACACACACACACACACACACACACATACATGTGTGCGTGGCAGGCGACACGCGCCCGATAGCCCGGCCGCCTCGTCGAGACGGCGATGGCAGCTGCGAAAATGAATCGCTGCGGGCGACCCGACCGTGAGCTGAGGGGCTTCCGCAAGCAGATACACTCCGAGGCGCTGTCCCACCTCATCCGACTGATAGCTCCGCTGCAAATGGATTGCCGCGACCGGAGGATATCGGCGCTAACGCATTATTGTTTTGCTTACCATATGTGAGATGTACGTCTCTGCAGGGTGCCATGTCGTGTACGCAACGGATTGCATCTACTGTTTCACCACATCTCTTGCTCTAGTCCTATAAAACAGAAAATGAGTACCTTTTATAAATAAGATTTTATATGCGAAATATTATTTCTCAACGTAATTTTCATTGAGCATAATGTTATTCATTCATGAATAAAGAACAGTCTAGAATGCAATAATTTATTTCGTTCAACTAGTTTCAGTCTTATTTAGACTATCTACAGGAATTTTGACTCCGTCGATGTTGTGGAGCTGGCAGTGCGTCACTGGTTTGGTCTTAAATGAGCCTCCTACTACCATGTACTATCTTTTACTTTCATTTACACTTAGACTTATTTCTTTAGCTTCTTCCAACTGGAAGGCTCCCAGTTACATGCCATCCACAAAAATCCACAAAATTCCTGAAGATGGTCTAAATAAGACTGAAACTAGTTGAATGAAATAAATTATTGCATTCTAGACTGTTCTTTATTCATAAATTTAAATAAGAGTGCAATTGACCCAAACATAGTGAAACGAAAATGTTTCCAAAAATATGTGTTATTCATTCAGTCTGGGGCAAACTTTTATTTTTGAAGTAGCGAAACTAGCAATGCTTCTCAACTGCTAAGTATGCGTGGGAATCCGGTACATATCCTAAACTCCTTCCTTTACTATCTCTGCCCATTACTTCCTCACCTCCATGCCCGTTTCTTGCCTTCGTCTTTGTCCTCTTAGGTTTCCCTGAAGCTGTATTAGCTATCTTATAACCGGTGTTGCTCGTGTATTTATTTATTTCAATATGCAGTTATTCCATGTACTTCTCCCTCTTGTCTATCCCGTGCTCCCTCCTCCCTCCCTCTTTCTGTCAACCTATTTCTGCCTCCTCCTCCTCGTCTTCCGCCGCAGCCTCTCCTCGTTCTCATACATTGCCTCCTCCTCGGTCAGTTCCTCCTTCCCCACCATGACTTTGCCATTTTCCCCGCCGTTCTCTGCGTATTTCCTGCAGTCCCCTCTGTTCACCTACTGCGACCCCCTCTCCAAATCCGGATGTGAAACATCAACTTTCATGGCGATCGGTCAAACGTTCACGAAATCAGAGACAACCTTCCTCGTACAAAGTACGAATAAATATGTAGGAGACTGTCCTCACATTTGAAGGCAAAGTAAGCGAAATTTTATCGCAACCGCATCAAGGGTTTGGCAGCGTATAAAAATACGTGTCTGGTACGATTTTACGATGCCCATACAACAAGTACAAATTTCGATTTCTTTCTATTTCAGCCGTTCAGTGTGGTTATTGCAAAAATTTTCGTGTTATCTATACATATAAATCTCTGATTTAGCATGGGGGAGTTCTCAGAAGCATTTGTAGTAAAAAGAGGATTGAGACAGAGAGATATTGTACCAGCAACTCTGTTTAATTTCGCTTTCATAAACACCTTGGTCCACGGTGGATAGCCATGCGCACTGGAACGCCGTGAGTTCGGGCCCCCCCTCGGGCATGGGTATATGTGTTGTCCTTAGGTTAGTTTACCTTAGTTTAAGTAGTTTGTAAACTGCGGATAGATAAGCACGCAGTTGAGTCCGATAATATTTTCAAAGGTTTGAACAGTTTAACACCCTAAGGAAAGTAACATTGAAATTGCTGGTCACTATAGGAAAAAGGTAAATATCCTCGCTTGTACGGATAATATTGAGGTGATAGGAAAGGACATGGAAGATCTACAGAAAATGGGGACTGTGCTAATGGAAGAAGCTAAGAAACTAGGTATAAATGAAATTGAAAAAGAGTCTATGATAGTAGGAGGAAGAGCTCATTTATGATCGAACCATCCAAAAATCAGAAATATCACAATACAGAAGAGATGCACATTTACATATCTCGGTGTCGACATCAGTAACAAAACCTAGCAATGCAAGAGGTAGTGACAAGAATTCAAGCTGGGGGAAGATGTCTAGGAGCTATGGAGAACACAATAAGATTAAAGATACTATCTAGGCAGGTATAAATAATAATATAAAGGACCATCACCATCCAGTACAGGGCTATGGAAGTGAGACATGGAACCTGACAAATCAAACATTTCATTTGAAAATAAAGTACTGACAAAAATATATGGTCCACTAGAAGAAAATGAACAGTGGACAATAAGGGAAAACAGAGAACTCGGACAGGTATACAGACGGCCTGACAACATAGTGAGTGTGAAAATTAAGAGAGTAAGATAGTATGGACATGTGAGGAGGACAGGCGAGAAAACGGTAATAAAGACTGCAACGTGTTGAAAGACGGCTGTCTGCCGTCTTCCCTAGGTTTTTAACTTTGCAATTTATGTAAGTTCAGTAGACGGGCTTTTCTTGCTAAACGAGAACCCCTTTCGTTCGGAGGTATGAGGAATAGCATTTCATTTTACGTTCTTAAATGTTAGTTTCTGTAATACAGTGTTAATCTTGCTGGTATTTTATTATGCTAATAATTTATCATTTTGTCTACGAATATGGCAAGATGAACGGTTTCTCCGTGATGCCACTGTTCCGGTGAGCATGTGTACTTGTTTTACTCTGTATGTCGATGTATGAGAATCTTCTAGCATGGCAGTCTGAGTGTATGTATGAGAATTTTCGTCGTCGGCTGCTGGCTGCGCGCTTTGCCTCTCTGGCTTCGTGTCGATAGCTAGTAGTTACCAACCTCTGCTTTTGACGCTACCAAAGAGGCTCCTCCACCCTTTGGTTACAAGTTGGGTTTGCAGTGCCCGGTAGCGGGCCTCTGCAGGACGCGCGTGTTTAGGCTCGCTCCACCACCTCGTTTTCTTGGGTTTTTACGGATTTCCGGTGGGTGGCGGGGGTGTCGCGGGCCAATTGGACACTCTGTGGCTGCGCTTCGACCTGGTAAGATATTCTGATTTTCTTTCCTCCCTTGTGATGGTAGCGATTCTTTGTCTGGTTTTCAAGTTAGACTGCAGAACTTAGGTTCATTTTTCGGAATAAGTTTCTTCGAACATGTACAGAAGTGTATTCAATTTCATTTCGGTGATTTTGTACAGGTCCCCCCACCCTCCCTTGTATGACCCCCTTTATTAGCTTGCTTATGAAATACTACATATTTCTATGGGCTACATGCCGTATTTATTAGTTGATTTACTCCGACTTTGAATTTATTCCATTTTTCTGATTGTTGAAGACTGGACTCCGTCCATCTGTGTAAAACCTTCCCAATCGCGAGTAACTGTACTTGTATAGCTTCCTTATGATATCCTACGCATTTCTAAGGGTTGCATGCCGTACGTATTTTTCTTTATTTTTCGGAAATTGGATTTTGTATTTTTACTGGTTTTCAGAACCACGTTGTTCTGAACTCAGACTTCAAGCGTTTAAAACTAGTTACTTGAGTTCTCGCCACTGCTCACATACCAGTGCCTAACTGTTGTGTATTCTTGCTTCGTAATCTATGATTCCATTGATTTTTGTTGAAATGAATACGACTTTTACGCACTTCACCGTCAGTGGGATGCGAATATGTAATGCAGCAGACACGTGCCGTGTGTCTCAGTAAGTCTGCATGCTCACGGTTGAATTTAGAATGGAAATTAATCTCGCTATTATCGCGTACCATGTCAAATAAAGAAAGACAGGGACTGATGAACTTGTAGTTTAGTCCCGTATAAACAAAAACAACAAACAAAGAAAGACAGAACAGAGCCTCCTACGAAGTTTATATTCCTTGTGTTGTGTGGTAGATCCTGGTTCGCTGAATTTCGTCTACGATAGCGGCGCTTGCTTCTGCTTCGTATTAGCACCCTGAGTTAGGTGAGTTTCGCTTTGCTTCGCGCGTGTGAGTGACTGAATACTTGTTGATTGTAAACCCCTCCTCCGCCGATGTTCAGTTCAGATTACTTTAAATTTATTTGAAATGGGATGCATTTTTATTGTTTACCAAAATTGGATCCCCCATTTGCTCATGTTTGAAGTGAATAAAGAATTTAATGTCAGTGAATTTGATCCTTCTTATGAATATTAGTTTATGAATACCCTCCCTTTGTTATTTAATTTTGTCTTTCACCAGTGCTGAGAACAAACGCATGTGCAGATTATCAGATTTTTAATTCCGTTGCGTCATAAATGTTCTCACAGCCACATTCATGAAATAGTTTAGTTCGCGGTGGCTTGTATATTAATGATTGTGTGTAATTCTCGTGATCTACTACGTATGTTGGCCACCGTCTCTTTGTCTTCCTGCTGGTAAAGTGAAGTTTGATTCAGTTCTAAATTCTGGGCCAGGGAACAAGTTTCTATTTCAGAAAGTACTCAGTAGTCCACGCGAATCCTTTAGCTGGTTTTAGGGTCAGAGTTATATGTCTGAAGTAAGCTTTTTAACTGGCTCCTTTCAGCTAGAATTAATTTTACAGTTAATTTTGGTCTTTCAGTGTTCAAATGTTTGTAATACTATGGGATCAAACTACTTTGGTCATACGTCCCTAGGCTTACAAACTATTTACACTAACCTAAGGGCAACAGACCCATCCATGCCCGATGGGGGATTCTAACTCCTGACGCGAAAGCCACGCGATCCGTAACGTGCTGCTTCCTCGCGGTCATATAACGTGAAATACGGAACAGTAACTACTTTGTGAAAACAATATTTACTCTTTGAAACATCAACTTCTCTCATATATCGGAAAATGGTTTTATTGGTTGGTTGTTTTTGTGGTCTTCAGTCCGCAGACTGGTTTGATGCAGCTCTCCACGCTACCCTGTCCTGTGCAAGTCTTTTCAACTGAGAATACATTCGACAACCTACATCCTTTTGAATCTGCTTACTGTATTCATGCCTCGGTCTACGATTTTTACCCCTCACACTTCCTTCTAATGCTCAGTTGACGATTCCTTCATGTGTATATGTCCCACCAATCTATCCCTTCTCTTAGTCAGGATATGCCAGAAACTTCTCTTCTCCCCAATTCGGTTAAGCACCTCCTCATTTGTTACGTGATCTAACCATCTAATTTTCATCATTCGTCTGTAGCACCACATTGGTATGTTGTACGAAATATGATTGAATGGAATGAATAATGAAACATGTGTGAAATGGGAAGCAACAATGTGTCACAATTTTGATACAATCTGTGAAGAATTTGCAGATTTTTTTCAACAAACGGTCATTTACATTTGTTAGATCGAGATGCTCGTAACCGCAAATCTCTGAAACGTCTTGACCGAATGGAATGAAATTTTAACACAACGTTGAATTGAATTAATCGCATGTTTTGTGTACATAATTTTAATATACTTACGTGACATATGATTTTTTTATAAATTATATGATGGGGCAACGTTGTTATCAAAAATGTCAACATTAGTTTTCAAGTAAAATATTAAGGTAATAAGTACCTAAAAACCTTCCTATATTACTGTGAACCGTAGTGTCAAAGTTTGAGCTCAATCGGTGCAGAACGTTTTTAGTTTTTTAATTGTACACAGCAACAAAACATTTTTATACTAAGATGTGGACTGTGTGGTGTTTGTTTTCCGGGCATTGAGGCGGAACTACTCTAATGTATAGCTTGCAACTGAGTATTGAAGCTTTAAATGTGGCCGTGTCACTCCGTGTGACTCCGTAATCCTCGAGTCGTCCGCTCATCACCATAAAAATTATTAAGTTTGAAAAAAAAAAATCATTCCAAGATTTGAATCTTCTATATCAGGACCTTGCGCAGTCAAAGAAGCATAGTCAAAAGAATTTCTTTTATTTAGACTCTCGCTGCTAATCGGATATACTTTTTAAATTATTGTCAAATTTTAACAATCAAACTGAAATTTATACTAGAAAACGTCGTGTTGACCACAGAGATTCTACATATCTTGTTGACAGTAAATCGATCGATGTAGGCGATCGATTAAGAAAGCACAGAAAAATTATCAAAGTCTTCCTTTGACTTAACTGTCAAACATCAATTAAATTCAAATAAAATATCTTCTCAAAAAATCGTAGAAACTTTAACAGGAAATAATTCTCAATTTCTATTAATGTAATATTTCTCGTAGATCTCTTCAAAATAAATAAATGATGTTGGCGAACACGTAGTTAAAGTTTGTTTGTTTGTAAATCTATCGGACCAAACTGCGTGGTCATCAGTCCGTAGCTTACAAACTACTTAAACCTAGGTAAACTAATCTAAAGACACACACACACACACACAGCCATGCCCCAGGGAGGATTCTAACCTCCACGGCGAGCAACCGCGCGCTCCGCAGCGAGACGCTTTAGACCGCTCGGCTACTCCACCGCGGCGGTTAAAGTTTAAATACGACTTTTATTACATTTGACATTTACAAGTCGGAATTCAAGAATGATCTGACATAATGTATTTTCACAAATTTTAGGAAGATTTCGTTGACAATGTAAATAAGGGCGACTATAACCGCAGAGACCATCATATTCTTGTCTTATGGCCGTCGACCCGTGACTTCAAGTTGCTAGATGTTCTATTCCTTGAGGTTGGCGTCGAAGATGTTGCTCTCGTAGGTTGGATTGCCGATGTAGCAAATGAAACATAAAAAACATACAAACTCTTTTAACAATCATATAACAAAAACATTTACATAGAAAAATCATTTAAACATAAATACGAACACAGTCTGCTGCAAAACTGAGTTGATATAAGGTAGTAGCGGGGACAATAATTCGTCTCACTACAACATCTACGGAATAATAGACACTACATCATCTATATAAATATGACACTTACCGTCATTCACACTGTTCCCTATATTCAACAGAATAAAAAAAAAAACCAACAGAGGGTTGAAACGGGGCGTACGTGAATATTCCTCCCCTTCGCGGGTCACCTACATTGCGGATACCGTTCGACCACGTCTTTACTAACTGAACCTAATTGAACAGAGCTTGTCACGCGCCGCGTGTAGTGACAAACGTGTGGTAGGTACAGCGGGCACGTGTGTATTGACGGACTTCGGAGCACGCCGCACTAATTATCTCAATAAACGGAGCCAGCTTGAGCCGAAGGCAGGATGCGAAGTGGGCGAGGCAGTCTATGGTGAAAGAGAGTTGGGATCGGCGAGAGGCGGTGGAGGGGGCATGGGGAGGAGGGGTGGGGGGTGGTAGGCGAACAGCGCTGAGCGTTGTCAGAGGCCGGCCGGGTGTCCGTGTTATCGGAGGCGGCCGGCTGAACATGTAAATTGGGGGCTTAATGAGGTCATTACCTCGGCGCTGTCATTCGTCATCACGCTAATGCGCGGTGGAGGGGGGAGCCGGGGTTTGGCGGCGAGCCTGCGAGGTGCGAACCGCCCGCGTTAACTTCCGGAAGCGGGCTTTGATCTCAATTAGGGACTCCCCGCTGATAACGCCGATTTTACGGCTTCTCTTACGAAAAAGGGAAATAATGAAAATAAAAAAAATAAAAAAATAAAAAAAATTACTATGTCTCGCCAGCTCGATAATGAAGGCGAGAGCGACGATAAAATAAAAGACCGATGTTGTAGCCAACTCCGTGAGATTAAAAATAATTCTAACAATTCCCCGATACGGTTTTACTGGCGGCGCCTCACGCCTCGACGCGAAATAATGATTGCGTCAGAGGCGGATGCGAATAACGAGCTGGTGTGAGGTTGAGGCCAGTGAGTCGCGGCGTGGCATGGCGGCGCTCTGCTGCTGCTGCTGTTGTAAATTCGCTTCGCGCCGGTAACAGGTGCGGCGCCGGCTTGTTTATATTTAACGGCCGCTCGCGTTCCGCCAATGTCAATTCTGCCGCGCTGCAAAAACCTGCTCTGCTCATTAATGAAGACACACGGCCCACTCTCGCATTCGTTAACGGAAGCGGCGGCGAGGTGTGGGCGATATTTCCGCTTTACGTGGTCCTTGTAGCGTAAGAGTTTTTAAACCTCGTTGTGCCTTCAAGCACGACTGACAGACGTTACCACACTGCGACACTGCTGGAATCGGATTCGTTCGAATAACTTTCAGTTTTCATTTTTCATTGACGAGCTGCTACATGTACATTAAATATTTTTATTTGATTGATGGAATTTTGCACAAAAAACAAAAGAAGAAAATTATACCCCTCCTCTATGCTCCCTCTGACTTCCACTCCAATGAATGCAGGATATGGTGTTGTAAGAGTACACCTGTCGCTGTATCTTACTTAAAGTAATGTATATATTGTGTTAAATTTGTTTATTTCATGTATTTTTCATTTGTTATATGCTAGATATATATTTTTATGTAACGTCACTTTCTATATTGGATCATTTAGTGTAAACATGTACTGTATGTGTAAACCCGCATGAATGCACGGACATTCTTATGCTGTAAGTTAGCAATGCGCCAGAGAAAATGTTGAACCTGTTGTAAAGACTGTCTTTGGTACAGAAGTAGTAGCTGTGAGTGTCGCGCTACTGAAGCAGTCGCGGTGCGGACTCGCCAAAGTAAAGACATAAATGTATTCGCGGAGCGGACTCGCTATAGTAAACACATACATGTTTTGTTGATAGTGCAGAGGCACGGTAGGCGCAGTGTGGCGCGAGTTTAAAGCAATCGTAATAAGCCTGAGAGGCGTACTGTTTAATGTATTGAAGGAAGTGCGAAATAAGTTTATTTATACTCGATCAGTGTAATCTTTTTCATGTGTGCAAGAAAAGCAATTGTTTGGTATCGAGTCTATTGTCACCGAGTGTGATCGTTGCACGACGAAAGCAGATGAGTACTTTTGTAACATTTTATTTTGTATGTATGTAAATGTAGTGTCAACCCAATCAGAACTTTGGTTCAATTATACAAGACTTCTTTTGAAACCAGTCTTAATTTTGTAAGTAGTTGTAGTCACCCCATTATCACCATTATTAGATTATGTTGATTATGCAAGCTTGTATACTGACTAACAAGTTCAATCATTTTCAAAGTAATTACGATCAGTTTTAAAGAAATTGCTAGACAAGTTAAAGAATTGCTAAACGTGTTGCAACCACAGAGACTAGTAAAGTGCAACAGAGTTTGCAAGTAAAGTTGGTTTCATTTATGTAGAAAGTGACCAGGCTAACAGTAGTCAAAGTATTATAGTAGTTTTACCAGACTTGACTGAAGTAATTTTTTATGAAATACGTTAAATGCCAAACTCTGCTCAGCCAGTTAGACACGTACGCTACCCAGGCCCTGGAACCAATTAAAAAATAGTTTACGTAAAGTTTTATAAGGAACTTGAATGCTTTAAACAATAATATCAAAATTATTGAGAACTTTGACTGTAGTATTTGAGAAGCTCATTGCACCACGGAGTTTCACTGTATTGAGCTGTTATCATTGCAGTCATAGTCTATCTGCTATTACAATTTTGATTATAACACGAACACGCCATCACCACTACATGAATTCTGACACATTTATTAGTGAAGTTGTGCTGTTCGTGAATCGTAAGAGGTGCTAGTTGGAGGCTGTAGTCAATGCTAAGTCAGATAGGGCCAAGCTTAATTAATTACCACAGTGATTGTTTCAAGTTAATTAATATCTTTTTTTTATTCAAAATTTTTAACTTTCACTGCGAAAGTGTTGTTGCGACCCATTAGTTGTGATTTGCTGCTACGTTCAATAACGAAATTATTATTACTAGAGTATACTATTACGCATTCTAAATTTTGAGATTATTTGACGACCTCCAACAGGCAATTTTCTTACAGTGTACAATACCATACATAGGACAAATGTCACAACAAGTATCTAAACCACTGAAATCCTGCAACTACAGGGTTTCCTACCACATGAAAAACACCATAGCTCAGTGCATCTTTAATAGCAAAGACAAGACTCCTTTACTAAACAACAGTGGAGTATATAAAATTACTTGTAAAGATTGCAATAAGTTTTATATTGGTCAGTCAGGCACAAGCATAGCAACTAGACTAACTGAACATGAACGCAGCTGGAGACTACAGAATCAGGAGTCCACATTTGCTGAGCATGTACTGAGTGAGGGCCATAGCTACCAGCCACTGTTTCAAGTCCTTCACTTAGGGCCAAAAACTTAACTTATGGGAAGCTCTTGAAATCAATAAACACCTAGCCCATAGCCCTGATCTAGTATTAAATGATCAAACACAACTAAACAGTTCACCCCTATTGGATTTCACTTAATTCATCCCTGAGTCACATTACCTCCTACCCTGTCAGTTCCAGTGTCTTCATACATTTCCTCATAGTGCAGTCAATTACCTAAGTTTTCCATCAACTCCCACACTGGCTGTTCCCATTCCTCCATTACAAAAAACCAAAAAAACCTTAAATGTAGACCTAGCATTTTATTTATTTTGATAACTAATATATCAAAGTCAGACAATCACATTTTTCAATATCAGTTCAAAAAACTGAATTCCTTGTTTACCCCCACAGTCCCCAACTCCTGTGTATTTTTTTTTTTTTTTTTTTTTTTTTAAGTTTTGAAAATTCGGTCCTAGTGTAGCTTACAATATAATATTCATTTTCATCTACCTGAATTTTTATAATATTAATTTCATTAGACAGATTTGTTTTGTTTAATCTAATGCAGTAACTATTCATTCTAAGTTCTTGATTCCACTCCAAACCTGACCTTACAACTGTCATATGTAACACCATCTATAATTATAGAGCAGAGTTATTAACAAGGCATTTCTATATATTTATTTGTCAGCATTGTCAGTTTGTTTGTAATAGTAAGTAGTTTCAGTTCCAAGGTTGTATTCAAATTTATTCCTTGTTTTATCCTTCACACATTGTATATTCTTGTATTATTGTTTAGTTTTTAAGTTGATAACTGTAATAACACAATGTCAAAGAAATGTTATACTATGAATGTCGATCTAAGTGGAGTCATTTGTCATCTCTTTCCATACTGTATCTAAACATTGTAACCTCTTTGACACAGCAGTAAATACTCTGAAGATGGCCTAATAAACCGAAAACCGGTTAAGTAAACAAAAATAAACTTGTAGAACACAGACAAAATTGTGATTTTTAATTTATTTGTTTATGTTCTACCAAGAAGCGACGGAAGAATAAGTAAAAAAAAATTATGTTCACTGTCTACTGTAACGAAAGGCGATTAAAGCCAATGATGTATTTTATTTACTTCAAAATACACACCACCTGAGCAAAAGTATGCCGACGATTGAATGTTAACACTCGAGCGGCAGCGCTGGTGCAGATCTGCTACCACTTTTCTTTAAATGCTTACTGGTGACGTAGTTACGGAGATGCCGTATTTCCGCTTTAACTATTCCTCAGTTAAGCCTTAACAAGGATGTCAGTGTAGGTTCTGAGTTTCTAGTGCACAGCTGTGTCCACCCAAAACAGGTTTTTGTTAGGGTGTGCATCACTGGTAGCAGATTTGCACCGCGCTGCCTCTCATGTAAGTAGATTTGAATTGTTTTGCGTTACGTCTAGTTTTCGTTGCAAATGGATTTGTGGCAATTTATATTAAATATTTATAGCATAAATTATACCCTACAAATTAGAATGATCAAAAATTTAAATTTATTTCGTCAATAGAAGTTTAACTCTCGATAACTTGCCCTCTAGTTTCTTCTGATTAGCCATGCTGCAGTTTCCGTCAATTTCATTTTTACCCCTTTCTAAGCCTTACACATTGCAAAAGTGAGTGTTATTCTACTACATACTTTAATCTTCAGGTCTAGTAGACGTGGTATGCGTCTAACAGATGAGGAAATAAACTTCTTTCGACAAGTAATGAACATCTTAGTGATTTTTTCTAGATTCCTCATCAGATCATGAACAGGATACTATTATTTAAATGTAAATCCTAGTTCCGATCCCGAACAAGATTTCAGACGCAATGAATCTGATGCTGAAGACGGTACCACTCTGTGGAATAAAACGCCATACAAGCAGCACTGCAAAACAATGAAAAAGAATATCACAAAAATCTTCCCGGGTTCAAAAGGGAATGCAAGGGGCGTGTGGTCAGAGATGGAAGCTCTCCCATTCATGATAGATGATAATATGATTGATGAGGTAATTATGGGTACTAAGTTCCACATAACACAGAAAAAAGCTGACACTAATTACACAAGAGACAGGAACTGCAGGGAAGTAACGAAAGAGGAAATTATTGTAAACGATTAATGTCCACTTTAGGAATAATGTTACATTTGTTTCACGGAAGGTAATGGATATACTAATTCAGAAAATAACAAATGTGACATTTCTACCTGTACATTAAACTATTTTAGCCATTACGATCACTTATTAGCTATATTCTACGTTTGTAATACGGACTATACAATAGTAGAAAATCTGCACTTCGCTGCTGCTGAAGTTATAATAATTGGCGCTGCATTCCGAGGGTTAATAGGTGACGAGATCTGCACTGTAAACATTCTAGTAGGTGTATTCAAACGAAAAGGTAAGAAAGGTCTCAATACTCAAACCGGTTGAAATTTTAATAGTCACTTTGGGATGATGTAATGCGATATATAGGGACGCAAAGCATACGTCGACCCCCTAAAAAGTGGAAGGCTGTGCCTTCAGCAGACAAGTTCATGCTCACCGTCTTTCTCGATGTCCGATACTCAACAAATGCGTCGAACACGGAAAAACCGTTAATAGTTACGTTTACTGTGACTCACTCAGTAGCCTACGCAATTCCATCAAGAGCAAACGGCCTGGGCTCCTAACGGAGGCAGCGATTCTGCTCCATGCGTCCACACGTCTCCAGGGATGTTCAAGATGGAGCAGCTTGAGCGTCATCCCTTCAGCCCGGAAATGTAGTCCTGTGACTTCCATCTGTTTCGTCCGCTATAAAGACAACTCAAACTGAAGCGCTTCAACTCGGACGACGAACTGAAGGACACAGTAGAGGACAGGCGCTTGTCTCAGTCACATGAATTCTGGGAATACAAAATCCTTAGTCTCGTTAAACTGTGTGTTAATTGTGCACAAAAATGTAATTCCTTTTCAATAAAGACATATTAGCACAGGATTGTTTGTAATTTTTCATTTTAACACCCAATAACACTTACCCTCGCATATCAATCTTCATGTGAGAGAATAACGTCAAACTTTGTCGTACAAAACCTAATCTGGTATTATTTAAAAACTTAAGATTAGAAACGGCAGCAAAATATATCGTGTTCCACCTTGTCATTAAAATGGGCTTTGGATTTCGATATTGTTTTCTTAAATTTAAACGCTAATTACGTAGCTGTTCCGTGAAGCCGCGATAGAGTGGCTGAGCGGTCTAAGACGAATCGCTGCGGAGCGCGCTGAGGCTTGGCGTCACGAGCATGGGTTTGTGCGTGTATTGTCGTTAGGTTCGTTTCACTTAGTTTAAGTAGTTTGTAAACCTTTAATGACCAAAGAAGTTAAGTCTTATAGATTTACAACCATTTAAACTTTTTTTTTTTTTTTTTTTTTTTTTTTTTTTTTTTTTTTTTTTTTGTGAGCTTAGTACTTTTACAACTCTGATAAAACGTGAGAATTAACTTTCTGGTTGAAATATGGAGAGAAGATGTTTCAGCAAGCATGACCAACATTTCCGCTCAGCGGGCGCGCCCGCGGGCGGACTACAGTGTAGTACACCGCCCCGGCCGCGATCGTGTGTCGCTAGTGTCGGCAACGGAGCGAAAGAGATTGCTGCGCGAAGAGAGAGACCACACAACACTGCTCTGCGCTGGACTGTCCGGCGGTCAAATCGAAACTAAACGACATAACAGAGGAAATACAGATCTGTAATGCGGTCGAAAAAAAATAGAAATGAAAAGAAGCAAACCATTTATTGTTTAAGTAACAGTTAGTGTTGTATGGCAGAATCAGTACGCGAAGCTTTAGACATTGTTCAAAACCTTAATCGGAGTAAAACTTAGTAGTTTTGCGACCCAAATTTGATTTCATTAGTATCGTACATGCACACTCGTCAGTACATTATGCTTGTTCTGAAAGAAATATGTTTCTTAAATGAACTAGTATAACAAATATGCTACTGTGACTACCTGCACTCTGAACTGCTACTGCTACTACTACTACTACTACTACTGGGGGATATATAACTTCTCCGACGTATGCTGGTTACTCTCTGCACATGGGAAAACACTATTGATAACGCACTTTTAAATATGTAACTAACACTGATATTACATCTACATAAATACTCTGCAAATCACATTTAAGTGCACGTCAGAAAGTATTACAAATCGACCCAAATAGTAAGCACCTTTCAAGCTTTTAAAACCTGTCGACGTCAGTTTTTTTTTTATATCCATGAAACTACTTAAAAAGAGTTACGCCTGATATTACTGGTCGACAAAATAATCTGTACAGTATATTAGCCAACTGACGTAATAAATATGGCTGTTCGTGTATGTTCACTTACAATGAACTGGTTTAATTTGCGCAAATTACGGTAATCCAAATAATTCTAAAGGGAAAGAAATTTGGTTAGTTATTAAGCCACTCAGTATACAAACTAATTAACATACGACAACTTCCCATCTCAATGGGTACGACATGTAATAGTAACAACTACTTACAATTATATCAACTGAAAGTCACAGGGAAGCAAAATTTGCATTACTGCAAAGAAATCAAATGCTGATGTAAGAAATAAAACAAATCGTTTGCTAACTGAGGTTATCTTGAGATTATCTGCTTCTGTGTAAGTCTTAAGTGGCTCTTATAATGTACAGAATTTTATGTCTTTTTTATGCGAGGAGGTATTGTTCCACCTTCTGCAGCTCAGAAATCTTAATCTAGAGAAACTATATCTGATTTGTGCAAGCCAACTTGCTACTCATGTTCGGTACCACAATGCACTGCACAGTACGATATAGGAACAGAAACAACAATTGCATACACAGAACTCTTGCCAGTAATGGGGAAAACAAAGGTAAAAATAATGGTGTCGAATTAACGAAAATAGAACTGTAAAATAATTCTATTAATCTCAGTCTGTGAACAGGTAAGCAAACAATGCAATCGTAAAGACAGTGTTGTTTTGACTATTTAACCTTATTAAAAGAAGTACGCCTCATATTCCTGGTCGATAAAATAACCTTTGGAGTTCCCGAAATTTTATATACAAGATATTCCGCTGATAAAATAAATATTTACTGAATAGGTGTCGAGAGTAAAACAGAAAGATTAGCACTTAAAGGAAGCGAAGGAAAATTCGGAAACAAACGTTCACACCTATGTATGAAAGTCAAATCCTTATTTGTATTCATAGGAAAAATAATAAGTTAATATTGTTTCCATCGGTTTATAATAGTCTGTATAGTGAACAACTTGCGTATGATTTCTAACACAGTCGGTATGGTACCACTCTTTGCAGATAGGACATTGCAACCACTGTTCGCGTTGTTCAAGATGTATGTCGCCAGAGAATTTTCCTGGACAGTATGGACTTCAGTTCGCCTACTGCTACTAGCAACATTTGTTTTCTGACCCTTTTTATCTTATTTTATTTCTTAATTCGACATTGCCTTAAACTAGTATCCGAGAATAGCCAATTCGCCATGAATTGACTACCAAGTCATCTACCCAAAACCATAATCCCCGCAAAATTTAGACAGATCATAGTTGAAACACGTCCATCTGGCAATAATTGTATTCCCTCTAAATAATTATTGTCATTCACACATTTGTCGAAAGTAGAGAGACACTCCATTCGCACTATGTGAGATACCGGGATAGAACAAGGATATTTTTTAAAAATATTAAATAATTTATCTTGCATTTTATAATTTAAAAGTTTAATTTTATGATCGGACCAAACAGCGTGGTGTATCATCCTGAAACCTTCTTTATTGGCTAGACCTCTTTCCCCTGAGTAGAATAAACCGTTACGTGACCTACCTCGCGACTTTATATTCTTTTAAACTGACTATTTTCACTTTATTCAATTTTTGTGATCCTACCCCTTAGCGTGTTTTATCACCCTAAAACTTGCTGATTTAGATAGATCTCTGTCCCCTGAGTATAACGAACCGTTACACGATCTATCTCGCACTCAAGTATGACCGTCTGTTTACATTAGTTTCAGAGTTATCGTATTTGAAACGGTACTCAGATTTTTCTGTGAACGTCTCGACTGTATTGCCCGCCACGTGGTCTTTTTTCAGTTGGTCCCGTTGATCGATACCCTAATGTTAAGACACTGGCCCTTACTCTAAGTAATGAAGTATCATTTTATGTTGCGAGAGGGTGAAACTTTCATTTTGCTGTTCCTATCGGCGAGCTGCTGATGACACTGCTGCTTTTGCATATATGGCGCATAGTAAGTACCCGCTTGGTTTGGCGCGTGAATCTGAATGTATCAATTCCTCCCTTCACCCTACCATTTGCAGGTGGGCAGTTTTAGGGCCATTTAGTCTTTGTATGCTTGACACTCTTGTTACGTGTGGCTTTCATTATATTTAATTTGGTCTCCCCCTTTTTTTATTGTGTCTCTGGACAATAAATTACATTTGTTAAACTAGAATCCCTTGTTCTAAATTATTCTCCCCTCACCAAATATTTCGCAATTCTTGAGTCATACTCAATCGTCAAATTGCATCTTTATTCGCTCTCTTCTGGAGGAGATAAAAAGTCGTTTCACTGTTACCTTAATTCTCACTTTTACTAGACGGCCCTACCAAGGATTCGTCACTTAATGATTACAAATAAATTTTACTTAACGATCCACTGCTCGGAATCGTCATTTATTAAAGAAGCAGACATTTTTATAGTTTTATAGTTTATGTCAGCCACATACGTTACTAACTTGCCATCAATAAATCATATTACTTACCCTTCTAAAGTTTGTTAGCCTTGGAGCAGTTGAAGCAAGATCTTTACGCAGAATGAAGTAGTCAACACTGATAACTGTCCTTGCAGATGTTTGGATATTGGGGAGCATGATTTATATCTTACGTCCAATGATCACCAACAAATGGACACCATTCTTTCCACCCGACTTTAAAACACCAATCTGACGATACACTCCCTTACTCCACAAATTTCCTCAAAATTCGAATTAAATTCTAAAAGTTTCGGCCGTGACGAGCTCGAAGATTGTGAGTGCAGAGGTTACTATAATGCATTCTTCTCTATTCCTAAGATCTAAGCTCATTGGCACTTCACGGAATGTAGCAGTGGAACAAAACTTAAACCCTAAATTTGAGTAAATGTGATAATATAAACCAAAATATAATGGAAAGGCAAAAGTAGCCTAATACAGAAGCATCCAGAGCCATCACTCAAATTCAGACCTACGCAATGTGCTGCCTAATTAAGCTGTTATCTAAAGAATAATTCCAGCTGGCTTTAGCAGCATGCTTTTAGATGCGCGCACACCTACCGACCGACAAGAAGACTATATATGTGCAACCAAGATCAGAATTCGACACACACCAAAGAAAACCCCATAGATGCATCTTACACTACACCAACATAGGAAGATTGCATTGTACAGAACTACATCGCAAAACCAAAGAAATAAAATACAAATGCCTTTCACTTTTTTCAGTATCTATGTTCATGGGATGACATCTTTTTATCAGTCGCTGTGTCGAAGAATGAACAATCGTGGTTGCATTACATATAACGGTAAGGTTTTCTATTAAAAATTAGGTAATTATTTCTTTGCCAACAGATACTTCAGCAGCCATCGGCGTGATAAGCACTGTCTGAAGTAGACTTATTGACAGTAAGTTCTTTGTATGGAATAATGATGATACTTTCTTTTCTGCTGTTTCTATCACTGTTGTAATCTATGGAGGATTTTGGTAAATGACCGTTATAGATTGGAGTGAGTTCATAATATTTTGATGTTGTTGTTGCGGTCTTCTGTCCGGAGACTGTTTTGATGCATCTCTCCACGCTACCCTGTCCTGTGCAAGCCTCTTTATCTAAAATTAAGTTCGACAACCTACATACTTTTCAACCTGCTTACTGTACTCGTCCCTCGGTCTCCCTCTACGAATTTTACTCCACACACTTCTCTATAATGCTGACGATTCCTTGATGTCTCGGAATGTGTCCCATCAATCTATCCTTTCTCTTAGTCAGGATATGCCAGAAATTCCTTTTCTCCCCAATTCGGTTAAGAACCTCCTCATTAGTTACGTGATCTAACAATCTAATTTTCATCATTCGTCTGTGGCACCACTTTTCAAAAGCTTCTATCATCTTATTTTTTGAACTTCTTATCTTCCACGTTCACTCCCATACAATGCTACGCTCCAGACATGTTTTCAGTAAGGACTTCCTAACATTTAAAATGTTGCACGACTCCTTCTCTTCCTCCACTTCGTCTTCCATTTCTACAGTACTACTCTGGAGTTTATTTCCTTTGTACAGGCCCTCTATATATTCCTTCCACATTTCAGCTTTCCTCTTAGTACTGGTTATTAGTCTGAGTTCTTGATATTCATAGAACTGCTTTTCTTGTCTTCAAATATCTCTTTTATTTTCCTGTCTTCAGTATCTATCTTTCCGCTGGTTATGGTTCTGCATTTGTCCTCTAGCCACTCCTGCTTAGCCAGTCTGCACTGCCTGTCATTTTTCAGACGTTTGTACTCCCTTTTGCCTGCTTCACTTAATGCATTTTTATACGTTCTCCTCTCATCAATTAAGTCCAGTGTACCTTGTGTTATCCAGGGATTTCTATTAGGCCTTGTCCTTCTACCTATATGATCCTCTACTGCTTTCACTGCTCTACCTCTCAGAGCGATCCATTCTTCTACTACTGTATTACTTTCCCCCGTTTCAGTCAGTTCTTGCCTAATGCTTCCTCTGAAACCCTCAGTTTCCTTCAGTTTGTCAAGGTTCCATCTTCTAACTTTTCTACCTTTCTGCAGTATCTTTTAATCTACAGTTAATTACTAATAAGTTATGGTCAGAGACTATATCTGGGTATGTCTTAAGGTTTAAAACCTGGTTCCTAAATCTATTCCTTACCATTATAAAGTAAATCTGGTACCGTCCAATGTCTTCCTCGTATATAGCCTTCTTTCGTGATGTTTAAACCAAGTGTTAGTGATCATTAAATTGTGCTCTGCACAAAATTCTACCAAGCGAGCTTCTCTTTCATTTCTTTTCCCCAGTCCATATTCCCCTACAACATTTCTTTCTCTTCCTTTTCCTACCAGCAAGTTCCAGTCCCCAATCACACTCAAGTTTTCGTCAACCTTCCTTTTCTGAATAATTGATCTCCTCATGCATTTCGTCGATGTCCTTATCATCGACAGAGCTAATTGGCATATAAAGGTGTACTACTGTGGTCGGTGTTGGTTTTGTGTCTATATTTGCTATGATAATGCGTTTACTATGCTGTTCATAGTAACTTACCCGCATTCCTTTTTTCTTATTCATTATAACACCAATTCCTGTAATACCCCCAACTGATTCTGTATTTTATCCTGTAGTCACATGACGAGACATCCTGACCGAACTTCACTAATCACTAGCATATCTAACTTTAACCTACTCATTTCCCTTTCCAAATTTTCTAACTTACCTACGTGGTGAAGGGTTAGAACACTCCATGCTCCGATCCGTAGAATACCTGTTTTGCTTTCGCGATGACGACATCCTCCTGCATAGTCCCCGCCCGAAGATCCGAACGGGGGACTATTTTACCTCCGGAATATTTTACCCATGCAGACGCCGTCGTAATATATTCATAGAGTAGAGCTGTGTCTCCTCGGGATAAGTAACGACTGTAGTTTCCCCTTGCTTTCAGCCGTTCGCAGTAACTGCATGTCAAAGCCACGTTAGTTGATGTTACAAGGCCAGCTCAGTCACTCATCCAATTGCCTCTGTAACTACTGAAAAGGCTGCTGCCCCTCTTCAGGAACCACACCTTTGTCTGGCCTCTCCACAGATACCCCTCCGCTGTGGTTGCACATCCTCCTGAGTAGTCCACACCCAGAGATCCTAATGGGGGACTATCTTACCTCTGGAATATTTTACCCAAGAAGCACCCCACCTCGGCAATGCCTGTGGTTCATGGGGGTGGAATACTCTGATAAAGAACCAAAGTCCGGGACTAGAATCCATTAACGCAGTGACCAATTGCTTATGTTGACAAATGTCTGCTAGTGCAAGATCTTTCCTTTCGATATTTTGGGACGATGTAGTATCCACCGGAACAGGAGAAACAAGGGAAGAACTCTAATATTCGTACTTCACGAGCTGACACACCTTGACCAGTAGTAGTACAGTATGGTATCTCGTTTCGAACACATGCAACAAGTTCGAAGTCGCAGAATCATCGCTAAATATTTGTTGAATAACTTGGACCTTTTGCTACTTAGTCTGTAATAGCATTGTTTTTGATTGTTCTATGAGGTATTTTCTGGTTGTCAATCAATTTCAAGTGACTTTCTTTAAATTTGCCAAATATGTAAATTAATACACCTTAATTATTTGTCTCTCCGTGCCTAGTGCAACTGTGCTTGATATTTGGGTACAGTAACTAAGTCTATTACCACAGAATGGTCACTTGCTAGAAAAAGCTTTGTGTACTACATTGCCGGAACGTAATGTGCAAAATACCATTGATCAGATACAGACGGTGCAAAGCCACTGTCAAATCATCTCCGCTAAATTATGGACTTATTGTTATCGAAGAAATTCCCTTTGAAAGATGTAACATGAAAATGTCTTAATTGTGGCACGAGTGAATTGAAGAAAACCTCATTGAAAATGTTGCTATGGTAATGAATCTTATATCAAAATATCGTGTGCTACATTGGATTCCCGCTTCGACCGTTATTCCTTTTGTTTAGCTTTTTATTGTTTTTCTTATGGGATGCCGTTCGCAAGGTAACCTAAATTTTTTAAAATTTCTTTATTTATTATTTACAATTGCATCGTAAATCACAGAAGCCGCTCAGAATTTATAGAAATTATCATTAGCAGAGTGTATTAAAATATTAATGATTCTGTTTCTGAGGCCTTCATTTCAGTTAAAGCTGTCATAATGACAAACTCAGGATCACTTCTGTTCGCGCGATTTTTAATTATCGTCGTGAGGTATGATTATGGCCTCTGATTTTAGAAAGGAGGAGGACGATCGCTTGTTCAGCAAAGTATTCCAGCGCCCACTTGCTGGTTAGTTTGAATAACGCCCACTGCTTAAGCACACCCTCCAATCGGTGGGAGCAGCAATGGCCCGGGAATTAGTTCTGACGACCGATTTTGAAGCGGCGTTAAAGACACGGAATTTTAATTACGAAAATACCTTTTGAAGCACTTTGCAATTAAAAGGCTTGTCAGAACTTGATGACATGTCATTACGGAGGTAATTAAATTTTTAAAAATGCCTTTGCTCCCTTGAACTAATTAAAATTCGAGAAACAAAATTCCGCTTAGGTGGCTGTTAATGTCCACTGGGAGAACAGAGGGCGGCAGCGGTATCAGAGAGACGAGGAGAGGTGCGCAGCGGCGATGGGAGTCGCCGGTGTGCAAATAACAGTCTATAGCTAGCGAGAGCTTCAGCGCAGCCCAAAAGTATATTTGAAAATAAAGCGCATATCTCCTGCAAGTTGAAAGTTCCTGGCAGATTTAAATTGTGTGCCGGAACCGGGACTCGAACCTGGGACATTTGCCTTTCATGCACAGAGCTCTACCGACTTTTTTTTTTTTTTTTTGCTCTATTTGTAGTTCTTTTCTTTGCGGACGCTGATCGTGTTTGTTCGTTTTGGTTCTACGTGTTCTTTGGCTCAGCTTTTTTTATTACAGAGGGCGTTTAGCCCTCTGACCGGGCGCGCTGAGCCACGGCGCCCGACAACCGACTGAGCTATCCCGACATACTTTACTTCCGGCAGTACCTCGCCTCCTACTTTAAATTTGTCAGGAAGTTTCATATCAGTGAACACTCAGCTGCAGAGTGAAAGTTTCATTCTCCTGTAAGTTATTCTTCAAAAATAGAATTACTGGGTGCTACCAACTGATCTCAGGTTGTGTTATCTCTTAAGCATTAAATTCTATTGGTGTATATGACGTTGCAGGTATATTACGAGAAGACATATTAATAGACAAGATCTGAGAAGATTAATCAACCGCTTATTGCTTTCCTGTAACAGTAATGAATTCTATAAGTTATACACATATGTGTGTGACGTCTGTTTTTTCGGACATGTCAGGAAAAACAGACGCCACACATATATAACTTATATACATTGCAGATGACGGTCAATGATCATTTCTTCAGTGCGGAATCACTCCTAGGCCCTTAATCTTACGGTAATTGGTTTACAATAACTACAAGCTTGAGTTCTAGTGGGCAGGGTAAAGTTGAGAATTTGTACCTGATGGGAGGCGTACTTGAGTAATTCCGTACAGGTGTAGTGATCGGTGTGTTCCCCAAGGTATAATTCTGTGCTATTGATCAGAAGTATGGATCTTAAACGTTGCACTCATAAGATAAATATCAGCTGTGGAAAATGGTCATTAACGTAGGGATGCCAGAATGTCATAAAACGAAAATAAATAAAATAAGAATCTAATGATAACTAACAGCTAGAAAGAAATCAGATGAAACGCTGATAGAATTCAAAAAGTACAGGTATATATTGAGAATTCCACGTCATCGGTGGTCAAAGAAAATCTATGACTGGACATATATCAGCAGACACAAACGTGGCAAACCACGACGTTCTTGGACGGACCACATTAATGAAACATCGTAACGTCGCGGCATGAGCTAGGAAGATGCCTTGGATAAAGAGGGTTGGTGGAAGATAACAGAAATACACGTTGTTATTAATTAATCTTTGTACTAAGCAACCCTGTAGAAACAACAACAGTTTCGCATGTCGGAGGTAACCATAAATAGCACTGATATTGATGTTAGAACTCCTCAGCTTATGGTCAAGATAAAGGTTGGCGCTAAAGGTAGACTGCAACGTCAAAGATCGCCAAATAAAACGTTCTTAGTTTTATCGACAGCCTACAACCGCTCAGCTCGTCCGCATGTCAACGTGAGACTGAAAACCGATAACTGAAAAAACTGACACGGACGACAGCTTTATAGAGAAACATTTCCTTTCATAGTGAATGAAATAACAAACGTTTGCATTTTTACGCTGGTCTGATTCTAAACATTAAGAGAGTAAATGTACTAAAGGCATTAACAAAATTACATACCTGCTGTCAATGAATTTTCCTCACTTGTTATGGAATCACTGAATCACTGGAAAATATCTGTAATCTGTTGTTCACCAAAAATTCTGCATCTGAATTGTCAAGCCGTTTGAATGCTTAAAATTGGAGCAGAGGTTGCACTGTGACCGACTAAAATAGGAAGAATAAAACAATTTAAAACCTCCATGCATATTCCTTGGCATGAGGGGTTGATTTTTGGGGGAGAGGGTGTTGTTTGAACTCCACGGTCCTCAGTGCTATCTACGTCTGTAACATTCAGGTCAGGCTGTTTGAGATACGTCCAATTATACAGGATGTTCGAAAATAATCTTTTTATAATTTGTCAATCTGTTGTTGTTGTGGCCTTCAGTCCGGAGACTGATCTGATGCAGCTCTCCATCCTACTCTATCCTGAGCCTCTTCAACTCTTCATAAGAACAGCAACATACATCCATTTGAATTTGCTTACTATATTTATCTCTTGGTCTCCCTATGCCATTTTTACCCCACACACTTCCCTCCAACGCTAAATTCACAATTCCTTGATGTCTAAGAATGTGTCCTACCAATCGATCCCTTCTGTTAGGGTATGCCAGAAACTCCTATCCTCTCTAATTCTGTTCAATACCTCCTCATTAGTTACGCGATCCGTCCACCTACTCTTCAGCATTCTTCTGTAACACCACATTTTAAAATCATTTATCCTCTTCCTGTCCGCACTGTTTATCGTCCATGTTTCACTCCCATACAAGGTAATACTCCACACAAATGCCTTCAGAAAGGACTTCCTTACACTTAAATTAATATTCGATGCTAACAGATTTATCTTTTTCAAAAACGCTTTTCTTCCCATTGCCATTCAGCATTTTATATCCCCTGTTCTGCTAGCATCATTTGTTATTTTACTGCCCAAGTAACAAAACTCATTTACCACCTTTATTGATTCGTTACCTAATTTAATTACTTCAGCATCGCCTGATTTTCTAAGACTGCATTCCATTTCCCTTGTTCTGCTCTTGTGAATGTTTACCTTATATGCTCCTTTCAAAACTGTCAACATCATTCAATTGCTCCTCCAGGTCCTTTGCAGTCTCTGACGATGAAATTGGCTGGAATTGTAAAATAAGATTTCTACAGCAATTCATACATTCTTGGACGTGTGTAGGCTAAAGGAATATCAGACTGCACTACTTCCGTTCCACCTGGAAGTTCGAGTCCTACCTAGGACATGTGGTCCTTAGTGTAAGATAGCTTAAGTAGTTTATAAGTCTAGGGACTGATGACCTTAGCGGTTTAATCCAACAGTTTTACAAACATATGAATATTTAACTACACTAGTTGAGACTTATTGACAAATCCGTAGACTACAATGAAATTGCGTCACTTCTTTGGAGTAAATATCCAATGTGTCATCGGCCAGCTTCGATACGAAACCTAGAATCATCTTTTGTCTGACACCAAGTAGGATTGCAAGGGCTCCTCTGTTACTATTAAATGGTCTTAAATTCTGGAAGTTCCTACTACCGGTGTGTATACAACTTATTTAACGCAACTACAAAGAAAGATGTCAAACAGAATGAAGACGGAAGAAGAAGGAAGGAAGATGAGGTCTTAACGTCCCGTTAACATTATAGACGGACTGAGGGCGGACGAAAACGTAAGCCAAGGAACTGGGCATCCGTTTCCAGTTACTCTCTGACTAAATATATCTTTACACATGCTCAGTGGACCATGTTCTATTATTAGGGTTATCATGTTTCGTTTGCATACGAATTCATAGCATGCTTATATCCAGACATCTTTGAGTGTCGATTAATGTATTTCTTAATTATATTGGTGACACTTTATACTTTTCCACCTATTTCATATACATTTACGTTCAAAAAATATAAAATAGAAAATGAAACAGAACAACATTAATCACTAGAAATAAGTTCATATTCACAGGACATGTTCATTATTATGTTGTAAAGAAATAATTATAATTACAGTCTCCTCGGTTGAGTATGTGTCCCTTTGTCCACTAGGTACACAGTCCGCCATGAAGCTAGGTAACATGTTCCTTGTGAGATGGCATCGGTGCTTATACAGTGCTAATGGAGTCATGTGGTATATACGCTGCATTCACCTTTCTCCAGAGTTCATCTGTCATTGGCACTGTGCCTCAACGGATCTCCCCTCGTTTCACCATACCCTACTCATTTTCTATTAGCATGAAGTCTGGTGACCTGGTACGCGAAGGCTGACACCCTATGATACCAAGAGGGCGTGTGTTCACCCCGTCTGTGGCGAACTAAGATGCGGCCATCATTTTCAAACAAACAGAACTTGGAAAGTCCGAAGACTACACGATGCTGTTCATGCCCCAGTGATGCCGTTGCCTGTAACATTGCGGCATGACGTGTATCTGTATATTCTACAAAAGCAGACCTAAAAGTGGACGACATTCACATTAACCATGACAAAATAAACGGCGATGGACTAATGATGTACGATGTGTTCCACAGTTGTCGAGAAAGACGTAGTGTTATTCGGATGAGGTGTCGATCTCTGGGTGGTGCGACATGCCCCATCGCCTCTTGTCCCACTCTGTTGACACGTTCGAGTTACTGCCGAAGCGCTTCGTCCCTCACGACGATACGATACATCCCGCAAGGTTGCATTATATCCTCTCGTGCCAAAACTTTGCCCTCTTTCAAATTCACTGATTTGACAGCACGGTTCGGACACGTGTCTACGAGGCATTCTACACGTCTTCTCAAACTGATTCATTACCTTCAGTTTATAACCACAAGCAGAGGCGCAAAAACATTTTACCTATAGGTGGTGTGACCTAAAACCCGCTTGACGACATTATTACATGCTAATCATCTCTAGGACGTGCTCGTCTACGTCTTCTGTGAAACTGTTTTCCTATCTTTAGTCTTTTAATCTGTGCTCCTTTTTATTCATTTTTTCCTAAACATTAGTGTATTTTTTCAAACATAGACAAGTTTGACTGATGAGACTAATGAA
This sequence comes from Locusta migratoria, assembly GCA_026315105.1. Classification (NCBI taxonomy): domain Eukaryota; kingdom Metazoa; phylum Arthropoda; class Insecta; order Orthoptera; family Acrididae; genus Locusta; species Locusta migratoria. The sequence goes on from CM048744.1 coordinate 452,331,778, forward strand.
AAAAATTTGAAATTATTTTAGGTGACAATCTCTTCTGCGTCAGAGAATTATTTCTTTCGAATTCAGAACTTAAGAATTATCTTGTTGTGTGTTGTTATGGTCTTCAGTCCAGAGACTGGTTTGATGCAGCTCTCCACCCTATCCTATCCTGAGCAAGCCTTTTCATCTCCTCATAAGAACGACAACCCACATCCATTTGAATCTGCTTACTATACGCGTCTCTGGGTCTCCCTCTGCGATTTTTACCCCACACACTTCCCTCCAATGCTAAATTTACGATTCCCCGATGTCTAAGAATGTGTCCTACCAAGCGATCCCTTCTTTTAGTCAAGGTATGCCAGAAATTTCTTTTCTCCCCAATTCTGTTCAGTACCTCCTCATTAGTTACGCGATCCACCCACCTAATCTTCAGCATTCTTCTGTAGCACCATATTTCAAAAGCCTCAATCCTCTTCCTGTCCGCACTATTTATCGTCCATGTCTCACTCCCATACAAGGCAACACTCCACACAAATGCCTTCAGAAAGGACTTCCTTAGGCTTAAATCAATATTCGAGGTTAACAAATTTCTCTTTTTCAAGAACGCTTTTCTACCCATTGCCATTCTGCATTTTATATCCTCTGTACTGCGACCATCATTTGTTATTTTACTGCCCAAGTAACAAAACTCATCTACCTCCTTTATTGCTTCGTTTCCCAATCTAACTCCTTCAGCATCACCTGATTTTCTTAGACTGCACTCCATTACCCTAGTTTTGCTCTTGTTAATGTTCATCTTATATGCACCTTTCAGCACACAGTCCATTCCGTTCAATTGCTCTTCCAGGTCCTTTGCTGTATCTGACAGAATTACTCTGTCGTCGGCAAAACGCAATGTTTTTAATTCTTCACCCTGAACTTTAATTCCTTCTCCAAATTTCTCCTTGCTTTCCTTTATAGCTTGCTCAATGTACAAATTGAATAACAACGGAGAAAGACTACAACCCTGTCTTACTCCCTTTCCAACCACTGCACCCCTTTCATGCCCATCAACTCTGACAACCGCTGTCTGGTTTTTGTACAAGTTGTAAATAACCTTACGCTCCCTATATTTTACTCCTGCTTGTTTCAAAACTTGGAAGAGTTTATTCCAATCAACATTGCCAAAAGCCTTCTCCAAATCTACAAAAGCTAGAAATGTAGGTTTGCCTTTTCTTAATCTATCTTCTAGGATAAGCCGTAAAAGAATTATCTTAACTGCGGGAAATTACGATGTACATGTTATTTTTGTTTTTAATGAAACAGAGGGCTGGTGATTGACATCAGCGCTCAAGAAAAGTGTTCGCTTCTGTGTCCGATGAAACACAGACACTGCCGAAGTGGGGTGGCTTGCTTGTCTCAAAAATAAAGACAGCCGCACCGTAGATGCAGCCACAGCGGAGGGGTATCTGTGGAGAAGCCAGACAAACGTGTAGTTCCTGAAGAGGGGCAGCAGTCTTTTCAGTAGTTACAGGGGCAACAGTATGGATGATTGACTGAACTAGCCTTGTAACATCAGCTAACGTGACTTTGCCATGCTGTTACTGCGAACTGGTGAAAGTATCGTTAAATTTCCCTAGGATATGCAACTCTTTAGTGTGAATATATGATGATGGCGGCTTCTGGTTAAAATATTCCGGAGGTAAAATAACGTCCCATTCGGATCTCCGGACGGGGTATACTCAGGATGTCGTCATCAAGAAACATAAAACAAGCATTCTACGGATGACGGCATGAAATCTTCTATCGCTTACTTAATCGGGTAGGTAAATTTGAAAACAGAAATCGACAGGTTATGGTTAGATATGGTGGGGATTAGAGACATTCGATGGTAGGATGAATAAGACTTCTGGTGAGATGATTACAGCGTTATAATTACAAAATCAGTTGGTGGAACGGAGGAATAGGTCTCATAATGAAAAAGAAAATACGAATGCGGGTATCAAATCGTCACGCGTCAGAGGTTTCTATATTCGCTTGCATTTATCCCCTTACGCAAATGCCGCCGCTGCCTTAGAGGGTCACAGGAAAGCCTTTTAGCGTCCTACAGAGGAACGCAGATCAGAGATCTGTGTAACCATGGAAACTGTGTGACAGGTGGGATTAAGGAAACCGAGGAACAACAGAAGTTAATTTAGTTTGTAAACAGATATTAAACGCAGCTCGTCGCGTGAAACGGAGGCAGCGCTACTTAGCTACTGTTGAGCATCTGTGACGTCACAATGCTGTGAGAACAATGGCGCGGTCGGGCGGCGGCTTCGGCCTCTGTGGCGACGCGCTCATTGTGTGCGTCGACTGACCCGTAGCCGGCGACTGTTTGCCTGCACAGCGCAGCTCAGGTCGATACTTGTTGCCTTTCATCACTTTGCTTTAATACGCCACCGTTGTTATATCTGTAATGTTAAGGATCATACTGCGGGAGTCATCTGGCCCGTGCACGACAGAGGAATCGAAACTCCGAAAGAGAGCGGCCGCGTAATCCGTGGTAAGACGCCTTAGACCACGCGGATATTTCATCGCAGCACGCCATCACGTAGTCGAAACATTGCATATAAAATACGACCATGGAACCTGCCTCAGTGACATGGCCAAGAGAAAAGATATTGAACACAGACATGATTTCAAAATGATATTACAATCACGCATTCCGATGGCGCATAAAATTGAACATTGTTATTGAGTAGTAAATCAGTGGCGCAGATACGGGGGGAGGGGGGGGCAGTACCCACAAAATATATTTTTTTTAATTTTATAATTTTTTATTATCTTAATTTTTTTAACATGCCAGCACCGAAAATTGAAATAGTACACATATAATAAATCACAGCGTAACTATAATTTGCCAACCACAAGTGAACGTGGCAATGGAACTCCAACGTGATGCCGCCACTGATAACGTGTACTGCTATTGCTCTGAGTGGTTTCACTGCCTCCGGGACCAGATTTGAAGCTGCCGCTATTGTTACGGCTATGTTGAAGTTACGAAGCGATTGTTCATATGCGGCGACCCGCTGCTTAGCAGGTCAGCGGCGCCACCGAATGGAATCTTACGAATGACTTTAGTGTTATCTTAAAGTTTTAGAGTCTAGTGTTAATTAAACTGTAAAGACCTTTCTCTTTGACTAGTAACATAAAGCTGCTTAATTATTTTACGAGCCGATTATATACACTTCATTTCCACCTAGTTGCTCCTCTTCCACTTTCATATTAATGTGAGCCCACCCATTTTATTTCTTGAGCTATTGTTTTCGTAGTATAATTAGGAAAATTATAGAAAGTGTAAACATAAGCCATAGATTAATGAATACAAAATGCTTTATTTAAAAAAAAAAAAAAATTAGTTCCCCCTCCAGAAACAAATCGTGGCTTCGCTACTATTACGGATCAATAGTAAAACATATTCAATGTAAACGAAAGATGCCTGGAAACATGAAGCCAATATCAACACCTGAATGTACGGTATTCGGTAAACATTCAGACGATTTGAAGTAAGTGTGGTTTGATTAATGCACTCGAACCGTATTATCAAAATTTTGACCGTGAAAACCTTGTACATGTAGTATAGGAAAGAAGACTCTCGAGGACGAGAAACATCTAGTATAGTAAGCATATTCCTCCTAGGCTATTAAAGAAAACCGGTAAATCGTTGCAAACTGAAAGCTTGTAACAACTTACAAAATTAAAGTAATTTGTAAAAAAGTGATCTTGTATTACATAATGCATGTTACCGTTTACACATTTTAACATCATATACATATTTATGATCTGCACTGGAAAAGAGACGATATCCTTAGACGCAAATTATGTCATAAACTGTGTATTCAATTGATAAATGGAGAATGTTCCAAAGAAGCTTAAAGTCCCCGTGACAGTGGCGGCCTAAGTATTGCGGAGTTCAGGGATCGCAAAATTAAATGGAATATTCTCAAATGTTGATATCTGCTGAAAAGTAATGCTGTATTTCTGAAAATAGTATCCATTTGTATTCGTTTATTACAACGTGTGTCAACTTTGTTGCGTAAAGTAAACTGTAAACACGTCCACTGAATGTGTGGTCGTGTTACATTATTTGAATTATTCATTAACCTAAAGTGTTTCTGTACCATTAATATTATCTATTAATATGTTAATTATTTCTATTCTGTTGATTACTGATCAATGCCCCATGTTTATATATGTTTCCACCCATGTGTTTGAACTTGTGTGTTCATATGAAAGTGGAAGGTTGTTTTTTTAATATTGACTAACTGCCGCGCAATGGCTTTCAGTTGCCGCCTCGCGCTTTAGGGCCTCGTTTACTTTAATTAAGAACACATGGCTTTGTTTCTCGTCTGCGCTGTCGTCTGCTGGATGCCCAGAGACAAACTTACTTGGCAACATGGCGAGGTGGCCGTGTTCTTAGTGTGATGCCAACCTAATCTTGGACGAAAGAGGTGACAAAAGGCATCTCTGGGAGCCGTTTAGGAGGGTATAATCTTCCACAGGTAGAGAGAGTTGGTAGACACTATGCTCTGAACGCGCTCTGTACGCTATTTTAGCCCTTGGTATGGCCTTCGGGCTTCACTCTTGCTGTGATTGTGGAAGTAAGTACTTCATCGAATCATGCTGTGGGGAAGGCATGCTGTTAGAATTTTCCTTTATTTGTGATCAGGCAGCTTTTTTTTTTTTCTTTTTTGAGTGATAGTTTCCTTGAGTAATTATTTTGCTATGTGAGGTGAAGTGTTTCTTAATTTCAGAACTCGAATAATTCAGTGTAAATTTAGTATTTACGTTTTTCATTCCGGCGATGATTTTGTGTCCACTCTTTCTCAAGATAGAAACTCGTGTGTGACCTTCAGCCTTTGTGTAAACTTAGTATGTTTTAAATTTCTTGTTGTTTTCTAACTAACATTTTCGCATCACATCTGTGTGTGCAAATATGCAAAATATTTATCAGATTTTCTAGTTCGATTCTTTCTTTCCCATCTTGTATGACTGATTGCACCACGTGCATGAAAATGGTTATTACTTTGGCCTTCAGCCTTGCTTTTACTGATACTAGCTTCCTTCTATGTGAATTCTCATGTATGCTTTACCTGCTTATTCTAAATTAATTTCTGTTTGTAAATGCTATGTAAATCGGCATAGTCGCACACCATGTGGTACTTAATAATAGATTGCTGCACCTCCCTGAACAGGAGTTCGTTTGGTGCACAGTGATTTTTAAATTTATGCTTCAAGACACCCGCCATCTCATCAAAAGGCCACAGACGCTTCGTTTGTCACTGCTATGAGGTTTTCCTGTATGAGTAAGCATCGCAAGCATCATGCACGTGTCTGTGAATGAATGAGTGTGCTTTCATCTATGCCTTGTGTATTTGCAATTTTCCTCCCACCTTACCTCCATATTCATAAAGGGCAGATACAATTTTATTACGTGTAGTAACTTTATGATTTAATCCACTATTGTACAAGGTTAAAAGTGGGCCACTGTAAGAAATAAAAGCTTAATACTTGGAGGAGGTACCCAGAGTAGAGTTTACTATTATAAAATGGCTTAATTTTAGCAGTAAAAGTAGCAAAAGCTCAGTGTCAACTACTGGCTACACCATGCTGAAAAACCTTGTTTCTTGGCCCAAATTGATAACGGTCTTGGTTCAAATTCCTCTAATAACAGGAAGTTAACGATACAGTGGCCAATATACATAGCAGCTCAGACGAAATTACACACAGGCATTAATAAACAAGCCACCACAATTGAAGTTATTTCATAAAGGTGGCTAAGAAAAACCTTATGGCACAACAGAACTTAAACATAAGAAATTGCATCTGTGCTTATTCACAGCACTCGTGAAAACTATATTAAATAAAAGGGAAAAGGTGCTTGAAAACTACAATTTATAGACCAGTCAAAATTATACTGAACTTAACTTGTTCATTGAGGTAGAACGCAAGCAAAATGGGGAACCAATTTTGTTAATACAATCAAAATGCATCTCACTTACATGAGCTAATACTGACGATTCCCAGCACTGAATTTAACATAAATCACACAGAACTTAACGCTACAGCGAAACTCACCAAAATCAGCGTGCTGAAACGAGGCAGAAGCAGGCGCCACTATCGTAGGTGAAAGTCAGAAAACCCGCAGGTACCACACAACACAATATGCAATAAAACTGCGAAAATGGATCTGGTCCGTCGTGCCTGATTTGAGATGGTGCGTGAATATAGCAAAGTTTTGTTACATTTAGATTAGACCACGAGCAAACACGTTAACGGCGACACACGGCTACGTAACATGATCGCACTCCACTGAAGGTGAAGTGGTTAAAAATCGGATTCATTACACAAAATCACAGCGGACTCTTAAGTTGCAATCGGAGAGTAAACTATCTAGGCACTGGTTTTATAAAAAGGGACGCGAATTCAGGTGTCTAGCTGCAAACCCCTGAAGTCGGAGTTCGGACACACGTCATTCCGAAATCCGATAAAAGTGTATAAATTAAATTTCCGAAAAGTAAAGCAACTTAACTACAATATGCAACCTCTAGAACTGCGTAGAATTTCATAAGGAAGCTACTGAAATGCAGCAACATGCGATAGGGAGCGATTACAGAGACCGATGAAGTCCAGTCTCAAAAAACCAGAAAAGTGAAATAATTACAAAGACGTAAAAGTGAGAATAAAAACTACGGCATGCAACCCCAAGAAATACATAGAATTTCATAAGCAAGCTATTGGAGGTTCTACAAGGCTGGAGAGAATTACTGTCAAAGACTGAGTACATACTACAAGATCGGAGAAGAAACAGCAAAATTAGAATAGGTGGCGAGAGAAAATCGCGAAATGTTAGTGGTAAACAGAAGGATACATGCATAGTTACTTGCCTGATGGGCATGGAACAAACATGGAACACATATCACTTATGGAAGGAAACGATAGAAAGATTTTACATGAACTGTACAAAAATGAACACATTGTCTGTTACAAATCGTCCCCCACAAAGCTAGAAAGAATTTACACAGAGTTCGTACACCACCACATAATCACAAAACGCTAGAATATATCAGGCCGTTATCAAACTGCAACCAGTAAGACATACACTGCGTTTATGTGTTGGAAATCATTGGATTGAAGAACTAAAACACATTTCCGCGGTCGGAATGGAAAAAATATCCCGCCCAGGAGTCGCGAAGCTACCGGAAACTGGCAAAACCCGAAAAACAGCGGTGGTGTGGACACGAGACTCGCCCTGGCGAACCAAAGGGTGTAGAAACCACTTTTGTAGCATCAGCAGCAGAGGATGGTAACGACTAACTATCTACTCTGAGACAGAGAGAACCATGCAAAGGGAGCTATTACTACCCACATTCACACAGCCATTAAATTCTCGCACATCCACTTAAAAGTGAAACAAGTACACATTCTCACAGGGACAGTGGCGTAGCGGAGAAGCTGTACTTATTGCCACATTCATAAACACAGTAATAAATGATTAAAATAACAAAACTCTAGCAATATTAACTAACATCGCAGAAACTGATATTTTAAAACATGAAATAAAAATGCTATTCCTCATGCCTCGAAAAGAGTGTGGTTCTAGTTTTAACAAAATGCTAATCTAGCGACATTAAACTAATTTCAATTTTATAAAAAATATATGGAAGACGACAGACGGTCGTCTTTCAAGGTGTGTGCTTAATTTGGTCTTCCCACAATTATCTGCTTGTTCTTTTTATTGAATAGATGATGAATTAAAGTATCAAACCTCTGCTTTATAATTTCATACTCCCCGTCCCATGTTTGATTATCTATTCATTTATTTGTAACATTAATTTTGTGTTGGTTAAAATATTGACTGCTCCCTTGAGGAGTGAGTATTTAGATAAATTTCAGTTGCGTAAATTCGTGGCCACTCGCGAGTAATTTACAGCAGCAGTGAGCGTTTTAACTTGCATTTGCGGATCTCAAATGCCCGAGATCTTGCTTAAATAATTTAACAAGCTACTTTCAAACTTTTGAAATGAAATGACTAAACGTAAACGTTTTCTTCTTTCTTTCACGGATAAGTACAGTTAGCTATTTACTCACATGATTATGTGAGATAAGGAATGTCAAATAGATTCCATATTTCTAGATTTGCGAAAGGTTTTGACACTATACCAAACAAGCGTCTTCTAATCAAAATGTTTGCTTATGGAATATCACCAAAGTTGTGAGGTTGTATTCGTGATTTAGTTTCAGAAAGACACAGTACCTTGTAATTGACGGGCAGTCATCGAGTAGAACAGAGTGGTATCTAGCGTTCCCCAGTGTAGTGTTCTAGGGCCCCTGCTGTTCCTTATTTTTCTAAACGATTTAGGAGAAAATATTCGCTGATGATGCTGTCTTTAATCAGTTAGTAAAGTCTCCAGAAACTGAAAAAGATTTAGGTCATCAATTCTACTAAATATGAGTAACAATTACGAACAACTTAAATTAGAAAGAACACGCATTTCATTGGCAGGACACTTAGAAGATGCAATAGCTCTACTAAAGAAACTGCCTACACTACACTTGTGCGCCCTATTGTGGAGTATTGCTGTACATTATGGGATCCACACCAGTTGGGATTAACGGACGAATTAGAGAAAATTCAGAGAAGGGCAGGTCGTTTTGTATTATCGCGATATATGGGAGACATTGTCACGGAAATGATGCACGAGTTTGGGTGGAAATCATTAAAAGAACGGATTTATTTGTTGCACCGAAATGTATTTGTGAAATTTCTTTCATCATATTTCTCTTCAGAATGTGAACATATATTGTTAGCACCCACCTACACAGGGCGATATGATCATCATAATATAATAAGAGCAATCACATCGAAAAAAAGAAAGATTAGGGTCCTCCTTTTCGTACGAGGTATTACAGAATGGAACTAGAGAGAAATATCGTAAAAGTGGTTCGATCAGACCTTTCACATGCACTGCAATGCTACTTGCATAGTATCCTTGTAGATGTAGATGAAAGGTTGGAGGAAGGTCGAATCGCAATGAAGTCAGACATTAAATATTTTCTTGTAGGAAATTCTTTGTAATGTACTTGTCAGACCTCCAGTCAAACTCATATAACAACACTGGTGAAAAAGTAGTGCAGCAAATAACTGCTAGCTCCCGCTCCCGCTGAGGAAGATTTTCGATGAGTGAAGCTCATTACGGGCCTCCTGCGGCGACAAAGCGAAATACGGCGCCATATTAAACTTGGCGCGCAGCAAAATTTCCGCGAAAAACTTATAAAACGCACCGCCTGCGCGCGCTGGCCCCGGATGGCCTGGCCTCTGTCCAACAAAGGCCACTCTAACGGACGGAAGAAATGAGGTCTGATATTAGCGTCCGCGCTGTAATTTAGCCCGTTCGCCGTAGGTACTATTTACTTGCGCGTGTTGCGTAATAAGGAGCATGGTTTAATTAAAAGCGGTGACGGCTGGCGGCTGGCGCCTGTAGCGGCTGCCACGTTTCCGGCCCGCCTGCCCCTCTTCGGCGTGTAAACGCCCTACTTTTATTTTCTTCTTTATTTTTTACTCCCATCTCATGGGAATGCCACTTGTGGAGCACCATCCTTACATTTTCATTCTCTCTCTGTTTCTCTCCTTCCCTTTGTCTTTCTTCTGACTCTCCGTCCGTGCCACTTCTCACAGACTTGTTCTACTCTTTCTCCATCTCACACACATTGCGAGAGTTCGCTCGCGCTTGTGTGCGTTGTGATGAAAAAGAAAAGAGGATGTGGCAGAAATTGGTGGATGTAGGAAGTAGGATACTGTAAGATTACCGCCCAATAGAAATACTGGTAAATAACAGCATTTGATAATTAAACAGTATGAAGTCCACTGCAAACGTTGACCATGCCAATGCACTAAATGTTACACAATTTTAATCTAAGTAATTATGGTAGCAATGTATGTACGCAATGGGTGACAACATTTATAGTTAGGCCAAAGGTAGAATTTCTCCACGTTGAGATTTGCTGTGTGCTTGTAACTGACGGGAGGCCAGCGAGCAGGCCAACGTTGGTGGCTTGTTCCAGCTTAGGATTTTCCAGTTCGTTTCCGGTGAGGGGAGAGAGGGGCAATGGCGAGTGCCAGGCCCAGTGCAGTGCACAGCGTGAAATAAAATATTCTAATACTATTGGCATTTGAAGTAATAAGATGCAGTTAGGAACCTTTAAGGCCCTCATTACAAAATAGCCTGTTGATAAATAAACAATACATTAGCTGATATAGTCCTATCTGGCGTAATATGTTTAATTGACAATGAAAATTAATAAATTATCAATGAATACAAGACAGTTACAAAACTAGCATGGCAATATTTGTTTATAAAAGTAATATATTAACTATTTCTCATTTTATTTTCAATTAATCTTGTGTATTTTATCTTGAAATATTCAGTTAAATCACTTATCTGTGACATAAGAAATTGCACGATTATGATAAATAGTACAAAGTATGTTTATACCAATATAAAAACCTAAGAAGACAATTTATTTAATGTGTAGTGTAATTATTTTGATTTTAAGTAAAGTTTTAGAAATGTATTGGCTGAGCGCTGTACGTTGGCAAATCGGTTAGAACAGCTCACATGGGGAAGTTGATGACGTAGGGGAAAAAACTCCGGCAGTTGAGCTTTTGGCGCGCGTGCGCGCACGTGAGGGCAGGAAGTGAGGAGTCGGCAGCACGTGGGTGGCTGGCCGGGCGGCGGCGCTCTGCATTCAGTCGGCATGTGGACCTCGAGGTGGAGGTTATAGATTTGAGTGTGGCCTTCGCGATGTGTGGTTGCTTGTCATAGACTGCACCAAGTTGAATCGAGTGCTACTGTGTGTTTGTGAATATTTAGCCTGTGGAACAAGGTGTGCATCGCATTGAATTAAAGTAACTGTGATTTGTTAATGTAACACGTGTAGTCGCATAATCATGAACATAAATGGTGTTTGAGACAGCCACATGGTATGAAAACAATTTGCGACAAATATTCATATTGTCCGGGGGCTCACGAGCTATAACTTTATTTGATAAATGTGTCAACGTACAGACATATCAGCCACATGGATCTAATATCGTGAAATAAACAACATAAAGTGAACTTTTACGTGTTTTCAAAAATAGTAGTTAGTACACCCTTTTCTCTCATGAATTTGATTTTATTATGAATTTGTTTTGTTAATCTTATGCAGGGACGGAAAGCTGTGAATGTGTGATATCATCCCCTAGAAAACGAGTCAAACAGTCGCAATCACAGTTCCAGTGTTTTTGCATGTTTAGGAATTTGGTTCGCAGTTTGTGGTTGTGAGTTTTAGCCGGCCGCGGTGGCCGAGGTTACTGAGGCTCTTCAGTCACGGTCAGCACAGCCACTACGGTCGGGGGTTCGAATCCCCCCTCGGGCATGGATATTTGTGCCGTCTTTATTCTTAGATAGTTCATAAGTAGTTTGTAAGCTTAGGGACTGATGACCCCGTAGTTAAGTCCCTTAAGTTGTACAAACATTTGAACATTTTTGTGAGTTTTAAAAATTAATCTTTCCCTATTTTAAACTCTCACCCCGACCTTCACTCTCGCAATACCAACAGTCGTATGTTTAACAGAAACATTTATTCATTAACTACCAGTTTCGGCATTCCATTATGCCATTTTCAGGACTGGTTGTCACAGTTGTTGGTTCTTACTGAGAGCTAGAAATACACGCAACAAGTTTCGATCCCTATTTAATGGATATTGTACTCCAATATAGGGGCCTGAAGATGGCATAATGGAATGCCGAAACTAGTAGTGAAAGAATAAATGTTTCTGTTAAACATACGGCTGTTGGTATCCTACTTCTTACATACTCTTAACCAACCGCAGTCCCGGTTCCACCAGTAATGATGGCTTCAATAAGACATTGGTGGATGTTGATAGGAGGGCGTAAATCTAAAAATACGATAAGCATCCTGAAAGAAAGTTCCGTTTCAATTTATCTCCGCTGCAGCGCCGCGATTGCAGTTCCGCACATGCGCTGTAGACGATGTGTATCAAGGAAAAGAACGTGCGCCATTTGGAGATCGCTGTCAGTTACGTACGTTTTGTTGTGCTTGTTTGAAATGTAGGCGTTGATTGAAAATCCCGCCGCCTGTGAAATCAGGTCGGTGACTCAGTTTCGGAATACGAGGAAAGTGAAACCAAGTGAAATTTATCGGCAAATTTGAGATGTTTACGGACCAAATGCGATGAGTGATTCGATTGTGAGAAGATGGTTCCGACAGTTCAATGGCGGGCGTAGTGATGTGCACGATGAAGAACGAAGTGGGCGTCCACCTTTGGTATCAGAAGAACTGGTTCACGCGATTGATGACAAGATCCAGGAAATCCGTAGGTTTACAATTAGTGCTCTCGCTATGGACTTCCCCCAAATTTCACGATCACTGATGCATGAAGACACAGGCGGCAGATTTCTATGAAGAAGGTATACAAAACCTGGTGCCACGCTATGACAAATGCCTGCAAAATTTCGGCAGTTATGTGGAAAAGTAGTTTAAGAGTTGTAGAATTTTGTGCAATAAAAACTTCTTCTGTATCTGTGTACAATTTCATTTTATTACCAAACGGAACTTACTTTATGGACGCGCCTCGTATGTAGAGGACATGTAAAAGAAAAGGTAATGATTGTATTGTAATAACAACCTTGATCGCGGAAGTAATTTTTTTGTTTTAACGTAATATAGATCATTTTCAGAAATAATGATAATAGTACCGCCCATTTGGCCGATGCTGGACCCTGTAGGACTGCCGTGGCTGTTCTCCAGTAAGTTGGTAACTATAGGGTAGTCACCAACTTACGGCCGGAGAAAAGAGGGTACAGCACCAGCCACATGTACATTATTATTATTATTTATGAAGATGATCTAACTTAGGTTGAATCTGGTTAAAATAAAATAAAAAAATTATCTCTGCTATCAAGAATGTTATTATAATACAGATATCGTCAAGGAAGATCAGTGATTTCAACTGGGACAATAATATCCACATTAATGACCCGGAAAGACGCAGATTTTGATCAATGACGGTACCTGACACCTGTGGGATAGTAGATATACTGCTACTGCTTCCTGTTGAGTCCGAGAAGGGCTGAACAACGAAAGAGGGGTGAGTACTGAACAGGTTTATTACAGAACACTACATGCATTCCAAAACCACTCCTTCGAAAACTCACAGTACTGCTACTGTCTCTACCTTGGCTTGGAGAGCACGTCAGTGCTGCCGTCGAGGTCTGCGGTTGTTGAAGTGGCGTGTCGCTTACACGCTGCGAGAGAGCGTAGGAACATATCGCCTACAGCAACTTTGTAGGCCATCTGAAGTGAGGGTGTCTGGGTTGGAGGCATCGGTGGCGGATGAACAAGGTGAACAGTAGTATGGTGAGGACAGCCATAGAGAACTTTGGCATGGGACTTTTGTCCCTAAGGCTTGAATGACATATTGAGAGGAAGAGGAGCGGAGCATCTTTCTTGGAATGGGTCGAAAATAGTTGTATCATTTGTGCCTTATATGTGCCATTATCAGGGAGCAAAGCGGGATCACCGTCGGACCGAAAAGTAATACCAACCACATCGTCGTTATTTTCTCCAGAGACTACATTAACCTGCCCTTTTCCACATTACCATAACTTATCTCTCAAGTAGTGCATAAAATGGCCCTACATATTCTTAAAAGAAACACTGAAGTTGTGTTTCGAACGGACACTATGGTATGGGTACTACTGAGGCATTCAACTCATAAAAGGAAAACATTCCTGCAATCTGTAGTATCGAATGAGGTAAACTTGAGAGTTCCTCTGCTGGACAATAGGCAGAGGTTTCTCCACTCAGAGGACGCTCAGCTTCATGGGGGAACGGTACACCTTCATTAAAATGGCATCTCTCTTATCACAGCCGTAGTTGTGATCTTCAGTACGGAGACTAGTTTGATGTAGCTCTCCAGCTCTACTCTATCCTGAGCTAGCCCTTTCATCTCCTCATATGAACGCCAAATTACATCCGTTTCAATGTGTTTACCGTATTCATCTATTGGTCTCCCTCTGCGGTTTTTACACCGCACACTTCCCTCCAATGCTAAATTTACGACTCCTTGATATCTACGAATGTGTCCTACCTGTCGATCCCTTCTTTTAGTCAAGTTTTGACAGAAATTCTTCTTCTACCCAATTCTGTTCAGTATCTCCTCATTTGTTATGCGATCCACCCAAGTAATCTTCCGCAGTCTTCTGTAGCACCACATTTCTAAAGCCACTATCCTCTTCCTGTTCGCATATTCATCGTCCATTTTTCACTTCCGTACAAGGCCTTCAGAAAGGACTTTTTAATGCTTAAATTGATATTCGATGGTAACAAATTTCTTTTTTTCCAAACGCTGTTCTTCCCATTGCCATTGTGCAATTTATATCCTCTGTACTGCGACCATCATTTTACTGCCCAAGCAACACAACCCATCTACGACCTCCATTTTTCCGTTATCTAATCTAATTCCTTCAGCATTCGTGATTTTCTTAGACTACAGCCCTTTACCCTTGTTCTGCTCTTGTTAATGTTCATCTTATGCGAACCTTTTAACACACTGTCCATTCCATTCATCTGCTCTTCCAGGTCCTTTCCTGCCTCAGACAGAATGCCGCGGTGGAGAAGCCAAGCGGTCTAAAGCGTCTCGCTGCGGAGTGCGGTTGCTCGCCGTGGAGGTTCGACTCCTCCCTAGGGCATGGGTGTGTGTGTTTGTCCTTACGTTAGTTTAACTTAGTTTAAGTAGTTTGTAAGCTACGGACTGATGACCACGCAGTTTGGTCCGATAGATTTGGAAACTTTTGAACATTTTTTTCTGACAGAATTACAATGACATCGACGAAATGCAATTTTTTATTACTTTACCCCGACCTTTAATTCATTCTCCAAATTTCTCTTTCCTTTCCTTTATAGCTTTTTCAATTTACAAATTAAATAACACTGGAGAAATGCTGCAACCCTGCCTTACTTCCTTCCCAACCACTGCACTCATTTCATGTCCTGCCGCGGTGGAGTAGCCGAGCGGTCTTATGCGCCTCGCTGCGAAGAGCGTGATTGCTCGCCGTAGCAGGTTCGAGTCCTCCCTAGGTGGATGCATGTGTTGTCCTTAGGTTAGTTTAGTTTGAGTAGTCTGTGATGACCACACTTTGGTCCGATAGATTTAGAAACATTTCTTCATGCCCTTCAACTCTAACAACCGTCGTCTGATTTTTGTACAAGTTGTAAATATTCCCTACATTTTACTCCTGCTTGCTTCAAGATTTGAAAGAGTGTATTTCAATCAACATTGTCAAAGCGAGAAATGTAGATTTCGCTTTCCTTAATCTATCTTCTAAGATAAGGCGTAAAATGAAAATGTTCAAATGTTTGTTAAGCTAATAGTACTTAACTGTGGCGTCATCTATCCCAAAATTTACAAACTACCTCATACTGACATAAGGACAAGACGAACATCTATGCCCGAGGGAGAATTTGAACCCCCGTCGGGTAACGGCCTCGCTTAAAATGATATTGCTTCCCGTGTTCCTACAATTCTCCTGATCCAAACTGATCTTACCCGATGTCGGCTTCTACCAGCTTTTCCTTCATTCTGTAAATAATTCGTGTTATAATTTTGCAATCACGACTTATTAAACTGATGTAATTTTCAGACCTGCCTGCACCTGCTTTCTTTGGAAAAGGGATTATTACTTTTAAAGTCTGAGGGTATTTCACCTGTCTCATTCATCTTACATTCCAGATGAAATAGTTTTCTCATGGCTGGTTATCCTAGAGGCTTCAGTAGCTCTGAAGAAATATCATCAATTCCACGGTCCTTGTTTCGACTTATGTGTTTCACTGCTCTGTCAAATTTATCTTTCACTATAGTAACTACTGTTTCATCTTCTTCCCTTTCTACAATATTGTTTCTAATTTTATATCCTTTATACAGCCCCCTACATATTCTTTCCACCTATCAGACTTCCCTTCATTGCTGAAATGTGTTTTCCCATCTGCGTTCTTGATATTCATAGAGCTGCTTTTCTTGTCTCCAAATGTCTCTTATTTCCCTTTCGGCGGTATCTATTTTTCCCTATTTTACATTCTTCTACAGACTTGCATTTGCCTTCTAGCCACTCCAAATGTTTATTAAGCTTGAGGGACTTAACTGCGGCCGGCCGCGGTGGCCGAGGGGACTAAGGCGCTTCAGTCACGGTCTGCACGGCCACTACGGTCGGGGGTTCGAATCCCCCCTCGGGCATGGATAATTGTGCCGTCCTTAGTTGTAGCTAGTTCATAAGTAGTTTGTAAGTTTAGGGACTGATGACCCCGTAGTTAAGTCCCATAGATTCTACAAACATTTGAAAATTTGAACTTAACTGCGGGGTCATCAGTCCCTAAACCTACAAACTACTTATGAACTACCTTATACTAAAGACGACACAAACATCCATGCCCGAAGGGGATTCGAATCCCCGGCCGTAGCGCCCGTGCAGACTGTGACTGGCACGCCGCAGACCGCTCGGCCACTGCGGCCGCCTCTAGCCATTCCTGCTTAGCTATTTTGCACTATTTGTCAATCTCATTTCTTAGTCGTTTGTAGTTCATTTTGTCTGTTTCATATACTGCATTATTATATTCTCCTTTCATCGATTAAATTCAGTGTTCGCTGTGATATCCAAGAATTTTATGTAGGTCTTCGGACCTGTTTTGCCCTTCACTATTTCATCTCTCAATGGTACCAATTCCTGTTCTACTTTTTTGTTTCCCCCCGTTTCTGTCACAATTGTCTGTCGTGATTCTTGAACCAGATGGTTGCTATAACTTAATAATTCTACCAGGCTGCTTCCTCTTTCATTTCTTTTGTCCAGTCCATATTCACCTACTACCTTCCCTTCCCTTTCGTTCCTTTCCCTCCCCACCTCTTCTTTTTCCTACTACCGAATTCCAGTCTCCCATAACCATTAAGTTTTCTTGTCCCTTAACTGAATGAATAATTTCCTTCGCATCCTCATACATTTCTTCGATCTCCTCATCAGAGCTAGATGGCACGTAAACCTGTACTAGTGTTGTCGGAGTTGGCTTCGTATCTATCATGACACAGATAATGCGATCATTGTGCTTCTCGTAGTAGTTTACCCGCATTCCTATTTTCTTATTCCTGACCTGACCAGAAATTCTGTTTCTCTTTTCACCGAACTTCACTAAAAATAATCCCCATCAATTTCTCTTTTTAAATTTATAACTTCCGTAACAATTCACTCTCCGATCCGTAGAATGCGAGTGTTGTCTCTCCTGATGACCACACCCTCCTGATTAGTCCCAGCCTTGGGATCCAATGGGTAGGGGTTTGTGACGTCTTTAGTGTAAGTTAATTCGTAAGTGGTTTGTAAGTTAAGGTACTGATGACCGCGCAGTTAAGTTGATTCCGAATGAGGGACTATTTTACCTCCGGAATATTTTACCCGAGAGAATGCCATCATCTTATATTCATACAGTAGAGCTACATGTCCTCGGGAAAAGTAACGGCTGTAGTTTCCCCTTGTTTTCAGCCGTTCGCAGTAACTGTGTGGCAAAGCCACATTAGCTGATGTTACAAGGCCAGCTCATTCAGTCATCCAGACCTTTGCCCCTGTAACTACTGAAAAGGCTGCTGCCCCTCTTCAGGATCCACACGTTTGTCTGGCCTCTCCACAGATACCCCTCCGCTGTGGTTACACTTGCGGTACGACTATTTGTATCGCTGAGGCACGCAATCCACCCCACCTCAATGTCTGTAAATCGTCGGGGTGGACAGCCTTATTACCGAAAAATATTTTAATGTACTGTAAACTATATCACTGAAACTTTTTCGTCAAAAACAATTCTATTGTAATAATATAATGATGATTACTACTCAGCATATCAAATTTCTCTATAAATGGGAATGAAAGTAATCCTGTGAAACAATTTCAGGGGAAAGTTAACACTGAAATGAAGAAGACTTTCTGTTACCATAAAGAAAATCCTATCTTCGATAAACCAGAACAAAATTAACTTTGTGTCATGGAGGAACATGGTAAAACTGCCCACGAAAACTTTGGCTTCGGCCCTGTTTATTTCGGCACTTTCATTGTGTCATTGTGGATAACACCTCATTCCAAAGGGATGTCGCTGACAGCAGAAGCACAGCGCATAATTAACACTAACAGAAACTAATTATGAAAATGGTTCAAATGTTTGTTAATAAAGTTAAGGCATGACACAATCAAATAACTCGAATCAAAATCCCAGGGAGAAAAATAAGAAGAGAACGGATGATTTTAATTGAATTGGACTGTATCCCGGCAAAGGGCCTACAATCATATCATTCATGACTTAAGTGGTTTGTGTGTAGTTGATTTATAAATTTTCCAGAGAACGAACTCTGAACTTTGACACAAAGACAGTCACAATGACTACTACGAAATTTTTTGAGGGAGATAACTTATCATGACGATAACATACTGGAAACCAAAATTAGCATTACAGTGGTGCTGTGACATTAATGCCGATAGCAAGAAAGAGATTTTTACCTCCTAGGTCTTTCTTCGGGTAATTTACAGTATCTTTCTGATTGCTCAGACACACTGCTACAACATTTACAATCACCTTTCTTTATCTGGACAGCTAACACTTCCTTCTACCTCACGTAATAACAGAACGACCACACAACAACTAACTCCAGCTCCAACTTAACTATTACCGGCGCATCAGTGCCCAAAGCTGAAAGAGCGTGGTTGCAGCTCTCAAAGATATTACACAGATATACTTAGCATAATACGAAGACCATACATTACAATAACATATAGAAGAAAATAGGTTATAACATAAACATAATTTTTTTATGAAATCGTAGTAACAAATACTTCCAAAATAGATGTTTAGACTTTGTTTGGGGACCTTACATTATAACCAGGTAGTCCGTATCTCCTGTACAGTAACAAGTGGACCGTCCAGCTCTTCAATTTCTGTTAGTGGCGATAACTTCACATACAAAAACATTGACATTGTCATCATGGCGTGGACTTTCAAGCGGACTGAACGATATGAACTTCGTTGGCGAGATATGGTGCTAGATCATTATCGGAAGCGGGAGCGTGGAATCAGTTTTCATTCCGATACGCAGGCCAACTGATGATAATGGACTGTTGCCAGTTATTCCAATGGAGTGAAAAAAAAGGAATAGCGTTGTATAGAGAGGAGACGAGCTGACGGTAAAAGAGAAACGGGGACAAAGAGATTCGAAAAACGAGCGCGCAGTGAGTAGCGCTTTCAGTGTATCGCGCGAAACGAGAAGTACTGCAGGTAAAATTGTTATAAGCCAATGAAAGAGAAATTACACACCTGGGGGTAATAGTAAACAGACACAGGTGGACAATTACCCCATTAGGGAAACAATAACACTCCCATTTTGTGAGCGAGGGAATTGCCAAGTGCAGCTAACAGGTGTTTTCACAGAGGAAAAACTTCTTTTCAGATTACATGAATGCACACGACATGGGTGACATAACTTCTGGCCACCCAGTGTCAGATGGAGTTTCTAAATGGCAGTTCTCGTGTGTTCTGATCATGTATTAGGAATTAATATAATAATTATCTTCTTAAGACATGGAACGCCACCAGTGACGCAACCAGGATTTTTTTTTTTTTTTTTTTTTTTTTGGGGGGGGGGGGGCTCTCGTATATAATGATATATTTAGACATTGAGTGTTGAAGCACACACACATTACATACATACATGCATACATGCATGCATACATACATGCATGCATAGTTAAATATACATACACATACAATTAATTGTGTAGCCGGTTATATTAACCAACGTGAAATTCGTTTATGGAATATAAATGCTATATATTTCAGAAGTAGAAATGTGCAGTTTTAAATGTTTAACCTTTGTATATTATTAATTTTCATTTATTTATTTAAGAAATGTTCCAGCCATTGGTTCAACATAGGAACAATAAATACAAAGTTAGCTTAGGTAAACAAACAGTGCAATAATTTAAAATGTTCAAATAAAATAATACATATTAAATGACAAAAAATTAATATAAACTATTGGACAGAAAAATACTGAAACTTCCTGGCAGATTAAAATTGTGTGCCGGAACCGGGACTCGAACCTGGGACCTTTGCCTTTCGCGGGCAAGCGCACTACCGACTGTGCTATCCCGACACGATTCACGATGCCGCCTCACAACTTTACTTCCGCCAGTACCTCGCCTCCTACTTTACAGAAAAATAATATTTGATATAGAGAAAAAATGTAAAATGATATATCATAACCCTTAGATTAGTTAAGCGAAACTGAATTCGATAGTGCCTGTCAGTTACTGTGAGCTGATGTTATACTCGACTACCGGAATAAATTAATAACTGCCGCGGCTGAGCGACCAAGCGCATTGAAGCGCTATGCTGCGATGCGCGAGGCCGTTCCCCGTCGGGGGTTCGAATCCCCCATCGGGCATAGATGTTAGTGTCGTCTTTAGTATAATGCAGCTCATAAGTAGTTTGTAACTTTAACGACTGATGATCCCGCAGTTAAGTCCCTTAAGCCTAACAAACATTTGAACATTTTAATTTGCCGACCCCGACACTCTCCTAATGCAGCCTCTGAACAGTTCATAGAAAACTTGAGTCTAAACACAAATAGGTACACTACTCATACAATTATAGTTGGCGGTGACTTAAATCTACCATCCGTATGTTGACAAAAATACACCTTCTGACCATATACATCTTCCGAAATTGTTGTAAATGCTTTTCTTAAATTATTCTGAACAATTAGTTCACAAGTCCATTAAAACTGTAAATGGTTTCGGAAACACACTTAAGCTCTTAGTCACAGATACTCCTGAGCATCACAACGGATACAGGGATAAGTGAACCCAAAGTTGTAGCGAGGTCAAATCTGTAACAAAGATTTTCACCAAAGCTAAACGCTAAATACGTCTACTAAAAAAAGATAATAATTCGTTTGACATCTTCCTAGGAGACAGTCTCAATTTCTTCTAAATTAACTATGTAAGTGAAGACCATATTTGGGTTACATTCAAAGGAATAGTATCAACACTATTGGAGGGATTCCTACCAAATAAATTAATAAAAGACTGAACTGGTCCCCCATGGTACATAAAACAGAACAGAAAGCTTTTGCAGAAAATTTAGACGAATTCAAAATCCCAAAGATTGCAGATGTTTTACTGAAGCTCGAAATTTAGCGCGGCCTTCAATGAGACATTCGTTTAATATTTTTCACAACGAATATCGTCGTAGAAATGTAGCGGAAAATCCAAAGAGATTCTGGTCCTATGTTATCTACAGCCTTTATTGCGCGATAGCGACGGTAATGTTACTGAAAACAGTGCCACTAAAGCGGAGTTATTAAATGCAGTTTTCAGAAATTCTTTCATCAAATAAGACGAAGTAAATACTCCACAATTCGAAATGAGAACTGCTGCAAACATAACATAAAAGTAAATACGCTTGGTGATCCAAAAGAAATCACCTTATCAAATAAGTGATTGACAGACGAAATGTCAAATATGTTTTCAAAAGTTTCTAATGCATAAGAAAAACAAGTCTAATACATTTGTCTATGATAATCTTTTGTAACAATTATTTTGACCATGCGTTGTTTCCATAGCTTTTACTGGCCTGATTAAGGATAATCAACAACATGGTGAGAAACTTTAATTTTTAAGGACTACAGCTAAATGTACTTCACGTCTGCTATTAATTTTGGAGATATGGGAATCATTTCAACACTACAGCTGCCGAACTTGTCAATCTTAAGAGCAGATCTGTTTTAGGGTGTGTATTTTAGATGCTATTCTAAAGTTCAGATTCTTCTTAAAACCTAAAGTGAACCTTATCTGTTTAACAAAAATGATTTTTAGGAGCTAACTGCGGCTCTGAAGTTACAGGAATAATTTTAGAACTCACAATCATTGACGGTATGGCCATAATACTAGAAGGTAGAAAAAAATTCTCTTAACGTGTCAACTGTAGGAGTTTTTACCTATATAGGAAATTGCAAATTGAATAGCGGTATATTTAACTATAAGTTCTGTTTGCAGGAGGATCATTTGAGTGATGTTTAATGTATTTGCTACGTTGAGTCAAATTTCACCGCGTATTGATTAAACGCTAGTGAACCGGACTGTGATCAGCTAGCTTCACCATTAAGTTATTTAAGGATACTGACGTCTGATACACTCTTTTTATTTTTACGTCTTATAAAGTTCGCATCGTTAGGTGGTCCTCACATGTGTTCTCTACGTTCAATACGTCTCCGTTCTTCGAAAGCAGTTTTCCCTTGCAATGATCGTGTTTTCGGCGTAAGCACATCCACACCTTATTATCGCGTAACCATTGTACTGGGAAAAAGGCCAGCCCTTGTAATAACTTCCATACTGACGGTCGTACCACGAAAAGCGGAAGTGACCAGTGTGCATAAGTCGGGACACCGTCCACCGAGGTCTCGGGTCGGGATGGCTGGGGCCCCGGAGGGGGGGGGGGGGTGGAGGATGAGGAGGAGACAGGGGCACCCGACCCTTCGGAGCAGGTGAAAGTGTGGCAAGTGTCCGGCGTGGCAAGTGTCCGGACACCCATATCCCCGGAGGTATTTCATATCAAGACCGAAATTTCTAAGCGTAGTTAAAATCACATTGGCTAAACCTTTTCCTGTAAGGTCAGTCACATCAACGAAAGTTAAAAATTTTTCATTTATATTTTCATCATGTACGTACCTGAGAATAATAGCAAACTGGTCTGTCTTCGATATATCAGAAGTTTCATCAGCTAAAACACTAAAATACTTAGCTTTCCTAATTTCTTCTATGATACATTTGATCACGAAATTTCCCAATTTTTCAATAATTTCATTTTGGATCTTTCAACTCACATAAGTGGCATTTAGTGCAGCTGTTTGTAAATGAGTTGTGAGAACTTCATCACCTGCATCCATCCTGAAGCGTAGTAACGCACGAAATTTTCCATCTTTAAGAGCAGGTTTCGCATCAGTTAATGGACCACTATCATAGTGTTCACGAAGAGGTAATTCATTACTTCCACAAAACTCAATAGTTTTAATGATAGGAACTAGTCTGAAACAAATGCCACAGCCTATAGTGTCTATGAAATTACAATAAAAGCAAATCACTGCTTATAATTGAGCTAAGTAATAATTATCTGCCTCTATTTTGGCGTTTTTGCTGCAATCTCACAGAGTCCAGTTTATCAAGAATATTCTCATTCTTGATATAAGACTGGATGAAAAGAGATGATTTTTCTACAGCAGCTTTGTGGTATTCATTGCAACTGTGTTTGCTAAAATATTCTACAGCATGTTTCCATTTCTGCAGTGTTTCTGTGACAAGTTTCATACGTTTCTGATGACTGCCTTTCCCGACTGTAACTGGAGGAAAAACAACGCACAATTTACTCACTGCCCCTTTAGATTTTTCGCTATAAGCTACCCATTTATATTGGGATAACCAATGAGGCTGGAAAGTACGTTTCTTTTTGGACACATTATCTTCTGGAAACGTGTAACGCTGATCCGGTACCCAGCAGTTTGTTAAATATCCGTATCTCTCTTCATCTGAAATAAACAGTGAGCACACTTTATTACCAATGTCATTTATTCGTTCACTCAAACTTGAATGTGTTGAAGGCACATCAGTGCCAGCTGTCTCCTGTTTAATATTAGGCCTAACTACATTGCTTTTACCACTGTCACGGTCATCTTCCGAAACCACACGCTTTTTAATTAAAAACTCCGAAATAGATGATTGTTTCCTCTTTTTAGAAGGAATCATTTTATATCGCCTGCCGCAACGTATTACGTGAACATTGAAACAAACAACAATCCCATTTGAAACACCAACAAAAGAAAAGAACAAAATGAATATAAACAATCAGTTCACCAACACCGAAACTTTTAGTTCCGTAGTTAGTATACAATGCAGAAGCAGGCATGCAGCCAACACAATGCAATGAATGTGGTTGCAATGGATGTGTGCGCTGTATAATTTTTTATCTACTTCTACGTGATATATAACTTACTGATAAATTCCTTGCGTACTTGATTAGTAGGTATTGAACTTGTACTTAGCAATGAACACCTTTCAGTTTCGCGTATGGTTACGCTTTAAATTTAATTCGGTTAATAGAGAAAAGTACTAAATTACAATAGAGTAGACTTCCTTCAGAACGGCGTTCAATAGTCAGGAGTTCGTATGCTGCCAAACAGATTGTTTCGGCTGTGACTGTCAAAGACGTAGACAGCATTGTTGGGACAGGAAGCGTTCGTATAGGCCTATTATTCGGCAGATCTTGGCTGTCATTATGCACAGGTTTCACATTGCTTTGATTGCCAGCATTCTTAGCAATCGTTAGAGTAGTGAACTTAATATCGTAGTGACCTGTGGAAGTTTAATTTAAATTTAAGCAGCGATCATTATCTCGAAACCGAAATCTTCCTCAAGCTGTAACCAGGACAGGACTTCCTGATTTACATAGCATTAGAAAAATCTTTTATTACAAATGATAACAATTTCGGAAATAAAAACAAACTCGAGTTTCTTTAGTTACCTAAAATATTGTACAGTACACATAACTGACCCAAAGTAAATGTATTGAATAAAAAATTGGTACCTGCTGTCGTAATTTTGAGCTGATTTTAGTAATCTAACGATTCTACCAATCAATATTTAAGTAAAAACATAATGTTACAAACGTTTTCTCTGTATACGTTAGCTGAAAGCATACTAAAAGGTATCGTCCGAGAGTCGGACGACAGGCATTTTCGATAATTCGGCACCGTTTCGGTCCCGAACGTGCCGAACTATCGGACTTTTACTGTAACGTAATTGACAAAAAAAGTAAATAAATAAATAAATAAAAATACAAATAAAAAAGAGTAATTTTCTAACATTAAATATTAATTTAAATGCAAGGAAGACTTTTATGAAGGGATTTGTGTGGACTGTTGTCTTCTACAGGAGTGAAACATGAACGATAAATAGTTTAACAGGAAGAGGATAGAGTCATTCGAAATGTGGTGCTATAAAAGAATGCTCGAGATTAGTAGACAGGTCGCATAGCTAATGAAAAAAAAAATGTTCAAATGTTTGTTATGCTTATGGGACTTAACTACGGTGCCATCCGTCCCTAAACTTACAAACTACTTATGAACTACTTACAAACTAGGACGGCACAAATATCTATGCCCAAGGGGGGATTCGAACCCCTGACCGTAGTGGCCGTGCAGACCGTGACTGAAGCGCCTCAGTCTCCTCGGCCACCGCGGCTGGTCCATAGCTAATGAGTAGGTACTGAACAGAATTGGAATGTATGTCACACCTCGACTAAAAGAAGGGATTGATTGGTAGGACACACTATTATGCATAAAGGAATCGTTAATTTAGCATTGGAGGGAAGTACGTGGGGAAAAATCGCAGTCGGATAACTAGATTCAAATGGATGTGGGTTGCCTTTATTATGAGGAGATGAAGAGGCTTGCTCAGAATAGAATGAGGTGGAAAGCTGCATCAAACCAATCTCCAGACTGAATATCATAACAAATGTTCAAATGTCTGTAAATCTATCAGACCAAACTGCGTGGTTATCAGTCCGTAGCTTACAAACCTGGGTAAACTAACCTACGGACAAACACACACACCCATGCCCCAGGGAAGACTCGAACCTCCAGGGCGAGCAACCGCGCGTTCCGCAGCGAGGTGCTTTAGACCGCTCGGCTACTCCACCGCGGCAATATAACAACAACATATTAAGCTCCAATTTATCACTGTGCACAAGTTCATTCGTCCCAAAAAATAAAAAAAATTACGTGAAATTTGTGTACTCTAAAATAAATTAAGAATGTTTGAACTCACAGTTTCCAAACAAGGATAAACAGAAGTCCGTATAATACCTTGGTAAAGTTCACCAATTTCCTAGAAACTGTGAAGTTATAATCCCGTACATCAAGCACAAATATTACAAAGTTCTAAATGGTACCAGATTCACAAGAAAATTTGAATGTCCAGTATGTTAACCGCCAGACACGAAAATTTCTGCAAGTCGACAAGCGGCTTACACTGCAAGTCTTGCCGCAAACTGAGAGGTCCTTAATCGAGAAGAGTCGACTGCTTAAATTCAAACCTACTTATAAGATCCTCTGAAATGGACGATTTCATCAGTTTGATTAGAAAATCCATCTGTATCCAGTCCACATCGTTTCCTTGCTCATTAATTTTGCTAATGAATGCTTATTTAGTTAAAAGTCCATAACTGTACTGATTTTGCTAAATAAACACAATTAATTTATCTCATCTACAGAGGTTTGTACTAGTTATAGAATATGTGTACTAGCGTTCTTTTACGTGAATAAATTCTGCATCTTAAATGCCTAAGGTTTGTCACAAATATCATTTGTTACTGAGTAAGAGTCCGATAGAGCTCTGCAAAATCTACTCATTGCCACTTCATACCTTAAAATCATAAGATTGTAAATTTATAGTCACTACAAATCGTTCATTGTTAAAACTAAGGGTATGACCGAAGTAGTATTTACACATTAATCTCAAGATTCTTTTTTAATCTTAGGGTACTAATTTCCTGTACCGTGCTATGTTTGCCAATAATCAATTTCTTTCTATTATAGTAACCTAAATCGTTTTGCGAGAGTCAGCAACTGCACTAATTTTTTAAACAACGTATTATCTTATTCTCAGTTGCGAATGGGTTTTTACATTTACATGATTCACTACAGAGTACTTTAATCTGTCAGGAAACTGACCATTCTGAAAGGAAAAATTACAAATATCGCTTAGTGCTGAGCTAACATATGGAGAACAGTAGAATACTGCTAGATACCCCATCATATCCACAAGAGTCCTTAGTCTTTAGTGATTTAATTATTGACGGCATCTCCCTTAAGGAAGTATCATGGAGGACCATTTCAGGTAACAGCGTCGCAAAGGCATTTTCTAAAATGTTATATGATTACCTACAGAAACTAGAGTTCTGTTTAGGTTGTAACCTGACCGGCCTACGCTGCGGACAACATTATAATGACCCGTGTGCCCAACGAAACAATAAAAAATGTTCAAATGTTTGTAGAGATTATGGAAATTAACTACGGAGTCATCAGTCAAATGTTCAAAAGTTTGTTAAGCTTAAGGGACTTAATTACGGGGTCATCAGTCCCTAAGCTTACAAACTACTTATGAACTAACAAATACTAAGGACGGCACAAATATCCATTCCCGAGGGGGGATTCGAACCCCCGACCGTAGTGGCCGTACGGACCGTGACTGAAGCGCCTCAGTCCCCTCGGGCACCGCGGCCAGCGGTCATCAGTCCCTAAACTTACAAACTACTTATGAACTAGCTAACACTAAGGAAGGCACAAATATCCATGCCCGAGGGGCATTCGAACCCCCGACCGCAGCGGCTGTGCAGACCGTGACTGGCACTACACAGACCACTCAGCCACGGTGGCCGACCTTAACGAAACAATTACCCGGATTAAGCTATCGGAGGTGAAACCGATAACGTAGTTGGAAGTTACACACACAAACGATACTTAACAGGTCATTTCCAAATGACGATCGTTTGGGGACAAAACTGTAACTGAATGAACAATTTTGACTAGGTGAAAATTAATACGGTCGCCAGCTCGTTGTAGGAGCAACATTTTGAAATTGATGGAAATTTTGTATGCAGTAGCAGTAATTACTGTTTGTCTAATTAGGACACAAAACGGACACAGACTGCAGATTAAGCGAGCACAGCCACGATATCAGGAAACAGAGCAATGTAGAACCACTAAATTTAACCCACTTACACAATTGCAACAATCAATGAAAATTATTCTAATGAACTGGAAAGTTATCGTAATAAAATTTTGCATGCACAACTTCTACATGATAAATCAAACCATCACCGTAATGCTTGCGATGATATTTAACTGTACTTTGATCATCAATAATAATGCAGACTGTCGTAACTGCTTTTTATCCATAACGACTGTTTGAATGGTTACGAAAAATTACTGATTACAAAATTAAGCAGTTTACACTTTCTACAACAACTTGATTTAAATATTGTTTCTGATATATAGTTTCATAACATTAACTATAGTTCATTATGTTAACTACAAACTTGCTTATCAAGTAGCAGCTAATAATTACTCAAACTGCACGTTATAAACCATAAACTGAACTTTGCAAGGTATTCTTTTTGGCACTCATAGACTGAAGAATTAAATCACAATCAATAATTACTAGTTTCTGTCATTCAGCTGTTACTCAATGCACTCGTTATTAGTAAATGGCAATTGTTAAAAATTTAACTTTGCAAACTTATTGCTGGTGCAAATTACTTTTTACTGATTTAAAATACTGTAAGGTTTCTTTTATTTTAATAAGTGCTTATGGTTCATGTTGAGCCTCGGAAAATTGAAGGTAGCGGGAAAAGGAACCTGCTTGGTAGTGTATCGGGTTAAGAACTGTTGACGCTAAATAATTGCAACCTGGTTCACTATTGACTTTCAGCAAAGCTAAACGTTGGCTTAGGCGTATAATTCTAAAGACGGCAAATTTCTGAGATCTTACTTCGCAGCGACGATGCGTCGTAGCTGGTAACTATTGCTGGTACGTAATAATTTGAGTAAAACTGGTATCTTCCTGCCGAAGAAATATTATTTGCATTAGGCACACAGTGTTCAAAAAATGTTCAAATGTTTGTAAAACTATCGGACCAAGCTGCGTGGTCATCAGTCCGTAGCTTACAAACTACTTAAACCTAGTTAAACTAAGAACAACACACACACACACACACACACACACACACACACACACACACACACACACACACACGCCCCAGGGAGGACTCGAACCTCCACGGCGAGCAACCGCGCGCTCCGCAGCGAGACGCTTTAGACCGCTCGGCTACTACACCGGGCCCACACAGTGTTCCTCTCGACGATGTTCATATCGATGTGTTATGTACGAAGAATGCATACATTAGGGCAAATCGGTTTAATTTGGCGATATGGTCTATGGCAGTAGACAACACTGTGTCTCAGATTGGTTCGAGTCCCGCTACGACACAGTCTTTTAATCTGCCAGGAAATTTGATATCAGCACACACTATGCGGAAGAGTGAAAGTACCATTCTAGAAATATCATGTAGGCTGTGGCTAAGCCATGTCTCTACGATATCTTTTCTTCGAGGAGTGCTAGTCAAGCTTCTGTGAAGTTTGGTAGGTAGGAGGCGAGGTATTCGCGGAATTACGGCTCTGAGGAAGGACCGTGAGGCGTTCCAGGGTAGCTTAGTACGTAGAGCGCTTGTCTCCTAAAGCTTTGGATCCCAGTTTTAATCTCCCAGGATTGTGGATATAAGGACACACTCCTGTGAAATGTGACAATACCTGCGTACTTCGAGACAACTTGCAGCCATTATTGTCATTACGTTCTCAAATAAACGTTGTAATTTCATGGGAGACAATACGCCTGAAAAGGCAACAACTAACCACGAATTTTTTGAAAAAGTTACTGGACAAGAAGTCTATTTCTGTGGTCAATGCACAGGACTACACCAAAATAGGACGCACAAGTGTAGTGTAGGCAGTTTCTTTCGTAGAACTGTTGCATCTTCTAAATGTTCTTACCTATGTTATTTTACGTGTGTTCTTTCCAATTTAAGGTATTCGTAATTGTTACTCATAGATATTTAGTAAAATTGATGGCC
Source organism: Locusta migratoria (assembly GCA_026315105.1). Classification (NCBI taxonomy): domain Eukaryota; kingdom Metazoa; phylum Arthropoda; class Insecta; order Orthoptera; family Acrididae; genus Locusta; species Locusta migratoria. The sequence continues at coordinate 452,361,607 of CM048744.1, forward strand.
TGTTGGTTTGACTGATTTATCGTGTAACTGAAGTATAACGGATTTCTTATGGATGATATGGATGATCTCACATTTATCATTATCAGTTGCCAATTTTTGCACCATGCGGATATCTTTACCCGTTCGAACTCTAATGAAACGAATTGAATATGTCACTTCCTGGACATAATTCGGCACTGGTACCAGTTGGAAAATTGTGGAGGGTTTTAGAGGAAGCATTACATATTATCATTACCGAAACAGTTGTTCGCGGCAATGTTGAGGACGTTTTGCTTTTTTTCCGGCCGTGGACCCGAGACCTGTGGAACAATTACGACCTCTCTAATCACTCAGTGTAGTTCCAACGATTTGTTGAATCCGTGCCAGGGCGAGTTGGTAAATTTGCCACTCCAAGGAGGTAGAACGTGATATTATTAGAAGGTCCCCCTTAACTTTCGTCACTTCATTCAGTAGTCTTTCCGGAATCCTGAATAGCGATTAAGGTTTTTGGACTCTGGTCAACTTAACGACGAAATGTATCATCAGTGCTATCCAGCTTTGGAGATTCGGTGGTTACACAGGGTGCTACAAAAAGGTAGGGCCAAACTTTCAGGAAACATTCCTCACACACAAAGAAAGAAAATATGTTATGTGGACATATGTCCGGAAACGCTTAATTTCAATGTTAGAGCTTACGTTATTACTTCTCTTAAATTACATTAATCATGAAATGGAAACACACAGTAACAGAATGTACCAGCGTGACTTCAAACATTTTGTTACGGGAAATGTTCAAAATATCCTCCGTTAGCGAGAATACATTCATCCACCCTCCGTCGCATGGATTCCCTGATGCGCTGATGCAGCCCTGGAGAATGGCGTATTGTATCACAGCCGTCCACAATACAAGCACGAAGAGTCTCTACGTTTGGTACCGGGGTTGCGTAGACAAGAGCTTTCAAATGCCCCCATAAATGAAAGTCAAGAGGGTTGAGGTCAGGAGAGTGTGGAGGCCATGTAATTGGTCCGCCTCTACCATTCCATCGGCCACCGAATCTGTTGTTAAGAAGCGTACAAACACGTCGCCTAAAATGTGCAGGAGCTCCATCGTGCATGAACCACATGTTGTGTCGTATTTGTAAAGGCACATGTTCTAGCAGCACAGGTAGAGTATCCCGTATGAAATCATGATAACGTGCTCCAGTGAGCGTAGGTGGAAGAACATGAGGCCCAATCAAGACATCACCAACAATTCCTGCCCAAACGTTCACAGAAAATCTGTGTTGACATGAATCGAGGAACTGCAGTACATACTAACGACACAGTTGGGTATGTTGACAATTGTCTCCACGAATTATTTCAATTTACATTTAAAGAGAAACACTAAAATGAGCTCGAACATGGAAATTAAGCGTTTCCGGACACATGTCCACATAACATATTTTCTTTCTTTTTGTGTAAGGAATCTTTCCTGAAAGTTTGGCCGTACCTTTTTGTAACAGCCTGTATATGCATATAGTTCCGTTTCGTACGGTATTACTATCTAATTTACTTTCTATGACGTGTAGCTTTATTGGAAATATTTGTTACATTAATTTTACTGAACTGAAGAGAAGAGCTTTCATCCAAAGCTATGCTTCAGTACTTCTGTTCGAAGCAGCATGTGAGGAAGATAATCACTGGGAAGTAAAAGCGTCGTAAAAGCAATGTAAAGCGACGGCGTCGCCGAGATTAATTGCATTCGTCGGAACGCTGACCAATTCGTGTTTCAGCTTTGCATTAAAACACGGCGATTAATTACTTTGGAGTTTCATTAGGATAATGGTGGAGGCAGAGCAGCTACAGCGCGGGCCGATGGACTGATTGATGGAGAGGACGGCGTCAGGGCAGAGTGGGACAGAGGGAAAAGTGGTAGAAGGGGGAGGGGGTGGCTGTTGCGTCGCGACAGCAGCGCCAGCGCCGCCTGGGCCGGCGGCCGGCGTCGTTAATCTCTGGGCGCGACGCGTCCGCGGGGAGCCGGCGAGTTTTCTGCTCCGCCGGTCCCATCTCCTGTCCTGCACTTGCTGCGGAGGCGTGCTGGGTCACCAGGGGCCCTAGTAATGTATAGCGCCTACCAAGACTCCCTCGCTGTACAGTAGCACAGTATTCTGATGCACGGGGTTAATAAGTATACGATCACCTGAAACGACAGGCCCAGGAGAGCGATTTACGACGGTTATCTGGAAATTAATGTTACAAGGCGTGTAGCCTCAGTATGGAATCACTTATCAGTGGTCTTATTCATGGAATGAATGACATTAACGAGAATGGGTAAAGTTGAAAATGTGTAACCTGCTCTGATTAGAACCTGGCTCTCCTGTTTCTATGCAGTTGCGATGACCCCTTCACCACTGGGGACACAAAGTTCAACACAACTGCACAGATTATTCAAAGACGTCTCCCGTCAGATACAAATGTTCAATGAAATAAATCGCAATTTGCGATCACTTATAGCTTCACTGTACTAGGTTTAGATGTAATACCAATGTGCAGCGAATGAAAATTTGTGCCCGGCCGGGATTCGAACCCGTGATCTCCTGCTTACTAGGCAGTCGTGTTGACCACTCCGCCACCGACGACGCAGTGACCAACATGACTGCAGAGGACTCTTCCCTGCACGTCTCCCGCCACACAAAAATCTCCATTCGCCACACTGTCTCTTTCGTACGGTAATGGGACTTCAGTTCTTGAAACTTTAATTCCGAAGACGACGGAACCACTTCGCCGGCTGCAGTGGCTGAGCAGTCTGCGGCGCGCCAGTCACGATCTGCACGGATACTACGGTTGGGGGTTCGAATCCCCCCTCGGACATGGAAATTTGTGCCGTCTTTAGTATAAGCTAGTTCATAAGTAGTTTGTAAGTTTAGGGACTGATGACCCCGTACTTAAGTCCCATAAGCCCTACAAACATTTGGACATTTGGGAACCACTACAAAACTGTTCCAGAGATTTAGCAGACAGCCGACTGCTCCATTCGAAACATCAACCGAAAAGGCTGTGCTAACTATATACTACTCCTTCCACATCGCAAGCAACGGGTTATTCACTACGCTCGTAACTACTTTGAAGGACAAGAACAGGTGCAAACATGTAACGCTTTTGTATTTGTTGTGAATAAATAGTTGCCATTATATAAGTTCCAACTTTCGTATATATAGTGTCTGTCTTTCTAACATGTCCAAAAGAACAGACACCACATATACATCACTTATAATTGGACCAACACACTATATCAGCCATTGTAAATCCCTTATTTCCTAGTTTCGGTAACACATTGTTACAATCTTCAGGAGCCTGTTTAGTTCACTGTTCCAATAGAACCAGGATCCTTGTAGAAGATAATGTGTGTAGACCTATGTTTTATGTCTAACGAAGTATCAACAGACTGTCAGTTAACGGTATGGAATGTCCGTGGGGGCGTTGGTACCACTGTCGAGTTCCGGGAAACAATCAGAAGGAACGACTAACCCCATCAATCAGTAGCACGTCAAAAGTGTTGCGGTAACAGGAATGAGCATTCTCATTCTCACCATACACCAGAGATCAAACTACAATGCGCTGGTGCCACTCATTCTTATTCAGCCAAAAAACAAACTCTGCAAAAGGCGAGACAAATCATGCTGTCAGTGTTTTGGGCCAGAAAAAGTAATCTGTTCGTCGATGTTTTGCGAAGAGGTGAGAGAGTAAATGCTGCAAGGTTTTGTGAGACCATGAAGACCTATAATAAAGTTCCCTAAGTGGCGAACGGTTCTTAGTTTTATCAAGCTTTAAAAGGAAGAAAAGGCACTCACAAATATTAGTGGAACCAAATATTGCGAGAACTTTGGCAACGAGCTTGTGAAAAACGGCTATAAAAGTCATCCTAACCTTTACACAAAGGAAAGCGGTCCTTCATGTGCAAATTACACTGCAGCTCAATCTCTGGTTGAATCACTTGTGATACGTTTTCTGCCCGAAGGGAAAACAAGCGAACAAATATCTAAGACCGGTTGAAACAAATTTCTCTGTTTTCAAACTCATCTTGTAATTTGCAAGGATTCGAAAATAACCTGAAAAATTCACATCATCTTGAACGCCGTCTAACGCAGAGAAGTATTCACAATTCTCCCCATACAACGGTTTTTTTTAATTCTTCAACGATCTGCAGTAAATCAGAGCGATTTTAGCCTTGGATTGAAATGCACGAAGAATTTAAATGACCTGTTACGTCACTCAAAAAAGCCCATTTCGCTAACCACTTAAGATCAGGACGTAATTATTTTGGATGTCCTTTAATGTCCAAAAGGTATTGAATTCGTCCCTCAAGGAGAATTGCCGTTGAAGCACTTTCCCACTACTGAGCCAGCAATTCCTTTCATTGGCGACGTGCGAGTCTTGTGAGCGAAGATGACTATCCGTCCCTTTTTTCTTTTCTTTTTTTAATTGGCATTGTTCGCATTGACTGTATCAGACAATGGACTGCCGCGAATAAGGAACAGCCGACTTCATCCATTTATGACCTGACGTAACTGAGGAATCTCGTAGCGCACGTGCTCAGTCCGTTGTTACACTAGTCTGGCATTTTAAACCCACTGACAAACCTAACACGTTTTCCAAGTCTAAAATTATCGAAATATGTGTATGTGTCTTTTAATTGCATAAGGTCGAAAAAGTCTTCGGTGACACGCAGGCTGTAGTCGACAACCCGAATGAAAAACACCAGCTGAGATACATCCGAAACGTCCGTGGACTCATCATAAGCGATAGAAAATAAAACAAAGTTCACTGTACCATATCTGAGGCCATATCTTCGACACGGAAAGCAAAATATTGAGGCTAAAGAGCAAATTTTTCATTTTTTCCCCATGATGTATGTTGTACAAATAGAAGCCGCCGGGTCGACAAGGCAACGTCTCATGAGATTTTCAGCCGCAAAGGGTTTCCCTGTTTCCGCAATTTTCATGGAACATTTACAAGCAGCACTCAAACTTTTCCCTTCACGTTCCTGTTCCTACCACGACCAGAAAGGTCAACCTTATAATTAATTTATTGCAATACTTTTTTCTACGACTTTTATGATTTTCAAAATAGTTTCATTTATATAAACCCAAATAAAATCTAACAAAATAATGATTTTAGCTGCAAGTTACTCAGAAAATCACTCACTGTCGCTAGTAAGTACAGCGAAATGTGGTCGCAAAATATTTTTTATTTATTGCAGTATTTTCCGTTTAATGAACTGAAAACATAGAAGAAACTACAAGGTGTGTTTACCCATCCAACAAAACACGAATACAAAAAAAGGAAATATTCATAGACTATATGACATCAACTGCGATTGGGCAAAGCTGAAAATGTGTACCCAGCCGGGATTCGAACCCGGGTCTCCTGCTTTCTAGGCAGTTGCGCTGACCCCTACACCACTGGGGACACAGTGATCACCGCACCTGCAAGGACTACCCATGCACGCCTCCCGTCAGATAGAATCATTGCCCGTCACCGGCGTATTATATACATACATGTGGCGTCTGTTCCGAAGAACAGACGTCACATTCTGATCCTGCAGTTGTTATTATTTAATATTCATAGAATATATGACATCAACTGCGATTGGGCAAATCTGAAAATGTGTACCCAGCCGGGATTCGAACCCGGGTCTCCTGCTTTCTAGGCAGTTGCGCTGACCCCTACACCACTGGGGACACAGTGATCACCGCACCTGCAAGGACTACCCATGCACGCCTCCCGTCAGATAGAATCATTGTCCGTCACCGGCGTATTATATACATACATGTGGCGTCTGTTCCGAAGAACAGACGTCACATTCTGATCCTGCAGTTGTTATTATTTAATATTCATAGAATATATGACATCAACTGCGATTGGGCAAATCTGAAAATGTGTACCCAGCCGGGATTCGAACCCGGGTCTCCTGCTTTCTAGGCAGTTGCGCTGACCCCTACACCACTGGGGACACAGTGATCACCGCACCTGCAAGGACTACCCAAGCACTGAGGCGCTTCAGTCACGGTCTGCACGGCCACTACGGTCGGGGGTTCGAATCCCTCCTCGGGCATGGATATTTGTGCCGTCAAAAAAATGTTCAAATGTTTGTAGAGTCTATGGGACTTAACTACGGGGTCATCAGTCCCTAAACTTACAAACTACTTATGAACTACTTACGAACTAGGACGGCACAAATATCCATGCCCGAGGGGGGATTCGAACCCCCGACCGTAGTGGCCGTGCAGACCGTGACTGAAGCGCCTTAGTCCCCGCGGCCACCACGGCCGGCTTTGTGCCGTCCTTAGTCTTCGTTAGTTCATAAGTAGTTTGTAAGTTTAGGGACTGATGACCCCGTAGTTAAGTCCCATAGACTATACAAACATTTGAACATTTATCTTGGGTATCGCTGCTAGCGTCTGGGCTGCAGAGATACAGAAAGGTACTACGACGAATTCAGAGGATTGTACTCGTTAGGCTTACCAGCGCCTTTCGCATGACACCTGTTGAGGGTTTGCTGGTGATTCTAGGGATTTGTCGATTGGATATCGTGTTACGTTACAGAGCAGCGATGTACTGGTTAGGGCGTGAGCAATATGATCGTGTATATGAGATCACAGGTGTTAGATAAAAGACAGTTACGATCCTGGAAATTAGATGAGTAGCAGACTGATTGGACTCTACAATTACTGTATTACTCTATAATTACTGTATCCAGTACATTTCGAAAGATTAGAAACAACACGGTAAGTTGCTCCTACTCCAGGTATGGTACCCCTCTGGTACACCTATTAACAGGTCATGGTCCATATCCAAAATATTTACAACGCTTTAAATCTATTAAATACACCAATCTGTGAATGTAGATATGAGGGTACTGCTGAACAAATGTTCAAATGTTTGTGAAGCTTAAAGGACTTAACTGCGGGGCATCAGTCCCTTAACCTACAAACTACTTATGAACTACCTTATACTAAAGAAGACACAAATAGCCATGTCCGAGGGGAGATTGGAATCCCCGACGGGGAACAACCTCGCGCATCGGAGCATAGCGCTTGGGCACTTCTCCTCTGCGTACTGCTGATCACATCGTTCTAAGTCTCCCCCGTTTCCAGAAAGAGAGTGATGCAAACTATTAATACTGCGATCTGCAAACAGTCGTAAGGGACCAAACCTTGTGGGTTACAGTTAGTACTGCTTTACAACGAATATCTAAAAGGCAACTACTTAACTTTCTGTCTATAGTTCCACATCGACGATCCTGAAGCCAAAAATCTCTACATATCAAATAAAATATAAACAAACTATCTAAAAAGTTAAAAAAATTAAATTAAATTAAGAACTGAAAAAAAAAGAAAAAGAAAAAACTTCTTAGCTAGTCACACGGATATGCGCAGACTCGAGGATGTTTGCTGAGGAAGGCATATGCCTGTGAGGATACTGTAGAATAGTGTAGTTCGAGTAGGTCTATAAGCAGTTATTGCCCTTGTTAGTTGGCAAACGTCAAGGTCTTCCGAGACTGCCAGGAACATATTTTGACAATTAGTCTTTAAGACCTTCACTTAAGCTTTTTTTCTGTAAATTTTCAATCCTTTTAAATTGCTTTGAATTTTATTTAGGTTAGTATTGTAAATGATTGCAGATAACATCAGTAATAATTACATTTACATTTATAAAACAGCGTATGAGACAATGTAAAATGATTATATACAACCTGTTTATAGTTTCAAGGTGAGAGTTCTAAATATTGTGGCAATAAATTGAATTTAACTGAATCTCGCTCTCGGCCTTTTCTGCGAGGCGGCACTTGCGGCTTGGAGTTCAGCGATAAGTCGCTGTCCGACGTCTCCTTGTGTGTTACAATGCTCTATTCTTCGGCCGTGTGCCCGTTTCCGCGCAAGAATTACACAAGGTAACATGTAAGTGCTTTGACCGTTGACTTTAGTGTGCTTATTTTTCGTTTGCATGGCAAGTGAACTAGCTAGTTACTCTCCTGAATGTGTCTTAGGATAGGCGCTCCTCGTCGCTCGCTATTACCTTGTTCTAACTTCCAGTAAACTGCGTTGTGTTAAGTATAATTCATGCTAGTAAACTGTGGGTCCCTTCCATTTTATAATCCTACTGGCTGACGTGCATTTAATGCTTGCTTGATTTAGCAAATAAAAAAGAATATATTAGTATATTTGCTCGGTACTAGCGAAGCGTATATGGAATTCTAAACTTGTGTGGAATTTAAAAGAATTACTTACCTATTGGTCACTACACAAGGTGCACACTCAGTTGTCATCATTTTCTACGATTATGGAGTATCCTTCGCAGCCCTTGCTTTCTGCCTTGGGGTAAGGTCAAATATTTGATGAAATTTATTCTATATCTTAATGGTAGCATTGTATGAGTTTGTGTTCTGTGTGTTTTTTACCTTTTCGAAATTTTAGGTTTGTTTCCTGTGGTACTGTTATATTGGAATATTTACTTATTTGTGATAATGTAGTAAAATGGCCATCTGGAAGAGCCTGGCTGAAGTGTATTAAAGAAATCTATATGTGTTAAGTCTCTTAGGCTTATTAATTACCAACCAATTTTATATTTCAGGTGGTATGCTTGTGGGTCTAGTTTATTGCATCTGTTTTACGTTAAAAGATTAGGAGTTACTTCGTAAGTGTCAATCTTAAATTTATTAAGAGTAAGTTCCTTACAAGAGGCTGTTTATTAAGGCATATCTGTGTTTTGTACTTGCACTGTACTGGCTTGCGAGGGTGTTGATCTATTTTGCAATGCGGTTACGCCCGTAAGTTCAGGTCTGCCTGAGACGTGGACGGGAGGTGGACGGTAGTGCTATACAGTAGGCCTCCAGCGTATTAAATCCATCAGCTGGTGACTCGGATTGTGTGCGAGCGATTGTGGTTTATACCTAAGTAAGTATTTTGCCTCCTTCTAGCACCGGGATATAGACTCCTGTCGAATTGAACTTTCGAGAGTTTCTACCTTCGCGGGTATGTAATTGGGAGTTGATACCTTTGAAAAGACTGTTAGTTAAAAAAGAAAAAAAAGTGATATTTAAAATGTTTCATCTGTGGTTTGTTTATTAATCTTATAATGTGGTCTTGGGAATGGTTGAACAATATTAGTTTCGTTAACGATTAGAAGTTTTAGTTTATTAATTGCTGGTAATTTATGTTTAGTGCTTAGTAATCTTGCTTGTGCCTTTTCTTGTTAATACATTTGAAAATTGTTAAATTCACACGGGCCTGACAATGCTACGTTTCCCAACGCCTTGTTTGGTCCTCAGTTCCCGTTTCTAGAATCGCCCTATCAATGAGGCTACGACGACATACTAAACATTTAGCACGACCTTCGGAAGCAGCACAAAAATTAATTTCCGGCCCTGGTTTAAATAGTCAAAAAGCGCCAATCTTTTCTTTCTTCTTTTGTCTAGCAGTTGACCATCCATCTCGATACACTGTAGACTTTGTTGACTAACGGATTTGAGTCGTATCAGTGCTTCTGACCGCTGGTGGCTGTAGCTGTAGGCCCCTTGTGGGGTGTTCTACCTTGTCTGGAAAATATATAAAAGGAAAAAACCCAAAAAATGGCCGCTTGCCATAGTGGCCGAAACGTCGGTGAAATATTTGATATATTGACGATGCGGTCCGCTACCCAGAATAGTTTTGCCAACAATGACAACGGCCGCGGAAGCCTTCGTTTGCAGAGAATTGAATAATTCCGATTCCAAAGAAAGCAAGTACAGACAAGTGTGAAAATCCCAGAAATATCAGTTTAATAGGCGAAGGTTTCAAAATACTAACACGAATTATTTACAACGACTGGAATGACTGTTAGAATCCGAGGTCGAGGGAGGTTTGGATTTAAGAGAAATGTAAAAACAAACGAGGCAAAACTCACATTACGACTTACGTTAGAAGATAGGTCAAGGTTGTAGGTTTGCAGAAAGAGTTTGACAATGTTGACTGGAATACACTCTTTCAAATTTTGAAGATAGCAGGGGTGAAGTACACGCAACGAAAAGTTGTACACAAATTGCACAAAAACCAGGCAGCAATTATAATAGTCTAAGCGACTCTGTGATTTGGCTGGGAGTAAGGGCTGTAGCCTTTTGTTAGTGTTATTCAATCTGTACATTGACTAAGCTCTAAGGAATAATATGGAAATGAATTAAAGTTCTCGAAGAAGAAATAAAAACTTTCCTGTTTGCCGATGAAATTCTAAACTTTTCGGAGACAGCATTAGAAGTGGAAGAGCAGTTTGATGGAATGGGCAGCATCTTGAAAATAGGTCACCAGATGAACATTAAAAATTGTAATGGGATGTATTTTTAGAAAATCAGACGATGGTGATGGAATTGGAGACAATGTATGTAGTAGAACAGTTTTGTTATTTCGGTATCAGAATAAATTTATATGGCCGAAGTAAAGAAAATATAAAATGCACATTAGTTTCTGAAGAAGCGAAAGTGTTGACATCCTTAACTAATTTGTATGTTAAGAAGTCCGTTGTAAACTCATTTGCCTGGAGTGTTTGGGAGTGAAACATGGACGATAAAGTCAAACAGATGTCTTAGTTTGCTTGTATGAGACCTCCCAAGTCATTTTCATCCAGTTTTACAAAATGTTTCCACGTCAAAGTAAGCTCTAGTGAATGGCAAAGTTCTCTGGTGTGTCCATAACCACCTCGTATAATTAGATGCCACGCTGACAAAGAATTATTATGCACTTCATGTAAAGGCACTACCCCGACTTAAAGCAAACTTGATATGAAATGATTGCATCTACAAAAATACTAAGTTCAAAATTGCTTACATGGAAGTGTATTATCCTTTCTGCGTTGAAACTGTCTTAAGTCTATGAACTTTTTCGGTACTGTTAGGAGCAACTCCAATTAATCATAATAAATAATCTTCGAAAAATGTTTGTTCAGCATTGCGGAAAGTGTATAAAATATCCCTAAAACTATGGAGAGACAATAAATTGCAGCGTACCTATCTTCGATTTATAAGCATTAACCAAATTGTGATACGCAATGTGGAAGGTCATTTTCATTTTATTTTTATTTTTTAAAGTTATTTAACTTAATATAAAAAACTAGTGAAACGACAAATTGCCGGCCGCGGTGGCCGAGGGGACTGAGGCGCTCCAGCCACGGTCTGCACGGCCACTACGGTCGGGGGTTCGAATCCCCCCTCGGGCATGGATATTTGTGCCGTCCTTAGTCTTAGCTAGTTCATAAGTAGTTTGTAAGCTTAGGGACTGATGATGCCGTGGTTAAGGCCCATAAGTTCTACAGACATTTGAACATTTTTTGAAACGACACATACAGGGCTTGCAGCAGGTGGCACAAATTCGTGCTATGCCACTGGTAAGGTATGAAGTTGTGGTGATCACTGTGTCTCACTGCAGCTGCATAGTAAACAGGCTACCCGAGTTCAAATCCTCTTTCGTTTAATTCAGTTCCCAGTGGCAGCGAATGTAGAAAATTCCGTCGTGTCTTTATTTATTCTTTCGCACTTCGTTACGAATCAGTATTTTTGTTATGCTTCCCTCATCAGTTCATTTCTGCTTGCATACGTTCACACTTTCGTACCTGTCATGTGGAACGTCATTCCAGTTAACAGGAGCGAAGGCGCGTATTATGTAGTTACCGAGAGAGAAAGGAAAGGATGCCGGTTAGATAATAACGCAAACTACACTCGTACTAACTACGATTTGTTTTTGTGGGCTGAATGCATGGCACAAAACCATGGGAGGAGAAATTCTGTGCATTTACTGTTTGGGATGCCCTCAAACGTGCGACGTCCAAGTACACAACAGTCACAGCCTTGATCGACAACACGATCAATGATAGCAGTAACCACTTGGGTCTTAGCCACTTCATTACAAGAAGCGGTTTACAAAGATTTTTGACCGACAAACTTTAGGAAGTAAGTCTCGCTCTCAGGAGAAACTTCAAAGCCTTAGTCGATAACCGAATACAAAATAGCTGGCGCGACGCTAAATATTTGAGAAGCTCCTGAATTATTAATATAGGCCCAAAGCACTCAGGGGGTCCGAAGTTGGCCTCGTCCCGCATCCATACCAGTCTGCACTAAGGCATGGCGTGTCCGTAACTGGAGCCGATAAGGTCTGCGCTACGGCATGGCGAGTCCCCGTAAAATTCCTGATGGTCTAATGTTGAGTAAATCGTACATTAGTAATTATGTTTTTCAACAAAGAACGCGGTGTATATCTTTTATTTCCGCGTGAACAAAGTCTGCAGACGATAGCAAAATTCTATCGAAACCAGTAATGTCAAAAAATAAAGCAACGCAGTCCCCTCTCTAGGGCATGGATATTTGTGGTGTCTTTAGTATAAGTTAGTTTATAAGTTTAGGGACTGATAACCCCGCACTTAAGTCCCATAAGCTTAACAGAATCAACATCATCATAAAATAATTGTTAGTTGTTGCTTTATGATGTTAGCTGGTGGTCGGTGCTCCTGATTATTTTTCTTTTATTAGCTGCAGCAATTCCGTTCTTTTCCTTAAACCATGCCACATAAATGGCAGTAAAAGTCACTGACATATAATTTGGATGTTCCGGCACTCAGTACTCCCTATACCAGGCACTCGACAATTGCATCGACTGGTATTCTTTCTTCTGATTGTGTGAGTGAAACTTAGCAACATCGCAAGATACATCTGGCAATTCTGTGACCGACGGTTTACTTCCTGGTCGACACACAATTCGGATTATAAGTTCAGTTGCTTTCTCGTGTCATTTTCATTGCATAATGTAAGTGATTTTGTCTTATCGTGCGACATAAGGTCATTAATTTGTATTTATAAACCCCAGAAACTCTTTCCACGTCAAATGACAACTAATCTCGTCTTTTACGTTGGTCTTTATCGGTTGTAGTAAATATTGGGGCAATGATGAAGAGCTAAAACGCATAGATCTTTACTGGTTGTGAGGTAGCATAGTCATGCATAGTGCTCTTTGCTAATGGTTCCAGTCTCGCTGAGGACAAATTATGAAATCTTACTTAGGCTGCCATTAATATCTTTATCAAATGTCATTAGCGAAACTTAACGAAACCTCCGTATTAGTCGTTGTCGTGCAATCTCAAATAGTCTTTCCGTTATGTGAAAAACATCTCATAATAAGCACGTAATAAACCGATCCAGTGCTTCAGAAAGTAGCTGGCTCTGAGTTTGCCATCAAATAATGTTTGAAGACATTTTTCGTCCGGAAAGAAATGTCCTTGTCGGTTTTCTATTAGGAAATGGAAACATTTGATTACATAGTCTTAAAAATACATACAGTATGGGCATGTGTATCGAAATAGATTCTGCGTTGCATTAATAAAAATATGTGGAAAGGCTTGTAATACATTAAGAACTGTGGTATGGTTCTTTTACGTTGGTTTCATTACATTCGACTTAACAGACTGTTGATAGCGACAATTGTAACTTGCGACGCAGACACCCCTGTCAAAGTGTGCATAATGCAAAACATTGGATTCACTTACCTTTGCTCCCGTATATTTCTTCAGAAAAAAGTCAGTCGTTAACTCTTATTTACAGTTCCACCTAAAGGCATTATAACTCGTCTCTGTTAACATTATGTAACAGGAACGCTCAATGATCAAACTGAAGAAAATGTTATTGTAATAACCAATTTATTTTTTTCTCCCGCAACTGCCATTAGAGCATGCAGGTCACGTCATATTAAACAAAATTGCGGCACAACGATTAAAAGATCACAGCTGATCACATACTTTAATTCAAAACTTCATGATCATGGGAAATTACTAATACCACTTATTTATTGAAACCAAAAATTAATTTCCCATTTTATGCCCAGCTCCAACATACATTAAAAATTTTCTGATTTGCTTTCAAAGTCATCACCATTGCTAAACTCAGACTGCACGATATGTTGTTGCTGTGTGGCCTTCATCGCGACCACACCGCAGTTGAGGGAGGAAATCTTCATTTGTGCGTGTAAACGACTTCTCACTAAGAATGACATACTTCACCTTTCTGTGAGGTTCTGACTTCAGTTTATTAAATTTATTGTGTATACTAGCTGAAATACGTGGCTCCGCTCGCCTGTTGGTTGATCATGATAAGATAAGCTATCTTTGAATAGTGTGCTATGAGACTGGTTTTGAAGGATGAAATAAAATACAAACTTTCTTTAGAAACAAACTGAAAACTATTCCTATCAGATTGCAGAAGTCTATGCACTTACCGTTTATCACGAAAGTAAGTAGTGTAGATCAAATCACAGAGTAAAAATGCACTCGTTTCGAAGAATCCAATCACGAAATTCAACAATAGTGATTATAATAATATCTCAGATAGATTACTTGATGTAATGCACGAAACGTCAAATCGATTTTTTAAAGAGATGTATGAAAAGAAATTTCGTTTTTACTGCTTTATTTATTCTTATACTTCCTTATTTGTATGCTTATCCTTACAGAGAAAGAACTGAAGACATTGTAGCACGCATAGACCAAAGATATGGCCAAAGATTTGGTGTGTGGCATCACGTTTCGCTGTATGGATAGAGCGCTTCGTCGTAATGCTAACGTCGAGGGCGCTATATCCGTCCGCGCTTGCTCATTGTGGTCACCACTGACGTCTTCCATCCGTCCTCTGCTTATAAAACGTGGAGCCTCGCAGTTCATGACAGTCTTACCCCTGACGATGATGATGGTGAATATCACCGAAAGCTTGGGATTTTATCCTGATTTGAAACGGCAAGTCAATCGAGAACTTTTCATGCAAGGACTCCGTCGCGAAAGACTTCGTAGTCACACTGTAGTCATCTGTAGAGACTTCTGCTGCTGTGAGAGGATGCAAACTGATTTGTTGAGACATCGCTCCCAGCGTCAGGCTGTGTTAACGTCTGATGCACAGTTGGAGGCTGCAGTCGAGGGCCGCAGTTGTGTGGGTGGGCCGAAAGAACCGAACGGACGTCAGGCGTGTCCACCCCATCAGCCAGTGGCAGCGACGAGCCCTTTTTATGTACGCAACGAGGCATACACCCCTGCCGTGGTCGCATGGAAGGCCGCGAAATTCCCGGAGGACCAATCATGAGATCTCACCAGTTCGTCTTGCCTTCAGGTTTGAGGTGATATATGTGTTGAGCAATGTTCCTGAGCCGGGTGGTATCGTTTATCCCGAGATCACCATAGAACCTGCAAGATTCGGGCTGTCAGAGGGGGCGAGTTTGCTTGTAGTTGGGAAGTCCAACTTAAGGCGGGTAATGGATATAGCTGCTAAGAGCTGTATGAATACAGATTGGAACTAGTCCTTCCAAATGACATAAAGAGTACTGTTTGCAGTTAACAGCAGGCGGTGTGTCACATCGGTACCAACAATCTTTTGGATCAGAAGAGATTCTCTCCGCATTTCAGCGGCTATCCGTAGTGGTAAAGACTGCCACTATTGCTTGCAAGACGAAAACAGAGCTCACCACCTGCAGTATAGTTTACAGGACAGGACTCACGGTACATAGTGGACGGTCTGAGTCAGAGACTCAGCCGGCCCTGCAACAGTGTTGGCTCCAGATTCCTCGACCTACTCCATAGGATGGTGGGATTCCGGGTTGTGCTGAACGAGTCAGGAGTCCACTCAACGCAGGAGACTGCTACTGGAGTAGCGGGAACTGTTTGGCTAGCCCTGGTCTATTTTTAGTTTAGAGGGCCTCGAGAACAGATAAATAAGTTTTCAAAAGGTGCAGGTCACAGACAGAACGAACATAGATAAAAACCTATTGGCGTAACAGTTTTGAAATGTATTAGCTGTGGGAGGAAAGTACCAAAGTTCCAAACGCTGGTAGAAAGTAATGAAGTTCAAATCATTATTGGTAGCGAAAGCTAAGCCAGCGATCAGCTGAAATTTTTACAAAGCTGAAAATGATGACAAAAAAGGGCAGATTGAACAAAATAGGTATTGGCATATTTATCGCAGTCACAAGCGTTTTATCTTGTTTGCTAAGTTTTGATATAGGAGGGGAAGGAAGATGGATTAGGAAGGAAAGGATTGACAGTGGCTGAATTAAAAGGTAAAAAAAAAAGGTAAAGCAGTCAGCAATCCGAAGTTTGGTTTGAACACCACAGTGCTCTACTAGGCATGGTCCTATTTGGAGGTGGTATGCCGTTGCCTTCCTCCGACTTTCGAACTGACTTACCCAGCCAGTTATAGGGGACATAAAGCTTAACGTGGGTTCCGAACCACGGTGCTACTCGTTATTTTTCACGTGAGTCATACTGCCAGAGGTGAAAGAAATGGAAAGTAACATAAAAATCGTATGACAAGACGGGGATCGGATCAGCGACCTTTTGATTTGTAGTGTGGCACTCTACCACAGTGCAACAGCAGCGCACTGGCTGCATTAGGGCACTGAAATGTGAGCTGGTCTGCGAATCGAACCAGGGTTTCTCGCTTCGGGCCAGCGGTCACCTTAAGCACTTGGCTACCGGTGGTCACCTCCCGTCCGTCTCAAACTTCCACCAGCTATGGCTGTAGCGCCCCTATCGTCCATGCCCTCTTACACTCGCCATTACGGATTCCCGTGCCAAGTCGAACGTATGATCGCATCTGCAGTGAAGTAATTGAACCTAACGCCGTCTTCGAGTGAAGGTACTTATTAGATTGGTGTGGTGTGTGAACAGACACTACACCAATATATTTTAGTGAAAATGAAGTAGAAAGACCATGTTGGAATTAACAATGCAGTAATAACAACAGTTTACAACTCACCGCAAAAATGTTCAAATGTTTGTAGAACTTATGGGACTTAACTACGGGGTCATCAGTCCCTAAACTTACAAACTACTTATGAACTGGCTAATACTAAGGACGGCGCAAATATCCATGCCCGAGGGGGCATTCGAACCCCCGACCGTTGTGTCCGTCACTGGCGCGCCACAGACCGTTTGGCCACCGCGGCCGGCCTCTCCGCAAAGACGTGGGGACGAGCTTCGCCAAGCACATAGAAAGACACTCACATACAACGCATTCATATATCGTTCATGGCCTTCTTTGAAAAGTACAACGTTCACAGAATCACACATGCACACAACACAGTCATACAACCGTATCTCCGGCTGCCGCACTTCGAATTCATTCGAATCGATTTATGGGGTGAAACAAATCATGAAAGTAATAAAACACACATTCACTCTCTTCGGTCCAAAGGACTTTTCCTTTATTGTTATTTTAAAATCAACGTAGAAAAGCTTCTGTAGGCTGGCAGCAGCCTCTTACGCCACTCTTCAGCCGAGTGGCTCACAAAAATGAAGATTTAAGAGAAACAATGACAAAACAAAGTATTTAAAATCACAGAGACGTTTGGTGATACAAAATAGAGCAAGGCGATAAAACCCATGTGCGTTAAAATCGTCGGGCCACGGTGATAGAGAAACACTACACTGGACAGACGAGGAAGCACTGAAGACACTGCTAAAAACGTACGGCGGCGGAACTTGTTTGTACGACGGTGGTCGCACTGTTAAAATCAGACACTGATACACTGGAGACACAAAACATGAGACGAAGCACTAGTTAAAACCGACGGCACCGAGGACTCTGCAGGGAAGGGGAGGATGGGAGGTGGGTTCAGAAGCGCGGGAGGAGGAGGACGGGGTTGGGAGGGAGTGTAGGGACATCAGAAGGGGGTGAAAGGGGTACAACCAAGCGTTAGGTGGGAAAGGGAGGGGGAAAGGGGCCGTTGAATCCACGAGGGTATTAGGGCTGGCAGGACAATAGGAGTGATAGGTTTCGGGATCGGAGGCCGTCAGCCGGGAGAGGAGGTGTCGAAAGTTACCCTGGGAAAGGACGTGGAGAGTGAGGATATGGAGGGAGGGATATAGCGGTGAAGGCATGCCATAGGCCCAGGATGGGTAAGGAAGGAGTATACCAATGGACACGGGTATCTATCTTGAGGGTACTGGACAAGAGCCGGAATGTTGGAGAAACTGGAGCACTCGGGGGGAACGGGATGAGGTCGTATCGATATTTTGAAGTCGGGTGGTGACCTATCTGAATGGACAACGTGATCTACTGGTGAGTCGCCACCCAGATTTTGGGAGCCGCGGTGGAGTAGCTGAGCGGTCTAAGGCGCCTCACTGCGGAGTGCGCGGTTGCTCGGCGTCGGTGGTCCGAGTCCTCCCTGCGGGCATGTGTGTGTGTTTGTGTGTGTGTGTCTGTGTGTGTGTGTGTGTGTGTGTTGTGCTTAGGTTAGTGTACCTTAGTTAAAATAATTATATATTTTTGACGACATTACTGCGTTCAAATTAATGAATTAAATCGCAATTTGCGATCAGTAATGACTTCACTCTACTTGGTTTAGATGAAATACCAAAGTGCGGCGATTGAAAATTTGTTCCCGGCCGGCATTGAAACCCGGGATCTCTTGCTTACTAAACCTAGTAGAGTGAAGCAATAACTGATCGCAAATTGCTATTTATTTCATTAATTTGAACGCTGTAATTACGTCAAAAATAAGTAATTGTACATAAGCCGAGGCTGGGCTCCTGACGGCAATTAGACGTGTCTCGGTACCTCATGGTCTGTTCTCCCTGATGCGGTAATACAGTATTGTGGCTGCGAGCATTACAGAACAAAAAACAGGTTGTGGTTATAGGAAAGAGACAGCGTGGCGATTGGAGATTTGCGTGTGGCGGGAGACGAGGAGGGATAAGTCCTCTGCAATCTGTGTCTTCGGTGGCGGAGTGGTCAACGCGTATGCCTAGTAAGCAAGAGATCCTGGATCCGAATCCCGGCCGGGCACAAATATTCATCTGCCGCACTTTGGTATTTCATCTAAACCTAGTACATTGAAGCCATAACTGATCGCAAATTGCGATTTATTTCATTAGTTTAAGTAGTTTGTAAGATACGGTCTGATGACCTCGCAGTTTGGTCCGATAGATTCACAAACATTTGAAATTTTTGAGTTTTGGAACCACTTTACTAGTGAATCGGTACTGTCAGTGGTTAAAGTTCCCTGAAAATGCTAAAGGATGAAAGTTCTATGCGTCGATAATCTGTATCTGTGCCCCTTTTCCGTGCCCTGAGGCTGCGTTCGGATATCGAGCGAGGGGGAGGGGGGGAAGGGAGGTGGCGATGGCTGTGAAGCATAAAAAAAGGCTCAGCGGCGCGAGTGGGTAAGCAGGGAGGGAGGGAGGGACCCGGCCCTTTGAGGGCCTGCCAGAGGCAGCCCTGTGTCGTCTGGGCTGGCCACACACGCGCCGCGAGCGACGCTTCCTCGTGTTAATTAGAGGCGATTAATACTGGGGGATGGGGGGGAGGGGAGCACGCGCCATCGCTTTTGCGCACTCGTCCGGAATGATTCAATAATAATGCGATTTCTGATATTTCGTATCGCCAGCCCCCCACGCACAAACACGGTGCGAGCGGATTAATTAACAAAATTCAATATTTGTTTTACGGTGTAGTTATTGTACACCGTTCGTAATGTTTTATTGCGTATACCGCTTGTTTTTTGAGGGCAGGCAGCAGATATATCTATATGTGTATGTATACATATATATATATATGAATATAAATATAAAGTGGTTGCTCGTATGATGAGCGCTTGTGTGGATTTGTGTGGATTAAAACTGATTCAGATTCGGGTCTGAATGGCTGTTGATGCCGTACACTGAAAGGCTCCAGTCCGTTGCGAAATGAACGACCGCTATCCGATTCCATCTACGTCGGTGTGAGACAGAATGAAACGAATGAAAGAGGTTTGTAATTTGCGTCGTACTCGACAACAGGCGGGGTAGTTTACGGTGCTGATCCACTCAGAGCATTCCCACCATAACTAAACTTGACGGTTCACTTTAAACTAATCATTTACTTTATTTTATGAATAGACTGGGTATTTGTAATGCATCGAAAGAAGATAATTGACAAACAACTGAAACTAATTCATATCCTTGTTACTTGGCATCATCAAGTCTCGTAGGAGGTGATTAGTTTCATATATATTGAAGTATTCTTATACGAACTCTTTATTTGGGAAGTAGAAATCGTTTGTACAGTGCAGACTAGTTTCGGAAACTGGAATTGGTAAATCACTTTTGTGCAAGCAGTAGCGTCTACAACGACCATTGTAGGCACATACTTTGTCATGCAAGTTTATGACAAAGCGTCAATATACAATGGTCATTATAGAAGCTACTGTTTGCACGAATGTGATTTGAAAATGGAAACTTAAGTTTGGCCACACATCTTCTTTAAGCATACAAATTCCGTCTTGGAAAATCAATATTTCCCCCACATCCATTTTACACTTTCCTATTCATTGGGTGGTTAGCAATAGAATATAGAACATTTCGATTACAAAAAAGTATTCCAGTTATGAACACTGTCACACTGCAGACTAATTTATTAGTGTTTTTTTTTTATTTTTATTTTTTTATTTTTATTTTTATTTTTTTTTTTTTATGAACGATGTTTTTGAAAGATTGAAACTTTTTCATTCAATATCTGAATAAAGAAAACAGCACCAGGTACTTCTTTTTACCTCAGAATAAAGCATTTCACTAATTTATTCTCATCCTAAAATGTATTTCGTTACATATTCTTTATTGCATGTCTGTGTGTGTGTGTGTGTGTGTGTGTGTGTGTGTGTGTGTGTGTTTGTGTGCAGTTCTGTTTCCATTTCTGTGTTGCTGCTTTGTTCTGATATTGCATTCAGAAAATCAATCGAAACAAATATTGGGATATTATTTCAATACTAGAGTCATACACTTTATTTTGTCTCGAAATAACAAATATTGTGCGTCATTATTGTACATAACGCCATATATATCGAAGAAAAAATACTTACGCTTATGTTGGATACAAAACTTACGACTGTTATTATTATATGGATTTATGAAGAGTTTATTTACAGTCAGAGATGTTAAACTTTTAATACCATATTATATACATGTAGTTGTCAGTTACAAATGAGGAAACTTATATGCACAAATTACTTCAGTACGAAAGAAAGAAGAAAAGTTGAAGAAATTAATTGATTCGCTATATAGTTTGTAATTAGGATTTTTACATTCGCTTTTTATGATGTACAAAAATTTACGATTCTTTCATTGAATGAATTGGGTGTGACTTTTGGGATGGTTCAGTATCTTAATATCTTCTTAATTTTAAATAATTATCCGTTTATTTGTATATGTTTCTATTGCTATTTTTATGATTATTCGTGTAAGAGTTAATAATGTTCCTTATTTCAGATTTGAAATTTCCTGCCAGTCTGCCTTTGTATTACCTTCAGCAAGTATTGCATGCGATATCTGAATGTTTCTGAGTGTGAAAATTTACCTTTTTACAGTTTAAAGTGTGCACTAAATTCTTCTGTAGTTTGTTGGTTGTGGAGACTCTTATGTTCGCTTTACGTCATCAAAATAAGTTGTCTATCTTTTGGGAAATTTTATCGCTCAGGGTATGCTGGTCATACATTGGATCATGTTGGTTCTTGTCTCTATGTCCACTGCAATTTGATTAATGGTGTATATTTCTTTCTCCCTTTTTCAGTTCACTGACAGAGCTGAGCAGCTTATTGTATCGAGTCCAATAGCCACCACTATGCAGCAAAAGGACTCGGTCATTGTAAACAGAAAATCGGCACATTGGTTGGGAGGAGGGGGGCGGGTATTCGTACAATTATTTGAAACCGGCTGGGCGTTGCGAGATGGCCACAACCGACTGCGGTTGCATATCTGCTCCACGTGAGCGATGTATGGATACCTGGCGGTTGAGACACGCAAATGCGTTGGATGCCATACCGCGCTGGCGTGCTGTCTCAGCAGCTTTCATTTTAACCTAAGCACGTTTATTTGGATCCCTATCAATAAACATTGCACGTCTGTTTAATCCTTCATTACCGGCAAATTTGATGAAATATTGCACGATGCCTGGACGAGAGCCTGAGCAGTTGTAGATCTTAAACTAACCTGTATTGTTGCATGTAATGCTGTTAAAACGGTTATTTTGTGGAGCTCTAAGCTTGCTTTGATGGGGAATAGTGGCGTCAGAAATCTCAGGTTGGTACTCACACAGAACATCCCCTGACGTGCATCATTTATGTTTTCTCCACCTATGCTATCGATTGTGGTCTGGTACACGAACATGCGGAATTCATTTGTGAAGATAACTTAGCAACTGCGCGTAGTCCCTTCTTGGAGACTTTGGATGTCTTTACCGTGCAACATAGTGACAGAGCTTAAGAGCTAGGCATCATCGTATCCGTCTAGAATACAGAGAGATATTCCTGAATTTTATTTGTACAGGTGCAACCACAGCGGAGGGGTATCTATGGAGAGGCCAGACAAACGTGTGGTTTCTGAAGAGGGGCAGCAGCCTTTTCAGTAGTTACAGGGGCAACAGTCTGGATGATTGACTGAGCTGGCCTTGTAACATCAGCTAATGTGGCTTTGCTACACAGTTACTGCGAACGGCTGAAAGAAAGGGGAAACTACAGCCGTTACTTTTCCCGAGGACATGCAGCTCAACTGTATGAACATATGATGAAGGCATCCTCTCGGGTAAAATAGTCCCCCATTTGGATCCCCGGGCGGGGACTACTCAGGAGGATGTTGTCATCAGGAAAGACAATACTGGCATTCTACGGATCGGAGCGTGGAATGTTAGATCCCTTAATCGGGTAGGAAAATTAGAAAATTTAAAAAGGGAAATGGATAGGTTGAAGTTAGATATAGTGGAGCTGCAGATACAGCAGAGCTGCATGTCCTCGGGAAAAGCAACGGCTGTAGTTTCCCCTTGCTTTCAGCCGTTCGCAGTAGCTGTGTGGCAAAGCCACATTAGCTGATGTTACAAGGCAAGCTCAGTCAATCATCCAGACTGTTGCCCCTGTAACTACTGAAAAGGCTGCTGCCCATCTTCAGGAACCACACGTTTGTCTGGCCTCTCCGCTCTGGTTGCACCTACGGTACGGCTATCTGCATCGTTGAAGCACGCAAGCCACCCCTTCTCGGCAATGTCTGGTTCATGGGGATGGCCAAGAAATGAGATTGACAGGAAGTGCAAAATGGCTAGAAGGCAAATGAAAGGATGTAGAAGAATGTATAAGTAGGGGGAAAATAGATACAGCCTAACAGTTCTGTGAATATCAAGGACACTGATGGAAAACCAGTTCTCAGCAAAGAAGGGAAAGCTGAAAGGTGGAATGAGTATATAGAGAGTCTCTATGAAGGAAATGAACTTAACGGCAATATTGTACAAAGGGAAGAAGAAGTAGATGAGGATGAAATAGGAGATACTATACTGAGAGATGAATTTGACAGAGCACTGAAAGACCTAAGTCGAAACAAGGCCCCTGGAGTAGATGATATTCCCTAAGAGCTACTGAAGTCTCTGGGAGAACCAGCCATGCAAAATTGTTTCACCTGGTGTGTAAGATGTATGAGACAAGTGAAGTACCCTCAGACTTTAAGAAAAATGGTATAATACCCATTCCAAAGAAAGCAGGTGCAGACAGGTGTGAAAACTACAGAACCATCAGTTTAATAAGTCATGGTTGTAAAATATTAACACGAATTATTTACAGAAGGATGGAAAAGCTGGTAGAAGCCGACCTCGGGTAATATCGGTTCAGGAGAAATGTAGGAACTCGGAAGGCAATATTCATTTTACGGCTTATCCTAGAAGACAGAGTAAGAAAAGGCAAACCTACATTTCTAGCTTTTGTAGATTTGGAGAAGGCTTTTGACAATGTTGATTAGAGTAAACTCTTTCAAGTTATGAAGAAGCAATCAGGAGTAAAATATGGGGAACGTAAGGTTATTTACAACTTGTACAAAAAACAGACAGCAGTTGTCAGAGTTGAAGGGCATGAAAGGGATGCAGTGGTTGTGAAGGGAGTAAGACAGCGTTGTAGCCTTTCTCCAATGTTATTCAATTTGTACATTGAGCAAGCTATAAAGGAAAGCAATGAGACATTTGGAGAAGGAATTAAAGTTCAGGGGCTTTCGAAATGTGGTGCTACAGAATAATGCTGAAGATTAGGTGGGTGGATCGCGTAACTAATGAGGAGATACAGAACAGAATTGGGGAGAAAAGAAATTTCTGGCATACGTTGACTAAAAGAAGGGATAGATTGGAAGGACACAGTCTTAGACATCAAGGAATTGTGAATTTAGCGTTGGAGAGACGTGTGTGGGTTAAAAACCGCAGAGGAAGACCAAGAGATGGATACAGTAAGCAGATTGAGACTGATGTAGGTTGCCGTTCTTATGTGGAGAAGAATTAAAAACATTGCGTTTTGCCGACGACATAGTAATTCTGTCAGATACAGAAAGGACCTGGAAGAGCAATTGAATGGAATAGACAGTGTGCTGAATGGTGCGTATAAGATGAACATTAACAAGAGCAAAACAAGGTTAATGGAATGCAGTCTAAGAAAATCAGGTGGTGTTGAAGGAATTACATTAGTTAACGAAACAATAAAGGAGGTAGATGAGTTTTGTTTCTTGGGCAGTAAAATAACAAATGATGGTCAGTACAGAGGATATAAAATGCAGAATGGCAATGGGTAGAAAAACGTTCTTGAAAAAGAGAAACTTGTTAACATCGAATATTGATTTAAGCCTTTATGAAGGCATTTGTATGGAGTGTTGCCTTGTACGGGAGTGAAACATGAACGATAAACATTGCGGACAGGAAGAAGATTGAGGCTTTTGAAATGTGGTGCTACAGAATAATGCTGAAGATTAGGTGGGTGGATCGCGTAACTAATGAGGAGATACAGAACAGAATTGGGGAGAAAAGAAATTTCTGGCATACGTTGACTAAAAGAAGGGATAGATTGGAAGGACACAGTCTTAGACATCAAGGAATTGTGAATTTAGCGTTGGAGAGACGTGTGTGGGTTAAAAACCGCAGAGGAAGACCAAGAGATGGATACAGTAAGCAGATTGAGACTGATGTAGGTTGCCGTTCTTATGTGGAGAGGCATCAAACCAGTCTCCGGACTGAAGACAACAACAACACAACAACAACAATGTGGTTTGGCAGTTGCCTCCCGGAAGTCGTCACAATGTCATCGTTTATCATGGTGGCATTTGGGGTTCCTTTGGCCGAAAAGTTGCTGACGCCTTTCGTCGGCCGCTGCTTTTGCCCTAGGGCGACCAGTCCGGGGCAATTCAGGATTATATATTTCGATAAAGCAGGAAGGAAGGGTGGAAGGAAGATTAGGTTGTGCCGTCGACACTGTCGCTCAAGCTCTGATAGTTTGTTGGCAGGGGCGAGGAAGATAATCGGCAGTCGCCTCTGAAAGCAAACAACGCAATATTACGGAGATCAAAAGCCAGGATTCCTTGAGGCGAGTTTGAACAAATGACCTTGCGAATAGGAGTCGTCATCTATCGGTTTAGTCTGAAAACTATTCCGTCTCCTCCGATTAATGAAAATTAGCCGTGAAATCTCTTCACATAATGATGCAATCTGTTTGCAATCAAACATTGAGATTCTTCCCCTGCCATCGAAGAACGTGTATAAAATGCCTGAAAACGTATACTGTGTTTACCCTGCGTACTGACTGAAGGTGCCAATGTCACTCCTTCATTTACGTGCAACGAAACGGCTATGTTTTGGATAGATGGTGCGGTAGGCAAAGTTTCTTACGTTTTGTAACAGTTAACGGATCATGTCATAGTAGGTCCAAGAGTAATTTGTTGATGTCATACACTGGTGAGGAGAACTGGCCGCGGAGGAATAGCCGCGCGCGTTGAGGCGCCCTGCTATGATGCGCGCGGCCATTTCACCACAGAGGTTGGAGACTTCCCTCGGTCATGGGTGTGAGCCGTGCCGGCTCCTCTTTGGTCTGTTTCGTGCTTTCCATTTTCTTTTGTTTGCTCATGTTAGTTATCGACTGGCCTTCCTGTGCCTGCCGGCGATGACGCCTCATACGCGGGTCAGTGACCTCTATTTGTGCGCTGCAGCGCTCCCTCTTTGAAGTGGCCTACAGCTGCCGCGCTGAGCGGCGAGCAGTCATTCGGCTTTCCGGGTTCCATCGTCCGCAGTCTGAAGATTGGACGAGGGGAGTGAGCAGTGTCGGCGCCTCGCATGACCGTGGCCTGTTTACGTAGCTAGCGGTTCTACGAGGACCGTTGGGCCACGCTTGAGTTGTCCCCTTACACCTGGGAGCAGATGTCGCGTCGTCAGACATGTTGATTGCTTGAGTACTGTTGTGTGATATCCTGCCGCCGCCGCCGACTGTGCTAACTGCATCGATGGCAAATCGAAGGAAGTCTGCATACAAACTGTTGGCTGCTGACATATTTAATCACATTTTGCGGGGAGGAAAACTGATAATGTACGACTGATTGCAAATTGAGAATATTGTCACGGCGATAGACAGTAAATTGCAGTGATTTGCACACAATAATATTCTCTGTTAGTTTTCTGTAAAATGTGTTCCACTGGCGGAAAAATCCTCTGACTAACGGTTGAATTATGTTCGTCGTGCCCTGTGGAATCTGAAGTATGAATCAGAACTTTTATGACCTGACCACGAATCTAGAAGGAGAACAGATCTGTTCCCGCAGAACGGAAGGAAAGCATGACGCATGAAAAGTATAACGTTATCATTTCCCATTTTTCCAGAGTTCGATGCGTCTACCACAAGACTGTTTGCGTAGAACATTGTTTGTTTGACACGTGGTCCAGAACATCCAGTTGGTTCTCGAAGACATACATATAGTTTTGACAGCAATGAACCATGCTGACTAGTTATAGTGTATGAATGGGTGAGTGCAGTCGTTGACTGCGTAATTGCCACAATATGTTTTTCCCCTTTGAATGACAGTGTTCTTTTCGCACTCATTTCTTCTTGAAAGCCAGACTGAACTGCATTGTAAACGTAAGATTCACTAAAACTAGCGATCTTGTTTTTTGATGTCTATATTTCCACTTGAGGCACTTCATTTTCCGACCTGTTTCTCGATACATATATATTTTTTTGCCATAATTTTATGTAATCTTTTGAAGCGACTAATCCAACTTTGAGAAGCTGCAAATTCTTTAGCGCATGTCGCGTTGGAACCACGCAAATTTGTGTCGCTGACACTCAAATGTTCAAATGTCTGTAAATCTATCGGACCAAACTGCGTGGTCATCAGTCCGTAGCTTACGAACTACTTAAACCGAGGTAAACTAACCTACGGACAACACACACACCCATGCCCCAGGGAGGACTCGAATCTCCACGGCGAGCAACCGCGCGCTCCGCAGCGAGACGCTTTAAACCGCTCGGCTACTCCACCGCGGCGCTGACACTGAATGACTGTCGTCTGACATCAGTAAATTGCTCAAAAAGTCGCGCATTGATGTCTGTCGCAATTTCCAGTCGACTCTTACGTCGTCCAGCGACTTCCGTTTTGCATCTATACAATTCACGTTCAGAACGCACGAAGCGATAGCTATTTTGAACATTACTGACACGTAGGCGTTTCTTATCACTTTCGTTCAGCCAATACTTGTCCGCATTTTTTTGTCTGATAATGTATTGCAGTTGCTGGTGTTGCTTTCGGAGGTAATTGATGATGGTACCTGGCACTTGCACTCGAAGTGCCTTTATGTGTGCAACTCTCTTCCCTTTCTTCGCCGTCTGTAGATTCACAGTCTGCAATACCGAGTGTTTCAGTCATTTCTAGCAACATGTCTGCGCTATTTACATGCTCGTCTAGAAGTTTAACTACCACGTCGCACATAACATAGTCGTCACGCTTGTTTTCTGTTGATTGCTTCATTTGGCGTCTGTGGTATATTTCTATGGCAAGCAGCAAAACATTTACAGGGTTTGCCATCACCTGTGAGGGGAAATTGAATGTTAACCGTAAAGTGGCTTGCGGAGTATAGGTGTAGATGTACAGAATACATTTTACATCTCTAACCAGTTTCAGGACGGTATGATTCGAAATACGTACCAGACATTAAGAGGAAGTTCATGCCACAGAAACGAATATTCGTTTCCCCTCACCACCAAAACCGTGCAACGATATTCCTCTTTAGTGAACGCCGCGATAAGACGGCCGCACCTCGCGACCAAGCGCACTACACTCACCACAACAACAGCTCGCGATAAAGCCATTTTCGTGTTACTTTTAAGTAACTTCTAGGTCATGTCAGCAGCTAACATTCTGCATACCGACTTCCTTCAATGTGCTAATAAAATTAATACATGTTTCAGCATGACAATTCTGACCATTCCCTTGTGAGTTATATCGAACTGCACATTGATAATTAAGTACAATCATATTTAAATTAGTAGAGATAGGAGTGTATATATTAAAAACATATACGTCAATTGGGACGTATGTCATCAAAATTAAAAGACAAGCACGTCTAAAACAAACACACGATAAAATTCATATCTCGCTCATCCAGAATTCGGTATACAGAGCAGCGGTGTCGTTATATCTCGTAAGATCTTCCTGGGAGCATTCTCCGCACGTATTCACCAACGGACACCTTAGGAGATGCTCCATTGTTTGTATCTCCTCGCATTTACATCTATCTGTGCCCGTATAACCCCATTTGTACATTAGTTGTTTGCATTGGCCCATGCCCGTGCGGAGCCGGTTTAAAGTTCTCCAATGTTGCCAATCTAAGTGAGAGCCAGGGGGAAGAGCTTCCTCATGACCGAGTGCGTCCGGGTACTTCTGTTTGTAGAGTGATTCTATGGAGTCCGCAGATGGCTGAGTTGCGTTTATGAAACTTTGCCTAGATTTCTGTCTTCTAGGCAAAGGCTGGTGATTAAATAGTGGGTACCTCGGATCACCGTTCTTTAGAGCGGAGGATCGATCTTATAATGTGAGGCGGAGCAGTACCAGCCAGCGAATACAAATGGTCCGCTTTGGTAGGTTTCAAGCAGCCCATTATCTTCCTGCAGGAATCATTTAGGAGCATGTCTGTTTCCTTTGTATGAACAGATCTTCCCCAGACTGGACATCCATACTCATCCACAGAAAAACAAGTGGGGGGTGCTGTGGTACGTAGAACGTATAGGTGAATCTTTACGAGAGTAGATCGTAGCTCTGTACTCATTGCATTAGCTATTCTAAATCTTGATTCTGGTTCTTTCACTATGTTGCTACACTGTGAGACAATACGTACAATGTACTGTCCACCAGTTCTTTTTTCCTCCTATTTGGCACTCAATCCGTTTAAAACATCTTTCCCACAGACGTTAGTTCAGGTTTGCAGATTGTGAACTTCATACCACGACCCTTACACCTGTGATCTAGTTCCGAAATATTACACTGCAACGTTTGTACTCGTCACCAGGGTTTGGGCCTGGTCTGTCGGTCGGCGCTGTCTGCGCTGCGGTGGCGCGCGGCGCGTCGCAGCCAGAAAACAGCGGCGGCTGCGGCGGTGGCGGCGCCCGCGGTCGCCACACAATTGGCCGGCAGTCGCGCCGAGCCACGCCGTAATTTCGGCCGCGGCCAGCCGCACCTGCCGCCGCACACCAACACTCGATAACTGCGGCCGCTGGCTGCGCTCTGCCTCACAGTCACACACAATCAGCGCTCCTACCCTCCATTTACGTACGACAGTCATTTAGAATTTTACCTAAAGACACTACATAGGCATTGGGTACCGCAGTTACCTTCTTCTACTGTAATTTTTTCCTGAAGCTCTGTTGCCTAATGTAATTTTACGAACAAAATTTTAATCTAATATATAAAGCAGAGTGTCCGTACTTTTGTGTCCCATCCTCGTCGCCACTTTTGTGTCTCGTTTCCCCCGGTTGTCCTCGGTGTCGGTGGCCGAGAATAGAGAGATACCGACACCGGAAAATAGGTTGCACGCATGTGCAGGTACGGAGGTGACCAGCCAGTGGGACAACAGAAACTAGAAACACTAAGCTAGATTAGTATAAGAGATATATTTCATAGAAATAATACATTACTTAACTTGGAGAGCAGCAGACTAGTGGAATATTGATACATTGTTTAGATAGAGGCCTGTCTACTGATGATTCGTAGTGCCTATCCCATAGCCAAGTCTTAACTGGTGCCTATCTGATTCCCAAGTGGCCGATGCAGCAGTCGTGGCCACGAGCGGAGTTGCAGCAGAGGGCGGTCGTGGCTGACGTCGCAAGAACGCCGCGCCGTGCGTGCATGGCGGCGCGCGGCGAAAGTACGTGGCGCGCAGTTCATACTTGTGCGACACCACACGTATATTTGTAGGTGTTGCATACCAATCTACAGTTTTGTTTCAATCTTTTTGAAATTTTGTACACGTAAGCTTCAATCCATGAGAACGGTCGCCGTAAGTGTAAGAATCACGATGCATAGTTCACCAGATATGGCGTCATAAACAATGAAATTCGCAGAAAACTGCTGCATTTAGCGATAAGTTTGCTCATTTTCTCCTAAACCACTGGACCGATTTCAACCAAATCTGGTACAGACATTCCTTACCGTGAGGTACAATTGCTGCAGGGATAAGAATCATATACGACACATGATTCAGAAAATATGGCCTCATAAACAATAGGATTTGCAAGAAACTGCCACATAATACGGCGAGACTTTGTGAATACTCAATACAAGAATATATATAGCGACTTGCAACAAGCTTTATACATAATTTCAAACTTTTATTAAACTTTCTCTCGCTGACAACCATAGCAAAATGATGAAAGGAAAAATGTTTCTCGCTTACTACTTTTCCACTGTTTATTCAGTAAAACTACGGCTCCCGGTATGACGTTACAATTTGTAATTTGAACACTACAAGTTGTAGCGACAGGAAATTTTACAGACAGTATACACATATATAGTTGAATGTAGCTTCTAAATTGTATCACATTCCGACACGTAGTTCATGAGATATGAACACATAAACAGTAACGTTAATGGAAAACCGTCCCATCACGCACCAAGTTTTAATCTATTACGTCTGTACTACTAATTGTATTCCCAACAGGTTTGACAGACATACAGCCCTGATGCAAAAGGAATGTATACCTTAAAAATGTCAGGAATAAATGAATACCCGGCAAACGCCGGGTTTTCAGCTAGTTAGATATAAAGCGAGGTAGAATTCAATGCCAGAACATTCATATGTACGTATTTATTTTTTTCAGACATATATAACAAATTTTTGCCAGTCCGTTGGTTAACCACAAATTGTCTGCTCTCGCTTTCAATAATAACAGTGATAATGACAGTGATATCAGTCGATATGTTTTCCATAAGGTAACTATCACTACAAGGTCATTTTCCCTCGTGATACGCGCTATCACTGAACATTACGGTGGAAACATCATTAGAGACTTATTAAGCCTTTCAGCGTTCGTTCTGGAGCATAGTCCCCCTATTGAAATCCCACGATGACCCCAATTCATAGCCGGCCGCGGTGGCCGAGGGGACTGAGGCGCTCCAGTCATGGTCTGCACGGCCACTACGGTCGGGGGTTCGAGTCCCCCCTCGGGCATGGATATTTGTGCCGTCCTTAGTATAAGGTAGTTCATAAGTAGTTTGTAAGTTTAGGGACTGATGACCCCGTAGTTAAGTCCCATAGACTTTACAAACATTTCAACATTTGAACCCAATTCATTGCTAACATTGAAGCCTCCTCTCATGTCAAGGCTGTTACTTCAAAATCATTATTGGCCGGTTCCAATTACTCTCTCCTTGGTCTACCTCAATTCCTCGTAATCTCTACTGCTGAACCCACCAGTCTTTCATATAACCTTGCTTCATATGACACCATTCGAACTAACTGCTCCATGTATGGTGCTAATTCACACTTTCACAGTGTTTAAATGTTTTTAAAGCTGTGGGATCAAACTGCAGTGCTTATCAATCCCTACACTTACAAACTACACAAACTAACTAAGGATAACACACACACAACCCGAGGAAAAATTCGAACCTCTCAGGCGCACTCCGCAGCAAGGCGCCTTAGAGCGTAGGCAACACACAATCTGTTCCCTGTTTTTCTTTGTTTTCTTTATTGTGAATACTCTCCGGCTATTTTCGCATATATATGTACCTGCAATCATACTTGCTGAAACCGTAATAATAAGGTATCATGTATTAACCCAGCTTTCACTCCCGTAGAACAAAGTTAGATAGAGTGGTCCACTGCTTCGTCTTTGTACCGACTTCCTTCCAGCAGATAAGAACATATCGTAGCTAAGCACTCACTGGATATTTTTGCTACACCTTCATTCTAATTCTTTCACTATGCTACCTTCCTGTGAGGTAAAACATCCTACGTAATTGGAACTGTCCACCTATTCTTTGTTCCTCCTATTTCACTTAATCTGTTTAAATTTCCCACAGACATCAATTTTGGAAATGATGATCTTCTTACCACAACCCTTACACCTCTCATCTAGCTCTGAAATATTACATTACAATCTTTCAATGGAATTTGCCATTACATCAAAGTCATCCGCATATGCGAGGCTGTTTATTATTTATTTTTTGATCTCTTCTGTTCTTATCTCACCCCACCAGTTTTTTGTTTTCAACATATGTACCATAAATAGTACAAACAATGGTAACAGGTTACAGCCTTGTAGTACCACTGAAAGAACCGGAACCATGAATTTACAGTCAACTTTGGTGGCTGGCAATCTGTGTAAGGACTTTTAATTGCATTACTCCATAATCTTGTAGAACTGACAATAGCTTCCTCCTAGGAACATGGGCATAATCCTTTTGAAATCTATACAACATACATACAATTCTCATTATCTGCCGTCGGTTTAAGATCTAATCCTGACAGACTCATCTTCCAAAAATAATTTGTCTTCAGGCTGCTGTTTTTTTGTTTCGTTCTCCTGCGCAACTAAATTCATTTTTCCGATATCCTTGAATTCGAAAATACCAACTGTTTCATTCATAACGGAACCCCGATTACCCAGTTAATTTCAACTCAATCTATTACTTCCAGTAGCTGAAGTTTACTATGTATATTGTGAAACAGATATATAAACATCAAATAAGTGTTGCAGTCACAACGATAACTTGGAGTTCATGAGCCTTTATATTAAGTGTATAAGTAAGAAGTGTATAAAAATAACAATTCACTTCTCTTCACTGTTTATGAAAACACAATTTGTCAAGTTGTACAACAATATCCTGGAAATTTTGAATTTTTTGTTGCAGATTCCCGTATACCCCAGTACACCTAATTCGTTGGTAGCACGTCCTCTTTCAGTGATGCATGCCTGCATTCGTTATGGAATACTACCCAATACATCATCAAGGGACTGTTGTCCAGATATATCCGCTACTCAGCGGCGATTCAGCATAGATATTTCGTCCAAAAAACAGTCATTTTCATGTATCGATAGGTTTCATGTCAGGAGAACCTGCTGCGATGTCGTCATCACGAAAGAACTCATTCACAAGAGAAGTGCGAAAATTGTCGTCCATTAAGACGAATCCCTCTCTAAAATGCTTCCGATATGTTTCCACTATACGTCCGAGGTTCTTATCTCTCTACCATATAGGCGAATCATTGCCTTCTACGACCATCCGTGGCGTACGGTGGCACCGCATAATGCGAAACATCACGGAACCTCCAACTTGCTGGACGGTTTTTCCAAGACGTTAAGGCTGACCAGGCTTCCATAAATGTCTGCGACCATTGATTGTTTAAGGCAATGCCAGTTCTTACGAGTCCATTCAGCATGCTGTTGGGACCATCTGTACCGCGCTGCATGGTGTCTATGTGTAGAAAGTAGACTTGCATATGCACGTCTGAAGCTGTATGTCATGCATTCTATTAACTTGTAGTTTGAGATGAAATACGATGTCCTGTGGCTGTCCAAAAATCATCATCCACTATGGTGGCATTCCTCTCAGAATTCTTCCAAGCTGATACCTGTAAGTAGAGGTTACCAGCTGCAGTGGTGGCGTTTGGGCGGCCAAAGCGAGGCAAGTCATAGACAGTTCCTGTATTTCTGTACAACTGCCACGTTGGAACATCACTTTATTCGCTCCGAGAGGCCTAAAAGCTTCTCTTGATGATAGTTTCTCCTAGCACAAAGTAACAACGCGGATACTCAGCTGACTTTCTAGGCGTCGCAGAACTATAGTCAACACATGCAGTTCAAATGTTTGTAAATTTAAGGGAGTTAAAAGCTGCGGTTATCAGTCCTACGTTAATAAGAACGATACATAACCATGCCGAGGAAGGACGAGAAGCCGAGGAGACTGAGGCGCTCCAGTCACGGTCTGCACGGCCACTTCGGTCGGGGGTTCGAATCCCCCCCTCGGGCATGGATATTTGTGCCGTCCTAGTTCGTAAGTAGTTCATAAGTAGTTTGTAAGTTTAGGGACTGATGACCCCGTAGTTAAGTCCCATAAGCTGTACAAGCATTTGAACATTTGAAGGACGAGAATCTCCGACAGCGCCCGAACACGCACTTTGCAGCTAGGTGCCCTAGAGCGCTCAGCCATTCCACCGCAGCCCGCACAGGTGTTTTCTTGCTGGTGTTTAATGATGGAACTGATGGATCGTCTTACCACTTCTTCGCATTGGCACTGATCATGCGTAGTTTGTATCTATTTTTCGAGTGGAATGACATCAATGATCAATCTAAGGAACTTCACTTAAAATTTCCGGGCTGGTAGGCCGTGATCGATGGATAAGACTCTCCCCTAACGTTTCGTCTTCAGCTGCGGAAGACATCTTCGGAGGCTAAGTGGCAACTACGATGGGGCCTCGGGGGAGCGCCACATATATAGGTAGTGTAGGGGGCGCCAAAGTATATCACGTGACGTCGGCTGAGCAACTGTCCCTGGTAATGCCATCCTTATTACTAGAGAAAGTTCCATTGTTAACGTGCTTGTGCAACGTTGAATTCCAAATCTTGTCTATTTTAACAACTTCCTCCTTTCTATTGAAATTATTACTATGTTTGTAAATTTTAATAGCTTCTCTGTATGTGCGAGCATAATAGTGAGAAGATAAAACACTGGTCTCGTTAAATTTAATTTGATGGTCAGCCTCTTGGTAAACATGCTCCGCTACGGTTGATTTCTGTGTATGTCCCAGGCGCCATTTTCTCTTGTGCTCACTTAGACGAGTGTTAACACTTCTTTTCGTATTTCCGATATACACTTGTCCACAGCTGCAAGGAATTTTATACACCCCCCGTGTATCCAAAAGGTGTCGTGCATCTTTTACAGATCTTAAATATTCTTTAATTTTCTTGGTAGGTCTGAAAATAAAATTCCTTGCAGCTGTGGCCAAGTGTATATCGGAACTACGAGAAGAAGTGTCAACACTCGTCTAAGTGATTGCAAGAGAAACTGCCGCCTGGGACATACACAAAAATCGGCCGTAGCGGAGCATGTTTACTAAGAGGGTGACCATCAAATTAAATTTAACGAAAGCAGTGTTTTATCAAAAACTTCTTACTATTATGCTCGCACATACAGATAAGCCATTGAAATTTACAAACATCGTAATAATTTCAATAGAAAGGAGGAAGTTGTTAAATTATACAAAATTTGGTATTCAGCGTTGCACTAGCACATTAACAATAGATCGTTCTCTAGTAATAAGGTTGGCTTTACCAGAGATAGCTGCTCAGCCGACGTCACGTGATATACTGTGGCGCCCCCTACACTACCTATATATGCGGCTCTCCCTCGAGGCCCCATCGTAGTTGCCACTTAGCCTCCGAAGATGTCTTCCGCAGCTGAAGACGAAACGTTAGGGGAGAGTCTTATCCATCGATCACGGCCTACCAGCCCGGAAATTTTAAGTGAAATTGACGCCGGCCATGAAAGCCTACATTGTACAATCTAAGGAACTGTTTATATGTTGCTATATACAAATTCAACGTCAGTGTGGACGACACCTATGGGACCTAGGTGACGTAACTCTTCTTTCTATGTGTATGATTCAATTAGATTTTCATCTGACAGATCAGTTAAAGACTTGAGTCGAAACAAGGTAGCTGGAATAGACGACATTCCCTCAGAACTACTGAAGTCTCTGGGGGAGCCAATCACGACAAAACTATTTCACTTGGTGCGTAAGATGTATGAGACAGGGAAAATACCCTCGATTTTAAGAAACATGTAATACTCTCCATTCAAAAGAGAACAGGCGCAGACAGATGTGAAAATGACAGAACCATTACTTAAACAAGTCATGGATGGTAAAACTGGTAGAGGCCGACCTTGGGGAAGATCAGTTTGGATTCAGAAGAAATGTAGGAACACGGGAGGCAATACCCACTTTACGGCTTATCCTAGAAAATAGATTAAGAAAAGGCATATCTACATATCTAGCTTTTGTAGATTTGGAGAAGGCTTTTGACAATGTTGATTGGAATACACTCTTTCAAGTTCTGAAGCAAGCAGGAGTAAAATATAGGGAGTGTAAAGTTATTTACAACTTGTACAAAAACCAAACAGTGGTTGTCAGAGTTGCAGGGCATGAAAGGGATGCAATGGTTGGAAAGGGAGTAAGACAGGGTTTTAGCCTTTCTGCAATGTTATTTGTGCATTGAGCAAGCTAAAACGGAAAGCAAGGATAAATTAGGAGAAGGAATTAAAGTTGAGGGTGAAGATATAAAGACATTGTGTTTTATCGATGATATTCTAGTTCTCTCAGAGGCAGAAAAGAACCTGGAAGAGCAGTTGCACAGAATGGACATTGTGTTGAAAGGTGCATATAAGATGAACATTACTAAGAGCAAAATAAGGGTAATGGAGTGTAGTGTACGAAAATCAGGCGATGCTTAATGAATTGGATTAGATGACGAAACAATAAAGGTTTGCAGTAAAATAACACATGATGGTCGCAGTACAGTGGATATAAAATGCAGAATGACAATGAGAAGACATGCGTTTTTGATAAAGATACATTTCTTAACATCAAATATTAATTTAAGTGTAAGGGACACCTTTCCAAAGAATGCTGGACATTAGGTGTGTGGATCGCGTAACTAATGAGGAAGTACTGAACAGAATTGGCGAGAAAAGGAATATTTGGCATACCTTGACTAAAAGAGGTGATCGATTGGTAGGACACATTCTTAGACATCAATGAATTGTGAATTTAGCATTGGAGGGAAGTGTGTTGGGGGAACATCGCAGAGAGAGACCGAGAGATGAATATAGTAAGCAGATGCAATCAATCGATGTAGGGTGACGTTCTTATGTGGAGATGAAGAGTCTTGCCCAGGATAGAGCACGGTGGAGAGCTTCATCAAACCATTCTCCGGACGGGAGTCACAACAACAACAACAACAATCAATATAAAACTATTTCTGCCTTAAAAATTTAATGCGATTTTCGAGCACGGTCTGAAGCAGATAGCCGATACTGCTTTTGTTTCTCGTTTATTTTAATTATTTAATTAATTTGTCGTAGAATTCCGTTAAATTTCATAAAAAATTTATCTCCACTCAAATATATAGAATAATCCTATTCTATTCAAATTAAGCTGTTATCTTTATTAATGGCTTATTGGCCTTAACAGGTTCATGTTTACAGCATATAGGAATTTCATTTGATGATGAAAACTCATTATAAAATAAAATATCTATTTTTATAATTATAAGATAATTTATGCTCAAAGAAATTAACAACTACAGACCGAAAAAATAAATATCACAAACAAGTTTGATACGTTTTTAAAGCAACAATAGAACAAAAGACAACATGATATCAATAGAACTTTGATGGAAAACACATATGTAATGATTGAGCGGAAAATAGGTGGCAGAAAAGATTTAGTGCAGATATACAGAAAACGAAAATACGAATATCAGAAACTGCACATCACGTAACACAAACATTTCAAGCAATAAATGGCTTTCGCCATCTCTCGTGAGTGACACATAGCCCCCGCAACGCGGAAAGATACTTAGCGAGATGGAACTTTGCCAAGAAAGATCACAGCCAACTCTAAAAACATCCCAGCAGTCTTCTCTAGGCTGCTGTTAACCTTCGATAATTCAACGAATATTTATTTGCTTCTAATATTCCTTCGCCTTGTCGCACTCCTTTCTGGTATGCAAATCATTTGCATGGACTTAGGCTGTGTTTTGAAATCCTTTAAATATATCAGTATTCGGACCTATTTTACAGCTCCACACCTTCCCCCAGGAACAGTTATAAGTTGCTATACGTGTTGCCGTAGCTTAAAGGGATCAAAATAAAATTTCTGGTTTCTTCATAACAACTTTAGAGCATGATAAAAATTCGATGAGACGAAGGGTTTTAGCAAAACTAGAAATCAACGCCTAAAGTTATAATGCACCAGGTGGCATTTATTAACGTTATGTGCTGTATAACTTCAAGCAGTTTTGGGGATGCTTTTCATTCTCCAGTTCAGAGTTTTTTGGTGAGTAAAATTCTGTATAATTTTATGCTAATCATATAATGTGTGGGCGGCTGAGGCATGCTCTTCGGTAGTGTAGCATCCTGTACTTGGAAGTAAAACCTATATTTTGAGCATGTGGAATTTGCAAATTAACTGACATTTTCATGTGCAACAGATTCCGTGTTTTCAGCTTGAAATGACTGTTGATTAAGTTTGTTTCTTAATTTGATGTTACTTACTAACTTACGTGCTTACTTATGTTTAGTAGAGTAACAAAGTATGACACTACTGAAAACAATACTAAAAACTTTTTCCTGTATTCAACAGTTTTGAATTGGAATTAAATGTCTATTCCTATTCTTCGGCACCTATTTTAGGTCAGTTTTCTCATTTCAAGTGGGTGTATCGGAAGTACAATAAGTATTACAGGAGGTGGTAGTGTAGACCAGGCAGTTCCAACAGGCTGCTCCGCGACCAGGAGCGCTCACTGCCCCAGCCCGGAGCTGCGATGGTGGAGGAAGTTGACGTCACCACGCCAGTGCTCGGCGGCCAAGAGCGAACACACGCGTTCACTTACTGTCTCAGTGGTACAAAACGTGAAGGCAGACACGTTTCCTCGGCTTCATAGGAATGGATCTGGGTTCATGTCCATGTTGTAAGCAGGTGTTCTCTGTACTGAACAGAATTAAAAACAAGGAAAGGCCATTGCTTCAGAACTCTGCCATTAAGAGTATGCTGCGCATTCTGCAGCACACAAGATAACACCCGATATTTGTTTACTTGGGTCGCAAAAATTTTTTTAATTGCCAAAATAGTCAATAAATCTTATGTTATTCTACATACGTTATCTGTCAATTTGTTCTGATTGCCACTTACGCATAGCCGACTCACGATATTACATTCTTATCGCCTTGTAGTTAGTAGACCTAATTATGACTTACTGCGCAAAACTCCTTACATACATTTTTTTGTGCCTCTCACAGTTCTTATGTTCTGGAACTGTCTTCCTAAATTGAAAACCTTAATAATCGTGCCATTGTTGTGATAAATGCTGGATCGGCTGTTGTGCCGCCGGCCGTGGTAACCGAGGGGACTGAGGCGCTCCAGTCACGGTTCGCACGGCCAGTACGGTCGGGGGTTCGAATCCCCCCTCGGGCATGGATATTTGTGCCGTCCTTAGTATTAGATAGTTCATAAGTAGTTTGTAAGTTTAGGGACTGATGACCCGGTAGTTAAGTCCCATAAGCTTAACAAATATTGGAAGATTTGAACATTTGAGCTGTTGTGCCACTTATTGTTGCGGCTGTTTAGCGAGTTACTGTATATGTACATTTAAGACAGTCGTCGCTTTGTAAGTCTAGTTATTATTATTAAGATGGTGTGTTATTAACTTACCTGAGAATGTTCAAATGTTCAAATAGCTTATGGGACTTATCTACTGGGTCATCAGTCCCTAAACTTACAAACTACTTATAAACTAACTAATACTAAGGACGGCACAAATATCCATGCCCGAGGGGGGATTCGAACCCCCGACCGTAGTGGTCGTGCAGACCGTGATTGGAGCGCCTCAATCCCCTCGACCAAGCGGCCGGCAATTTACCTGAAGTAAGCCTCTTATGCCTAAACGCAAAAATATCATTTCTTTGAACTTAAATGAAAAACACACTTTTCTCTAAGACAGGAATTACTTCTAAAGTTCATTGTAAAATCCATAAATCAGTCATAGTTGGCTTCTTTTGATACTCCAGCAACAGCTTCTAAATTCCCTGACGTCTTCATTAACAACTAATGGGAAATTTCGTTATACAATTCATAAGGAATACTCCTTACGTTGCTTCTATGAAACAAGCATTTAGCGATGTAAAAAACAGTCATCATAAGCATGCTTTATTAATTTCCAGTCATTAAATCAAATCGTTGATCTTCAGGATCACAGAGCTTTTACAGTAACTGTTATAACGGTGAGGATTGACAGCTGTCGCGTGTCGCGTGTCCCGCATTTTCATGGAGCAAAATGACAGTCTCAGTTCTGGGTTAGCTATTTCAAAAACAGTTGTGCCCGTGCCGGGAATCGCAGCGCGACTGCAGTTCCTCGCAGGGCCGGCGCAACCCCAAGTGCCGCCCCGTCCGAGCTGCTAAATTGCCGCCCCTTTTTTAAGTTTCTGGAATGTTATTTCAACAAATATGTAGTAAATGTCAGCAATCAATCGCAGTATCAAAGCTTTTAATATGTGCTGACATCTGAACCGTCATGTTGACAGTTACGTTCAGCATGACGGTATAGATGTAAACAACTCAAAGCATTGAGAATAGCCACACTGTGCCCGAAATCAATGTAGATCTGGAAAATAAAAACAAAAATTGCGACTGATTGGTGACATTCTCACCAGATTTGTACAAAACAGTCGCTGGGCACCAGCTCAAAAATTTAGTCAAACCTGATTGAAGAAATCTAGCTAATTTTAATAAGCCTTGTGAATTTACAAATATGTACAAATATGTGGAAATCTCTCTATAATCGACCATGTCGACTATAATGAAAATCTGATGGGACTTAACTGCTAAGGTCACCAGCTCCTAAGCTTACACACTACTTAACCTAAATTATCCTAAGGACAAATATACACACCCATGTCCGAGGGAGGACTCGAACCTCCGTCGGGACCAGCCGCACAGTCCATGACTGCAGCGCCTTAGACCGCTCAGCTAATCCCGCGCAGCATGAACTTAGATTAACGAAAATAAACATTTTTCAGTGGTTGTGAACAGATAATATATTCAACGGAAAACAAAATATATTTAAAATTTAACGATAATTTGGTTTGAACAATAATACTTACAATAACTATTCAGTGTTGAACAAAATAAGAAACAACACAGTAAATAAACAAGGTACTGATCCTAATACAAAAATTAAAAAAAAAAAAAAAAAAATGCTAGACGAATCGTACCTTCCTGGCTTTTACTTGTGCAAACTCTTTCACACGATCTGTGTAATTTAAGTCCTCTGCAAGCTCGTGTTCAATCTATATTGTTGCAAGATCATTCAAACTAGTTTGGCTCATCGTTGATCGGAGGTATGTCTTTATCAATTTCAGTTTTGAGAAACTCCTCTCTCCACTCGCAGCTGTCACTGGGAGTGTTAGGAGAATTCTCAGAGCAATGCATAGGGCAAAAACTATGTCTTCCTATAAACTTCAGAATCTCCTTCGGACCTATTCCAGGTTTCAACAAAATTGATAGCACTTTTAGTTCTTCCCTCAACTCCAGTGCATCAATGTCGCTTGACTCTACACTTTTGTATCCAGGCTGTCAGGAAGTGTATTCTTCAGATCGCCAAAATCGTAGAGAAAATCAAAATAAACGCAAAGAAATTTCTTTATCCAAAGATGCGATTGCTATATCTAAAACATAATAGTAGAATCCAATCTTGTAACGTTTTGTTGGGTCATCTGTTGTCTCATGCCTTTCTTCACAGATAAAGTGTACTGGCTTCTTACTTCGTCGCCGGGAAACACTATCCTTGGTAACGTTAGATCTTCTAGCCAATTCTTTGGAATCCTTCAAGAGACACAAACTTTTTCTTCTGTTCTGCAGGTCTCAAAACATGTTTCCGTTTTTTCATGCATTTCCACAGCCTCAGAAACATTTATGTAAGTTATCTGGAGGGTCTTACTGACTACACTGATGTGAAGCAGAACGTCGTACCAGATTACTAGAGAAGTGAGAAAGGTGTAATTTTTCTTTTTCATTTGATTCGCAAGTGACGTCGCTTCGTGAGCGGTCATGCCATCGAATTCTTCTGATATGCCGCGCGGGAGCAGCCGAGAGGTCTGGAGCGCCACGTTGCGGATCGCGCGACATCCCGCGTCGGAGGTTCAAGTCCTCCCTCGGACATGGGTGTTTGTGTTGTCTTTAATATAAGTTAGTTCATAAGTAGTTTGTAAGTTTAGGGACAGATGACCCCGCGGTTAAGTCCCGTAAGCGTAACTAACATTTGAACTTTTTTCCTTCTAATATCTGAACCAGTGTATCACAAACGCCTCCACTGTTTTGTGCAGACGAGAGGTTCAAATTTTTAAATGTTTGTTAAGTTTATGCGACTAAATTGCGGAGTCACTAGTCCCTAAACTTGCAAACTACTTATAAACGACCTACTAAAGACAGCACAAACATCCATGCACGAGGAGGGTTTCGAACCCCGACGGAGAACGGCCTCGCGCATCGGAGCATAGAGCCTCAATTCGCACGGCCACTCCGCCGCGGCCGGACGAGAGGGCATGTTGCTAAAAGACCATACTATCTCGGCTTTTCATCGGAATCAAAGCGACCAGTAATGTTCAAATGTTTGTCAAGCTTATGGGACTCAACTACGGGGTCATCAGTCCCCAAACTTACAAACTACTTATGAACTACTTACGAACTAGGACGGCACAAATATCCATGCCCGAGGGGGGATTCGAACCCCCGACCGTAGTGGCCGTGCTGACCGCGACTGAAGCGCCTCAGTCACCTCGGCCACCGCGGCCGGCAAGCGACCAGTAGTTTGCTCAGATGAAACATGGAACACGCATTATACAGCAAATAAATGTTGGCAAAAGAATAGTGTGCGAGTAATATTGTCAAACAAAAGTGCCAGTCAGTTTAATTGTTGTTCATACAGGCGGAGACACGAGTTTGATGGCTCAAAAACCAAAACGTCCGACTATCACTCAGAAACAGATATCAAAAATTTCCAAAAATACGTCGAAACGAAAACCCAACTTATGCCAGGCTTACTACCAATGTCTTTATCCTTTCAGGCTTAACATGTAACCGCAGTATCGAACATTGCATTCGAATTTCCAAATTAGATTTCGTCTTCTGCAAAATTAGTTGTGAGTAAACGCAAGGCGCTTAATAGCGCTCCACTCATAAAAATACTGGCGTTTACGCCAAACTGCTTCCCCCTCTCCTTTCCTCCGGCGTAAGTACGACTGTGCTACCACGGGCCGCGGCGGATTAGCCGCGCGTAGTGGTGCGCCGTGTTGCGGTGCGCGCGGCCGTTCGCCGTCGGAGGTACGAATTCCGTCTCGGGCATGGATGTTTGTGTCATCTTTAGTACAAGCTAGTAGTAGTTTGTAAGTTTAGAGACATATGGCCCTGCAGTTAAGTCCCTTAAGCTTTACAAACATTTAAACATTTTTTGCTGCCACAGTGGCGAAGAAGAAATTAGTCCTCCTCCGTCTCCTTCATCAAGAGGAGCGACCGGCAGGTAGTCGAGGCGCCATGCCACAGTTTCCAAAGCCGCTCCCTCCGAGGTTTGGTTTCGAATGACCTCTTGAGCATGAGTGTTGAGTTTGTCCTAAAAATATATATGTAATAATAATAAAATAAAATAGGGCGGCAGATTTGCCGCCCCTCGGAAAGTGCCGCCCCGTGCGGCCGCACGTTTCACACGTGCCTTGCGCCGGCCCTGGTTCCTCGTGACGTCACAGGCCATCCGGTTGCCTCGCCTTCACACAGGCTCGGCGCAGCCTCAGCCGCGTGGTGTGCCGTATTTGACAGCAGCTGACGGCCGTAGAAACGGCGCCCCGCGAGCCGAGCAGGTGAGCGCTCCCTAGTTCCCGAGGGAGTACGCGAGCTGGAACAGAGAGATCGCAATAAAAGGGCTATGTAACACATGTCCATTTCTATTGAGTACAGAAGTATAGGCTGTTAGTATGTTTCAATTATTGGTACATACATGTACTCGTACTTGTAAAACTTCAACTTCAATTTACTCCATAATACCTGAGAGTTGCGTTGAAGGGCCTTGGCGGATTGTTATTTGGGTTCTGA
Organism: Locusta migratoria; assembly: GCA_026315105.1. NCBI lineage: Eukaryota > Metazoa > Arthropoda > Insecta > Orthoptera > Acrididae > Locusta > Locusta migratoria. The sequence continues at coordinate 452,405,783 of CM048744.1, forward strand.
ACTTCGCCAGCCGCGGTGGCCGAGGTGACTGAGGCGCCCCAGTCACGGTCAGCCCGGCCACTACGGTCGGGGGTTCGAATCCCCCCTCGGGCATGGATATTTGTGCCGTCCTAGTTCGTAAGTAGTTCATAAGTAGTTTGTAAGTTTAGGGACTGATGACCCCGTAGTTAAGTCCCATAAGCTTAACAAACATTTGAACATTTTTTCTGAACTTCACGTACCACAAATATAAAAAAATTATACACCGGATACCATCGTGGTCTCCTGGTTAGTTTCATTACCAGATGGTTTCAAATTTTAAATGAACATTGTTACTAAACGTAACAGTAAAAATTAGATAGTGTGTGCGTGCTGTGAAGCAAAATCAGGTAGAGTTTGGATCCAAAGTAATTCGTGTGCACACGTAAATTATTATTCTGCGCTTGTCAAATTTCACCAGAAGAGCAAATGTTCAAACGTTTGTTAAGCTTCATGGACTTCACTGCGAGATCATCAGTCCCTAAACTTACAAACTACTAATGAACTAGCTTATACTAAAGACGAGACAAACATCTATGCACGAGAGGGGGATTCTAACCTCTGACGGCGCAACAAGGCGCTGCAGCACGGGCGGCTAATCCGCCGCGGCCATAACAGATATGTACTACAGAATTAAAGCCTTCAAAATGACACTGAATCTGTTGATTAATCAACCACAGACTGGAAACACTGCGCATTTTCCGAAGCTATCGCAGGATGAGGATCTTACCCTCTCTGAAGATTATGTGAAAATTCTGGAAGCTGTACGTAACCAGTTAAGGTCTGAAAATATGGAAATACTGTCTACTATGTTTCAGCTCTTTGCAACAGCGTTTTCAGTGGATGTTAACAATGTTCCTACGAGGTTTCAAATATAACTGTTAAATTTACGGTGCGACCATTTATTGAAGGACAAATCTAAACACAATGAAGGCTTGGTTGTATGCCCTTGCTTCACGGATACTACGTATGTTCGGTTCGACGTATGTGTGTCAACAATTCCTTTCGATTATGAAATTAGCGAAGCCCCAATACCGAAACACCTGCTGAGATCACAACCTTACACGCAGTCTTCGATTAAAAATATGTCAAACATTTCATCCTGACATTGAAAAACTAACCAAAGAGAAAGAAAATGGAAAATGTCGAAAAATTTTTACTTCATTGTACTGTACAGCTTTGCCTTAAATTGTAGAGCCGGCCGCGGGGACTGAGGCGCTCAGTCACGGTCTGCACGGCCACTACGGTCGGGGGTTCGAATCCCCCCTCGGGCATGGATATTTGTGCCGTCCTTAGTATAAGGTAGTTCGTAAGTAGTTTGTAAGTTTAGGGACTGATGACCCCGTAGTTAAGTCCCATAAGCTTAACAAAATTTGAACATTTTGATTTAAATTGTAGAGAAAATGGTATTATGTTTCGTTTTCTTCATTTTATAACGGGGTTATCCTCACATTAAATACAACTCCATTATAATGTTGGCATTTTATAGGGACCATATGCAATTGTCTGTAAGATGTGTCTATTATTTAATTAAAACAGTAAGTTTTAAAATTAAGATTTCGTAGGGCTCACTGTATCCTTCACGCCAGATCTGTTTCCTGTCTTTCCTAAATTGCTGCAAATCGCTGCACTCCACACGCTGCATTCTACTTATCCGCGGCAGCAGTACAGAGCGCGTGACGTCACACGGTCTACTCTCCTTCCTTGTGAGCCGGTAGTGCGGCCTGGGCTGGGCTGACGTCACACCGGCGCTGCCTGTCCTACCCTGGGATAGGGACTGTGACTGCTGTGTTTGGATCCAAACTTGGTGACTCGGCTGGAGGCTACTGTCGAGTGCACCAGATGGAGATAACAGGGTATTTGTGTATTTTTATTTACGTTAATTCAAATTAATTGCAAATACCAACACTGATACAATGATCGTACCACTTGCTGAAACTAACGTCCGTAAACCTCAATGCAAACATGTCATTGGCGAACACGTTTCTGACGCATCCTGACAGATATCCATGGTGTCTTTCATGAACAATTCTGGCAACTATTTCCATCTGCTTATCCAGTAGGATCATATACAACAGTGACTTCAGATATCCATATAGGAAATAGTCAGGTCAGGTTGCCTCCCAGGCCATGGAATACGACCTCGCCTTCCAAGAAACACAGCAGTGAGGTGAAGCGCTGCGCCGTCATGGTGTACCCACATCTACTCACCATCAGCCAACGGTGCTTTTCCAACTGAGATAGACGTCTTTGCAAGTACAGGTGACCATTCACACGGCGAGATATAATTAGGCCCGTTCTCCTCGTTTCCTTGCAGGAAATAAAGAAAGTACGTGCAAATAAGTAGCACAGTCTCTGAGTCCTGTTGAATTTTTTCACGCTAATATAAAAACATCATGCACATTGAGGCATCGCAGAGCAGAAAGCATAGAGAATTAAGGCAGCTAAAATGAAATTTGTTCGTAGCATAGTTGGAGAAACACGGAGAGACAAGTTTCCCAGTGACAAATTCAGTAACCAACTTCAAGTGATAAAATTACTGGACTGAATTACCTAACAGCAAATGTACAAACAAACTCAGAGACAAAAGACCAAGAGAATGACCAAGAGCGACATACAATGACAGTGTGAAATCTGACATGGAACAGCAAGGATATACGTTGACATGTTTAAAAGAAGGATAAAAATCCAAACACGGAGATTGGTGGAGAAACCTCATTCACCGACCAATGGATTAGCGGGATTTGATGATACTTAATAGTCTGTATATTCAGAGTCTGTCTATTGACGCAAAAAAGGAACGATTAGGTTTAATTGTAGGTGTGTTGTACTTTAAATGTAGCTTTCAAGCATCATACTTCCAGAACAAAAATCTGTTTTTGCAAAACAAAGAGAGTATAATTATAACTTCCTCGTGGCAGTGACCTACCTTATAAATGTATTTTTGTGAATAATGACATGGCAAGATCTCGGTATTTCGTCTTTATTTATAACAGACAACCGGTTTAAATGTACATAGACATCTTCTGGTTACTGAATGTTATAATTTGTTCAGAGACAGAATATGATGTCTATGTACACAGAAACCAGTCGTCTCTTATAAATAAAGACGAAATACCGCGATCTTAGCATTTCATTATTCACAAAAATACAAAGAGAGTAGTTAACATTTTGGCTGCCGTGTGACCGCCGGCGGCCACAGCAGGTGTCTCTGGCGCGCCTTTGACGTCATCGCGGCAGCCAACGTGTTAAAAGCGATAATACATTTACCGTCACTAACTCCCTCAACTGTTTCCTCAGTAAGAACAAAAGAAATAAACAAAAAGAAAGCAAGAAAACTGAAAACTTATTATCTTCGGCTAACACTGCTGTAATAAATGTTTAGCTTCTTCTTACTCCTGTGACGTCACCAGAGCTTCAGCCAATAATAGAGATTTTCTGGAACACGTGACTGAATCCTGAAATTTAAACATTTTTAGCTTTGTGAGAATATTGGCATGGAGGTTCTGGTCTCTGACGATGAACTATTATGACTGTAAAATTTGGTGCCTGTGTTCGGTACCGGTGCGAGGCGCCACAAGGGCGCAGCAGCGACCGGACGCTGTGGCTGCAGGTAAGGGCGGCCGCTACCTGCTCCTGCCCGGCCCTCGCACAATGAAACGGCCGGCGCAGGGCCGGCGGGGGGACTCGGCCGGTGACCGCCAACCTGTTCGGACGCATGTGTATCCGCCACAGAATGTAGCGATTCTCACAAATACAGTCCACTTTTACCAGACATGTACTTTTATTTCGAAACGCCTTTCCTTTGCAACGAATGATTGCATTCGTCTGGACTGTGAAAAGAGCGAGGCAGCGCAGAATGTACGCGCGTTTGGCGGCTGTCCACAGCCTGTTATAATTTTGAATTATAAAAATCCCAACCACATTTCTAACACAGTAAAAGAACCAGCTGACAAAATTTTAATGAAGGCGTTTAGCGAGTCGGCATGTGACTGGTTAGTTATAACATAGAACTGTGTTACATGTGGTACGAGAGGATTCTATAGTAAATGTCTGGATAAGTAATTATGTGGACATCCTTGACTACCATTGCTGCCATTTGGTAAATGGCTGAAATCGAGTCACGTTACTATTTGCGTCATCTTGGTCATATAAATTGCGTGTGTGGTATACGAAATGCGATGGTCGCAAGTGGAAAGACGAATGCAGACTTAGGGGTCTGTATCTTGTAAGCTGTCATGTTTTAACATTTTTATTTTTATATAGTGACTAAGTGCTACGTTGCAATATATATATATATATATATATATATATATATATATATATATATATATATATATATATATATATATATTAAATAAGATCACCAGCTTATAAAATATAAATGATTAGATGTGGTGACACAGTTCACCGAAACCATCGTTATTCAATAAATTATTAATTCGCGATCCTGGCAGTTCAATTTGAAGAATGTAAAACCATCAGATATTCTCCTAAACCGGCAATGTCAGGTAATGTTATTACTTACTCCGCTATAGGGAGAATCGTTCTTTGAGGAATCGACATAATGTTTCTATTATTTTATCCCGTCTAGTTGTACTTATTAATTTTGACAACATTGTCAGAGTAGATGATTAATATTACAAAAAAAAAAAAAAAAAAAAAAAAAACAGTCTTGATCGCAGAAATTAACAATTTCTGTATACCGGTTTCGACCTGATGTAGGTCATCTTCGGAATTAAAAGTAGCCCATACGGCCAGTGCTGTACTCGGCTGGGCTGGGCTGTCCTCGGCTGTTGTGCTGCCAGCAGAACAGTTACCTGCGATCAAGACTGTTTTTATTTTTTTTTTTTCTTTTTTATTTTTTTTTTTTGTAATATTAATAGTAGTACTTGTTTAGAATGTCTGTTTTGTCCATGAATGCAAATAAGTCTCACATGTGTGTCTGGAGGAACAACCACTGTGAAAAGTTAACAATGAGTTTAGTGAAACACGGCATCAACTTGATATAACTACCGACGCGTTAACAGTTGTTGTAGGGAAAGAACACCAGTAAGAGACAGTGCAGTCTGAATCAGACCCACTGCTCCCCGAGGCCGTGTCGTCGGTTAAATAATAACAAGGCCGGCGCCTGCCTTTCTCCTCCCCTCGCCGTCCTTCTCGTTTCGTAATAAATACATGTTGGCAAGTGGCCTTCCGCCACTTCCTTTCCCGTTCACAAGTTTTCCGCCCCTCGGCCCTCAGCCTTCGTGAGCCGCCCTGAGAGTTTTCGAGGCAGCGATATCGCAGGCCAGAGAGGACGGCGCAGGCGCGGTTAACTCGATATTATTGCCACTAAATTGAGACTGGAGTAGCAATATGCGCTTCAGCGGTTCTCGAGCATCTTCAAAGCTAACAAGCAGGCGGCGCGCGGGAGCGCACCGGAGGCGGCCCGTGTTGTGGGGGTGGCAGAGGCAGAAGCAGAAGCAGTCCCACTGGCTGCCAGATCGAAACTCGACCCGACCCGACCACCCGCTTTAATAAACCACGCCGGAGTCGCGCTGCGTCCGAGCGCCGCGGCGTTTTAACGCGGCAGCCAGTCTGCTCAATGCACAACACCACATTCAGTAAAATTTTCTTTCACACATGTGAGCAGCCCTTAGTGGCTAGCTTATTTTATACCAAATGTCAGCTTTATGGCGTACATGTTCTTTTATCATGTGACCCGCAATTTCAGCTGCTCTGCAGAATGCCCGAAACCTGGCAAAATACACTGTATCTGCGACCGAAGGCTGTCTTACTACTTCCTGGGCACATTAAATACATACTTCTCAGTAGTGCATTTAAAATAACGTTTTAAGAAGATACACTCACGTTCAGAAAAGAAGCAAACCACCTTGAAGGATGAGTACTTATATTCACAAATGTTCACTAGTATGTTCTGAAGAAAATAATAGCAGTTCACTCGGCACCATTCAGCATGTGCCCGAAACCTGGCAAAATACACTGTATCTGCGACCGAAGGCTGTCTTACTACTTCCTGGGCACATTAAATACATACTTCTCAGTAGTGCATTTAAAATAACGTTTTAAGAAGATACACTCACGTTCAGAAAAGAAGCAAACCACCTTGAAGGATGAGTACTTATATTCACAAATGTTCACTAGTATGTTCTGAAGAAAATAATAGCAGTTCACTCGGCACCATTCAGCATGTGCCCGAAACCTGGCAAAATACACTGTATCTGCGACCTAAGGCTGTCTTACTACTTATTGGGCATATTAAATATATACTTATCAATAGTGCATTTAAAATAACGTTTTAAGAAGATGAACTCACGTTCAGAAAAGAAGCAAACCGCCTTCAAGGATGAGTACTCATATTCACACAAATGTTCACTGGTATGTTCTGAAGAAAATAATAGCATTTCACTCGGCACCATTCAGCATGTATCCTGTTGCCTAGTAGTGCATGATGACTTCTTCCCCACGTGATGGCATGAAAGGCGTCCAAGCCGCAGTCACTTGGTTCCAGAGTTCGTCTGTGGTTACAGCGTCATTTCACCATATTCCACACATTTTCGATTAAAGTGTGACGGACCAAAGCAAGATGGTTCTTGTACGTGCTGCAACATGAAGTAGTGCACTGTCTTCTTGAAAAATTTCGTCTGGGTTATCATGCAGAAAGGGTCGCAGTATGTTATTCCCTTAGGTCAAACTGATTACAGTGCCCTGTAGTCACGCCGACTGCTATTTGTAGTAATCGTCTAATCAAAGTGAAGGTCCACCCTCATGAACCACAGACGTTGCCGAGGTAGGGTGCCTTCCGTGCCTCAATAATATAGCCATACCGTAAGTGCAATCAGAGCGGAGGGGTATCTGTGGAGAGGCCAGACAAACGTGTGGTTCCTGAAGAGGGACAGCAGTCTTTTCAGTAGTGCAACAGTCTGGATAATTGACTGAGTTGTTCTTGTAACATCAGCTAACATGGCTTTGCTATGCAGTTACTGCCAATGGCCGAAAGCAAGGGGAAACTACAGTCGTTAATTTTCCAGAGGATCCAGCTCTACTGTATGAACTGTATGAATATATGATGGTTTCCTCTCCGGTAACATATTAGGTAGGTAAAATAGTTCCCCAGTCAAATCTCCAGATGGGAAATACTGAGGAGGATGTTGTCATTCAGATAAACAAAACAGGCATTCTACGGACGTGAGCGTGGAATGTTCTAACCCTTAATCGGGTAGGTAAGTTAGAAAATTTGAAAAGAAAAATGGATAGGTTAAATTTAGATATGGTGAGGATTAGTGAAGTCTGGTGGCAGGATGAATAGGATTTTTGGTGAGGTGAGTACAGGGTTATAAATACGAAATCAATTGGTAGCAACGCCGGAGTAGGTCTGATAATGAATAAGAAAATAGGAATGCGGGTAAGTTACTATGGACAGCATAGTGAACGTTTCATAGCAAAGATAGACACGAATCCAACACCGTCCACAATAGTACAAATTTATTTGCCAAGTGGTTCTGCCGATGATAAGGAGATCGAAGAAATGTATGAGGGGGTAAAAGAAATTGTTCAGACCGTTAAAGGAGAAGAACGCTTAATTCTGATGGGGTACTGGAATTCGGTACTAGGAAAAGGAAGACAAGGAAATGTAGCAGGTGAATATGAACTGGGGAAAAGGAATGAAAGATGAGATCGCCCCGTAGAATTTTGCGAAGAGCATAATTTAATCATCACAACCTTGGTTTAATCATAATGAAAGAAATTTATATACCTGGAAAAGATGAGACACTGGGAGGTACCAGATTGTCATGGTAAGGCAAAGGTTTTAAACTGTAAGACATATCCACGAGCAGATATAGACTCTGATCATACCTTACAGCTTATGAACTGTAAATTACAACTTATGAGAAAGATAGAAAATTTAGGAGATGGAATCTGGACAAATTGAAGGATTGTCTGAAACGGGGGAAAGTAATACAGCAGAAGATCATAGCAGAGTATCATATAGGCAGAAGTACAAGGCCTAATAGAAATCCCTGGACAACACAGGATATACTAAACTTAATTGATGGAAGGAGAAAATATAAAAATGCATCAAGTGAAGCAGGCAAAAGGGAGTACGGACGTCGGAAAAATAAGGTTGACAGGAAGTGCAGACTGGCTTGAGGAGAAATGCAAGACCGTGGAAGAATGTATAACTAGGGAAAGGATAGATACCGCCCACAGGAAAATAAAAGAGACATTTGAAGAATATGACATTTGAAGAATATGAAGAACTCAGATGGAAAACCAGTTCTAAGCAAAGAAGGGAAAGCTCAAAGAAGGAAGGAATATATAGAAAGCCCGTACAAAAGAAATAAACTTGAAGGGGATATTCTAGAAGTGGAAGATTAAGCAGAGAATGATGAGATAGGCGACTGTATCGTTAGGAGAGCCAATCATGAAGAAATTGTTCCACCTGGTATGCAAGGTACCCTCAGTCTTCAAGAATATAGTGAATCCAATTCCTAAGAAAGCAAGTGCTGACAAATGTGAAAATTATAAAACTATTAGTTTAATAAATCATGGTTGGAAAATAATAACACGAATTATTTACAGACGAATGAAAACCATTGGTGGTTTCCGACCTTGGGGAAGATCAATTTGGATTCAGAGAGGTAATACATTACGACTATCTTAGAAGACTGATTAAAGAAAGGGAAACCCACCTTTTTAGCATTTGTGGATCTGGAGAAACCTGTCGACAATGTCGACTGGAACGCGCGGTTTGTCGCCGTTAGTGGTTCGAGTCCTCCCTGGGGCATGGCTGTGTGTGTTGTCCTTATGTTAGTTTATCTTAGTTTAAGTAGTTTGTAAGCTACGGACTGATGACCACGCAGTTTGGTCCAATATATTTACAAATATTTGAATGTTGACTGGAATACACTTTTTAAGATTCTGAAGGTGGCAGGGGTAAAATATAGGAAGCGAAAAGTTATATTCACGTTGTACAAAAACCAGACAGCAATTATTAGAGTCGAAGGGAATGAAACGGTCGAAGTGGTTGCAAAGGAAGTAGGACAGCCTTTCGCCAATGTTGTTCAATCTATACATGTAGCAAGCTGTGAAGGAATGCAGAGAGAAATTTGGAGAGGGAATTAAAGTCCAGGGAGAGGGAATCGAAAGTTTGCGGTTTACTGATAACACAGTACTTCTTTCAGAGACAGGAAAAGAACTGAAAGAGAAATTTAACGGAATGGACAGTGTCTTGCAAAGAAGGTATAAGATGAACATTAACAAGATTAAAAGGAAGGTAATGGAATATAATGTCAGAAAATCAAGCGATACTGAGGGAATTGGATTAGGTAATGTGACAATAAAATTAGTCGGTGAGTTTTATTATTTAGATAGCAAGGTAACTTCTGATGGTCGAAGTGAAAAAGATATAAAACGAAGAATGGCTATGGGAAGAAAAGAGTTTCCGAAGAATCGAAATTTGTTGACATCCAATATTGGTTTAAATGTTAGGAAGTCTTTCTGAAAGCATTTGCCTGGAACGTAGCATTCTATGGGAGTGAAACGTGGTCAATATGTAGTTCAGACAAAAGGATGTTAGAAGTTTCAGAAATTTGGTGCTACAGAAACATGATGATTAGATGGGTAGATCACGTAACTAATGTGGAGTTGATCAACAGAATGGGGGAGAAAAGTCGTTTGTGGGATATCCTAAGAGAAGGGATAGGTTGGTGGGACATCAAGGAATCGTGGGATATAAATCGCAGATGAAGGACTTTACACTTAAAACTGTTCGTGATGTACTTAGTAACGATAGTCGGCTCCAGTTAATCACTGTGCCGGACAATGTTCCTGAGCCACATAGTGTCGCTTGTCCTGCAGTCACATCTCTGCTTGCAAGATCCAGGCAATCACGGAGGGTGGGACTACTTGTAGTTGGGAGCTCCGACATTAGGCCGGTAATGTAATCCCCTTAGGAACCGGGATAAGAGGAAATCCAGAGTGCACTCCGTGTCCATACCGGTTGTAGTCATTCCAGATGAACTGGGCCTTTGGATGTCATAAGGCGCCCATAGCTTTGGAAAGGAAGACATCCTCTCCAGGTTAGTGCGGCCGTCTGGTTAAGGACTGCCAGTCTTGCTTACAAGGCAGAGCTCACCATCTGCAGCTTAGCTGACAGGTCCCACTAGGGTGCTTTGGTACAGCGCCAAGTGTAGGCACTGAATCAAAGGCTAAAACGGTTCTGCGATCGTGTACGATGCTGGTTTCTTGAATTACGCCATGGTGTGGTGGGGTTCCGAGTTCATTTGAATACGTCTATCGTCCACTACACGCAAGAAGTGGCTATACAGGTAGCGGGGGCCGTGTGGCGTGGACTGGACGGTTTATTGGTTCATTTCAAGAGGCCATTGAACAGACCGCAGATACTTTTCAAAAGAATCGTCCTGGCAGTAGGATGACCTGTTGCAATGGGGCGCCGGCCGCAGTGGCCGAGGTGACTGAGGCGCTCCAGTCACGGTCAGCACGGCCACTACGGTCGGGGGTTCGAATCCCCCTTCGGGCATGGATATTTGTGCCGTCCTAGTTCGTAAGTAGTTCATAAGTAGTTTGTAAGTTTAGGGACTGATGACCCCGTAGTTAAGTCCCATAAGCTTTACAAACATTTGAACATTTTTTTTATTTATTTATTTATTTATTTATTTATTTTTTTTTTTTTTTGCAATGGCGCAAGAGTTGTTTCCACTGCCAACGAGAACGCCAAAGGTGTCTTCAAAAAGGCAGCAAGAGATGCTTGTGGCGCTGGAGCACCCAGAGATGGTCGTTGTGTGTGTATTGTTGTCTGAGTGATTGTGTGAATGTATGTGTTCCACAGATTTAGATTTTGTACTTGCCTCCTTGTATGAAAATGCTCTAGTGCTGGAAGGTGATCAGAATGCCGATGCGTCTCAGAAGTGGAACAACAAAGCTGACAATGACATTGAGGACAATTTTTGCTGAGTCCATTAAATTGGCTGAAATCAGTGAAAATTTCCGAATGACCCGCGACGAGGATGATGTAGTAACCAAATAAAATGACTGCCCAGAAAATGACAGTTCTTCAACAATTAACGTCATGTCAACGTCTCTGTTGATATTGTTGACAAAGGGGAGAATCGTAACGAACCTTCTATTGCGAAAATGGCGCATGGTCTGTTAATGAAAGAGCAACAGGATATTCAGCAAAACTTTGGAGCACGGAAAGATGCATGTAGTATAGCTCTGTTGACGTTTTTCTAACCGCCTACATCATACACCAACTTTTCATGAAAAACATTTCCTTCACGAAATGTAACACTACCAGTAAAAGAAAAAAAAACTGAGACCCTTTCTTGTTCGCCAGTCAAACCAGTAATGGAATGAAGAATGAAACGAGAAGGAAACGAAAATTAGTCGTAGACCAGACTATCAAAGAAGATGAACATGAAGAACCAAAAACAAGAGAGAAAAACGACATATGATTTAAAAGAAATGGCCAACCGGCCACAAAAACGAGAAAGAATTGTAAAATCAAGTGGAATTGAGTCTATAAGATGTGTTTTGCTATTGTGCAGTGATCAATACACCAATCCACTCACAAAAGGTTCCTATTGTCATGATTGGGCACATGAGTTATGCAGCGATACTGGGAATGGTTCTTTCCTACGTGTCCATTTTGAAATGTAAGAATATCCTGTATGTAGCTCGTTCAAGCCTTCCATTTTCACTTCAGCTAAAGAAGATCGTCGAATTTTCCCATGGGTTACTTTATGAGTCATAGTGTCACGTTGCAAACTGCAGATGGTGCTGAATTCGAAGGCTGGTTGGTAATAGAGCACAACACTTTACACTTACAACACGTTTATTGCGAACAGAAGCGTACACTCTGTATACACTGACTGCTCTTTTCAGTGCTCCACTATTTATACATGGAAAGTATTTTCTGGAACTTACAGGTACATCAAACATAAGACACATGCAGAACATTCTAGAAATGGTAGGTACAAAGAAATAAATTTTCTTCTGCCCGTGGCGGGATTTGAACTGGAGATTGCAAGCACAACGATATGTGACGCTAACCACGGCACCACGCGTGCTGACAGAAGACTCGCCGCATTGCTCCCCTTCTTGGAAGAACAGCAACCCGCTGTTAAGTTTCCTTTGCAGCCAGCTGCAGTGTCCTAGACCTTGTCATGGGTTCTATGTATGGCAGTTCCGGAGAATCCTTCCATTCTGCCTGCCCGCCTTCCTTGCGGTGACGATGGCCGGCGCGAGACCCCCGTGTCATGGCTCTATCATTACCATAACGGTCTTCCGAGTCCTTGAACAAGAGTCCATTTCTGTTCATTTGTTCTCTGGGACCGTTGTAAGGCTTCATGCGGAGGGCGTGAACAATGTATCTTCGTTTTTGTCGTTTTGTGGACGGCTCATAATCCTCAACTTCGAATGTGACGTTTGACAGGCGTTTGACGATACGGACCAAAGTATCGCTTCAATAACTTTTGATAGCCCATACAGGGTAAAAATCCATACCAGATCTCCTAGGCTGTATACAACAGTTCAGTGCTTGTCGTTAAACCGCTGGCGTTCTCCTGGGGGTCTAATGCCCGTATGCGAGCCAGCTGACTTGCTTCTTCGGCCCTGGTGATGAGCGTTTTCACATAGTCATCCTGAGTATCATCCTGCCGGAACGGGAACAGCGTATCCATTGTCGTCTCAGCTTCACGGGCATGGAGCAGGAAAAACGGCGTGAAGCCTGTGGTTTTGCCTTACTGTATTATAAACAAATGTCACGCCTGGCAGTGTTGTATGCTAATGCTTCTGCTGAATATCGACGTATATCGGCAACATATCTGCTAACGTTTTGTTAAATCGTTCTGTAAGTAAATTTGTCTGAGGGTGGTAGGCAGTTTTTTTTTTCTGTGGACAATATCACAACATGACATTACCTCTGATACTAGTATGGACCTGAATACTTTTCCTCGATCAGATATCGTCACACGTGGTGCACCATGCCGATTGTTTGTTCTGTTTAATTAGGTCCTGAAGATGGCACTTATTGAGGTTCTGAATCTGGTTTCCAGATAACTAAATCATTAATTTTACCGCTGTTGGTTTTTAATACATTGTAGAACATAAATTACCCCAGCGTTGTCCCACTCTCCACATTAGTATGGAGCTACATCTGTTAAAAAACATATTTCCAGAAATTCCCAATGCTAATTAATCAGGTAATATGCAGTTGTCGGGTTGAAATGGCGATGAACAGCACGCCGGTCAGCGATCCTAACCACTACAACGAGAGCGTGTACCGCTAATCGCTGCAATTTGCAGAAATAACCAGTAATCTTTCATACACAATTGCAGAGTTGTCACTAAGAAGAAATCTATCCAGTAAACATATGGTATTGCGTACGAACCGATTTATTGAAGATGGTCAAACGATTGTAAACGTATGACACACTGCTGGAGTCATCGGTCCAGAGACTTACTAAATTACACTAATGATAACAGGCCAAGCCGTAGGGGAGAACTCTGACCTCATACGAGGGTAGCGGAGCTATTCGTAGGTTGGAGCCTTACACTTCTCCGCCATTGCCTCGCGTCTTTAATGCAGAAGAATTACATAAAACTACTCCCAGCTAAAGGCAATAATATCGTTACATTTCAGTGCGGTTGTAGACGAAGTTCGGTGTCTTTACGGGAATCGGCTAACGGTGACTGCGAGTAAAGGAGAATAATGGGCAACGGACACTAAGATAGTGAGGGCTATAAGTTGAGGATTTGTGTCTGTCTGGGAGCCTGCCAGGGTAGTTCCTGCAGCTGCAGACTAGTAAGCAGTAGACGTAGCGGGTCTGGACAATGCCGCTTTCAATTTAAGTCAATGCCTACTGAAATCAAATATAATGTCTCTGACATCCTAAATTGTAACTTAAATTTCAATTGTCACTGCGAGACTGTGCAAGGCACAATTAACAGAAACTTGAAAAGGTCTGAAGGTCTTTCGGTCTTTCGCCACCTGTTCAATAACAAAACTCGAAACCGTCACTGGTAAGTTCGAACTTCAGAGAATAGTCGGTAGGAAGATGTCGTTTTCTGTAATAATTACAAGAATGAAAGTCGGTAGAAACTTACAACTTTTCGACTGACAAAATTCAATACGTCTGACAGCTAATGTCTTTAATTCCTTTGTTCTTTGATTAATAGTGGCAGCAGTACCAAAAATTGTGTCGGTTCTGTCTGACAAATAGCCTACATAAAGTAAATATAAATTTTGCTCTTGGAACATCTGGTGGAATTTGACTTCGTGGAAGATCAAATGTTCAAACGTTTGTTAAGCTTAAGGGACTTAACTATGGGGTTATCAGTCCCTAAACTTACAAACTACTTATGAACTACCTACAACTAAGGACGGCACAAATATCCATGCCCGGGGGGGGGGGATTCGAACCCCCGACCGTAGTGGCCGTGCAGACCGTGTCTGAAGCGCCTCAGTCCCCTCGGCCACCGCGGCCGGCGTGGAAGATCAGTTTGGATTTAGGAGAAATGTAGGAACACAGGAGACAATACTGACCTCATGGCTTATCTTAGAAGATAAAGCAAAGGGAAACCTAAATTTCTACCTGTTGTTGATTTGGGGAAAACTTGTGACCTAGCTGCAAAGTGCGTGTTCGGACGCTGTCGGAGATTCTCGTCCTTCAAATGTTCAAATGCTTGTACAGCTTATGGGACTTAACTACGGGGTCATCAGTCCCTAAACTTACAAACTACTTATGAACTACTTACGAACTAGGACGGCACAAATATCCATGCCCAAGGGGGGATTCGAACCCCCGACCGTAGTGGCCGTGCTGACCGTGACTGGAGCGCCGCAGTCACCTCGGCCACCGCAAGGTTATTTACAACTTGCAGAAAAACCAGAGAGTAGTTATTACAGTGGAAGGACATGAAAAGGAAGCTTTAGTTGGGAAGGAAGAGAGACAAGGTTGCACCCTTTCTCCAATGCTATTCAATTTCTACACTGAGCAACCTATAAAGTAAAGCAAGGAGAAATGTGGAGAATGAGTCAAACTTCATGGTCAAGAAATAAAATATCGCGGCTTGTTGATGACATTGTAATTCTGTCCGATACAGCTAAGTACATGGAATAGCAATTGAACAGAATAGACACTGTCTTAGAAGGACCGTATAAGTTGAACATTAACAAGAGCAAAAAAAGGGTAATGGAATGCAGTCTGAGACAATCAGGCGATACTGAAGGAATTAGAATAGGTACAAAACAATATAAGAATGGAGACGAGTTGTATTATCTGGTTGGTAAAGGAACGTATGATGGTTGCAATACACTGAATAACAAACGCAGAATGGCAATGGAGAGGAAAGCGTTAAAAAAATGTTTGTTAACAAAGGATTTTGCATTAATGTATAAGGAAGTCTTTTCAAATGTTTGTATGTTTTAAGGGACTGAACTGCAGGGTTCAAAAATGTTCAAATGTTTGTACAGCTTATGGGACTTAACTACGGGGTCATCAGTCCCTAAACTTACAAACTACTTATGAACTAACTAAGACTAAGGACGGCACAAATATCCATGCCCGAGGGGGGATTTGAACCCCCGACCGTAGTGGCCGTGCAGACCGTGACTGGAGCGCCTCAGTCCCCTCGGCTACCGCAGCCGGCGAACTGCAGGGTAATCAGTCACTAAACTTACAAACTACTTATGAACTACCTTATACTAAAGACGACACAAACATCCATGCCCGAGGGGGGATTCGAACCCCCGACGGAGGACTGCCGCGCGCATCGCAACACGGCGCTCCAGCACGCGCGGCTAATCCTCCGCGGCAGGAAATTTTTTCTGAAGGTAATTGTTTTGGTGTGTTGACTTGTATGGGAGTGAAACATGGACGTTAAATAGTTCAGACAGGAAGACAATAGAGAATGTGGTGCTACAGAAGAATGCTGAAGATAAGGTGGGTAGATCGCATAACTAATGAGGAGGTACTGAACAGAAATGGGGAGAAAAGGAATTTCTTGACTAAAAGAAGTGGTCGATTGGTAGGAAACATTCTTAGACATCAAGGAATCATGAACTTTGCATTGAAGGGAATGTATGGAGTAAAAATCGCAGATGGAGCCTACGCAAATGGATTTGTGTTGCCGTCCTTATGAGAAGATGAAGAGACTTGCTCAGGAGTGGACAGTTGCATGAAACCACAATAATAACAACCACAACAGTAACAACAATGCTGGCTGCGGTGGCCGAGGGGTCGGGAGTTCGAATCCCCCTCGGGCATGGATATTTGTGCCGTCCTTAGTTGTAGCTAATTCATAAGTAGTGTGTAAGTTTAGGGACTGATGACCCCGCAGTCGCAGCTATACAAACATTTGAACATTTTTGATTTGTGTGTATGTTCAAATGTTTGTATAGTCTATGGGACTTAACTACGGGGTCATCAGTCCGTAAACCTACAAATTACTTATGAACTACTTAAAAATATCCATGCCCGAGGGGGGGGATTCGAAACCCCGACCGTAGTGGCCGTGCAGACCGTGACTGAAGCGTCTCAGTCCCCTCGGCCACCGCGGACGGCATTTTTGATTTGAATAACAACAACATCAAAGGTGATTCAAGTGACGTAACCGCCTCCATATTCATCGTATAACCAAATCCTCTGGTGGCGTATCATCACGCATAGAGTTTCAGTACTCACCATAATTTCATATTTCAAAAATGAGTTATGAGCAGAGAATATCGAGCTCGAACAGTGAGGCTTTTGGAAAAACCACTCGTCTTGCCGACACACGATACTAGAATATGGAATGTGTCAAGTGAGAACAGTACAGAAAGAACTTTTCATCGTACACCTGTGAGTGGAGTAAGGGTGTACATTTACCTACAGGTATTTAGATTGTGAAATAACGAATCAAATATTGATTTTTGTGTACTACAGAGGCCAATTTAGAGTGTTTCGTATGAGCGACATTATCTTAGCTCGTTCTCTCGGTCTATTTCCGTTAACGTATGGCGTGCGAACCCCACGTGATGACACAATGGACGTTAACACGGAGGCGGCAGAACTGTAGGTGTTGCGCGGCATTTGGCGCCACCTGTACACGCGGGGCGGGCAAAGGGACGGCGCGGTGTCGCGTCGCCATGGCAACGCGCAGCGGCGTGCGCGCACAGTTCACAGCTCGCTGCAACAAGTGAAGGGCCCCGCGCTACAATTAGATATTGTTTTCTGCTCCAGCGGACTTCAGTGGGCGCGCCGGTTAGCGGAAGCGCCGCGTCCGTCCGTGGCGGGAGCCGGCCAGAGCAGAGCAGAGCAGGATGATGGCGGCCGTCGCCGCTTTAATAACGCGCACCCTCCAATAAGCGGCCACCGCACACCGTAATATGCGCCCCGTCTGACGTCTGTACGTCCAATCACCTGCTGTTACGGTCACCGGGCGTTCATAGTACCAACTCGTTACCCGCATTGTTGACATTCTCTTCGGATTAATAAGCAGTTCTTTTATAGTAAGCTTCATTTAAATGATAGCCTATTTACATGTGAAGGTAGCGTAAGTAATTGCTGTGAATATACTGGACACGATGAAGCGAACACGAGAGAAGCACAATACTGATTGGACCTTGTGATGACGATCCTGCCTGTCCGTTATAACAGTACCGCCGCAACCCAAGCACAAGTTCTAGTAGATAGAATGTTTTAATTTTCATAACCTGTTTCGCTGATCTACACAAAACAGGTATTCACCATTTTAATTTAGCTGCCTTTGTTTTTCGTAGTAAATCAAAATACACTGCTGCTTGTTTGACTTCTTTTCTTGCCGGCTGCGGTGGCGGAGGGGACTGAGGCGCTCCAGTCACGGTCTGCACGGCCTCTACCGTCGGGGGTTCGAATCCCCCCTGGGGCATGGATATTTGTGCCGTCCTAGTTCGTAAGTAGTTCATAAGTAGTTTGTAAATTTAGGGACTGATGACCCCGTAGTAAAGTCCCATAAGCTTAACAAACATTTGAACATTTGAACACACATATGATGTTGCTTTTGAAATGCTATCATAGTTAGGAGAGCCACTCATGAAGAAATTGTTCCATCTTCTATGCAAGATGTGTGAAACAAGGGAAATACCCTCAGACTTAAGAAGAATACGCTGATTCCAATACCTAAGAAAGCAAGGGAAGGAAATGTGAAAATTACAGAATATCAATTTAATAAGTCATGCATACAAAATATTAACAGGAATTATTTTCAGACGAATGGAGAAACTGGTGGAATCCGACCTTGGGGAAGATCAATTTGGATTTAGGAGAAACGTAGGAACTCGCGAGGCAATACTTACATTACGACTTATCTTAGACGAAGGAAATGGAAATTAACGTTTTAGCATTTGTGCGTCCGGGGTAAGATTTTCACAATGTTAACTGGAATACACATTTTCAAATACCTTAGCTAGTATGGGTAAATACAGGGAGCGAAGAGCTAACTATATTCAACTCGTACAAAAACCTGACAGCAAGTACGAGGTACGTTCAGAAAGTAAGATCCGTTTGGTTATATAGAACAAACGTGTAGAGATAGAGAAAAAAATATTTATTATACAAATATCTAAAACTGTTAAACTACTTTTCTACATAGCTGCCGAAATTTTGTAGGCACTTGTCATAGCGTGGCCCAAGTTTTTGTATGCCTTCTTCTTAGAAGGTTGCCGCCTGTTTATTGAGCCATGTGGTAGCATGGTCATTCTGCTCGTCATCATCGTTGAAGTGTTGACCACCAAGGACAGAGTTTTAGGTGTAAGAAGCTGTAAAGTGGCTAGGAACGAGGCCCGGGTTGTACGGATGATGATCAAACAAGTCCCAGTGAAATCCCCGTAAGAGTTGTTTGGTCACATGAGGTCGGGCACTACCGTGGAAACAAACACCACCTTTTCATTGAAATCCTCTTCCTACATCTAAAATTTGTCCTGTCGACACTTCAACGATGACGAGCTGAAATAACATGCAACCACATGGCTGAATACACAGGCGTCAACCTTCTATGAAGAAGGCATACAGAAACTTGTGCCACGCTATGACAAGTGCCTACAAAATTTCTGCAGCTATGTAGAAAAGTAGTTTAACAGTTGTAGATTTTTGTACGATAAATATTCTTTCTGTATCTGTACACGTTTGTTTTATATAACCAAACGGAACTTACTTTCTGGATGTACCTCGTATTACAGTAGAAGGGCATGAAAGGGTGGCAGTGGTTGGGAAGTTGATAAGACAGGGTTGTAGTCTTTTCACAGCGTTGTTCAATCTGTACATTGAGCAAGCTTTGAAGGAATGCAGGGAGAAATTTGGATAGGGGATTAAAGACAAGGAGAAAAAATAAATAAAATAAAATAAAGATACAGTAATTCTATCAGAGACAGCAAAGGACCTGGAACAGCAATTAAACGGAATGGATAGTGTCTTGAAAGAAAGGTATAAGAAAAAACATTAACATTAAAACGAGGATAATGGAATGCCGCGGTGGATTAGCCGAGCAGTCTAAGGAACCTCGCTCGGGCACTGGTGTTTGTGTTGTCCTTAGGTTAGTTTAACTTAGTTTGAGTAGTTTGTAAGCTTAGTGAGTTATAACCAACGCAGTGAAGTCCTATAGATTTACAAACATTTCAACATTTGAAATTTCTGGTAATGGAATGTTGCCTCAGGAAATCAGCTGATGCTGAAGGAATTAGATTATGTAAAGAGACAATAAAAGTAGTAGATGAGTTTTGTTATTTTGGTAGCAAGGTCTGATGGGCGGAATAAAGAAGATAGAAAATGCAGAATTGCTATGGGAAGAGAAGTGTTCTTGAAGAAACGAATTTGGTTGACATTCAATACTACTTTAAATGTCCGGAAGCCCTTTCTGAAAGCATTCGACTGAAATGTAGCATGGTATGGGAGTGAAACGTGAACGGTAAGGTGTTTAGACATAAAGACTATATAAAATTTTGAAATGTAGTGCTACAGACGAATGATGAAGAATAGATGGGTAGATCAAGTAACTAATGAGGAGGTGTTGAAAAGAATTTGGGAGAAAAGGAGTTTCTGGATTATTCTATGAGAAGGGATAGGTAGGTGGCACACATTCTGAGACATCAAGAAAACGTGAACCTAGCATTAGAAGTAAGTGTGTGGGGTAAAAGTCGAAGAGGGAGAGGGAGGGACGAATACAGTGAGCAGATTCAAAATTATGTAGGTTGCCCTACGTATTCTCAGATGAAGAGGCTTGCAAAGGGCACGGTAGAGCTTCATGAAGCTAGTTTGCGGATTGAAGACCACAACAGTATATCGCAAACGTACACCAAAGTACACGATGACAGAAACAAAAATGTCCCAGTCAATTTGCATCCCCAAACGAGCCGTTTGCGAGGTAATTACGAGCGTATGGCTTCAAGCCACCACTGACGTCATTATAAACATCGTCGTAGTTAGTATACATTAATATGAAATTTAGACTTCACTTTCAAGGAATACACCACATTTAGTTCACATATTCGTAACTTTATTGTAAACTACGTCTTAACTATTAGGTTTTACATTGCATTTAGTTGGCATTTGACGCATGGGTTACCTGTTGAAGGCAATGTTCGAAGTTTCTTCCTTGCATCACGATGTGCTCGTCTACATCTACATACATACACCGCAATCCTCCGTAAGGTGCGTGGCGGAGGGTACACTGTACCACTAGTAGGCATTTCCTTTCCTATTCCACTCCCAAATATAACGAGGAAAAACGAAGTCATATTAACTCGCGATTGTGTTCTTAATTACCATGGTTCACATTTCTGGTGTGAAATAAACCGACATGCCGTTCA
Source organism: Locusta migratoria (assembly GCA_026315105.1). NCBI lineage: Eukaryota > Metazoa > Arthropoda > Insecta > Orthoptera > Acrididae > Locusta > Locusta migratoria. The sequence goes on from CM048744.1 coordinate 452,426,652, forward strand.
TGAGTCACGGCATCAGCTGAGATCCTTACATTGGGCCACACATTGTTCCAACCTAACCTAATGAACGGTGTCACCTTAGGTTTTTGCGGCGTCATATTCCAGGAATGCTTGAGGGTGATCCACTTCAACAACGTCAGAGTATGTGGTACACGCATGTTGAAGCTCCGGCACATTATGCTGCTGCTGTGAGATGGCATCTAACGCGCAGATACGGTCAAAAGATGGATAGGTCGAAGCGGACCAGTACTTTGGCCTCAAAAGAATACCTGATCTAAAACCTAAAATGCTAAGTGTACAGCACCCCATTATCACGGATGAAGAACTACAGAGGAGAATTGTACAAGCTGGTCAAGAATTCCTAAATGATGCAATGTTTTTTTTTCAAAAAGAATTCGAAATTCATATGACTTGGTCTGTAAATGAAAATGTAAGGTGATGCGCACGAGTAGGAAAAACAATCCCATAATGTTCGAATACAGCATTAGTAGTGAGCTTCTTGATGCTGTCGCGTCGTGCAAATATCTAGGCGTAAAATTGCAGAGCGATATGAAATGGATCGAACATGTAAGGACAGTTATGAGTAAGGCGGACAACCGACTTCGGTTTATTGGGAGAATTTTGGGAAGATGTACTTCATCTGTAAAGGAGACCGCGTATAAAACGATTGTACGACCACGTCTTGAATGTTTCTCAAGTGTTTGGGAGCCGCAGCAGATCAGTTTAAAGGAAGACATAGAGGCGGTTCAGAGGCGAGCAGCTGGGTTTATTACTGGTAGGTTCGACCAATGCGCGAGTGTCAGGGAAATGCTCCGGCAACTCAGTTGGGGATCGCTGGAGGAAAGACGACGTTCTTTTCGTGAATTTCTGTTGAGGAAGATTAGAGGGCTGGAATTTGAAGCTGAGTGTAGTACGATCTTGCTGCAGTCTACTTACATTTCGTGTAGTGATCACAATGACAAGATAAGAGAAATTAGGGTTCGTACGGAGGCTAAATAAAAACATGCGAAACGAGGGTTGACTAGAGCCTGCTGTTGCATATATTGATAAAACATCACTCTAGGAACAAAGTTTGCAACATTGAGAAATTGAACTTGTTGGATGTGGTACGGGTACAGTAAATTGCGATGTTAAATCGTCCATTCTCTACTGTGGCTTGGTGCAGGCACTTGTGAGGCATTTCCTGGATAGAGCTGTACTGCTTCCAACACTATATCCTCAACCTCTGGCGTAATGCGGGCAGGCCTACCTCGTACTCTGCCATGTGCATTATCCCCATCTTCTCTAGGCGCGGTTGGACCCTTGTAAATGTATGACTTTCTGGGTGTCTTCGATCAGAATATGTTTCTTGCTACAAGTGTGCAGATCCAATGTTCAAATGTTTGTAGAACTTATGGGACTTAACTACGGGGTCATCAGTCCCTAAGCTTACAAACTACTTATGAACTAGCTAAGACTAAGGACGGCACAAATATCCATGCCCGAGGGGGGATTCGAACCCCTGACCGTAGTGGCCGTGCAGACCGTGACTGAAGCGCCTCAGTCCCCTCGGCCCCCGCGGCCGGTCAAGTGTGCAGACTCCCGTGGATTGCCATTGGCCCTACCGTACTTCAAATGCATACCCGCATACTATTTGTTACTGTAAGGTTCGATAGTAACTAAAACACAAGTGCCACTCGTCAGACGCCAAATAGACCGTTTTTATATACCCACTCCAAAATTTGGTCATTTTCTCTCAATCGATGATATTGCAGGTGGTTTCACTGATCACTGTGTTGTTCTTGTGACTTTTAAACGCGTTCAGTTGGAGATATACCATTCAATCTCTCCTTGGTGGATGAACACTTCACATATCACAGATACTTCACTCGATGAAGTTACCACTGATGTTCGATAATAGGAAATATGTTCCCAAGCGTGGTTCCATAAATTATGAATGGACTATCAATGATAAGCTCCATTGTCGTCTACAAGTATGCGTTTTAGCGGCGAAAAAGCAGCTGAAATAAGACTTAATACGGAAGTGGTCTTCGTGTTTACGATAGTGCTCGGAGTGCTCCACCGAGTGAAGATGAAATTCCTGACTGATGTTTGGCAACTTCTCCGCTTCAGTCAATCCTGCAAATGAGTTAACTTCTCAGTATCACCTTACTTGGCTTCGCAGGTAATGTCGAAGAACGTGTGCTATAATTTAAGCACTTGACGGGCTTGATACGAGAAACGTATAAGTATTTTTCCGTGATTTATACAAAAGTGGATTTGAACGGTTAAGCGTACACTAATTGCACTTCCTACCTTCATAGAGCCTTACAGTTATTACTCAGAAAGAGGTTTTCCAAGTATTATGTTGTGATGATATACTTGATAGGAGCGCTCGATCTCCAAGTCGCGAGTCGCCTAGCACACATTGGCCATCGAAAAGAAAAGTTTACATCGATAGCGGGTACGATACTTCTTGTAATGAACTAAGTAGTGTATGGGGGCCATATCCCGCCGTTCTTTCAAGTCGCTAGACTTGTTTTAAACCCCATGGAAACGACACGTCGACGTGTGAGTATGATCCGACCTATTAAGCTTGATAACAATGATTTAAAATACGGGTGTGGTTAGTATACAGCCCACTGTCGTTCTTGCTAAAAGCCAAAGTTAGAGCCGTCAAACCTGTCTTTCGTGTCGAACTCTTCTTAGCCCAGTAACTGTGTAACAAAAACGGCCCTTTGCTTGCAAAAAAAATTAGGTAGAATATTTATTTGTTTTCTTGTGTATATAGTTAAGAGTATGTATAATCCAAGAGTCTTACTTTTAAAATCCACGAGACAACTTTCTGTGGAAAAAATGGCACTTTTTAAGATTTTCACCTATTTCGTGAAAGCTATGCATCCTACAGGAAATGAAACAGCATTCAATTTTGCGTTGAATGAGCTACTTACCTGCAAAAATCAGTGCAACTAAAAATTACAAGTTTGTAACGCAACAACACAGTGACGAACGCCACTGTCTGCACGTGTAAACACGATCAGTATAAATGACAGCGGATGCTATGAGCAATACATATAGCCTGTATGTATGTATCTCACGTGTAAAATGATTAATTTTCTTGTGTAAGTGAATTACGTAAATGACAAATGTTTAAATGATTTCATATTGTACTGAGAAACAAATGTAAAGCATTGTGGTAGAAACGTTGGCTTAGTGAGGGCAAAGTTCGTAGCATCGTTGCGTGAAGTTGTTATCGCTAAACGCAGTCTAGCACGAGGCGCGAGAGAGAAAAGTTGTTGTTGAGCTCTCGAGATGAACGGTAGAAAAGTTGGACAGCAGCAGCAAACTGCAGTAGTGTGGTTTTACGATGCGTTGGTGGAAGCAGCAGTTTTGACAATTGGGCACTGGAAAATAATTTACTTGGGCACAGCCTCAAAACTTCAACACGAATAATGTCAAGAGGGACGCTGTGGGCCCAATGTTGAAACAATGTTTCGTTGCCAAGAAGATCCAATTTTTGATATCATTATAAAAAGCCAGAAACAATCACTAGCTACACCACACACCGCTGCAAAGTAAGATCTAAGCAATTAACCGTCTTTAGATCTGTTTTGCTAAGTTTAGTTTTGCAAAGAGTCAATAGCGAACTTGTGTGAAAATAATTAGTATCGATAAAATTATTCAACCGCGGCACTATCCAGACAGGTTTCTGTTCCGTTACCTCTAATATTCCGCGGCTCAACCTGAACAATAAAAGACGTTACGTAAATCTAACTGAAATCAGTTGTATTTCAAAACATTTCAGTGCTCGGAGAATAATTAGTATTGTTACAAAATCTCTAAGTACAGTAAATAGCAATGTCAGATCACCTAGTATGAAAATTTAGTGTAATCATTCAATACTACCAAGTAGCGAATATTAATTTTGTGTTAAGTATTCAATTCTCGTGTACTAAAAGACGCACCGCAATACTTGGTTAATGACTTAAATTGAACAATTCCATTATACTGTTAAACATGTTTGATGCCAGATTAAGTAGTTGATATTCTTTGGAACAATAGTCCTTGCCAGAACGTCACTGCTCAAAATTAATATTTCATCCAATTAATATAAGAAAAATTTATTGCATAAGTTTCAGTAAATGAATCACTTGATCAATCGGCTAGTCATTGTAGGCACTCGTCAATCACAACAATTTGAATTACTATTGCTATTCAAGATATAGTAAAGTGGTTTGGCAAGCATTATGGTGATGGTTTGATTTTACGTAAAATTGTTGCATGTATGCTTATTCTTAAAAACTTTATGTTCATTAGAGGGATTTGCTATAATTGCTTCCACTGCATACGTAACCTGAATTTACTGATTTTATATTGCTCTGCGTTTTCTGCTGCTGTGGCGTGTGCCCTCAATCTGCATCCTGTGACCGCGTTGTTCAAATTATCCAATCGCTGATTATTGCTATTAGACAGTACATTTTATTAAGTAAATTTGTTGCTCGTACATCGAGCTGGCGACCGTATATATTTACATACCAAAATTGTTCTCTTGGTACAGTTTTATCCCGGGCGTATTAAGTCCAAGACAATTGTTCAAGATTTCGCCCTCCAAACTATCGTTATTGCGAATTAAATCGCGAAGTATCGTTTGTGCGTGTGACCTCCACTACGTTATTGGTTTCGCCTCTGATTGCTTTATCCGGGCAATTAATTCATTAGGCACACGAATCATTACTCGCGATTGTCGGTAGCGTATGCCAGTAAGGTTACAGTTTATCACAGTTTTAGAGCATGGAGTTTCACGTCACAAAAGCATCTAGTGTTTCAATCTTGTCTTCACACCATTCGCTCACTTACAACCAGAATTTATTACTGCCCCGTCCAGCGAGCTTAACACCCCAAATAGATATCGATACGATTCACTAAAACTTAAAGCATATTTAGAACTTAGTTTTTAAGATCAGTAATTTTGGAGTGGATATTCAATCTTCAGTGAACCTCTCTATAAAAACGCTGTTACACGATTGGCTAACTGCGTTTTCTCTGTGTATGCACTATGTCTGACATTTTACTGAGGGTTCGTGAATACTCTGTTTAGTTATTTCTAGAAATCTGAATAGAAAGAGGGTGTTTCGATTCGTATCCAGAATGTTCATGTCTTACTACCTTTTCTTTCTTGTAGAGACAGGTATAAAATTTTGGGCAGGAGACACCCGTTGAGAGAGAAAACGATATTAGTACCGATTTGACAGATTTAGCGTAATGCCAATATACGTGCTTGGAGATGTCTGACGCTATTTTGTTGTTATAAGTGTATAGTAGCATATGCAACGTGTGCAGGTAAAAGGCATTCATTATTACTGTACCGCCTGCTTAGGATTTCTGACACCTGCGTGATCTATTAACGTATACCATTACAAGTTCCTCATCACGCATCATTATGTAAGAATTTTGGGCACTCAGCGAGTATCCTTCACCTTAATATTGGGGTTCTGAATTAGGGCCGTCTCTCTTAGCTTGAATAAGATTTTCGCTTATACTAAGGTCAATTAAAATCTAAGGTATAAAAACGTAAATCAGTCAACAGTTCGAAGATTGGTTAGAACACCAGAGTGCTTAACTAGGCATGACCCTGTTTGTAGGTGTATGCCGTTGTCTTCCTCCGACCTCCGACCTTCGAATGCTTACCCAACCAGTTAAAGTGAAAGGGGGGGGGGCAACAGTTTAGCGAAGGGTTCGGAACCACGGTGCTACTCCACAGCCAAAGGTGAAAAAAGTCGAAACTGACAGATGAAAAATCCTAGGACCTCTCGGGCATCGAACCCACGATTTTTGTTTTAAAGTCTGGCACTGTACCACTGTTTAACCGAGAATTTACGTTTATTGTAATTGAAATATTTACGAATCATGATCGGAAACGTTTCTAAAGATTATCAAAGAATCACGTAGTACGAGATACTTTGAAGGAAGCTAACTTTTGATTCACTGTTTCCAATGTTCTCAAATAATGTAAGAACTGTTCTGAAAGCTTCTCGAACGTCTTGAAATAGTTTACTAATGTGCGTTGCCAAATCCCGTACGTGTGAGAAGTAAAAACTGTAAACGCAGAAACACTGCGACTCATCCTTAATATCAATGTTTCTAACTTAAACGGAATAGAAATACACTATCTGAAATCATGGCTGAAACGTAAATAAATATAAAAATTGATAAAGAAATTAAAATTCAGCACCTTATGTGTGGGATGCTCCTACCTGTTAGCAATTCTCTGAACAGATTATGTAGACAAAAACACGCTGCTCACATCAGCCACCAAGAAGTTTTCGCCACCATTCTCTACCTTCGAAGGAGCTGTGGAAAGCCGCCCCCCCCCCCCCGCCACCCATCGGTTGACAATTTTTAGCCCTTTGTGGACTTGTGGACAACACGTCTCAGAGATTCTCGAGTCAATGGTCACTCTGCTGGCGCTTGGGAACGGTACATTAACCGAAACCGCGCTAGCTTTGAGCTAATAAATTAAGCAGCTGTGGTCAACATGTCATTTTACAAATACTCTTCTAGTGACTTCGGGAATTTCACTATACCAGGCCCAGAAAGCCGTACAAACCATGATAGATAAATGAAGGAGATAAATAGGAAAGTTGTTTATGTTTTTTCCCCCTCGTAAAGAATAAGACATAGTTTTATTCGTACGATCCAAAGCGATGGTATCAGGGTAACCTACAAAAACACTGAGAAAAGACAAGGTATTACCGGGCATTGTACGTGCTTAATCTTTCCGAGACCTGTCGCAGTGGCTGAGCCGTCTGCGGCGCGCCAGTCACAGTCTGCACCGCCGCTACGCTCGGAGGTTTGAATCTTCCCTCTTTGTGTTGTCCTTAGCGTAAGTTACTTTAAGCTAGTTAAGCAATTAGTGTGTAAGTCTAGCGACTAATAGCCACGAAGTTTGGTTGCATAAGATATCACACACATTTGAACATTTTGAATCCTTCCGAGAAGCAGAAAGTCGCTGTTCCTGTGCTCGCTCCCTCAACCCCTTGTGAATGAACACAGTGAGCTTGCACATTTCGTCCTGGGCTTTCACACAAGTGCGCCACGTCTTCATTGAAAACCCACTGTGCTGTTGTTTTTGTGTTCTTCAGTCCAGTACTGCTTGATACAGCTCTCCACGTACCAAGCCTTCTTATCTCTGAATAATATCGACAACGTAAACCCTTTTGAACTTGGTTACTGTTTGCGTTTGTCCCTATGCTATTTTTACTCCCACACGTTCTCTAATGCTAAACTAATGATTGCTTGTTGCCTCACAATGTGCCCCTCCCAATTACACCCCCTTCCTTTACTCAAGACATGTACAATTCCTTTCCCCCCAGTACAAAGGAAATAGGTGTCTAATAATTCAGGTCTCGCACATTAATCGTGAGAAGGAATCGGCAGTGGGGTCCCAGTACTGGAAGACTTGCTTAATGCCCGCTGCTTCACGCTCGTGGCCTAGAAAACCTGCACAGGTTGTTTGTTCTCCTAAATATAAAATCTTCATAGATTTAACTGAAATACTGTCAAAATAGAATATGCTTTCTTACTCTCACTACATTAAAAAAAAAAAAAAAAAAAAAAAAAAAAAAAAAAAAAAAAAAAAAAAAAAAAACATTTCATCCTTTATTTAACCCCCTTAAAGGTGAATACCGAATCACGTATCCTTTTAATTCCAACCAAAAATTCCAATATTAATTTTTGTAGTCGTGGTTTCAAATTTGGCTTAATATCTACATATGTTAAAACCCTTCTCATTCCTTATTTCACCCCATTAATGGCTGAATTTCCAAAAATTCCAAAACAGGTTTCAATTCCAACAAAGCATCCAAATACCACACTTTGTTGTACTGGCTTCAAATTTGGTTTAATAGCTATACATTTTTGTAACTTTTCCCTTATTTACCTTCCTCAGTGGCTGAATTTTCAAAAATTCCGAAACACGTATCTTTTTATTTCGAACCATGATTCCAAATACCAATTTTTGTAGTACTGGCTTAAAAACTACCTTAATAGTAACATCTCAAACAAACAAAAATCATCTCCTATTTCACGTCCTTAATGCTTAATTTCCACAAATAACAAAACACCTACGTTTTTTAATTCCAACCAATGATGAAATACCAGTTTTCATTGTTTTAGCTTCAAAATTATCTCAAGAGCAACGTAATTTTAAAATGAATCTTTTCATCCCCTACGGCACTCCTGTAATCGAAGAATTTCCAAAAATTCCAAAATACGTACTTGTTAACATCTAACAAAGAATCTAAATCCAGGTTTTCGGAATTATGGCTTCTAAATCGCGTAAATAGTAACGCATTAAAATATATATATATATATATATATATATATATATATATATATATATATATATATATATATATATATCCGCTATTTCACTATTTCACAACCTTAATGATTTCTTAATTTCTTACCAAGAATCAAAATTCTAAATTTTGTACTCATAGAAACATATTTTCAGCATACGTGTCTCCCTCCCCCTTAGGGGGTGGAATATCAAAAAATCGCTTCTTAATCGACGCCTACAGTGTTAGATCTACACAGTCAATTTCGAGTTTCTGTCATCAGTGGTTTGGCCTGGGCAAGTGATGAGTCAATCGGAACATTGCGTTTTATATAGAGATTTCATGTGAGGCTGGTGGGTGGTGATCTTTCAGGATTCATTGACCTCTTTCTAGACAAGAATAATTCGAATGTTGACATGAAAATCTGTTGTAGAATTTAGCATCGCGTTCGTCATTGCAATTACTTGCTAACCCTAACCCGAAGGTGCGCGTTTAATATGCGTACAGCAGTACCAAACGGCGCGGTTAAACTCGGTTAGCGGTGCGTAAGAGGCAATTCGGCGGCGCCGAGATGAAGCGCTGTCTGCGCGCAGCCGCGCTTCCGTCGACGGCGCCTCGTAGCCTCGGCGTCGGCGCCGGCGTCGGCGTCGCATTGACGGCGCGGCGTGGTGCGGGAGTTAATTAACTGGCGCCAGTAGGAGGCTGAGGGCTGGCGGCTGGCGCGCACACAGGCCGGCCCGTGTTTTCTGCCCCAAGACTCCCCGCCGCCAGGCTCCGCAAGTCGTAAACCTGCGGGGGATAGATTACACCTGGTCTTCTTCGCCAGGCGCGCCAGGCGTTCAATTAGAAACGCTTCTCGGCGCGAGATCCGACGCTTCCACCTTTACTAGAGTTCTGCAGACCATCGGACAAAATCTTTAATCAAAAGGCTTTAATTCTCAATATTTTCGTCTCCATGTCTCCAGTAAAACAATCGCACCGCCTAGGATCTACTCTCTAATAAAGACAGCAGCGCGAACGAATTGTCCGAATGTGACGCAAATCAGTAGATGTATGTGATATGATAGTACGGCATTTATTGATGCGGATATCGCCATCGGGGATTGAGTCTCTTAGTGCGAGACGTTTTTCAAACGGACGCCACATCGGCTACGTGCTCCATGTCGATGAAATGATGCGATGTAAATGTGCAGAGATGCAAATGATTACATTTAAAAAATGGTGCTATATTCAAGAGTAAGAGGTTCATAAATCAAAAAAGTCAATAACGCATCAGTCTAGAAGGGGACACGTGTCGGCGCAATGAGCAACGCTTCAGCTCAGGCTGAGAAGGAGCAGAGTTCGTGATATCGCTGAAGTTCAATTTTAGCTGCTTACACAGCTTGCCGCAACAACTGGAGAATATTTGAAGAGGCTTAAGCTAATGGTTCTGATCAGTTTCTGTCTTTCTTAAATTGTTTAACCTGATGGTTTATAATAGAGAGGTAACATGTGCTAGTCTTTCATGGAATATGAATTGAGATTTTAACTACTGTCAGATTTCATACCATGGACATCATCCCCACATCAGTACTCCTTAAACTGTAATTATACACAGTATTTCCTGACACAGCGCCACCTAAAAATGGTAATCAAATTCACATAAATTTTAAACTACCGCAAGATACTTTACTGCAGGTACTAAGGCAACATTGTAATTTAAGGTTTTCCTTTATCGTCTGTAAACGCCTCTCTTAATCCTTCTGCACCCACAAATAACCTTACCTCTCCTTCCCAACATTCACCCCCATATCTCTTATTACTTTTCCTTTATGTAATGCCAAAAGGAGTGAAAACTCCTATTTATGTAATAGAAATCATTGCGAGAAATAAGAAGCACAATGCTATCTTATGTGTTATAGGAACCACTGACGAGTGATGTTTGTAGGCTGTGTAGTGGTTGTAAGTTTCTCTTCCCTCACAGCTCTAAATGTATGCTCCTCACTCTTACCTTCCTCCCCCACTCCACCTACCCCACACATTTTCAGTCTGTAATGAGCTGTGATTTTGGTGTTTCTCATCATTGTTTTTCTTAATAATATCTGGTCTAAAAGATGTAAAACTATAGTGTAACAGAAAATGATTTGTATAGCACTCATATAACAGAGAATATTTTAGTGCAGCACATAGTTTCTTAAAACTGTATTAAATATTGTAAGTTATAAAAGTGAAAGAAGTAAATATGGTGGTGGTGGTGTGTGTGTCTGTATGTGTGTGTGTGTGTGTGTCTGAGAGAGAGAGAGAAGGAGGGGAAAGAGAGAGGGCGAGAGAGAGAGGGGGGAAAGAGTGGGAGAGAGAAGGGGAGAGAGGGGAGAGAGGGGAGAGAGAGGGAGGAGAGAGAGGGTAAGAGAGAGGGGGCAGAGAGAGGGGAGAGAGAGAGGTGGAGAGAGGTGGAGAGAGGGGAGAGGGGAGAGGGAGAGAGGGGAGGGGGAGAGAGGGGTGGGAGAGAGGGGGGATGTGGAGAGAGAGATGGGGAGAGAGGAGGGGGAGAGAGGGGTGGGGAGAGAGAAGAGGGGGAGAGGGAGGGGGAGAAAGAGGAGACGAGAGGGGAGGGGGAAAGAGAGAGGTGGAGGAGAGAGAGGAGGAGGAGAGAGAGGAGGGGAGAGAGAAGGGGGGAGAGAGGAGGGAGAGAGAGAGAGGAGGGGGAGAGAGTGAGGATGGGGAGAAAGAGGAGGGGGAGAGGATGGGGAGAGAGAGAGGAGGGGGAGAGAGAGCAGAGGGAGAGAGGATTGGGAGAGAGACGAGGGGGAGAGAGGGGGGATGAGGGTGGGGAGTGGGAGAGGGGGAGGGGGCGAGAGAGGGAGGACAAGAGAGGGGGCGGAGAGAGGGGGCGGTGAGAGGGGGAGAGAGGGGGCGGACAGAGGGCGGCAGATAGAGGGGGCGGACAGAGGGGGCGGAGAGAGGTGGGCGAGAGAGGTGGGCGAGAGAGGTGGGCGAGACAGGGTGGCGAGAGAGAGGGAGAGAGAGGGGGGAGAGAGAGGGGCTATGACAGAGAGGGGGGAGAGTGGGGGGAGTGATGGGGAGAGGGAGAGCAGCAGAATGGGAGTATCCCCATCCGTCGGATTCTCCACATAGTTCTGGACGTTTAAGCAGCCTTCAGTGTTCACTTGACCATTCTACAGAGATGTTCTGAGGTGACTATTAAGCATTGTTTTCTGTATGACTTTTGTCTACGACTTAAATGTTTTAAGGTTCTGTCCTTTCTCCTCTTTCCTGTATACCACAGATATGCTTACGCCTGCCCCTCCCGTACGACGCTTACAATACGCTGACGACACTGCTTTCCTTGCCTTAGCTCCCACACTCGCCCATTCCAATCACCTTCTCCAAGAACACCTTGACCTTTTCATTACTTGGTGCAACCAGTGGCTCCCCTCTATAAATCCTACCAAAACCTAGGCGTTCATTACAAGTCACACCACTGCTTCCCTCTACCCCGTGATTTGTACCTCCCATGCGACTCACCCCCACCCTAAAGTACCTAGGCCTCACCATTGATCGCAACCTCTCCTAGACTGCCCACCTTCCTGCTCCCATCTCCCACTCGGCCCCTCTGACTTCATACACTTCCCCAAACTTGTCCGCTTCATTGAGCACCTCCTTTTCTTCAACCATAAACTGGATCCCTCCTCACCAATCCTGGAACTTTGCCGCGCCATTACCACTGTAACCCCCCTTCTCTCCACTTTTCCAGCTTACCCTTTTGCATGGCAATTTTCGTACCCTCCCCCTCCCTGACGACGCCCTCTGCCCAGACATTTATCCCACTTAGCAATTCTGATCCTCCCCTTTCGCCTCTTCCGCCTTCCTTGATCCTGATTCCCCTTACACGTAACGGCTTCTCTGGTATCCCCCCCCATTCCTTACTGCTTTCTGGAACCCCACCCCACCCCTCTCATTTGTCCCGTGGTCCTGTGGCCTCTTCCCCCTACCCCCTTCTCTATTCCCTTCACCCGCCGACTGTCTATGCCCTACTCCTTTCTCCTTCTCCATCCACATTCATTATACTAATGCGTGTGACTTGTCAGTGTTCCATCGGAGTGACTATCATCAGTGAATTTTTAACCAAACTGCAAAAGGCCATCCCGTAGCCAGCACCTATGTTTTTTAAATGTCCGCGTATCTCAGTGCTACAGTGTGTGTGTGTGAAATTCACTTTTTCCACTCCATATACGTAATGTTTGTTCAATTATTCGCCGTGTCTATGTTTTGTATTCTCCTGTTTTGTCCTCCATTACATTGATGTGTTCTTTTCAACTCTTGTATAGTGTCGGCTGAAGAGCGCCTCAAGCGCTGCCAGCCCGCCCCACCAGGGAATTGAAATGACAATAAGGGGGAAAAAAACGTATGACGAAATGTGTAAGACTTTAATAAAATTCAGTTTTGGTCAAGAGAGTTCAATTTTTTCCAAGTGGAACTGGTGAAGTGACGCGTCGCAAACCAGATGTACACTTGTCACATTCTTGTGGTGTCGAATGTCCTAATGAGTGCATTGTGTTATGGTGTTAAGTAAATACGTTTAATTACATTCCATTCATTAGATTATGATTAGGATACATCACTAGATACCTTCACATCTGATAACTAAATACTCTCAACCAAAAGACATGCTTATTTTGAATACTACATAACCAATAAACGATATACTATACGCTAAGAATGAAATGTCTATCAAGAGATAATGTGAAGTTGAGCTTCTCAGTTCGCTGAAGTAGAGACGTTGCGTTTATGTGATCGATGATGCCCTTACAGTGATCAAAATAATTAAGGGATCGGTTGAGATATGTAGATTCTGAAGTGTTGTCATCGGCAGAATGATATTACAATGGTTCGAATTTTTTCCGTCGGTTCTACGGAGTGGAGACAACAACATTACAGCAATGGAGATATTGGTAATAACAAAGTTCCTGCAGAGGGAGTAGTTGTTGATTTGTGTTTACCAAACGCATTACACAAGCAGTTGGATTCAGATAGTGTAGTGAGAACGTAGTGAATTGCAACAAGAACGTGGGATGGGAGCTATAAGCGGGTCACAGACGGAGCTGGGTGTAGCTATTGGAGTATCCCAAAGTGTAATTTCCAAAGCCTGTACAGACTTTCAAACAATAGGAACTGTTAAGAGAAGGCACTACCATCGTCATCCACGAGTAACATCGGCCAGAGATAACCGTTATCTTCGCTTAAAGTCCCAATGCACGACTGGCGGAGACTGCCCAGAACAAAGTTATCTTGTCAGTCATATGTGGCGATAGTGAGACACTACTGAGTTGGCTCGTTCGTTGAGGCACAGTTGAGTACGAGAGGTAATGATCCATTTCAGGTGAGTGTGATAGTCACTATAGGCCTTCAACAGTGTGTCACTGTGAAACGAGCCTAAATGGTAAGAGTATGGTAAATGTATCGTTACTGCCCCAGAGATTGAACCCAATAATCGTAGTTTTATGCAGATAAAGAAATGGTGCCAAAATTGGATTAGCTTAACGCTGAGCATAGCCGACCTTCCATTCCTGTTGCAGGACGGATGGGGAGACATTCGCCGCTACCAAACCTCTACGCGTCGTGGACACTTCCATGTTATCTACATGTTCCTCATTCGCCTTTATGGCCATAAAAGCGAATGAGGAGCATGTAGAAACATGGAAGAATAACGGGAACTGAAGAAGTACATTTCATGTGCAGAGCGTACGCGCTCGTACCACTTACTCCGCTCTGTTCAGTGGAAGACACCCTGCGACAGCAAAAGCATTCTGGTGTACAGTAGGTAACCACTCCTCGGCACACAAGGGACGTTTACAGCTGTGGTACCAGCAATATAATCCCTGTCTTGTCAGAGTACATAACAGCACACCTTCCTCCGCCCAACACACACACACGAACTGGCTACACGTGCTGTGGACCTAGCAGGGGGCTACTGCGAGGAGGGAAGAGGGAAAGAAGGGTTAGGAATCTGCGGCTCAGCGACTAGGGAGGAAGTTCTTCCCATAGTTGCTCACAGTCCTACAAGAAATTTTGTAGTGGAGGACAAGCCCCGCAAGGGGAACCAAACCAGGTCGCAGAATGGGGAAAAACAGAAATGAGACGACTATCACATCCGTGGGAGTAGTCAGGTCGTCGTAAAGGTAAACGCATAGGAATGAATGGGTGGGGGGGGGGGCAGGGAGGAGTTAGGGTGGAAAGGAGGTCAAGTAGAACAGGTAATGAAGCCTGCGAATGGCTGTAATGGCTGAAGAACACTGCGCGACACACATGTATCCACAAAGGGGTGTGTGATTCAGTATTCCCAGTGCTTTGTCGCAAGGCATATACACACGCTGCCAGCCCGCAGGCATTGAAATCAACAATGAAGGAAGAAAGAATGTGTTAGTCAATGCAAAGCATACCACTCTCCCGTGTGTGGTTCCTTCAGGGAGAGGGTCAGCCACTGCAGTTGGTCCAGCTGATCTTCGCTAGTATTCGAGAGCATCGTCTACAACCTTTCGTTGTCGGGACTGCACTTGTGCTGTCCTGTCATAAAAATATAGTGGCACTTGTGCTATCCTGTCATAAAAGTATAGTGGCCCTAATCCCCAGTTTCCAACCAAGACAGAGCCATGAGCAGTGTGGACTGACACTTTACATTCCGAGACATTATAACAAATTACTAAGTAAATTAAATTCAATTTTTATAAACAATTACTGTACCCCCACTACCATGCCTTCCAACACCTCGCTGTGCCCATCCGGTTGTCCACCACACACTGACTGAGTTCCCCATGGAACTCCAAGTGGGGAGGGTGGGAGGAAGGAAGTGGGAAGATCGAGAGTGACATATCTCCATCAAGGAGATGAGTCAGAAGAGGAGGATATTTGGGCAGAACTAGAACTGTCAATCGGAATGTGGACTCATAATGGCGAGAGCCTACTGCTCCCATATGTTACGAAGTTTATTTGTAGCACATGATGCTTAGCGTTCGTTCTGTGGGTTGTCATTTAATCATTAGCCGTAGTATTTGAGGCATAATTATTAGACAGTTCCTGCGACGTCTAGAAATAGTAAGTAGTTGAGGATGTTATGCTTAAGGAACGTTGGCTTTCACTGCTTCCACATGGCTGCTTACGATGGGAAAACGCTGAATTTATTACAGTAAGAAGTACGTCCTTAAAAGCTTACAATATGTGATTATTATTGAGCCTAACTGCAATTTCTGTTTACATTATTTAACAGAAACCCGAACGTTATACTTACCATTAATTTTCGTCAAGCTAAATATATGTACGTATTAAAATACAAAAATCGAGAGACATCCTCTTTTGCAGAGTACGATGTAATTATTCCACTGTGAAATTCCATGTGATTTGTAGGAAACATCCGTACTGGTTTCTTGTGGACGATTGAGATAAATATTGCCGCATATGTTAATATGAATGTACCGTCCAATGCACTTAATAATCTGTTAGACTGTGAACACGTGCAGTGATATAACGTTTTAAATTAGCGATCGTTGCGTCTTTGTCACTCGTGGCCACGTATCTCGTCATTAATTAGCGCTATTTGAAACGCGTTTTAAGATCTACAGCACACGGTTTCTGATGCCCATCTGCATTTTGTAGCAAGAACTCTGAAACACAGCTCGACTACCTTCTGCACAATGCGACGCAGAACTGCACTTGGCTCAGGAGAGAGCACGCGGTTTTCCGAGATGAAGTCGTAAAACATCTTCAGGGGGAACTGGAGCGGCCGAGGTTAGTGGAGCTGAAGTTGCGCAGATAAGCGACTGCAGTCTCCGCAGGTCGTGCTAGCGCCGCACAAGTTCATAGCAGCAGCGAGGCCGCCTAGAGCTGCCAAAAGCCCACCCAGTTCCTGAAGCCGCACGCAGAAACTAGACAGATACAGAGGCGTGGGACGCACAGGTGTGGAAGAGAGAGAGAGAGAGAGAGAGAGAGAGAGGAATCGGGAGGAAGGAGGAATGGGTTTGGGAAGTACGTTGGCAGCAAACAGAGCGGTACGATACTATTTGTGTTTACATTAAAGAGGGAGCCACAAGTAACAAATTCTCTTTGAACTCTCTCAACAGCAAAATGGATTAAGTACTTTGTAGATAGAAAGAAATGCGTATTTTCCTAGCTAAAGCTGGCCACGATTTTCTGTGGCTGAGTTACATTTGAAATCATCGGAACAGTAAACCGATGATTTTCAACATGCGGGTTGCGGTCCTCAGGGGAGTTCAAAGTCTTCCTCGGGGGATCGCCGTTTCAGGAGGAAGTAGTTACAGAATAAAACAACCGGAACAGCGCATGTCTGAATACTAGAGATCCCGCAATATATATATATATATATATATATATATATATATATATATATATATATATATATAAAAAAAAAAAAAAAAAAAAAAAAAAAAAACACGCCTAAGAAACGAGATACTTATTTTACACTAAAATTTCATACAAAAGGTTTATCAAATACATGAACAAATGAAAAGCCTGAACATTTTTACCTGACACCAATAGATAGATAAATTAACAAAATGAGCTATTTGTGTAGTAATTGACTATACACTTGGCCCTTCTTCAACGAACGTAATTCGAATCTGAATCATAACTACAATGCAAATCATTCGTCATGCAGCATACAATCTCTGACAATAAACTATGAGCTAAGTTAGCTTTTTTTTTTTTTTTTTTTTTTTTTTTTTTTTTTTTTTTTTTTTTTCTTAGTAGTCACCTCCCGTATCTATGCATCGCTGAGCTCTGCGATACCTGTCCTGGAAACTTTGTACGGTCTTCCTTTGAGATGGTGTTCGAAAGCCTTGTTCAAATGTTCAAATGTTTGTAGAGCTTATGGGACTTAACTACGAGGTCATCAGTGCCTAAACTTACAAACTACTTGTGAACTACCTTATCCTAAGGACGGCACAAATATCCATGCCCGAGGGGGGATTCGAACCCCCGACCGTAGTGGCCGTGCAGACCGTGACTGAAGCGCCTCATTTTCCTCGGCCACCGCGGCCGGCGAAAGCCTTGTCACGTTTCTTTGAGTGTCAGGAATATCGTCAAATCTGTTTCCTTCTAGGGAATAGGAAGAGGTCAGCATGATTGAAACCCGGCGAGTAGGGTGAATATTCATGTAGCACGACAACGCTCGCCCACACACATCCAAAATTAAATGTATAACTTGTAATACTGTTTTACAAGAAAAACTATATTAACAGAACGAAATTAAAATCGTCGCCTTGGAAATCACACACAGATGTATTACAGGTAGTCAAATGGATCCTCAGGATATTTGTACCTGGAAAGGGACATGGGCGGGGGAGCATTGCTTAACAGGATCGAAAAACATCGCAGAAAACTAAAGGAATCTTGTGAACGTAAACGTAGAAGATTCTTCAATAAAATAGATTTGGCAAATGAAATAAAATTTAGGAAAAAGGTGATTTCTCAGAAAACATTGTAATGCCAGGTACTGAATTTATATGTATAAAAATAGAGGTCGATGGTTTATGAACTATGGACCATGCGACGTATAATAGCCCTTGAGAAAATCAATCGTTTTTCACATCATGGGTATCAATTACCGACCCACACTGTTTATCCATTTCTTTCTCCCCTCTGTTTATTGCCTCCCCTCCGTTCTCCTCCTCCACCTCATCCTCCTCCACCTTCACCAAATATCCGTTCCCGTCTCTGTCTATACCCTTCCTTCTCTCTTTCACCTTCTCTTCTTCCCTCACTCTTTCTGGCCATTTCCTCTTCTTGTTCCATCTCTTCCACAATTCCTCATCAGTGCTACACAATTATGAAGTTCAAATTTTATGGTAACGGCGGAAAATTACCAAAAGTTATTCTTACAGAAAAGTAAACGAAATAACGACACCTATCAACGATATTAACAAATTCCATAACTAAAATGGTTTGATTTTAACTTATGTAAATATCATCAACATAGCAGTTGTGGTACTGTATTTTCCCAGCACACATGTGATACTCCAGATGAAGAAGCTAAACATGAACGTACTTAAAATGCCATTTCACGAAACTTTGTTACTCTCGTGTGTCATTTATACCGTTGCACCTGGTCGATATTTGAGTTTCAATTTCTTACCACAATATTTTAACCTCTTACCTTGAAATATTAAACCGGATCGATATGCAAGATATTAGTTAGTAGCACTTCAATTCCGATTTTAATTTAAATGCTTGTTAGGCAGTGATGTCTGGTGACAGCAAAAGGTAAGATCACAGGTAGAGCGTTATAGTTGTTGAGTAAAAACATTAACACATAGCAGTTGCTCTGGCACTCACTTGTTCTCGCCAAATGTAGAGTCCCGAGAAGCGAACGTTAACTTCGAAAATCTTAACACTGACCGCGACAGAATCACTCCTATCATCCAGGAGAGTCCTTCTTCTGCCAAGACTGAACATGTAGTTCCTTTTGCGCGCACACCCTAGCTCAACCCCCCAAACAAACCCTCCCCACCAGTTCTGTTCCTTGTCGCTTCCTCTTCGGCCGATCGCCATCTGTTTCAGCATCGTATATATCTTATGATGCTTCTTTAAGTAAATAGTGACCACTTTCTTACTAATATAAAATTATTTAAATACAAAATGTTCAAATGTTTGTAAAGTCTATGGGACTTAACTACGGGGTCATCAGTCCCTAAACTTACAAACTACTTATGAACTACTTACAAACTAGGACGGCACAAATATCCATGCCCGAGGGGGGATTCGAACCCCCGACCGTAGTGGCCGTGAAGACCGTGACTGGAGCGCCTTAGTCTCCTCGGCCACCGCGGCCGGCTATTTAAATACAAAAAGTACTTATAATTAGTATTACATAAAGTCTGAAATCAATAAATAGACAAACCAGCCTTAAAGCTTGCTCGTTCACGCCACAGAATATTTACGTAAATTACTAGCAAATTGTACATTATAGACACACACTAAATTAAATATATAAGAGGTAGTTCATGCTGCTTGCATTTTCAATATCACTGTGGAGAATAATACGATATGTTTATATTTCCATTATGAATGTTTATCTGTTGAAATAAGTCATTAAATAAATGTATTCCAGTGTGGCGGTTTAATGATGATAGCTAGAGACAGTAAGCTATCATCTAAAGCACAGTTTGTTGAAATTTCATGACACATTAAAAGTTGGTTATTTTAAGCTGGACTTTTCAATATTTCTGATTTCTAGGTCATAAACAATTGCAATTTTTTAAGATATTAAATTTATTTTTAGAATCATGAGATGTGCGTGAGAATTCCAACATCATAGATGGCTTATATTTTGACGATAAACAATTTTTATAAATTATTTTACTTTATTCTGAACTAGATGACTCTGTGAACTTCGTATCATTTACCTCTTAATATAAACCATATTAATTTAAATCATATGTATTTTACACTCATTAGCTTTATAAAGGCATCATCAGATATTCTAATTATCGGATTGATAGTGGGCGGAAAGAGTGGGCAAATCACGAACACATGTTTAGTTTTAGCGAGACTAACGAACAACAATTCATTTCTATCTTTGGCAGTTCATGTACGGGTTCAGATCATGTAAAGCGAAGTTTACTCTTTCAAAGTTTATTCCTAAACGCACCCAACACAAAACTCAAGAAATTATTTTACATGTTTTAAATCTAAATTTTCGTCGTAATATTTCCATATTTCATCACCGTTGAAACCTTTCCTTAACTCCCGCGAATGTGACATGAACATTATTCTGGACATGCGTGATTTGCCCACACTTTCCGCCCACTATCGAGCCGATACTTAAGACTATCTGATGCATATATAAAGCTACAGGGTCTAAAATGCATATGATTTAAATTATTATGGTTTATGTTAAGAGGTAAGTGATACGAAGTTCACCGGGTCATCTAGTCTCCCCGGCAATGTTTCGCAATGGTTAATATCTAGGTACTCTTGCTTTGAACATCAAATGTGCGAAATTTTATCGCAATCGTATAAATGATATTGATATCCCAAAGAAATAGCTCTATCAGTTTTCCACAAAATTTCCTATTTTCTGGCCAACTATTCCAAACTTTTACTTCCCTAAAACCTTCCTCTCGCTTTGAACGTCGAATGTGCAAAATATTGATATTTCATAGAGAAATCTTTATTTTTCCAATTTTTCGGGAAACTTTTCCAAATTTTTATTTCATAAGAATGTTACTCTTGCTTTGTAGGTCAAATATGCAAAATGTTATTGCAGTCAGCCGAATGATATTGATATTCGATTGAAAAAAAAAAAAAAAAAAAAAAAAAAAACCTCTCTCAGTTTTTCTCGAATTTTCAGGGTAACTTTCCCAAATTTTTAGTTCAGCAGAACGTTCATCTTTCATTGAACATCAAATGAACAAAATTTTGACGCAATCGGATGAACGGTTCTCAACTTATAGTGTTGACTACATTAAGAAACACATTGAAAAAGCAACTTTGTTCGAATTTTGCGACGAGCAATCTCTTGCCTTGCTTCCAACTGACCTACAACGATTGTGCAGGTTGTGCGCTTCGCGTTTCTCATGTTTGTTGCCATTCAGTGCCAATAGATGTTATTTAAGTGGATAGTGAAGTGAGCATTATGACTGCGCTATGGTTAGTATCTCATAATTAAGTTAAAGAATTGTTTCGGCGATTTGCTGGATCTGGGTATTAGTAATAGTGTGTTCAACGTTGTGATATTGATAACTATTAGTAACTTCATATATTTGCACAGTAATTGTAGCAGGATTGCGCCGGTTAGGTGATGCCTGTGTAAGTTCATCCTCAACTGCGTGTTACTGATTGCATTATTGGCCTCCCTCTAATACTGCTTTTGAATGGGAAAGTTTTCATGCATATTCCCGTTATTGTATGCACGTTTATCAGACCATCAAATTCATTCTGTATTAGAGGATTCGGATTTGAGTGGCACTTCGTCAGATGAAGACGACGAGTTTGTTCCTTCTCCTTCAAATAGTTAGGAGGCAGACGACTCATCTAATAATGATTTGAGTGCCAAAAAAGTTCCTGAAGATCACAGGCGTTCACACAGCATCATGTCGAGACAGAAAGAGGAAAGCTGAAGAGTTTGAAGCATCGTTACATGATACATTAAGTACCTTGACAAAGGGAAAAGTTTACAAACCCTATCCGAAACCAGATTTGGACAAGCGATATGATGGTATGATCACTGGCTGATAGTGGGTGATATTTCGTCACCACGAACATGTCAGTATGAGCACTGCAGTCCCAGAACAAAGACTAAGTGTATTAAATGCAATCAGTAGTTACGTCTTGCTAAAGGAAATGAGCCGGCCTCGGTGGCCGAGTGGTCTGCGGCGCGTCAGTCACGTTCTGCACGGCCACTACGGTTGGGGGTTCGAGTCCCTCCTCGGGCCGTTCTTAGTATTAGTTAGTTCATATGTAGATTTTATGTTTAGGGACTGATGACACCGTAGTTAAGGCCCATAAAAAAAGGAAAGGATTGTTTCAAATTCTTTCACGAAAAGGAGAACATTCTGCACCATGACTATGTCTCACAAAAGAAATACATTGTTTGTGATTATTAAATTTTTTGCCAAGGAATATGACTGACAATCTATTTTTTATAATGCATTAAAATAAGAGTACTATAAGACTCATTTTTATAACTGTTCCTCACAGGGTGTCCCAGCTATCTTGTCCACCCAAAACATCTCTGGACAATAACAGCTATTGGAAAACGAATTTCACGGGTATCAATGTACAGCTGGCGCCCATGAATGTACATATTTGGTAACATTCTAAAACGAAAGCAAATGTGTTTTTTTAACAGAAATTTATGTTTTTTTTAATGGACACCCTATATTTTTTCTTCAGCAATCCATAGCATGACAAATCACATAAACAATGGCGTTGATTGCTTCGTAATATTCCAATTACATCCTGAGATATTGCGACGCGAATTTGACGCATGAAATATGCGAAGCGCGCGGCTAGTGCACGTCCTGAGACTTAGGCGAGAACCCCACGCTGCTCAGAACGTACGCTAGCCGCGCGTTTCGCGTATTTCAATCGTCTAATTCGCGTCGCAATATCTCGGGATGTAATTGGAATATTGCGATGCAATAAACGCCATTGTTTATGTGATTTATCATGCTATGGATTGCCGAAGAAAAAATATAGGATGTCCATTAAAAAAAAACATAAGTTTGTGTTAAAAAACACATTTGCTTTCGTTTTAGAATGTTTCCAAATAGGTACATTCATGGGCCCCAGCCGTACATTGATACCGGCGAAAGTCGTTTTCCAATAGCTGTTATTGTTGCAGAGATATTTTGGGTGAACGAGATAGCTGGAACACCCTCTTCTATGCACGAGTGTACAGAAATATCAACTTTATTCACATTTTTTAAAATTATTTTTAACGCTGTTCATGGTGGAGAGTGCTATGAATTCGGAACAAAAGAAAAGAAAGAGAGCCAGAGAAACAAATGGACGTGACCTGACGATTTGTTGTGGCAGTGTGGCAACGGTGAACATTTCGCCTGTGACAGTGTGTGAACTGTCAACTAGCGACCTCACAAGGTGTGGAGTTACCGCGGTCCCCCCCTGTAAGACGGTAGCAGCGATGATGGCGGTCAGTTTTCGCGAGCCGCCGGGCGCAGCAAAACAATTTGCCGCCTCCGGCCGTCGGCGCCCCCGGCGGAATCGGATTTCCTGGCCAGTGCCGCGGTGTGGCGCCCACCTCAGCGGAACGCCCTGCGGAAATCCAGGCGGCTCGGCGGCCCCTGCAGATAGGCCCGCCTGCAGCACACGATACCGCCGCCCCACACGCCTCCAGTCGCAGCTCCCCGCCAACGCCTCCGACCGCGCTACCCACGACTTCTGCCTCATTCCCTGGCGCGTTTCTCTGGACCGATTCAGGCGACAATCTCAGAGAAGGATTCGGAGACTCACCACCAGAAAAGTCACAGTAACTCATTGTGCTACATAATTCTCATAGAAGAATCTAAAGGCGCGTTCACACCAGTCGAGTTAAGGTTGAACGAGTTTACTTATCAACAAAAGCTGAAAGTGACTTGAATCAGTTTCCGCTCACACGTTTCTACTGAAATCGATCGAAATTGCTGAAATTAGCGGTGCGCGAAGTCGTTTTTCGGTGCTTCAGTGGATATTAAGAATGCACAGACTGGGAGCGTCAAAGGCTCTGTTAAAGGAAACTATCATTAGGGGACATGGAAGAATATCGAAACCATTTGAGAATGTCGGAAGAAAAATATATAACACCATTCAGAAATATATATATGCTCTTTTATACCAGAACAGTTTGCACACATACAATTCCTCCGTTCCCATTCCACTCTTTTTATTTGGACACTACTGAATATTCCTTTTTGTACATTTGATTGTTTTTATTTTATTTTTTATTTTTTTCTGTTGTCAGTGGTTAAACCG
Organism: Locusta migratoria; assembly: GCA_026315105.1. Lineage (NCBI taxonomy): Eukaryota > Metazoa > Arthropoda > Insecta > Orthoptera > Acrididae > Locusta > Locusta migratoria. Next base: position 452,450,429 of record CM048744.1, read on the forward strand.
CTAATATCCATTTCTTTCACGATACCTCGCAAAGCATTTTCCCGCACATCTTTGTTTTCGTAACTATCCATACGACGATTCCACAGGCATTCGCGCTTATGGTACAGTTCTAAAAAAAAAAAAAAAAAAAAAAAAAAAAAAAAAAAAAAAAAAAAAAAAAAAAAAAGTCCGCTTGACACTCATTCTGTGAGATATTTGAAAATACAATACTAACAATACGGAAAACACCGGCACTTTATCCGCAATGAAGTATTAAAACAGCTAGTGGCTTTACACATTTAATTACGTGGTTCAACTCAAAGTTGAATCGTCACTTGAACGGAACAGTTTGACTCGGTCACTTGATCCACTAAAAGATGACCATCTCAATTGAAACGAAGGTTCACACAAGGTTTTTCAATCAGCATTATTGATCAAGTAAACTCGTTCAACTAAACATGACCCGTGTGAACGCGCCTTAACCTACAGCAGTTCAATTCCCCTTACCACTTCCGGGAAACAGTTTGCCGATCGGTACTTATTACACGACTAGGTGGAAACTTAGACATCTTCTGACTGTTCATCAGCTCCTTTCCTCTGTCTCTGTCCATTACTCCTCCTCCTCTCTGTTGTAACTAGTCGGACATACTTATTAGTTTGGAATGTGGTTTCCAATATGCTGTGTTTATTTATTGATCCAACTTAAGTGCGGGCATGGACGTAGGTTCTTTCCTTGGCTCAGGGAGATACTGATTGGCCGGACGCGGTGGCCGAGGGGACTGATGCGCTTCAGTCACGGTCTGCACGGCCACTACGGTCGGGGGTTCGAATCCCCCCTCGGGCATGGTTATTTGTGCCGTCCTTGGTATAAGGTAGTAGATAAGTAGTTTGTAAGTTTAGGGACTGATGACCCCGTAGTTAAGTCCTATAAGCTTAACAAACATTTGAACATTTGATTTGAGATACTGATATTTTATTGGCGAGCCTTGTCTCGTAGATGACATCGCCACGGCGCACAGTGGTCTGAAACGGCCGAAAAGCTGACCAAAAATCGAAAAATATTCGGATAAGATTCGAAATTTGTATATAACAGATTTTGAGGGCAAAAGTAAAAAATTACAAATTGCGGATAGAATATACCCGAGTTATTCAATAAAAACGTATTACATTTTAATGTAAATTTGTAAAATATGGAAATTTGGGACCGCTGATTACAAGTATAAGACTAAATACATTGAAAAAAAGTTTTGCAATAACAAGACAACAGTGTTCAGTTTCAAACTGTGCCAAAAAAATGTCGTTACAAAATTAATCTTTATCGTTTACTGAGGTTGAGCTATAATCGTCAAAGCAACAACAGACTGATTTCCATTGCAGTTGCGATGCTAATTCCCCTGTGCTGTATTTAATACGCAGTTGTTCAGATCTTCTTCTTCTCGTTCAATCACTAGCACCTGTGAACTCCGTGTATGGTCGACCAATCATAAGCCATGGAAGATCCAGCAGTGGAAGCATTCTAAGAAAAATATCAAATTCATTTATTACACGTAAATTGTAATTGAAATATTTAAAAGACGCGCATTGTAATAGTAATCAAAACTTTAAAAACCATCGATATTTCAATTAGATTTACTAACCATAAAAGTTGTTGAAGAATTAAGCTGTTTCTCATTTTCCTGAAAGAATCGTTCGATTTTCCTAGACTGTGCTTCCTATCTCGATTTCAAGCAGTATTACAACTATTTCACGTCATGTAATGTATACCGATGTATTTTAAAATACATATTGGCCATTCCAGACATTTTTTCTCCAATACTGCGTGTTCAAATCCCACTCCAAGTCATTTTATCATGATGTCGGTTTCCTTTCGAGTAGGTAAAATAATGCCATGTAATACTAAGCAGAAGAAGATTTAAATTATTTAAACAAAAGTAGCTTGTTGAAATGTACACATGATTAAATCTTGTCTTATTTGCCAACTCATTTAATGAACACCGTGAAAATAATATAAGCAGAGATTGACATTCGACCAGTGTCTTGTATTAACTCTCAAAGCGCATAATGGATATAGAGTACCTGTAGCGTACTCTTTGCTAGCTGGCTCGCCGCCCACGGTGTCAGTAAACAAGACAATACAACGAGCATCGAAAAAGTCGCAGACAATTCTTGCACCTTTTGACGGAAGTCATCCTACACTACATATTACACTATCCTACATCGCAGGATCTCCGGCGATCATAACTTTTCGATCATTTAAGACAGATCTACGTGTGAATGGAGGAGATTATGTGGTTGCATTTTGAAGTGACTTCTACCACATACCGAGCATAAATTTATGAGCACATAACATACAAATATATCCTATGTACCTTCCTTAACATCCTATATCAAACACAATTGAAAATGACCAATTACAACAAACGTTATTCTCACTTTAAGCGCGGCATTTAATCCGAAGCAGTTCTGCGTAGCGTGTGTTATCCGCCAACCGTAACTTTGAACTACTTTCTTCAGTATCAAAGGTAGCTTCCCCTTCTTAAGACAATAAACAGTGTTGCCTTCTGTCCTCTAAAAATGACTGTATGGAACTACCACATAATTTTTCAATTTTCGCTTTTTTGCCAGCTTTTCGGACCGTTCAGACCACTGTGCAGCGCTCCGATGCGTTATGCTAACGTGGCCGACAGCAGACGGCGGCTTGTATTTCACTGCTGCGGAAACCGGTGTATTGTGTAGCAGTTGCTTCCAGCGGCTCTACAGTCGTTGCAGCAATAAAAAATGTTCAAATGTTTGTATAGTCTATGGGACTTAACTACGGGGTTATCAGTCCCTAAACTTACAAACTACTTATGAACTAACTAAGACTAAGGACGGCAGAAATATTCATGCCCGAGGTGGGATTGGAACCCCCGGCCGTAGTGGCCATGCAGACCGTGACTGGAGCACCTCAGTCTCCTTCTTTTTTTTTTTTTTTTTTTATTTATTTTTTTTATGGGAGTGGGGTGTGTGTTTTGGGATATATGCATTCTTTATTTTGTTTTATTATTTCAACTTCATCAAAATAAAACAGCCTTTTCCTGGCAGACATAGAAAATTTGAATAAGGAAATAAAAGCTTCTGTATTACTTTCCACGCGCCTGTCACCCCTTTAGGGTATTCTCCCTCTTGTTTTTTTTTTTTTTTTATATATATATTTTTATTTGCGCTCTATACTAACGGATGTAGCGTGTCCGTGCACAACTAAAAACTAGAAACAGTAAAGTAAAGAAAACTCTCTGTGGGGATTGAGTTTCCGGGCGGTCGACTCCAGTGCTTCTGCCACCAGGCACGTCTTCTCGTTATATTGTAAGAGGTAACCGTTTCATCATGTTCATCATATGCATCTTCATCGTTATCATATCAGCTTCTCATACCCGGGACATTCCAGCTCCTTGGAGGATCTCGTAACGCACTCCCCAGAAAATTAGAAAAATATTGTTGATACTTCGAGTTCCGAATCAGCGCCATATGTTGTTCTTGTAAATGATTCCAGAAGTCCGGCACATGCTTCGCGCCGTCGCGATGCAAATAATACACCGCCTGGGCTCGAATCCACGTCACCGCGTTCGTTTTGGTTCGTGGGTAATACGTTCTATCTGGAAAAAGGACAATCTTTGGGTCGATATTTTGCTGTCCGACGCGCAGTAGAAAGCCAATCATCTGCGTCACCAGCCACCATACTTCCGCAGAGGGCCCGCACATGAGACGGTGAGCATCGTCGTCTAGAACCTGGCATACTTGGCATAACGGAGTGTTCACCATATTGATGGCGTGCAGGCGGGATCCAGTAACTTGTTTACCGTTAACCAACATGTACCATGTCGTTCTTGTTTCCGTGTCAAGTGTGGCATGATGAATTGTCCGCCATACCACCGGCCAGTGGATCGTGGGGTGCCGTGCTTCCACAGGGTTGGCGGGGCGCCTGCTCGTAAGTATCCGGTAGATGTCGCGCGCTGTCGGAGATCTATTTATTGGGAGTTCTGTCATAATATAGCTATATTCAAGGAAAAACTCTCTGATATGGTGAAACGGTGAAGAAATGTTCTGCACCATCACCGGCGCTTGCCGAGAAGCTGGCGCCAGTTCGTCTACCAAGATTCCTGACAGACACTTGTGCTGTCGTCTCCATGTTTTCAATGTCGCGCTAATATATAGCGCCACCGATCGATCGTGAACGTGAACAAGCCCGAGGCCACCTCTACGAGTTGGTAATGTCAGAGCCTCATACCGGATCTTGAATAGGGCTCCCGTGCTGACAAAGTATCCAAACGCTGCCAGTATGCTTCGGGCGATCATCTTTGGCATCGGTAGAATCTGTGCATAATGTGGAATGCGCGACGCCAAGTATGTATTTATATAAATGACGCGTTGAATCATATTTAATGTCCTTAGTGCGTTCGCTTTGACACCATTTCGTATGGTTATGAGCAACCTCTTGAAGTTGAGCGCGACCGATCGTCGTACATCATTCGTGAAGACGATTCCCAAATACTTGATCCTGTCCCGTAACGGGAATGGGGCTACGCAGTCGGCAGGTAGTCCTGTACCTATATTCAAGGCGACGGATTTGGCCACATTCATACGGCTACCCGTAGCGGCACCGTATCGATTGATCCAGTCCAAAGCCGCGTTAACGTCGTTGCCGTTTCTCACCACCAATATAAGGTCGTCGGCATATGCTTTGCAAAGAAATGTGTAACCACGCATCGTAATTCCTGTCAGGCGTTGGCGGAGGCCGCTGAGAAGTGGTTCAAGAGCCATGGCATATATGATCGTGGACAAAGGACATCCTTGTCGAATCGATCGCTGGATAGTTAAGGGCCCAACCAATCGTCCGTTGACAAGCACTTTAGAAGGAGCCCCATGTAGTAGTCGCATCACTATAGTTATGAAGGGCGGCGGGAAATTCATTTGCGTCATCAGTTCCTTAATGTAGGTGTGGCTGACTCTGTCGAAAGCACGATCGAAGTCTATAGATATCAGAGCTCCACGTAGACGACATGCTTTCGCCAGTGCGATCGAATCGCGGTATTCACTAAGCGCCGTCTGGATGTTGTTGTCACTGCCGAGGGATGTCTGGTCTGATGACACCACGCGATGCAGAACTTTTTTAATTCGTGTCGCCATCAGTCGAGTGAAAATCTTGAAATCACACTTAAGTAGTGTTAGGGGGCGATATTCTCCGATTCTTGTGCTGCGTGATGTTTTAGGTATTGGGATGATGACGCCCTCAACAAATGCTGGCGGAAGTGGCTCTTCAGGAGACATGAGTTCGCGACAAATTTCCGTCCAGTAGGGAGCAATCAAGTGTTGGAAAGCCCGATAAAATTCCAAAGGTATTCCGTCAGGCCCTGGCGACTCATTGAGTGCGCCCTTGCCTATGGCATCGATCACTTCGTCCTCAGTAATGTCCTCCAGCAGTATCGCTTGCGCCTCTTGATCTAGAGTCCCGAATAGCGTGTTAGTGACTTCATGGAGGGCCTCCCGCTCTAGTTCTTCTGCGGTGTATAATCGGGTATAATAATCAGCGAAGGCACGTGCTATGTCTTGTGACGTGAGATGGGAGCCATCATCAGTGTCAACGGTATGTATTAGTCCCCTGCGACGTCGCTTACGTTCCTGAATAATATGGTGCATCGATGGATGTTCACCCGCAACACGATCCATTGTCCTCGCACGGACCGCTGCACCTTCCAGATGAGAGCGCATAAGAGCGACGATTTTAGCCTTAGCTCGTTGAACCATCATTTGTCGTTCCGGTGAAGGGGCCTGATATGTGCATTCTCTTAGTATAGTGAAATAAAAGTTTAAAGTTTGCCATTTCCACCGTGATTGTTCGCGCCCCAACGCAATGAATGCACGCCGTATAGCCGGTTTTGTGCATTCTAACCACCATCTTAATGTCGTAGGGTAAGTCCGTCGTCGCCTTACGCAATTATTCCAAACTTCTTCAATAGCTTGATGACACTCCGGAGCTTGAAGATGGGCCACGTTCATCTTCCATATTCCATGGCCTCGCCACACTTGTTGCCTTTGGAGGCCGATCGTGCAGATATAAACCGAGTGGTCAGTGAAGGCCGCTGGCCATAGCTCTGCGTCATGGATGTCACGTTGGAGGCAGCGCGTAACGTAGACACGATCTAAGCGGCTGCCGGAATGGCTGGTTACGTAAGTGTACCCGATTCGATCTCCATGTACATATTCCCACGTATCTACCATCCGAAGTTCCTGTGTTAAAGTTCTCAATTCTGGACATGGATTATAGTGTGGGAACTGGTCCTTCGGCGACAGCACACAGCTGAAATCGCCGCCAAGGATGCATTCAGCGTGTCGGCCTAGAAAGAGCGGAGCTATTTCTTCGGCAAAGAAGTGGGATCGTTCTCTTCGTTTGTCCGTGCCGGACGGTGCGTAGATGTTAATAAAGCGCACTCCAAGTACTGTTATAGCCATTCCTCGTGCCGATGGTAAGTATATGACATCCTCCGCTACAAGACCTTCCTTTAGGAGCATCGCTACGCCGCTACCAGTGTCTGAAGCTGGTGACATGAAGATGTTGTAGCCATAGAAAGACGGGAAGTCGTCGACGTATACTTCTTGTAATAGAGCGATGTCTATGTCTGCCGCGCGCAGCATATCCTTTAGGAGAGTAGTCTTGATTTGCGACCTTATATTATTGGTGTTGATGGATGCTATGCGGTAAGCTTGTTGCTGTCCTACTCGTTGTTGTGCGTGCATAGTAAGCGTGCATTGTTATTGCTGGCGCGTTCTCCTTCCGTGGTGCCAGTGAAGCGGCAAACTTTAGTTATGACGGGACTCCGTGGGCGGTGTCATCGCAACCGCGGTGCTCGCGGTTAGCGGAGCCTGGATTTCATCGACGTCGTCGAGTTCACTTGTCCAAGAGGGGCCCTGTGTCCGGAACTTTGCAGCCACAGCCGCTGGCACCGTATTTTCGTTTATCGTGCGAAGTTTTGGGACTTCTTGCGGGACGTTAGAGATGGTCTCACTGGTGTGTCCTGGGTCCTCAAGTTCAGCGTTGTGATGTTGTTCGTCGTCAGAGGCTCCAGTACTCTCCATCGTGGCGTCCTCGTCATCTGCCCGGTCTGTACGTAGAAAACTATCATCTGATGGTGTGCGACGTCGTTTCCTCCGTCGTTTGGGGGATCTCTGCTTGCGTTGTCGTACATCCGTATCCGCATCCTGTGCAGAGGCTTGGTCGTCCGTTGCGTTGGGCACAAAAGCGGCCGTGGGTGGCACCAGCCGATCGACGTCCATAGACGCCTCCGTTGTAGCCACTTTAGTCTGTTGTGGTTGGTCCGGAGCGGGTTCCACGACCGTCATCTTGGCAGCGTTGTCATCATCTTGTGTCACCTCTACTGTGGAATCATCCACCACTTGATACTCAGTATCGTGCGACGGAACATCTTGTCGAGTAACGGCAGAGTAGGTAAGAGGCATAGAAACGGTCGTGGGTGGTGGTGCAGTTTCGCCCGCCGGAACTTGTGTGATCCTCCTTTGGATGCATTGCGAACGGAGATGGATCTCCTTACCACAGCCAGAACAGGTCTTGGGCTGACCGTCGTATATAATTATGGCTCTGCAACCTCCGATAGTGAGGTAAGACGGAACGTGCTTTGTAAGGTCAATCCGTACTTGTCGCACCCCATTCAGCACGGGGTATTTCGTAAATGTGGTCCATTTTTCGTGAACATGGCTGATAACACGTCCATACGGTTGTAAGGCATTGACCACTACATGTTCCGGAACCTCGAAGTGCAGCTCAAAGACTCTTATAGTGCGGATTCCTGCGTGGTCGATCGAAACTGCTCCAACATTGCCATCGGCATGTTTAAATTTTAGTCCATCAGCATGATCACGTACAAGTTTGTCACATACTGTGTCGTTGCTCAATTTCAGATATACCACACTGCTCGTGATAGAGAAATGAATTCCAATGACATACTCGGGATCGATTTTTAGCTCTTCCTCTATGAAACGTTCGATTTCAAATGCTTTGGGTCGTGCGTATCCAGGAGTGAAAGTGATCTTGATAGTTGCCTTCCTGTATGAGTGTTCCATTGCGTGTCAGTCACCCCGTTTACATGGGCTCCCAAAACCGGATTTCGTAAACCGATTTCCCAATTCCGCTTTTGGTTGGTCATGTAAACACTCCAAAATCGATTCTGGAAATCCGCTTCTCTAAAGCGGTTTTCCAGTTCCACAATCGATTTTCGTGCCCATGTAAACGCAACCGATTTTGAAGCGTTCTTGGCTTGTCAGATTGTGTTTTCTTGTTAAGAATTTTCGGCACATATGGAAAGAGTGATATTTTCTAATGTGAAATAAAAGTATAAATATTAGAGTGAACATAAATCTGCGTATTTAAATAAAGAAAAATAGCGATTGTGCAGACTAAATAAGGAACTGAATCAGCTGTTTTCCAGCCGCCATTTTAAGCGAGCTACGAAATCCGATTCAGGCTATGCCATGTAAACACGACAGCGAAAAACGGTTTACGAAAATCGGTTTTCGTCTTCCGGAAGACGTGTTCCATGTAAACGTAGTGAATAAGTAGTCACTCGCGAGAAACACAAACGGTAAACAGCCGCGCGCGCGCCCGAGACTCCGCGGCGGGACGTAAACACGTCCACCTCACCGCACCGCTGCCTGAAGCAGACTGTGTCTCCTCGGCCACCGCGGCCGGCGTTGCAGCAATACCTCTGGAGCAGAATGTATGTGATTCTCTTCCTTACGTGTCACGGGTGCGTCAGTGACATGTGTCGAGCGTCGGAACGGCCCAACATGAATTAACAGGTATCCACGTATCGAACCATCGACCTGATGCCTCAGCGACGTAGAATTCTGGACCTTCACCTTCTAGTTCACGGGTAATGCCGCGTTCCTTCGGTCTTATCAGCCATCCAGGAAAGATCGAGTTGCCTTGTGCCCTCCGATCTTCTCTCCGAATGACGTCTTTCTTCAGGTCTTTACCTCCTGGCTGCTACTGTACGACAGCGATCCTGCGCTGCCCTATCATGTCGGTCGACCCCTAACCACAGCGACTGAGTGACTGACCGTCGACAGAACGACAGAACTTCTGGGTGACTGAATCACTGCATGACAGCGAACTGGCAGCATACTGCATACTGTATAGTGAATACTGAACGCCGACTCATTCCTCTTCGCTGTATGTATTTGATTGTTTTGCTCATGTTGCGAAGTTTCTGGAAAGGTAGTCACCTTTCCCTCTTTGAACCAAATATGTCGCTCAGGAACATAAAGACGGGTGACTCTACTTGGTCAATGACCTGAGGTTACATTCGGCGGTTGTCGCATCCCGTGAGTATGTAAGAACACCGCGCAGCGCATGCATGGCGGCGCGCACTTCAGACTTGTGCGACACCAGAAAATCAGTTTTATTCTCTATAAATTCTACTTTATATAACTAAGCGGTTTATTACACATACGTTCATTTATCATTTTATTCTTTAATTATTGTCAACTCGGTATACTATCACTTTTATTTTACTATTTTGTTCACCAAATACTGATCAACTCACCACAGTAAATAAGTCTAATCTAAATCTAAGTATTCGCAATTCTAAGGATCCAAACTACTCTGGTCATCGGTTCCTATACTTACAAACTAATCTACCTTAAAGTATGATCAACACACACACCTATGTACGAGGAAGGAGTCGAACCTCAGTGCGAGCGGCCGCGTGATTCGTAATGTGACCGTCCAGACAGCAAGCCCGTTCCCTTGGGCAGTTCATATCTCCTCCCGCATCCACGAAAAGTTTATGGCAATTGGGGAAACAGTGTCAAAAATTATTGGAAGGAATCCTTAAAAATTTTGCGTATACAGTGATGTTCCTCTGGTCTGGAAACTATTGAGTGCAAAGCACTCTCCGACATACTCTACTTAAAACTATATGTAGATGGTGACCTTCCTCATGTACTGGAGATGGACAAAAGCACTAGAAATGTAGGTTAGTCTCTCAATATCTACTAAGAGGGCAGTGAGTTGACTAACTGGGACACTGTCGTCCAATATAATGTGATATTGAATAACCTCAGTGAACTGATTTACAATTTCCGTCAGATGACAACTTTGACTGGGTGGCTAATGGGCGACATCAAGCGGACTTGCAAAAGAGTGTCGAAAAAGGATCCTGTTGATACACTTGTTCAAACCAGATTTCAGGAGCAAATCGAAAGGTAGAAGTAGCGCTTTCAGAATCAAAAACCAACCTGGTTTTATTAACAAATCACAGCCTAAAATAATGTACACCGATAAATTCGAAACTAGGCCAAGATCTACTGGGCAGGAGAATGTCGCAGTTGAAATTTTGTCCCGGACAAACACCCGAGGCAACTCTTGCCATTCGCCACACGACATCTCTGGGAACAGAATATAACTAAGAAGGTAAGCAAACTCACGATACCAGTCATAATCCAGCAGGGAAATGGAACTTCCTGAATGCATCTGGAAGCAAATAGGTTCGTGGCTGAAGATGGTAAAAACAAAAGGCAATGGACGAAAGGACCTCCTCCATCACACGTATTTGTATAAGCCGAGATGTCCCGTACAAGATGATCCTTTGCTCCACACTCGAAGCACCTGCGCAAACCCGAATTCCTCATTCCCCGTTGGATATCCGATTTCACTTCATCTTTCTTGCCTAACCACTCAATTCCCCCACCTTCACAACGTTGAGCGGCAAAAAAAAGCCAAAATACAGCCACAGTTGATCGAAGACTGGAGTTCCTGCCTTTCACAAAGCCGGCTGGCAAATACCAATCGGGATCGATCTAAATGTTCAAATGTTTGTAAATCTATTGGACCAAACAGTATGGTCATCAGTCCGTATCTTACAAACTACTAAAACTAAGGGATACTAACCTAAGGATAACACACACAACCATGCCTCAGGGCGGACTCGAACCTCCCACATGGAGCAACTGCACGCTACGCGCCTTAGACCGCTCGGCTACTCCACCGCGGCGGGATCGATCTTCAGATCTCATTCCTTCCACAATATTATTAATCATTTCCTGTTCTGAAATCTTCATGTCTAAAGACATGGTCACGGTCTTCACCCTTTTCAAATACTGCCCCATGTCGTCACGTGACTCCTGTACACGCGAAAAGAATATATTCTCTAATTCATTCAGCATGCGTAACAGTATACTTTCCATCACGAGGTGCCTCCCTCAGATGCCCGATATCAAGCGGATACAACACTGACTGATGGTATGGAGAAGTTGTAGCGCACTGACATGCTGTTCAATGCGCTCTAATAACCATAGAAACTCTCGAATTCTATGAAAGTTACTAACGGACAACTCGGTCATGTTTCTTAAAAAGTGTGAAACGGGATTGGATAATTTGGCAAAATGATCAGACCCCAACTTTGCCTACTAGATGACCCTCAGATCGAACGTCCTTGGTATCACGGCCGCGGCGGAGCGGTCGAGCACATTCAGGTGCTATGGTACGATGCGCGAGGTCTGGTAATCAAACCAGTCCTTGTTGTCACAGTTGTTATTGTAGTTTGTCCTTACTGATAGCTAGAAATCCACGCAATCAGTTTCGATCCCTATTTAATGTATTTAGTACTCCGATATAGGAACCTGAAGATTGCATAATGGAATTCCGCAACTGGTAGTGAAAGAATAAATCTGTTAAACGTACGGCTGTTGGTATCCTACTTCCCACGTATGAATGGATGCAGGTCATTAGCCAGGATTTGTACGTACGTGTCACCTGTCAGATCGTTCCTAGACTTATCATGACTCCCATATCACTCCAACATCATACCCCCCCCCCCCCCAAATCTTTCCGGGGTGGAGTGACCGAGCGTTCTAAAGCGGCTTGCTGCGGAGCACGCGGTCGCTCGCCGTCGGGGATTTGAGTCCTCCCACGAACATGTGTGTTTGTGATGTCCTTAGCACACGTTACTTTAAGTTAAATTGTAAGGCTAGGGGACTGATGACGAACGTAGTTAAGTCCCTTAGATTTATAAAGATTTGGACATTTTGAACCCAATTCATAATACATCCGACAACAGCTTAAACGTGCAGGGTCCATGAATTCATGGTGTCGTCTCCACAACCGTACACGCCAATCCCCTCGATTAAATTGTACACGACCCTCGTCATACTACGTAACATTCTTACAGTCATCAACTACATAATGTTCGTATTAACGGGCCCAGGTGAGGCGTGAAACTTCGTGTCTTGCAGTCAGCAAGGGGACACGAGTGGGCCTACGGCTCTCAACGACGACGCCTGGTTGAATGGTTCGCACGCTGACACTTTATGAAGTCCCAGAACTGAAATATACAGAGATTTACTCTTGTTTCACGTTGAACGATTCTCTACAGGCGCCTTTGGCCCCGTTATTGCAGGATCTTCCTTTCACGGCATCCATATTGGATGTTTTACCGGAGTCTTGATATTCACAGTGCACTCGTGCTATGTTCATACGGGAAAATCGGCAACTCTTCGGTACCTCACAAACGCTGTGTGCTATCTCTCGGGCGCGGTCAATAACACCACATTCTCAATCACTTAAATCGTAATAACTCATTGTAGTAGCTGTAACCGATGCACCGCCTACAGCACACACCTGTTTTCTCATATAGGCGTTGCGAATCACAGCGCTGTGCTTTGAGTGTTTACATGTCTATGTTCAAATGTTCAAATCTTTGTAAATCTATCGGACCAAACTGCGTGGTCATCATTCCGTAGCTTACAAACTATTTAAACCTAAGTAAACTAACCTAAGGACAACACACACACCCATGCCCCAGTGAGGACTCGAACCTCCACGGCGAGCACCCGCGCGCTCCGCAGCGAGACGCTTTAGACCGCTCGGTTACTCCACCGCGGCTGTCTATGTTCTGGAATACGCATGCCTACACAGTTTATCTCTTTGGTATACGAGGTACGTTCAGACAGTAAGTTCCGTTTAGTTACATAAAACAAACGTTAGCAGATACAGTAAAAATATCTATCGTACAAAAATCTACAACAGTTAAACTACTTTTTTACACAGCTCCGAAATTTTGAAGACACTTGTCATAGCATGGCACAAGTTTTTCTATGTCTTCTTCATAGGTTGCCGACCGTGTATTCAACCATGCGGTAACATGTTATGCAGCTCGTCATCATCATTGACCACCGAGGACAGATTTTAGATGTAAGAAGAGGTGAAAGTCGCTAGGATTGTGTGAACCAGTTCATCAGTAACTACAGGAGGGCGTCCACTTCGGTCTTCACAATGCACTTGACCCATCTTCTAACCACTGAATCACTCATAGTATTTTGCCCGTGAACCTCCCAGATTTGCCGATGAATTTCCTTTGGTTTCACTTACTTTCCATTTTCAAAACGAATCACAGATCTGTTTTCACACGCGGCGGCAGTTTAAATTACGGCTGACATTATAAAGAAGCACTACAAAGCACAAGTCGGTAGCAGGGATCCGAAAATGGCGTACATGTCTTCTCCTTGAGTCAGAGTTACTGCCGCGCCTGCTCAGAACTTCCATTGTAGCATTGCCACGGATAGAAATAGAAGCAGAACTTACTTTGTGGACGACCCTCGTGAAAGTATATAAAATCGATATGTGAAGTGACGTCATTCCCAAAATCAAAATAATCAGATTTGGATTTCTAACCTATTCTGAGATAAAGATAAGTGAACAATTTTATTGACTTCTTATTGCGGACAACTGTACGTTCAGTGTCCCTGCGTATTCCTAAATTAAAGTATAAGTAACACGCAGAGGTTTTTTACATTTTTTTTTTAATTTCAATAGATTTAAATGTATTGATACATTCCATGTAGATAGACTTATTGAAAACCAACGACAGATTTTTGGTGTAACAAGAGATGAAAGTGGCTAGGAGCGAGGTCCGGGCTGTACGGAGGATAAACAAATCATCCCAAAGAAATTCCCGTAAGAGTTGTTTGGTCCATTTGCCGTGTGACGTCGGGCATTATCGTAGAAAGCCATAGTCCGTAAACCTCGCAGATTTGCCGGTGAATTTCCTTCGGTTTAAGTTCATTTGCTTTTAGAAAACGAATCACGGATCAGATTTCACATTCGGTGGTATTTTCAATTATGGCTGACAGCATAACGAAGCTCTACAAAGCACACGTCGGCAGCACCGATCAGAAAATGATATACATGTCTTCTCTTTGAGTCACGGTAATTTCCTCGCTTGCTCGGAATTGCGATCGTAGCGCTGCCGCGGATAGAAATAGAAACGGTACTTACTTTGTGGACTACCCTCGTATTAAAGGACCGTGTGGCCCAAGCCATTGACGTCATTGTTGTGTGTGGAATCTAATGACTTTATTTAGTCATCCTCAACAGGCACGAAATTTCGTCGCTTCTATCTCTTTGGCCCTTTTCCCGCACATGCAGGGTCGGCACTGTGTTAAACGCGGATTTGGCATGTGTTAATTGTTACAGGGTGGCCGGATGCCCTTCCTGCCGCCAACCCATGCCCCCCCCCCACCCCCCTCAAGAGGAAATGTGTACCCCAAAGTCTGCGTATAGAGTTACAAGTGTGCGAAAGTGTAAAGTGTTAAGAAATGTTTGCGAACCGTGTAACTGAGGCGGGACTTGGGGAGCAGCCCGGTATTCACCTAGGGGGATGTGGAAAACCGCCTAAATACCACATCCTGGCTGGCCCGCACTACGACCTCTTTCGTTAATCCGCTGGGCGGTGCGTTAGACGACACGGCTAACCGAGTGGGTCAGGAAATTTCGTCGTTTTCAGTTTAAAAATATGGCCGGGAAATGAGGCGCAGCGAGTTCTATTTGCGCGTGCGTGATACTGCTGGGCGCTGGCGTCGGACGAGCCGCAAGTTCGCGCGCCGCGGGTAATCTGCTTATCAGGGGTTGCCTCGCCTCTGCGCGCCTCGCGCCGCTAACCAGAAATTCAATCGGACGGCGTGGAGCGGCGGGGCAGGGCAGGGCGTTGTAGCGCGGCGGCTGCCGCGGGCAGGCGCCAAACTCGGCGCGCCAATTTAACTTGGCGGCGCGGCGGCGTGTTTTGTCACACAATAGGGATTCGCGACAATTCAATTAGGCCGGCCAGGCCGCCCGCGCTGTTTGGCAGAGGTCGAGGGTGCCGGCGCGCGCGTGCGACTCCCCACCTGTGATAAACGGCCGCCGCGCAGAGCCGAAACCTCACCTGCCACCGGGCACAGGGGTGCCAATCTGCTTAGGGATTTCGTCACCGCCGTCTAGGGGCAGAAGCGGAACAGCGATATCTATCTTCACTACGCGAAATTGGTTGGGGATTTGTCAGCCAAAATGTAGGTAATACGATGGGAGAATACAGACTCCGCCTGTGTCCGTTTTCATGTTTATTCGTTTTCAACGATATAACATCCACTTGGACAGCAGC
Organism: Locusta migratoria; assembly: GCA_026315105.1. Classification (NCBI taxonomy): domain Eukaryota; kingdom Metazoa; phylum Arthropoda; class Insecta; order Orthoptera; family Acrididae; genus Locusta; species Locusta migratoria. The sequence continues at coordinate 452,465,875 of CM048744.1, forward strand.
GCGCGTTAGAAAGCCGGTTTCGGGACCGGAAAACGTGCCAGTCTTTAATCGATTCTGACCAGCATATTGCTGGGGCCGAGCAGTAGGTTCCCAGCTTTATCTGGTTAAGCGTGAAACCTGGTGGAGCGCCATAAGACGCTAGTAAAAATGTTCAAATGTTTGCAAAGCTTATGGGACTTAACTACGGGGTCATCAGTCCCTAAACTTACAAACTACTTACGAGCTACCTTATACTAAGGACAGTACAAATATACATGTCCGAGGGGGGATTCGAACCCCCGACCGTAGTGGCCGTGCAGACCGTGACTGGAGCGCCTCAGTCCCCGCGGCCACCGCGGCGGGCAAGACGCTAGTAAAACAGTATTAGAGTTTACATGTTTATTCAACAAAATTCAAAATTCCGTAGTATAGGCGTTAGCTCGGCAGGAACTAGATCAGCAGGTGACGGCTATTTCGGCAGCGTCTCCTGACCGGCTGTAGTACCGTTCGTACGAAGGTACCCTCGCAGCGACGCCTGGTTTTTGAAGTGAAGACTGCCAGGTGTAGTGGTCTTTTCCTTCCCCTGTCTATGAAGCTATTTGTGGGTTCATGCTCGGAACCACAGGTGTCGATGCCGCGCCGTGAGGACCGTCAACCTGTTTATAACGCAGGAAGGGTTAGCACTAGAGTGCTAGCGCGTCGGCAGTCTCATTGGCCTTTAGGAAACCAATCACTGAAGACTGAGCTGGCCTCAGTTATCAAACATATTATGCGTTGTGAAGACGGTACGCAGTGGTTCACCATCTCCCTCGATTATGGTCAGTTCGAAGCGTGGTAGTTGACTCATAGTTGCGACTGGGGGCTTCTAGTATATACTGCTTTATCTCAGCTGAATACATTGATTAGATCAATTGATCGACGAGTACTCTTCTGAGCATTTTCGATTCTAAAGATCAAGTGACTACACTTCCAAAAGCGAGAATTTATAAACAGAATGACCGAATATGTCCTACTTGTAAGTGCCCTACAGTCGAGAGTTCGAATCCTCCCTTGGGCATGGAAATTTGTGCCGTCCTTAGTATTAGCTAGTCCATAAGTAGTTTGTAAGTTTGGGGACTAATGACCCCGTAGTTAAGTCCCATAACCTCTACATACATTTGAACATTTTGTAAGTGCAGTGTTCACTCAATGAGTCCTTTAACCGCTGACGTATCCTTGGTCTTATTAACTCTTGCAACAGACTTAGGTGTAGTTATGAAATGTTTACAAGCTGCTGCATATACCTTCCTCACCGCTGTTTATCTGTCGTAGCAACAGTCTGTAGTCTTTCAACTCGCCGACGCAGCGTCTGCCGTCGTCACGAAGGACTGGTGTTGGTTTTACGACAGAGGCAATGACCTGTTTCCGCCTAGCTTGGCTGGCAATCGCTCGAGCAATCTAAGATTTTAATAAATTTCTCTGTCTCAGTTTTGTGCAGTAACAATATTAACAATGAAGGCTTATGTGCCGATCAAAATGGTATTGCAGTTGGGGTTTTGAAATTTCGTGGCGCTATTGTTTGAAGTTAGCGCTGCAGAGAGATTCTGCTTGACATGTGCAGCTAACGCCAGAAAAACTGCAACTACGAAACGAAGTCGGCGTGCATGTTACTGACCCAACTAAAGAACAGCGAAGCGTATTTCTATATTTGTGGACCACAAAACCAGTGAAATTCACAGTCGCGTGCATGGGGACAATTATATAACCATCATCAATTTCTCTGTGTACTGCACATTGCTGCAAGAAGGTCATTGACAACTTTGTCATTCACCACGTCCGACCAACTAGTAACAGCTGCAATACGGCTGAATGTCAAAAGCAACTGAAGCAACAGTTTTAAACTACCGGCGTGTGCAATTCCTAACATTGTCGCAGCTATTTAACATTCCAACAGGAGGACCTCAAAATAATGTACGCTGTCCTTAGAAAACCTGCGCGTGCAGTATGCTGTTGGATTATTTTCGCAGGGTGCTGAGCCACCTAGGATAGGACGCGTGGACGCAGAATGTCTGTGACGTATCGCAGTGCCGTCAATGTCTGCCGAAGTACGACTATGATGACGTGAATTCTTATCCATTTGCTCCAAACCCAAATGCTAGAGTTGTGCCTGTGTGTCTCACCAAAATATTGCCAGGATGTGCCCTTTGTCCTTAAGGACACCACTCCTGAACACGAGGATTATCGAACTCATAACTGAACATCACTTGACCCCGTTAGTTCACTGTCCATGCCTCCCGGGCAAGACACCTTGTTTTATCCTTGTGAACGCGTCCTACATGCATCTGTCGACACCCCCTGTACCATACAGCACCACCGTGATTGTATGTCTAACTTCGTGGAGTGTAGACCTCACTGTACGGGAATCCTTTGCCTCTTTTTGTCCCACGACGAGACCATCACACCTGTTATTCACGGAGTACTTAAAAGTGTGTTGTAAAGGGCTTTTAGTAGTGGCATATCATACAGCTGCCGTCGATATGATACAATCGTTGAATATATCTGTATTACTGGTGGCGATTTGACCATGTCATAATAACAAGCTGCCTTGAAAATCTGCCCGTATATTTCCTTTCCTTTATTTCTCAAGACAGCGCATAACAAAACATAATTAAAACATTCTCGGTCATAGTCGCGTCAATACTTGAGAAAAATCGTACCCTTTCGACGATTACCTCCATCATTTCGTCAGGAGCAGCTGATTGTCTATACTGGTGCTCTGATGGCATAAAATAAAGAGGGGAAACGTGAAAACAGCGTATAGTAACATTGCTGTATGGTGACACTCCAGTTAAGAGTAAACACTAAACGATAATAAAGGAGATTGCGTAAGCAAGATCCAAATTAAAACTCGTGGAAAAAAATAAATATTTGCACGATAACATAGGAGTCAAAGGGACGGCGTACCGTCATTGTTCACTCGATGTTGACGAGAGTTTCAGCCACTTAAATTCATTCAATCTCATCAGGCACTTGCCAATCTAAACTAGATGTTGTTTTACGGCATGATATGTGGGGTGCGATTAGGGGTCCGAAGGAAAAGACACTACAAACAGCATATGCAGGGTACCCCACTCCACTTTCCCGGCGAAAATATCTCTGGAACTACAATAGGCGACTTTGTTGGTCATTAACGTACGGAAGGAACTTGTGAAAGTAAGTACTACGAGACAGTGTAAAATATATACAAATGCTACTTTCAACTCTAACTTACGATCTTGAAATGGATATCCTATGTTAATTGTTTTGCAATTAATATCATCAAAAATCACAAATAGAATGGTGTTGGTTGCATCGCAATAAGTCAGTTACATCCGGAGAAAATGCGAAGCGAACTTGACGTTTGAAATATGTGATGCACTCACACTCTAGCCAGTTTCGAGACGCGATAGCTGCGTGATTCATGTATTTCAAACGTCAGTTTCGCTTCTCAATATCTACGTATGTAACTGACTTATTGCGATGCAAATAACGTCATTCATTCTGTGATTTTTTCCTGGTGTTTATTGCATAAGAAGTACTATGGGTTATCCATGAAACAAACCGTACGTCAGTGTTGAAAATGAAATTTATGTTTTATATTGTGTCATAGTACTTTCACAAGACCCCGCCGTACATTCGTAGTCGTGAAAAGTACACCACCTATTTCAGTTGCAGAGATATTGTCGGTGAAGAAGTTGAGTATGGGATCATGTATACAGACACGTATCAGCCCGAACGTTATGACCACCAATCCAATAGCCTGTATGATCACCTTTGGCAGATATAACAGCAGCGACATTCTTGACATGAAAGTAATGAAGCGTTGGTAGGTCGATAGAGCGAGCTGACAACCCACATTCACACCCAAGCCACCTAACTGTGAAAAGGGGCGATGACCTCTGATGCTTTCACATTAAAAGAACTTTTCCTGCGCAAACAACGAATACGGGGACTGGCAGGTGAGCACCTATTTCCAACTCACCAGTGTTTTCGTAGAATTCAATGACACTCCTGAGCTTGCACATTAATTTGTTGAAAACTGCCACGTTGTACGAAAACAATGTACGATACTTGGTGCCTTGAACGAACTGCGCTAAACGCGCGAATGTTCACCTGAACGTATACGTATTTGGGACACCGCCAGCTTGTCTCCGTGCTACAATGCAGGTGTCAAGAAGCTGTTCCCTGGAAGACGACGGATTACATCATCCAGTAGGCGTGATGCAGAAGCTATCGTGTCTCATCAGACGATACAACGCTCTGCCGCCGCGCCAACGTCGAGAAATATGGGGCACGTGGCCATGTCAATCGTAGTTGCCGATGTGGTGTTAACATTAGTACGTGTATAGGTCTTCGGGTGTGAAGACCCTTCGTTAATAGTGTTGGGTGTCCTGTATGTTCAGTATTAACCTCTGATGCTAGTTCCCGCTTGTCCCTTTTGTTTTCAGTCAGCCCAGCAAACCACGTCGGACATCTTTAAAATGAGAAGTGGCGGACCAACCATTAAACTTTGAACTTGGTATCACCGTGCTGTGCATCCGTCTCCTGATGTGTTGGATCTTCGTCTGGTTGAAATAGAAAAATACCCAACCGCCATTTCTTCAACATTTATTATTAAAATTCTACCGGATTGACATTCCAAACATGCCGGCACCAAGTTCCACAAAGCAGTATATATTGGTTGTACCGTTTCACATTAGCGTATGTGGGATATTTGTTGTGCCTTTTGAAACCTTTAGTACAGGTTTATCGGCATAATGATCTATTACGAGGTGGTCCTACTTGTCTAAGAGACTCTCCACGTGATTTCCGAACAGCCGTCAAGTCCTATAGTTTCGGAACTCCACGCGCTGATTCCAGGGCCATCAGTATCTCTCCTCGGTCAGAATTGGATTCCGTGCATATGGAATATCGCCAGAGTTATACGACTGGATGCCTGATTTACTGTCAGAAAGGATACAATGTGTTGTAACTGACGGTAAGTCAGCGAGTAGAACAGAAGTTATATCTAGCGTTCCTATGCTATAAGATAATGAGAAGGTTCCTAAATAATACAGCCAGTCATTCCAAATAATTTTCGATTTCTAAAAGTTTATATTTCATTTTAATATGTATTTGAACATTCACTTTATTAAACTTTGTGTTCACAGTGTGACACCTGGTCACATACTATTGTATTTGGTTAGGTTATACATTTTTTTCGGTCAGTGTATGTTAGTTTTGCACAATCCTATTTCTCTAACACCAGTCACTTTTTTGGAGGGAAAAATAGTTTGTTTCTATTGGTAATATTGGGGATGATCATATTATTATTTCATAAACAGATTCATCATAGAATCTTACTGTTATTATTCAAAGTGAGTGGTAGGGAAATATTTGAGTCAATTGAATACGCCACAGTTCACTTAGGTCAGGAATATAATGAGTATGTTTTGTAAAACATAGTGGTGACCCAAATTATATATATTTTTGGCAGTCATATTAAAATTCATATATATATATATATATATATATATATATATATATATATATATATATATATATATATACAGGGTGAGTCAGCTAACATTACCGTTGGATATATTTCGTAAACCACATCAAATACTGACGAACCGATTCCACAGACCGAACGTGAGTTTAATACAAACCATAAAAAATGCACGAAAGTATGTTCTTTTTAACACAAACCTACGTTAGTTTTGTTAGCACATCTGAACATATAAACAAATACGTAATCAGTGCCGTTTGTTGCATTGTAAAATGTTAATTACATCCGGAGATATTGTAACCTAAAGTTGACGCTTGAAACCTCCGACGTTTAGTTCCGTGTTGCAACAAATACGGGTCACGGTCGGCAAGCAGCATATGCAGGGACATGTTTACGATGACGACCGTGTTTACGAGTGTGGCTGTAGTGCACTGTTGTGGTTTGGTCCATCTGTCACAGTGTCCGCATGTAGCGCTTGCTGCTTTTGTTATTCTGCATTCGTCTTTGCGCGCAGACTAACTGTAGTACACTGTGTTACCAGACGTCTGTCATAGTGTAGTGTTGTAGGAACTGTGACCATGGTGTATTCGAACTCTGAAAAGGCGGAGATGATACTCATCTATGGCGAGTGTCGACAAAATGCAGATGAAGCCTACAGGGTGTATTTAGAACGGTACCCGGGCAGAGAGCATCCAACGTGCCGCACATTTCAAAACATCTACCGTCAACTGTATGCAACAGTTATGGTCATAGCACGCAAACGGCACGCCCGTCACAGGAGAAGCGGTTGCAGTTGGTGTGTTAGCTGCTGTTGCCGTGAACCCAAACAGGAGTACACGGGACATTGCGAGAGACGGTGGACTGAGTCAAAATAGTGTCATGCGCATACTGCATCGTCACCGCTTTAACCGTTTCATGTGTCGCTACAGCAGCAATTACATGGTGATGACTTTAATCATCAAAAATGTTTGTAAATCTTATGGGACTTAACTACGGGGTCATCAGTCCCTAAACTTACAAACTACTTATGAACTACTTACGAACTAGGACGGCACAAATATCCATGCCTGAGGGGGGATTCGAACCCCCGACCGTAGTGGCCGTCCAGACCGTGACTGAAGCGCCTCAGTCCCCTCGGCCACCGCGGCCGGCCTTTAATCATCGAGTGCAATTCTGTCAATGGGCATTAACAGAGAATGCGTTGCAGTTCTACCTGTTTACCGATGAAGCGGTTTTCACAAACCACGGGGCAGTGAATCTACGGAACATGCATTACTGGCCCGTGGACAATCCTCGCAGGCTCCGACAGGTAGATCGTCAGCGACCGTGGACTGTCAATGTATGGTGCGGAATCATTGGCGACCACCTCATTGGTCCTCACTCCATTGCAAGGGCCCAAACAGCTGCAACATACATCGCGTTTCTACAGAATGATCTGCCAACGTTGCTCGAAAATGTCCCACTGGAAACGCGTCGACGTATGTGGTATCAGCACGATGGTGCACCTGCACATTCAGCAATTAACACTAGGCGGACCCTTGACAGGATGTTCGACGGGCGTTTCATAGGACGTGGAGGATGAATAAATTGGCCAGCCCGTTCTCCTGACCTTACACCTCTCGACCTGTTTCTGTGTGGTACGTTAAAGGAGAATGTGTACCGTGATGTGCCTACAACCCCAGAGGATATGAAATAACGTATTTTGGCAGCCTGTGGCGACATTACACCGATGTGTTGCGGCGTGCACGACATTCATTACGACATAGATTGCAATTGTGTGCCGCAAATGATGGCCACCACTTTGAACATCTATTGGCCTGACATGTCGTGACACACTATATTCACTCCGTAATTGAAAACGGAAACCACTTGTGTACGTGTACCTGCGTCAGTGAAAAAGACCAATAAAGGTGTTAGCATGTGGACGTAATGTGCTGTTTTGGTCTCTTCTGTACCTAAGGTACATCACCGTTCCCTTTGGATCCTTACTTAATTCGGTGCTCTCCGATACACACGATCGAACAGCGGAGGAGTGGTACTCAAGCGTCAAATTTAGGTTAACATTTTACAATGCAACAAACGGCAATCATTACGTATTTGTTTATATGTTTTGATGTGCTAACAAACCTAACGGGTTCCATTTTAAAAAAGCGTAGGTTTGTGTTAAAAACATACGTCCGTGTATTTTTTTATGGTTTGTATTAACCAATTACACTAGCACCTCTCCTCACGTTCGGTCTGTGGAATCGGTTCGCCAGTATTTGATGTGGTTTACGAAATATATCCAGCGGAAATGTTAGGTGACTCACCCTGCACACACACACACACACACATATATATATATATATATATATATATATATATATATATATATATATATATATAGGGTGATCAAAAAGTCAGTATAAATTTTTAAACTTAATTAATCACGGAATAAAGTAGATAGAGAGGTAAAAATTGACACACATGTTAGGAATGACATGGGGTTTTATTAGAACAAAAAAAAGGAAAATAAATTTCCGACAGATGGCGCTTCCCTGATGAGAAAAGTAATAATTAGCATAACAAATTAAGACAAAACAAGATCTGTCACGCGTCTAGCAGTATGGGGTGGAGCACCATCCTGCATAAAAATTGTTCGTTCCAGCTGGTGTTTATCATCATCTTTGCTTTGGCTAAATTTGTTATGCTAACTATCGCTTTTCTGATCAGATGAAGCGCCATCTGCCGGAGATTTTTGAACTTTTTTTATCTTTTCATTTAAAAAAATAAAAAAATAAATAAAAGGAATGGGTAGCGTTAAGAGATTATATAGCTAAGGCAGCAGAGGACCTAATAGAAAGACAAGGCCTACTCGAAGCCCTTGGATACCACAGGAAATACTAAATTTAATTGACGAAAGAAGAAGATATAAAACTGCAGTTAATGGAGCACGTAAAATGGAGTACAGACCTCTAAGAAATGAGATTTACCGGAATTGCAAAAGAACTAAGCAGGAGTTGCACGAAGTCAAATGCAAATCCGTTCAAATGTTTGTAGAGCTTATGGGCCTTAACTATGGGGTCATCAGTCCATATGCAAATCCGTTGAAGAATGTATAAGTAGGGGGACAAACATTCCCTCGGAGCTACTAAAGTCTCCGGGAGATTTTCACCTTGTGTATACGATGTATGAGACAGGCGAAATACCCTCAGACGTTAGGAAAAATGTGATAATCCCCATTCCAAAGAAAGCAAGCGCAGACAGGTGTGAAAATTACAGGACCATCAGTTTAATAATTCATGGTTGCTAAATTTCAACACGAATTATTTATAGAAGGATGAAGACGCTGATAGATGCTGACCTCGGAGAAGGTCTGTTCGGATTTAGGAGAAATTTTGGAACACGCAAAGCAATACCCACATAACGACTTATATTAGAAGATAGACTAAGGAAAGGCAAACCTACATTTATATCTTTTGTAGATTTGGAGAAAACGTTTGACAATGTTGATTAGAAGACACTCTTTCAAATTATGAAGTTAGGAGGCGTAAAACATAGGAAACGGAAGGTTATCTACAACTTGTACCTGAACCAAACAGCTGTTATTAGAGTTGAAGGACATGAGAGGGACGCAGTGGTTGGTAATAGAGCCCTGCATCCGCGTGGCACGTGCGCCGGTGGTGTGCGAGTGAGAGCGTGAATACACTTCCGGAGTACTGACGAATGATGCCGAAGACGACCGATGCTTTCCCGCGTAATACGACAAGCGCGCGTGCGCAGGTGCAGATGCTACGCGGATGTCACGCGGACGCCACGCGCTTAGACTCGTCACACATTGGTTGAGAATTTGCAGCTGCGCATGCGCTATTCGCTAACCTCACCGGTGTAGCCACTAGCTGTAGCAGGCAGTGTAATGGGGCAACGGCTGCCAAACCGGCCAATGGCTATGCGCGCGAACCTACTCTGCCTGACGTCACACGAGAGCGCCGCGGCCTTCTCTTAGGTGGTAGTGGTGGCACTCGCGCTTCCGCCACGTGGATTCAGCGCTCTAGTTGGGAAGGGATGAAGACAGGATTGTAGCCTTTCTCCAATGTTATTTAGTTTGTACATTGATCAAGTGTGAAGTAAAACAAAGGGAAATATGGAGATGGAATTAGAGTTCAGGGTGGAGAAATAAAAACAATGCGTTTTGCTGATGACGTAATTCTGTCAGAGACAGCAAAGACCTGGAAGATCAATAGAACGGAATGGGCAGTGCAGAAAGGAGCGTATAAGATGAGCTTTAACAAGAGAAAAACAAGGGTTATGGAATGCAGTCTTAGAAAATTAGGCGATGCTAAAGGAATTAGATTAGGTAACGGAGCAATAAAGGTGTTAGATCAGTTTTGTTACTTGGGTAGTAAAATAATATCTGACTGTCGCTGTGCAGAGGATATAAAATGCAGAATGTCAGTGGGAAGAAAACGCTTTTGAAAAAGAGAAATATACTAATATCGAATATTAATTTAACTGTAAGGAAGCCTTTTTGAAGTCATTTGTGTGGAGTGTTGCCTTGTATGGGAGTGAAACTTGGACGATAAATAGTTTAAGCAGGAAGATGATAGAAGCCTTGTAGTGGGGTGCTATACAAGAATGTTGAAGATTAGATGGGCGGACCGCGTAATTAATGAAGATAGTGAAGAAATACCGAACAGAATTGGGGGGAAATGGAATTTTTTCATACCTTGACTAAAAGAAAGGGCCGATTGGTAGGACACATTCTTAGACATGAAAGAATTGTAAATTTAGGATTGGTGGAAAGTATTTTTTGGGGGGGGAGGGGGAGGAATCGCAGAGGGAGACAACTAAACGAATGCAGGAAGCAGAATCAGACAGATGTGGGTTGCCTATGTTATGAGGAGATGAAGAAGCTTGCTCAGGAAAGAGTAGTGCGGAGACCTGCTTCAAATCAGTCTCCTGACTAAAGACCACAACAAAAGCATCACTTAAAATGAGTCATTACATAAATATATACAAGTATGACACTTTCAAAATACTAACTAGAGACGGTTTGTTCAAATTGCATGACACATTGTTCAAATGTTCAAATGTTTGTATAGTCTATGGGACTTAACTACGGGGTTATCAGTCCCTAAACTTACAAACTACTTACCAACTAACTAAGACTAAAGACGGCACAAATATCCATGCCCGAGGGAGGATTCGAACCCCCGACCGTAGTGGCCGTGCAGACCGTGACTGGAGCGCCTCAGTCTCCTCGGCCACCGCGGCCGGCCCATGACACATTCAAAAGGTGGTTATTGTAAGCTTAATTTTTGTATATTTTGATGTTGTAGTCGTAAACGTTAATAATTTTTGAGATATTGAAATTATTTTGAGAATCGTGAGATGTGCGTAACTATTCCGACATCACAGATGACTTAAATGTTGACGTTAAACAGTGATATAGAATATTTAATTTTATTCTGAATTACTAGATTGTGGAACTCACAGAAGTCCTCCAGACACACAAGAAACGCTCGGATAACGGCGTTTATTAGTTTTGAGTACGAAGCGTCGGTCTTTCCGATATTTCCGCCGATTTGGGCTAACCCCCGGCCAGCTGCTCGGTTTAAAAAGATACCTAGCCTGTCAGGCAACCGCCCCAAACATTGCGGCGTTCTTTTTGTTTTTAATGTGGATGTATTGCCTGTAATCACGCTGGACTACAATTTTCAATTTTGTTTTTGGAAGTGGAGTTGTAAGAAAAGAAGTGCTTAAAATTGTGAGACCATAATTGGCGTATAACGACGTCCAACCGATGACGAGAATTAAGTTTATTGACAGAAAAAAATTTTCGTAGTAAACGGAATGGTTACTTTCCTTTTGGTTCCCCAGCCCATCCTCGACACATCTCAGAAATCCCTATGAGCTGTCTTGGTCTATCAAAGCAGCCTTCGGGCACTGCAAATGTCGGACGGTGTGGGATTACTCCCACTGAATATTGTCGCCACAGTAAATTTTAACTAGTTATTGACTTAGTCCTTGGGAGATATATCACTGTCACTTTATTTAGAATAGTGGCGGTCGCAAATTTTATTGCAGTATCAGAAAGCAAACATTATCTATAGGTATGTTTCCACTATCCATCATCTCGTCATCGTCGAAACTCAGCGGTAAAAATAAAGAGGGTGCAGCAGTTACGGTCGCTTTACGTCATCGATAATTTGTGAAATTTACAAGATAGTGCCAAGGAAGTGAAAACTGAAGGTAGCCGGAAATAACTCTTCACCAAATCTAAAAGAAAGAATATGGTCGTAACCGAAAGTTATGTTATGCAAGTTATTAAATTTTGTAGAGAGTGAAGTGTTTCATTAACAACTAAGCATCAGCATCCCACAAATTATACAAACTCAACAATGACGTTTTTTAATACACAGGTAAAAGTTAACCGAAAGCAGTTAATAACTGATGTTTTCAACTGCGAGATGAAGTATTTATAAAAAAAACTTATGCCTCGCAGTCACTAATAATCGCCGTAATTATATTACCCAACGTTAAAATGTCTTGTTTGTAATTTACCCGTAAATAGTAATACTTGACTGGTTGGTGTCGCGTACATTTCAAGTACTCTGCTTTCTTTGGTTGAAATACGCTGTTCAGTGTTAGTATTCAGTAAAATTTGGTATAGACTCGCGCTGTGACGCTCGACGTGAAAACATCCGCTCACGAACATATACCTCGTCATGTGCTTTCACGACAACTTATCTGATGAAAGAATGTTTATTGTGGAATTTATATAATTAAACAATTTCATTCAGGAGGACATCTCTAATAAGAATATAAAGAAAGATTGTTTCCTACTTGCAAACAACCCAAGCACCATTAACAACTAAAACACTGAGATCATAAAACTTTTCCTCTGTGTATATCCTGATACCAATGTTCATTACGTGAAAAGGACAACACGCAGTCAGTATATCTTTCACCCTGCATCTCCATCAATTAAAACATCTTTCGGAGTACCAGGATTGCAAATAAATTGCGATTTATTCTGACCCTCGACGTCGACACTGCCAGTAGAGTATACGCAACTCGTTTTTCCTCAGTAAATGATAACACAATTCCGCGATACAGCACGCAGAGTAATCTATTTCCTTATGTTCTCTTCACTCCATCGAACCCATCTTGACCTGAGAGGGTGAAAATATTTTTCCCAGAACCTGAGTAATTTCGTTGGGTTCAACAACCTCGTTATTACTTTTTTCCTCGCGCAGAAGTCGTTGTGCTGCGAACAGAAAACTGGAGTTTTTATTCCACGCTCGAATTTGCAAACGCTTGTTTGTAGGAACAACATTCTATCTTTATACCGTCACTATAGTATTCATCAAAGCTATAACAGTGCTAGGAGAATATTCATCCGTAAAAGTGTCGTTATAAAAAATGTTCTTAGTTGATAATACTTTTCTATTTACTACTACATTTGGACAGCTGCAGTTTTTCCAATGTTTCATTATGCAAAACTTTTGATGCGTTATGTCAGTTCGCTTTGTTCCGGTTGTAGGAATAACAACTAGTCAGTGTAAAATTTAGTTTTCACAAGCCCATTTGTAATATTTTGACAAGCCATAACGCGAATGCAGTGTTCCTTCCACTCTCCACTGTTCCGTAACTGTTTAACTTCGGAAGCAAATCTATATGCAATTACAGCATACACTATAACACTCCAGAATTCATTAAGGTTTCAGTGTTTGTTTGTGTACATCCGAGGGAGGAACTCAAGGTACTCCATCAAACACAACAAAAACTGTTACAGACGCAGATAAATCAGCTTCCACAGTGTACTGTTTGGTGCGGCTGCTTGCACGCTGTGGTGATGCGCGCAACAGGAAAATCGTGTACCTTTCTGGGCATTGTTAACTGTGATCCCATGATATAAATGTAATAGTAGTAGATTGAAGAGGACAAACTGTAGAGTAAGTCGTGGACTGGAACATATCTAGTTTACTTCATAATTCCTCAACATTTCTGCAGCTAAGTTATCCTCGACCTTAATCACTTGTATTTAATTTGTCAGAAACGAACCTGTGCATTTGAAACTATTCTGCAATTACGTTACACATGTGCAGCTAGTCAACATGGGAATTAAACGCACTATCATAAGGAAGACTTTTCCCAAACATGAAAGATACATTTACATTCGTTTTTCAAATTTTAACTAAATATTTAAGTAATGAGAGTATTTTAATGTAATTTCTATTATTCTGCTCTTTAAAAATGAATAATTAATTTCTGAAACAATATATAAAGCAAACCACGTTTATACGGATGTATTGCAGCTTTTACATAAAGATACTTTTTGAGTCTGTTGTGGATGGAGACTCCTCAGCGCGTAAATGTTTTCCTTGTTTCTAAAACATTTCGTGTTTCCTTAGAAGTGTTAATAGGAACGTAGGACCCAATTTATTTTCGTATGTGCCTTTGTTGTCACTTCTCGGAAAGTAGCTTAAATTATTTATTTATGTGCTGTTAGGAGTACCTAAAGAAAGAAAAGACTTTTTCTCCTGCAAACGTTTCTACAAAGACTAAGAGCCGAAGACAATTCTCACACGCTGATCCGTTCACAGACGGAAATCTTCAAAAACACAAAAATATATAAAAAAATTACCTCTCTATGACAAGTCGTACTTCCTTTTGTGCTTATGTTGCAAAAATAGCTTAAACATTGCTGTACCTGTTGTCAATACAGGTTTCCATGTAGTGTAAGGTTGCCGATATTAGACAACAATTTATTTTGTTATCCAAAGCCTACATCGTCTATCTAATCGAAACAAAATATGCTGTAATAGAAGCTACATGTTGTACACCTTTATCTGATAGTATTATATTTTGAATAAACACAAAGCCTAAATGGGTATTACTTAAAATTTAAAAATGTGTTAAAGGGTTCAAATTGGCAAACCGGTTGCCTGATTTGGGCCTTCAGTTGCTTAAATGGTTACAAAGGAAATAAGACCTGTGCTACTTAAAAGAAAGCTTTATTTCAATATACTTATTAAACAAACGTGTTATTTAGTTTAAAAACAAAGGGTTAAAATTTTCATCATCACTAACTTATTTATTAGAACATTACAGTAAAATATTCACACTCATAGCTTCAAATGCTTCAAATTAAGCCAAAAAGTGAACTACGGAACTTGTTGCTCAGAAAGAAACCAGAAAACTTTAAACACTGAAATATACCAGTTATTTCTGTTAACTTTTATTATGAATGACAAGTATAACTGCAGTAGAACAATAGTATTTTTTGCGTTGGATATCGCGTCTTATACGAACCCATAATTTGCAATCCATACACTGTATCAGCTCATCTTCTTTGATCTTCTTATACAAAAACAAAACAGGCAATGGTCCAACTTCGGCAACTCGACGCCATATAGGTAAAGACTACGTTGCAGGTACACTCTAGTTTTTAATTATTAGCTAACGAATGGCACTTATGAACTATTGTGCTGGTGACATTTTACTTACTTTCACAGCAGAAGAAATCTTATGATCTTCAGCAGAAATGTTACAGTGACAGCTAAACAAACGCAATAATGGAAATTATTCTCGCTCCAATGACTATTGTCGTTTGTCGACTGAACCAGGTGACCTCGACGATATTTCTCACCAGTTGAGTCAACATAAACCTTCAAGTTAACAGGCGCTCCAGTCACTGTCTGCACGGCCACTACGGTCGGGGGTTCGAATCCCCCCTCGGGCATGGATATTTGTGCCATGCGTAGTATTAGCTAGTTCATAGGTAGTTTGTAAGTTTAGGGACTGATGACCCCGTAGTTGAGTCCCGTAAGCTTTACAAACATATATATATATATATATATATATATATATATATATATATATATATATATATATATATATATGTAGGTGGTCCAACTTAGGCAACGCTCCATCTTTGGCAGCTCTTCCATTACTATGTTCTCTTTGTTTTAAGAAAACCAGGTAAACTTATCTTACTGAATCGACTAAAACCATTATGTGTGATGTTGTTTCAGATTAGCAGGTATGTCGATAAACCGGTGGAAATATCACTACAGTAGAATGATCGTGCACTTGCTTCAGTTATTGATTCACAGTGTGAGAATTATTGAACTGTATGAAAAAAAATATCGTCATGATTTCTGGGTGGTTTGTGTGACATTGAGACTGTAGGGGTGGCCATGACGCATGGTGAAAATTAATATGCTGTTGAGCGACGAAGCTGACTTTCGTTTGTATGGGTTTGTTAATAAGCGAAACTGGTGCATTTTGGGGATGCAGTACGTGAAGTCTTCAGCCTCATCGACTAACTATGTTACTGTGTGCAACGTCCCAGTCACGGAATACTGATCGCGATATTCCTTGATGGCACGGTGACTACCTGACGGTTCTTGAAGGAGTTGAAGGATGCTTTCATCCACTTTATCCAAAGCAACCCTCATTTCGACAAGATAAGCGAGAGGTTTTGATATCATGGAGGAACACTGAAGGGAGGGCATTCAGACTCTGGGGTACCCAGAAGCCACTGGCACTGGACGTTGTATTTTCTGTATCTGACTCCTTCTTGTGGAGTTATATTAAAGACAAGGTGAACAGAAATAATACCAAAACACAGCTGAGTTGACGTCATCGACAGCAACAATGTTCCTGACGCTTCAACACATCCTGCAGAATTTTTCAAAATGTTCAAATGTTTGTTGAGCTTATGGGACTTAACTTCGGGGTCATCAGTCCCTAAACTTACAAAGTACTTATGAACTACCTTGTACTAAAGAGGGCACAAACATCCAAGCCCGATGGGGGATTCGAACCCCCGACCGGGAACAGTCTCGAGGCATCGTAGAATAGCGCCTCAATGCACTCGGCCGCTCCGCCGCGGCGCAGAATTTCTCTGTTCGTCTGCGGCATGATTTAAATCAGACGTAGTGACGTTTACATGTCGAATACAGTGTGTGCACGCCATAGTTTGTAACTAACTTTCGTTTTGTTTCATATAGTTCAGAAAATATCACCTTGTATGTAGAAGGGGCGACCGAAATAATCCTTCTATAGCCGCACACCCACAAAGGCCACGCTAACTCTTAGTGCTGTTTATCACGTTACGTACTGTCGGCCTGTCTCCACAATTGGACAGGCGATATATTGCACTTGTAAAATGCGCAATGATTGGTCTGTAATACTTTAGTACACTAAAACGGTTAGCTCTGCAGGTCGAGCAAATCTACCATGACACACAGGCTAGACATCAGAGGGCAGAGCACGTTTCTGTTAAAGAAATGTAAGTGATTCTGAACTGCATTCAAAATAATCCAAATGACCACTCCTGTAAAAACTAAATAAAAATACTTACTGATAGGTGACCTGAGCAGGTATGGGAGAGTGGTATTGGCAGTGTCTCAGTAATGTAAACAACTATTTACTGAGAGAAACAAACGTAAATCTTTGTGAATTCCAAGTGCAAGTGAAGCTGTGAAGAACATAAACAATCGAAAAAACAATTATATATATTGAATGAACGAAATAAATCGGAATGTGCGATGTTATGGCAAATTAGGTTTAGATGGGGTTCCGCGCCTACACGTGACTCAATCAATAAAATGATATACTGTACAAGAAGCTGTTGCCGTAAACTGAAGAGTAATGTTGCACGGAACCTAACCAGCTAAAAATATCTTAAAAAGCGCACTGCGGATGCGACTTAGTGTGTAGACTGCCGATGGCGGCTGCGTCTCTGAAACCTATAAAAACTAACTGGTTTTGTTGATAACTTAAATTAATCAGCCAACACTTTCTATCGCTCTTGGTGAATCCAAGGCTCTCTACGTTTCTTCCCTAGTAGAAACTACGAGTGGCACGGTACACAAAGTCTGCAAATTAGCCTAACAATATGACGCCACTCAATATCTTCCGCAGATGTTTAACCATCAAAGTGAGGACTGTCAAAGTTGAAAGGAGTACGCAATACAATTTTCGCTTAATTTTTGCCTGTCATACAGCCTTGAGCATCTTTTCTTAAAAAAACCTAAGCTATAATTCTGTAGAAAACAATTTTATGTAATATTTTGTATCATTTAATTAATCGATATAACATATGCTTACTGTACTATTTTTCATATCTTTGCTGTAAAACAGAGACTTTGTTTTATCTTTGCAGTGTGTCTTGCACTCGCAGTTGTTGGGTTTAAGAGTCGTCGTGTCGTCGTGTGAACTTTTGTTTTTTATTTTTATTTATTTATTGCCTCACCCTGAGGTAACCGCCTTTTTTTGTCTCTCCTTGGGTCCCCTATAACCCATCCTATCTCACGCCATTACGAAAGAAACAAAAGAGAAACTTCCGAAACAAGTCGCACCTCTGACAAAAACATATCCTATTGCAATTCTTTGCTGTCTGTACAGAACCTTTTGTGTATAAAAAGTTTGTCTCCGGCGAATATGGTAACGTAAGAAACTGTCCAGTCTATGAATGTAAGGGTTAAAAAAACATAGGCATAAAACAAAAAGAAAAAAAATGCGACTTTGGAATAATATAAGTGGAAACTAGAAGTATTTCCAATTAATACGAACTTCCCCAGTTCGAAACTCAATGATCGAACCAACTAAGACGAAAAGTAGCCCTCATTGCCTACGAGAGTGAGGAAGATTATACGGCCAGGATTATGATTGCTTGTAGACTACAGAATCATGTCAGGAGCAAAAACATAAGGATTTCTTCGTAAAACAAAAATATTGTCAATTTAAAAGAACAACAAAGGAAAAAGAAGAGAAATGTTTCCAGAATGAAACTTTCACTCTGCAGCAGGGTGTGCGTTGATATGAAACTTACAGGGAGATTAAAATTGTGTGCCAGGACCGGTACTCGAACCTGGGACCTTTGCCTTTCGCGGGCAAGTGCTCTACCACTGAGCAATTCCGACAAGACTCACGGTCCCGCCCCACAAGTTCAATACTGCCAGTACCTCGCCTCCTATTTTCCAAACTTCACAGAAGTTCTCCTACGAAACTTGTAAGACTAGCACTCCCGGAAGAAAGGATATGGTGGAGACATGAGTTAGCCACAGCCTAAGGGATGTTTACAGAATGAAACTTTCACTCTGCATTCTAGAAACATTGCACAAAGAAAACTCCGTTAATTGAAATACGATCTTCGCCGCGCAAACTTTAAAATAAGTGTTTTCAAAGGTCTACGAAATAAATCGATCAAACATAGTGAAATCTCAAAGAGTGGGGTAGCAAGCAGATACTAATTCTCGACTGTTACCGTTGGCATCAAACTATTGGCAGTATACTCAAATGGACAAAAAAAAAAAAAAAAACAAATCGTTCAACTTTCTGCCATATTAAGATAAGTCTCCTTCAACTATTCCGTTGCGAGTCAGATTCAGAATAATAATACACAGTTTTACAAACTTGCTAACCACATTTGCAGCACTCGAGCACGTTACGTCTGTCCTCTCGGGCCTCCAATCTAACTCTGCCAAACATGACGTCTCCTGAACCCGACGTAGCGCTACTTTTTTAAGCGCGAGGAAGAAACCCGCCGTTAGTCGGTTCCTGCCTCCCCCTCAAGACAAGCGACACGCGAGAACGCCACTGCCAACTCACTCTTTGCCTCACTTAAGCCAAAGATTACGCAACTACTCCACCACATTGAAACTATCTTTGGTTAGTAATTACAGAAAGTAACCTACCAAAAAAACATCACACACGCTGATTTTCATGGTGAGGGACCGCATGTAAAAGGAAGTGCGACAGTCAAATTATAAATAAAACAATTAACCTATTTCCAGATCTAAGTGGTCAGAGAAGTTGATCAGCGTTACAGTACGTAATCGATCTCCAAAAAATTGTCATTTTGGTTTGATTTACTATGAAACTAGACCATAGGGCTTAAATGGAGCGTAGTGCTTCAATACGGTGGCGAGAACAAAGTGCTGCCTTTAGTGACAACTTGTTTGCTTGTTTTCATAGCTTATGGGACTTAACTACGGGGTCATCAGTCCCTAAACTGGCAAACTACTTACAAAATAGCTAATACTAAGGACGGCACAAATATCCATGCCCGAGGGGGGATTCGAACCTCCGACCGTAGTGGCCGTGCAGACCGTGACTGGCACGCCGCAGTCCTCTCGGCCACTGCGGCCGGCTTAGTGACACCAATGCTAATGTAATGCTTATGCTCTTGCCCATTTAGTTAAACACTGGTCAAAAAATTTGGGAATCAGTTGAGATATCTAGGTTCTGAAGTACTGTCATCGTCAGAATGTGACATCTGTCTGTCGGTTCTACAGACTGGAAATAACATCATGGCAACCGAGATAGTTGTAATGATAGGAAGTTGCTGCTTGGAGGGTTTAATATTGACTTGAGTGTATTCTGCCAAACGCATTACAGAAGCAGTTTGGTTCAAATACTGTAGTGAGCAGGTAGTGCAATGCAGCCGTAGTGGAACAGCAGAGCGCACGAAGGAAACTTGCTGCACGGGAGTATCCGAGCGGTCTGGAGCTCTACATTGCGGATCGCGCGACCTCCCACTTAGGGGGTTCGATTCCGCCCTCGGGCATGGATGTTCGTTTTGTCTTTAGAATAAGTTAGTTCATAAGTAGTTTTTAAGTTTATAGATCTGATGACCCCATAAGCTTTACAACATTTTGTAAGGAAATTTGCTGCAGAGCACATGGTTGCTCCCCATGGGTGGTTCGAATGCTGTCTCGGGCATGGATGCGTGTGTTTCCCAGGGGTAACTAAACTATTCACCACCTGTTTTCTGACTGCCTTGACTCACTAAAAGAGAGGGATCATCTCAGGGGGCTAAATAAATAAATAATAATATAAAAATAAAAACAAAGAAAGGTGACAAAGGTGAGAGATGGACCAACAGTAAATTGTTCAAAATGTTCAAATGTTTGTTAATCACATGGGACTTAACTACGGGGTCATCAGTCCCTAAACTTACAAACTACTTATCAACTAGCTTATCCTAAGGACGGCACAAATATCCATGCCCGAGTGGGGACTCGAACCCCCAGACAGTAAATTGGGTTTGGTTTATAAATCCACTACAACGTCTTTAATACAATAACGTTTCCTGCTGTGTAAAATTCATTTGGTTGCATAAAGCGAAATATCTTGTATAGCCAAAATGTCTCTTTTGTAAATAACAATAGAAAATCCGATTGGTACGTCAGTAATGTAGGATAGGCTACAATCGACCGTAAAGAGGCTCGCTGAGCTGCTGACAAGCATGAAACTAGACAGTGACATGCACACAACAAAACTTTGGGCCATGGTCTTCGTCAGAAAGAGAAACACATACATTCACGTAATCAGTCAGACAACTAAACACACACACACACACACACACACACACACACACACACACACACACACACACACGTATCATATCTGGCCACTCCAGCGCCACAAGCATCTAGACTGAGGTGGGCAGTGGAGGGGGAAGGACGCTGGGTAAAGATGGAAATGGAAAATGCCGCGGTTCATTATGGACTGTTATAACTCTGATAGGTGGGAATTTGCATTGTGGCAATGAATGTAGTAAAAGGAATGGGTGGTAAAGGATAAAAGGGGGGTGTATGGGGAGGGAGTGGGGGGATTCGAAACAAGGTCAGGCCACCTTTGAAAGCAGCCAAGTGATATACCAACTCTGCTGCAATAATTGCACAGCCTTTTATATTGGTATGACGTCGAAATAGCTGTCCGTCAGGATGAATGGCCACCGCCAAACTGTGGCGAAAAGGAAGTTGGACCACTCTGTGGCACAGCATGCAGCTGAGCACAGCACTCAGGGTTTCAACGGCTGCTTCACTACCCGAGCCATCTGGATCCTCCGCTCCACCACCAGCTCTTCTGAACTGCGCAGATGGGAGTTGTCTCTTCAATCCCGCAATCATCCTGACCTCAAGCTAAGTTTTAGACCACCCTATGCCTAACATCTCCACCCTCCCTTCCTCTTCCTTCCCACTATTATCCTACATCTCTCCAATTCATGTCTTCCTTGCTACTGTGTGTTTCCGCTTACAATATCACATTAATTAATTATTTTTAATTTTCTAATGTTTTATTCTATTATTTTTCCTATCTTTTTCCTGTTTCTTCCTATTTTTATTTTTCCTTGTTTTTATCGTATCAAATCCGTCTCTCCCTAAACAACGTTACACCTCCCTTTTATCCTTTCCCACACCTTTCCTTCACTGTATTCATTGCCGCAATTCACATTCCCGCCTATCAGAGTTTTAAAAATCCATGAGGCACCGCGGAACATTCCATCCCCAACTTTATTCGGCATCCTTCCCCCTCCTGTCCCCCCTCCCTTCTCTTCGTTCCGAGTCTAAAATCTAGATGCTTGTGGCGTTGTCGTGGCCGGACATGGTGGTTGTGTGTTTGTGTAGTTGCCTTAGTGTTTGCGTAAATATAGGATTTTCTTTTTCTGACAAAGGCCATGGCCGAAAATTACGTTGTGTGTGTGTGATTTCGTGCCTATCAGCAGCTCAGGGAGGCTCTCTCTCTCTCTTTTTAATATCTACAGTCTTTCTGTAATGGTATCGTCTGATTATAATCTTGAAATGTGTAATTTTACTACCCAACGGAGCATGTCAATCGAATGGGGAAGTATGAGTGCAATGAAGAACACCAGCGAAAATTTGAGATGAATGTTCGCGCTACTTTCTGCTGCCATCAAGAGTCAGTGCAGTTCTCCGGAGAGACCGACGTGCGGAAGTAAGGAACGGAAGCGTCAGGCCCCCACCACCAGACCATCCGTCTCGGCAGCCCCCTGCGGCTATTTGCCGGCTTGTTATCTTTTCTTGTCGAAAAGGCGGGCGGCTAAAGTGCAAGGCAGAG
Source organism: Locusta migratoria (assembly GCA_026315105.1). Taxonomy (NCBI): domain Eukaryota; kingdom Metazoa; phylum Arthropoda; class Insecta; order Orthoptera; family Acrididae; genus Locusta; species Locusta migratoria. The sequence continues at coordinate 452,488,220 of CM048744.1, forward strand.
TCGCCGGTTGTACTGGGGGAGGCGGGCGCGGCAGGGAGGGAAGAACTCACCGCCAGCAGCGAGTCGCCGCGCCGGCACGACGGAAGTCGCTCCATTGTGCGCGGACTTGTTTACGGCTGTACCGGACAAGCCGTCTGGGGCGGCGATCTTTGTCGCTGCTTCAAGAGGACGAGGGTGGCGCGCAAATAGCCGGAGGCCGCTGGGGACGTCCCAGCTCTAATTCATTGCCATGTTGTCCCAGGGACTTCAACGACACACTGGGGGCCAAGGGAGGCTCTTCTTGGGCCACGCATTTAGTTCGTAACAGTGTTGCTTCTTGGAACGCTCTGAAGGCTTCATCCTACGGCCAGCCCCGTCATCACAATATCAATACTTGAGGAAGAAAACGTAACGATGTACAGGGTGGTCTATTTATAGTGACCGGGTAGTGTGGCAATTTAATATTATACGAAGTGATCCATTGATAGTGGTCGGGCCAAATATCTCACGAAATAAGCATAAAAAAACAAAAAAACAAAAAAGACAAAGAACGAAACTTTTATAATTTGAAGAGGGTAAACAGATGCCGCTATGGTTGGCCCGCTAGATGGCGCTGCCGTAGAACAAACGGATATCAACTGCACTTTTTAAAAATAGGTACAAATGTTAAAATGTGTATTAAACTTGTGGGACTTAACTGCGGGGTTATCAGTCCCTAAACTTACAAACTACTTATGAACTACCTTATACTATAGACAGCACAAACATCCATGCCCGAGAGGGGATTCGAACCCCCGACGCCGGCCGCGGTGGCCGAGGGGACTGAGGAGCTCCAGTCACGGTCTGCACGGCCACTACGGTCGGGGGTTCGAACCCCCCTCGGGCATGGATATTTGTGCCGTCCTTAGTGTTTGGTAGTTCATACGTAGTTTGTAAGTTTAGGGACTGATGACTCCGTAGTTAAGTTCCATAAGCTATACAAACATTTAAACATATTTGACCCCCGACAGGGAGCGGCCTCGCGCATCACAGCTTAGCGCCTCAATCCGCTCGACCACTCGGCCGCGGCTAAAAATAGATACCCTCATTTCTATTGCAGATTCGTATAGTATGTAAATAAATATGAATGTTTTATTTGGAACACTTTTTTCGCTTTGTGATAGACGGCGCTGTAATAGTCACAAACGTTTAAGTTCGTGGCATCGCATAACATTTCGTCAGTGCGGACGGTATTAGTTTCATGATACATTACTCGTGTTAAAAAGGACCGTTTACCAATTGCGGAAAAGTTCGGTATCGTTTTCGTGTTTGGCTATTGTGATCAAAATGCCCAACGGGCCTGTGTTATGTACGTTGATCGTTATCCTGGGAGACATCATCCAAGTGTCCGGACCTTTCGTCGGGTAGTAACGTTATGTAAAGAGACAGGAAGTGTTCAGCCACAAGTGAAACGTCAATCGCGAACTGCAACAAATGATGTTGCCCAAGTAAGTGTTTTAGCTGCAGTTGCAGCTAATCCGCACATCAGTAGCAGACAAACTGAGCGAGAATCTGGAATCTCAAAAACGTCGGTGTTGAGAATAGTACATCACCATAAATTTCACCCGTACCATATTTCTTTGTACCAGGAAATGCATGGCGAAGACTTTGAACGTCGTGTCCAGTTTTGCCACTGGTCACAAAATAAATTACGGGACGGTAACAGATTTTTTTCACGCATTCTGTTTAGTGACGAAGCGTCATTCACAAACATCGTAACGTAAACCGTCATAATATGCATTATTGGGCAACGGAAAACCCACGATAGCTGCGACAAGTGGAACATCAGCGGCCTTGGTGGTTTAATGTATGGAGCGGCATTATGAGAGAAAGGATAATTGGCCCGCATTTTATCGATGGCAGTCTAAATGGTGCAATGTATGCTGATTTATTACGTAATGTTCTACCGATTTTACTACAAGATGTTTCACTGCATGACAGAATTGCGTTGTACTTTCAAAATGATGGATGTCCGGCACATAGCTCGCGTGCAGTTGAAGCAGTCTTAAATGGAATATTTAATGATAGGTGGATTGGTCGTAGAAGCACCGTACTATGGCCCGCGCATTCACTAGCTCTTACATCCCCGGATTTCTGTCTGTGGGGAAAATTGAAGGATATTTGCTATTGTGATTCACCGACAATGCCTGAAAACATGCGTCAGCGCATTGTCAGTGCATGTGAGAACATTACTGAAGGCGTACTACTCACTGTTGAGAGGAATTTCTTTACGAGTTTTGCCAAATGCATTGAAGTTGAAGGACAACAATTTGATCATTGAAGGCCGCAGCAGAGCGGCCGAGCGCATTGACTCGCTATGCTACGATGTGCTCAGCCATTCCCCGTCGGGGGTTCGAATCCCGCCTCGGGTATGGATGTTTGTGCTGTCTTTAGTATGAGTTAGTTCATAAGTAGTTTGTAAATTTAGGGACTGATGATCCCACAGTTAAGTCCCATAACTTAACAAACATTTGAATTTATTGAGGTTATGAGGTAATAGCTGCTGATTCTACCAAAGAGGTTTCCACACCCTTTGGTTGCAAGCTAGTTAGCGAGCCTTCCCTCAGCATGTCTACTCGCTCTCTGTCCCTACCACCGCTGTATCTTGGATTTTCCGGCTTCCAGTGGCTTCCCGCGTTTGATGGCCACTCGATCTGATCATTCTATACTGGATGTCTGGCAAAGTAAGGTTAGTTCTGTTCTGGTTCTGTCTGCGAGATGGTAGCAATTCATTGTCTAGCACATTTAACTTAGATTCGTGAACTTAGAATCATTTTTTTTTAATATTCTCTCCAATCGTGTGCAGAAATGTGTTCTCGTTTTTCAGTTCAGTGATTTCCAATAGATAAATGTGGTGTGTGTGATTCTAGTTGTAGTTTGATAACAGCCTGGTATGTTAAAACCTTTTGTGATCATGTGGCGTTGTATGAATTCTGTGTAAATACTTTCTAGCTTTGTGGGGCCCAATTTCTAGTAGGTGTTATGTACATTTTCGTACAGTGCATGTAAAAATCTTCTCATCATTTCCTTCTCTGAGTGATATGTGTTCCACATGGTTGGTTCATAGAACAAAGCCTTCAGCATCCACTCTTATTTGTTCTATGCCAATCAGACAAGTAAGTATGCGGGTATCCTTCAGATTTCCACTAATATTTCGCGATCTTCTCTCCCCGCCTATTTTAATTTTGCTGTTTATTCCCCAACTTGTAGTACGTTCTCTGTCTTTGTCAGTAATTCTCTCTGAGCCTTGTATAACCTCCTTCAATAGCTTCCTTATGTAATTCTAAACATTTATATGGATTGCACGCCATAATTCTTAATTTTATTGTTCCGACTTTGTAATTATTTCACTTTTACGAGTTTTTTAAGACTGGACTTCATCCGTCTATGTAAGCGCTCCCTATCGCGTTTAGCTGCATTTCTTTCGTTTCTTCATATAATTCTAAACATTTCCATGGGTTGCATGCTGTAATTCATATTTTATTTTTTCGACTTGTAATTATTTCATTTTTGTGGCTTTTCTGAGACAGGACCTCATCCGTCTCTGTAATCCCCCCTAACGCGTGTAGCTGTATTTAATTCACTTCCTTATATAATTCTAAGCATTTCTATGGGTTGCATGCTGTAGCTAATTTTCTTTATTTTTCGGAAACTGAATTTATTCAATTTTATCGGATTTCGGAACCACGTGGGTCCGAGTTCTGACTTACGGGGTTCGCAGCTAGTCGCCTGAATTCACGCCACTTCTCATATAAAACCAGTACCTAGATCTATTTCTAACAGACTGCAACTTAATAATTCACTGTGATTATGTATAATGTATCCAATTTTCAACCTCTTCATCTTCAGTGGAGTGCGTTCATGTTACGTAGTCGTGTGTCGCCGTTAGCGTGTTTGCTCGCGGTCCAATTCAGATGTAATTTAACTTGGATATACACACGCACCATCTCAACACAGGCGCGAAAGACCAGAGACAGCATCAGAGTGTTTGTACATTGCGTTTTGTGCTACCTCCGACTTGGTGAATTTCGTCTACGATGGCGGCGCCTGCTTCCGCATCGTCTCAGCACGCTGATTTTGGTGAGTTTAGCTGTGGCATTGCCTATGTGAGCGAATGAATGTTGTTTGTGTATCCTTCCCCCCAATAACGATAAATCATGTATAACTTAGTCTGGGCACCCTCCGCATTAATCCATGTAAGGGATAAATTTTTATCGTATTAACGAAATTGGTTCCCCATTTTGCTTGTTTTCTATCTGAATAAACAAGTTTAAGTTCAGCATAATCCGTAAGTTGCTTATAAATTGTAGTTTCAGAGCACCTTCCCTCTTTTATTTAAAATTGTTCTTCACAAGTGCTGAGAACAAGCTCAGATGCAATCTTTCTTATAACTAAATTCCGTTGTACCATAAATGTTTTCTTAGCCACCTTGCTAAGACACCTTTAATTGTGGTCTCTTGCTTAATAACGTCTGTGCCTAATAACGTGTGAGCTGCTATGTTTATTGACCACTGTAGTATTAACTTCATGTTATTTAAGTAATTTGAATCGTGTCAGTTCTCAGTTCGGGCCAGGGAACAAGGCTTTGTAGCAGGGAGTAACGAGTAGTTTACACGGACCTCATTTGCTAGATTTAGTGATAAAACAAGGCTCTTCTGGCGTAAGTTTTCGACAAGTCTGGTCAGTAAGTGCTTCTAAATTGATTATAATCAGCCACTGAGGAGCTTTGGTATGACACTACTGGCCATTACAATTGTTATACCAAGAAGCAATGCAAAACGATAAACGGGTATTCATTGGACAATTATATTGTACTAGAACGGACATTTGATTACATTTTCATGCCATTGGGGTGCATAAATCGTGAGAAATCAGTACCCAGAACAACAACCTCTGACCGAAAAAAAACGGCCTTGATAAGCCTGGGCATTGAAATTAATCGATTGTTACGCTATTGCTGCAATTTTGACATCCAGATCTTATCAAGTTTAACACCTTCCCTTTTTAAATTTTTGTTTTATTTATTTATTTCTTTTTGTTGGTGTTTAAAGTCTCAATTGTTATACCAAGAAGCAATGCTGTACGATAAACGGGTATTCATTGGACAAATATATTGTACTAGAACGGATATTTGATTACATTTTCATGCCATTGGGGTGCATAAATCGTGAGAAACCAGTACCCAGAACAACAACCTCTGGCCGAAAAAACGGCCTTGATAAGCCTGGGCATTGAAATTAATCGATTGTTACGCTATTGCTGCAATTTTGACATCCAGATCTTATCAAGTTTAACACCTTCCCTTTTTAATTTTTTTTTTTTTTTTTTTTTTTTTTTCCTTGGTGTTTAAAATCTCAGTGGCGTCTCTGTACATACGCACATAATAGTGCCAAATTTTATTTCGTGGTCATCTTCTTGATACACGTGTTGGGCTTCAGCCGATTTATCAGTATGTCCGAGGGGCAGTTCCTTTTATGTTGGCCCAGATGAATGTTGACGCACCATTTTGTTGTGCCTTGTCCACAACTGCAGGCAATTTTATAGATACCTGCTGTAGCCAGGGGCTGTCGCTTATCTTTTGCGGATCTTAAACTTTGTTTTATTTTCGTGGTGGGCCTGAAAACAGTTTCCACATGGTACTTGCTGAAATTTTTTCCAATGCGATCAGCGACGTTAATGATAAAAGATAAGAAAACTTTCCCCTTAGCTCGGTGTCGTTCGTCCAGGACGGACGAGGAAAATAATGATAAATCAATTGTATCGGAATATGTGATGAAGAAGAAGCCTACGTAATAAAATTTTGCATTATTATGCGCTTATGTACAGACAGGCCATTGAGATTTTCAAATACCGTAATAATTTTAACAAGAAAGGGGAACGTGTTAAACTTGATAAGATCTGGATGTCAACATTGCAGCAACAACATGACAGTCGATTAATTTCAATCGAGAAGGTTGGAAATATCAGATACCATAGCACAGCCAACGTCACGTGATGGACTGCGGTGCACTCTGTTTGGCTTATATATACGGCGCACACTCGCGCTCTCGTTTCAAGAAGCCGCCTTACCTCGGAGGTGCCTTCCGCAGTCGAAGGAGAAACGTCAGGTGAAGTTTTATGTATGGACCACGGCATCTCCGCCGGATATTACAAGTGATTAAGTGATGAATATAAGGAAATCTTTTCCTGATGCCATATACACATTGCACTTTACTGTACAGGAGAACTTAGAACTAGTCTTGTATAATTCGCTCCTTTTCCAAAGACTGGCGGTAATAGCAAGAGGACACGAGAACGCGCAGGATCGCGCGATTCCCTCTTGCCAGTTGTCGTCATTTCGAGCTGAGATACAGCTCAGCTGTAGTTTTTGTAGCGGTAGCAAAATCCAAAATGAGCGGACGAACTGAAAAGAGCGACCTATTTCGCGGCCGAGTTGCGAACTAAAATGAGAGAGACTGGTTGCGAACTAAAATATGTGCGATAGGTCGCGAACTGAAATATGCGTGATAGGTCGCGAACAGAATTAAAAATCACGTGTTTGCCTTCTGCTGATGAGTGCCATTTCGAGGTTAGCGTCTGCCTGCTAGTTTACATAGTTGAGTGCTACAAAATTTCTACTTTGAAGTATTCTGCACTCTGCAATATCTTACTAATAAATTCCACAATGCCAAGATATAGAGATAACTCTATACTTAAGAGAGAAAAATTATCCACAAACTATTTCTTTTGATTTGCGTGATATCGTTAGCGGCTCAAGCAGCAAGCGCATGAAGCAGCTAGGTGGGGGAACTTCCCCCTCCACCTGCATGTGCAGACCACGCCGCTCAGCCGTCACTGGTAGTGGACAAACTAAAAGAACGAACTAGTTCGCGGCAGAGCGATCGTGAACTATTATGCGCAAGTCTACTTAGAACCAATATCATGCAACAGGTTTTTCTAATCTCTCTATTTATTGCTGTGCTTCAACGCCATAATTCTTTATCAAGCCCCGAAAGTTATTTATCGAAATAACAATTTGGATTCGCAGCTAACATTGTACGTAGCTAATGAAGTAGCGGCAAACGGCTTTATTGGAGCGCAGTCAGAATGGGATAACCGAAGGGGCAGAACTCTGCCTAGGCGACTGCCGCCCCTCAGGAAGAGACGGACGGCGTTGCTTTGGGGGTGGTGGCACCCCCCCCCCCCATCCAATAAGCCCAGCCCTCCCCTCGCGCTCCTTGTCGCCGGATTAAGATTACTGACAAAAGCCTTTATGAGGCTGTCGGGGTCTTCTTCTTGCGGAGCAAATTGCGCAGATTGGAGGAGGGCGCTCCGGCCGGATATGCTGACGAGCTGATCCCGGCCAGCGCCACGCGCTCCTGCGGGACTGCCGCCGTTATTACTCGCGAATTACTAATACTGGCCGCGCCTGCCTGCCAGACACACAAACCAGCCCCTGCGCTACCGCTGTCCGCGAAGAAGGCTATCAGCGCGCCTCGTTTAGCGCGTGGAAACTCTCTCACCCATCACGTCCAACTTATCTATCACCCTATACAACACGTTCTTTGCCTTCTCTCTCTCGTTGCCTCTTATGCCGTACAGTCTACCGAATCATGGTTGTTACTCTCCGCTTTTCAGTCAGCTTCACTTACAAGTGAATGGTCCAACAAGAACATGTCGAAACCTACCCTGAAGAACACGAGAAGAAGACAACGAAAGAAATACACTGCCAGGATCTTAGCTGCTACAAGGCACTGGAAGGTCTTTTTTTATGTTGAATTTGCCGCGCGAATAACAGCTTATATCGGTGTTTTAAACAGCCCTGTTCACCTAGTGCGGGACTTGACGAATCACACAGGCTGCGCAGAGTAGCGGAAATATCGATTGTTCATAGACAGAAATTTTAAGCAGATGAAGCCTGGTTTACAAATGATTGAACGGAAGCCGACAACTAATTCCGTCAATGAGTACTCGTGACGCACTAATCCAGCACTTGAATCCAACAAAGGCGATGAATTAGTTTATGCCAGTAATACGTTTCGAACGAAATGTTCAAAATTATTCTTTCCCATTTTCCCAGATTTGTTACATCAATTGCAAGACTTTTGTAACCAAACAGTCATTTTTTTTAATTTTTGGTCCTAATTTGGCTTGAGGTTTAAAGTGTTACACGATTCATCGGGTAGGTCACAGTTGTAATTTTGTCGAGAGACAGCGTCTTTCTTTCCGCCGCAAAAGATACATCGCTGTTGGTCTTTCTTTTATTCCTTTGCTATGATAGGAAGTCGTTCAATCGTGGTCTTTTCTGCTCGTTCTTTTGTACTGGAAGGACGTGTGTATTCCCTCTCCTGTAAATTCTACAGTTTTAATGTGAGTATGTCTTTCCAAGAACAATATATTAATTAATATGTCTTTTAAATAAACATTAATTTTAGTCACCTTTTTCCGAAATTGGCGTTAATGTTTTAGTGCCTTGTTTTGTTGTGATCCTTACGCTATTATGGTGAGATGTATCATATACAATCGGTTATAGTATTTCATGAGTATTTAATGAGTAACAAATCCTTATTTCTCATTTACAGCACCGTTACAACCTGCAGTCATTCTTTTCTGTTGCAATTTTTTTCCCGAAGTCCGATACCTATTCATGAAGAATACTTTTTTGCTAAATTCCATTGTTACGATCTCATCCTCAACATTCTACTCAGTCTTGTTATACATGAAACCATACTAATAACTAGTCCGGGTCACTTTAGGAATACGTTACCAACACAAAGATTGTAAATTTGAAGCATAATCGACGGCAGAATGATGCAGTAGCAGCATTCACTAGAACATGAGGTAACTTTATTCCTAATTTTTGAACTGCTACAAGCCGACTTATTTACGACCTTCATGTTCGAATTATATACCAAATTGTAATCATTTACCGGTTTAAGGCCTTATTTACAGTTCAATTTATTTTTTTCTAAATTTTATTTGCGATCTTTTACAAGGTCTTAGACTTGGAAAAAGAAGGAAAACAAAATCGTAATCCAAACAGACAGTAACAGTATAGGTTCTTGAAGACAGATATACAGCTGCGGTAACAGTAATCCACTCATACTTATCACTGTATTTATCGAATATGAACGTGACATAGTAGTCATTGATTGAGCAATCGACTCCGTTTATTTTTTTCCACCCCGAAATGATGAAGTGCGAAGTTCACTAAGTTCTTTCACGAAACCTGACTAATCAGCGTTATAAACACTGTTGATGGGATAACATCAAGTTTCGTCATTGTGTCAGCTATCAATTTCTCTAATCATTATCGCTAGCAGCTGCTTCCACACGTTTTCGAGACGTAAACGTAGTGATTTTGAGACTTACTACTCTGCCACTGCGGAGTGGCGGAGCGCATTGAAACGCTATTTTACGATGCGCGAAGCCGTTGCCCGTCGGGGGGTTCGAAACCCCTCGGGCATGGATGTCTGTGATGTCTTTAGTACAAGGTAGTTTATAAGTAGTCTGTAAGTTTAGGGACTGATGACGCCGCAATCAAGTCCCACTAGCTTCACAAACATTTGAAATTACTACTCTGTACGATTTCTTGAACCTGTGTAGCCATGACAGATGCAATTCGGAGGACCCAGTCTTGTAGATCTCCATCGCTAACGGTGCTCTCACGAGCAGCTCTAAATCTTTCGAACACTTTTTCTTTCAGATGTCTTGTAATGTCCGTTTGGGGCATATTTCTTTTTTGATGTTATTCTTTCTTCCATTTATAAAGTTCACGCTCAGATTTTTCGAAACGAAAACGCCATTGCACACTGCTCAACTTCTCGTTTATCCAACATTTCACTGCCTTTTTTAGTACATTTCGTGGAATCGTTATTTCCTATTTCTTCTAATGTTTGCACTATCTCAAACGAAATGTCGATATCATTCCAATGTATGCGATAGAAATAAATCAACAAATGACACAAATGTAGGCCCTCAGGAGAAGCATGTGACTTCGCCGGCCGCGGTGGCCGAGGAGACTGAGGCGCTCCAGTCACGGTCTGCACGGCCACCACGGTCGGGGGTTCGAATCCCCCCTCGGTCATGGATATTTGTGCCGTCCTTAGTATAAGGTAGTTGATAAGTAGTTTGTAAGTTTAGGGACTGATAACCCCGTAGTTAAGACCCATAAGCTTAACAAACATTAGAACATTAGAAACCACGATCCTTATATTTCATCGTAGATAAATTGAGAACTTTATTTGGATTCCACATTTCTGTGAAACTGAAAGAAGAAGATACTATGAGCTGGCATTGTTACGATAGGACAATAAATATTAATTCAGCTATATGTGATCCCCACTGGAGTAGCCGACCGGTCTGCAGCGCCACGTTGCGAATCGCGCGGCCTCCCACGCCGGAGATTCGAATAGTCCTGCGGGCAGGGATGTGTTGTCTTTAGTGTATGTTAGTTCATAAGTAGTTTCTAAGTTTAGGGACTGATGACCCCCGCAGTTAAGTCCCATAACCTTTATAAACATTTGAACACACAGTGATGTTTCAAATGTTTCAAATGTTTGTAAACTCTATGGGACTTAACTACGGGGTCATCAGTCCCTAAGCTTACAAACTACTTATGAACTAACTAAGACTAAGGACGGCACAAATATCCATGCCCGAGGGGGGATTCGAACCCCCGACCGTAGTGGCCGTGAAGACCGTGACTGGAGCGCCTCAGTCTCCTCGGCCACCGCGGCCGGAACACAGTGATGTGTATTGTCAATACTTACCAATACAGCAAAAAGCAACTGATAATATTTAATAGATGTTAGTTGAGTGGCCAAGCTAGAAAACAGAACTGTTTACTAAAGTGCGATGGGCGACCGACAACCTCAAAGTCATTCACAAATTACGATCGGGTTGTCTTGTCACCTGTTTACAAATCTACCGCCGATCTCCGCGGTGTATGTGTGCCTAGTTGCGCATGCGCATTTGCTACAGCGCCGTTAATGGTGTACATTTCTACCACGCTACGAATTTGGCAATTTTCAGATTTTCTTTTAATACTTGCAGATCCTCTTAGCAGCTAAAGGTTTGATAGAGCATTTCTTTTGTTGTTTTCGTCCCGCGTAAAAAATTTCTGTACAGGTTTCGACGTGTCTTATTGCACCGTTCCCTTGTTAGTTCAATCATGTTAAATTACATATTCCTTTTTTCTGTTCTAACCTTGCTGGTGACCGCAGACCTTTTCCACACTAAGCCCATACGCAATAACTTCTTGCAAACATTGCTCATTTGGATTTTGGACGAAGGCGGAATGCCGTACGCTGCTTAGTTTCTAATTTCTTTTTCAATACGAGAAAGCGTACACTGTAAGTTGCTCCATTCAAAGTGGCGGCAGGCCCTACACGTTGCAGAATGAAATCTTGGGTGTACGCACCATAATGATGCACACGGACGGTCTTCCTGATCAGTTGAAGACAGTGAAGCTTAGGGAAGGGGGCATGATTGACTGGAGAAAAGAAAATTTATTTACGATAAAACGGGACAAATCAGGGATGTTCACTGCCTTTCAACCAGACGACGAGAAATATCTACCGTAACTAGTCCCGAAGCAGTGGAGCACAAAAAATTTATTGAGAGAGATATTGTAATACAATATAATAAGGACAAAAATTAATTTACTCATGACTGGGATAGGCGTTCTTCTTTTGAATTCAGATTAATATTATGGAAAGAACGAAAAACTATTTTATTTATTTGTTTTGAAAACCGGTTTCGGCAAAGTGGGGAACCATCATCCGGCCTAAGATGCCAGTCCAGAAGAACACGCCGTACCTGAACGTGCCGAAGCCGGTCGTCAAAACAAATAGTTAATCTTTTGCGATCTTGGCATCATACTAATTTGAACTATAAAATTGATGTACAATTGGTTCATCACCTGTGACGCTATCGTACCTTCTCTCGCCGAAATAGCGGAAGAATGTTTTTCGCTTATTTCTTTCAACAGTACTGTATAGTGAAACCGTGTTCAAGAGATAGAAAAAAGAAAAAGACACCATCTCTGGCGTGCTTTATCAATGGATTAGGTAAACAGTTAGCTAGTCATAGTGCCTCGGAAGGGCTATAGGATCCATTAGGAGGACTGTCACTAAGTGCAGACAGAGTTCGAAATATTGAAACATGTCGACCGTTTCAGGTGAATGAACTAAATTCAGTGATGAAGTTGAAAATTTGTGGGATTATAGCTCGTATTTTCTGCTTTTGGCTAAGGGACGCCTTAACCAAGTACGCTACCCATACACGCTTCCCGTCCTGCACAAATTCTCAACGTCCTGCCCATTACTTCCACTTGCTCGTAGTCTATGCTGGATTCCCGCAAGAGATCGAGCGTATTTAAACGTCCCCATTGAAATTGTCAATTTCTGTTGGGGGCATATATACCACTATCGATCTGGCAATCGACCAATAATTGCCGATAGAGTGTTTGGCCGACACTATCTAGAAAAATCACAGTTACAGCATGTAAATAAAATAAATACATAAAAAACAAGGTTTTCTGAAGCGTGTGCAGATAGATTGAAGAAAGAATCTGGGAAATGAGTTAGATGAGTAACGCGCTGGTTCTGCAAGTCCTGTAACGTTGGTCTCTGACTACCAGTTTCCTCATAGAACAAACATTGCAGTTCTGTAATGAATCTTTCTCCTATGCAAGTGCCTCCAGGATTTGACAGAGGATAACAAGCCGCTTTTCATTGCAAAAATTGATACATAAACTGGTGTCGATTGACTCTTCTATTGTTGCGATTGCCTTCTTGTCAAAGAAAATACCACTATGATGCTTAGATGCAATAATATTTTGAACTACAGAAAACGTCTTATATAAGCATTGCTCGCAGAAGAAGCTAGGAATGGATCGTAAACTCCTTTCGAAGCGCAAAAGAGTCCAATATATTCCAGTGTCGACGAGGCTGACAAAAAAGAAAAAAAAATGGGAACCTGCTGCCCCAGTTCTCTCCCCCCTTCATCACTAAAATTTTTGCCATGCGAACAAATATTGTATGATAATAGCAACGAGTTGTGGTAGAAGATAGGAGGTTTTTTTTTTTCTTTTTTTATGGGACTTAATTACGGGGTCATCAGTCCCTAAACTTACAAACTACTTATGAACTACTTTCGAACTAGGACGGCACAAATATCCATCCCCGAGGGGAGGATTCGAACCCCCGACCGTATTGGCCGTGCAGACCGTGACTGGAGCGCCTCAATCCCCTCGGCCACCGCGGCCGGCGTAGAAGATAGGAGAGTGAATGTCAGTGGACTTATTCGGCAGTCAGCTACAAATACCGACGCTCAAATTTCCTACATAGCATTTCTCGAAGAGAATGTTGCCTTATTTTCAACTATTCCCATTTGAGTTCCCAAAGTTTCTCTGTAACTCTCGCTCGTTGACATAACCAACCAGAAAAAAGCTAGCAGACCGCCTTTGAATTGATTCTAGGTCTTCATTTAAACTGGGTTGTTGGGGATTCCAATCACTTGTGCCGTATTCAGTAGGGGGGGGGGGGGGGGGGGGCACTGGAATTCTTTACGCGGTCTCTTTTACAGACGGACAATATCCTCCCACAAATTCTCCCAATAAACCGACGACTAACATCCCGCTTTCCCCACGAATGTCCTCAATTGATTATTCCATCTCACATCACTCTCCGTAGTGACACCAAGATACTGAATTGCCGCGACTGTGTCTCCGGCGCTTTCAGCTATCTCACTACGCTGTCTATAGGAGGACGACGTTCAAACCGTTAGCCGGCCGCCGTGGCCGGGTGACTGAGGCGCTCCAGTCACGGTCAGCAGGGCCACTACGGTCGGGGGTTCGAATCCCCCCTCGGGCATGGATATTTGTGCCGTCCTAGTTTGTAAATAGTTCATAAGTAGTTTGTAAGTTTAGGGACTGATGACCCCGTAGTTAAGTCCCATAAGCTTAACAAACATTGAAACCGTTATCACCTCTGTGGCGCCAACCATCATCAGGCCAAAATCGACATCCCGGCGTGCTAGCTTTTTTCCGGCAATGTGTAACCTATTCCGAGTAACTTAGAATGGAATAAAATGTACCCATTTCACTGTAGTCTCCTTAACCGAAGTTCCTGAGCACTCCACCGACATCTACTGGCTGTAAATTCCCAGCTTACACTCTCTGTGTGTGATCATTGGCAGCCGGTGGTGTTGGAAGATGGGTGTAGCACCGAAGTTTCCATGTTACATTACGATTACGAGGGAGAGACGTCAGTATCTCAGCACCTGCCTTCTCGAAATTCGTCATCATGTAAACATTCCTGGAATTCTTAATGTATGAAGTTAACAAAATTCATTTTTTTAATCCAGTTCAGGACCCTCTAAATGTTACAGTTATATCTATGACAGAAAAAGATCTATAGGAAAGGGCAAGCTACAATTTCTTAAGAATCTAGAAATAGCATAGCAGTCATGTAATGACTTACGTTCCTAGCAGAAATACAATTTATTCGCCATTTAAAAGAATGGAACGAAGACTAATAAGATTCCAACGAGTGGTCACTGCCACATACCGTTACAGGCATTTTTGTCTTCACAGCCACATAAACAATCATTGTTTTTGTAAATATCCATCTCAAATGCTCTTTCAAACTATGGATTTCCAGTATTAATACTTTGTCTAATTTTTAGACTGCTAGTGGTCGGCTTAGCCTCATTACAACAAGGTTCACCTTACCGGAAAGTTGCAGAAAGTCTGCTCCATTAAAAACATTTACGCTATTCATTTTCACTTGCGCTCCACAAACTAGAAAACAATAGCACATTCTAGATCTCACCATACAGAACGTATGAAATGCAACAATACACAGGAACAAAATACATAGTTTACATGAAAAATCACAAGTTATGTACGCCAGATTCTGAGAAATAATGTTTAAACAGATCATAAACATAAAAATTATAGCTGCAGAAACACGAATAAGCGCGGTAACATATCTAGGCATTTTTACAAATGCCACAATGTTAGCATTGGATATGTTTTATATGAGACTGACGAATATATATATATGTATGTATGGCCTCCGTCGAGGGCCCGAGCGCTCTAAGGCGCCTTGCTTCAGGTAGCGCAGTTGCTCGCCGTCAGATGTTAAGAGTACTCCCTTGGGCATTGGTGTGTGTGCTGTCCCGAGATTAGTTTCAGTTACCTTATGTAATTTTTAATCCTAGGGACTGATGACCAAAAAAGTTAAGTCACACACATTTACAAACATTTGATTTTGAACATTTGAATGAAAATATAAAATATAGATATGCTGTTGAAGAAAAATTCCAACTACCAAATTCACCCCGAAAAAATTATTCAAACGAAAAGTAAATATTATTATTATTGCTGTGCAAATGTCAGTGAGGTAATAGGTAAGACTGTGAGTAACAGAATAGCATAAACAAAGAGAAAGAATGCTGGGAAAAGCATGGGGAGAACTGTTTCTCTGTAGAGCGGTGCCACCTAGCGGAGAGATGGGAACTGCTCCTAGCCGGTGGTGGACTAACAGGGTGGCAGACGAGCAGGAGGGTGGGTTCCAAATACCTCGAATGCTTTTTTTTGTCGCCCTTTGCCCCCGTTCTGGGGCCTCCAAACTTCCAAAGATTTTTTTATTGTATTTTATTATTATTATTATTATTTAGACTGGCCTGTGGCTCTCATCCTTTGGTGGGAAGGGGGGAGGCGCTCTAAATCTCAAAAGTTACTTTTTTATAGTAATACATGCATTTACAAATGGGCAGGAGCCTCATTTTGTTTTGCCTCCGCCCCGGGCCTCTGACAGCCTTAGTCCGCCACTGCTCCTGTCCAAGGGGTTTTCATGCTGAGTTAAGGTCACTGGTCATGGACAGGGTTGGGCTCGCTGCTACCTTGTTCATAATGGACCGAGCTCTCTGACAAGGAGTTGCATCAGTAGTGCTAACCCCTGAGTTCGTCACAGATCTGGCAGTGGTTTTCGATGCATTATGGGGCAACAGGTCGTTTTACGAACCAATGTGTTTCATAGTTCAGGTGAGGTTTTCTATACGGAAAGAAAAGATGTAATAAAAGAGAACATACATAGTTAAAGAAGATAGATGTTCTGCAACACTGAACAATATTATGCAATGCCACTACTTGTGTTCCCAAGGGAACCGAATAAAGTTGCACTGATTGTGTTAGGGCGTGAAAACATGCTTACTTGCTAGGTTGTTTGAGAAATGGCGCTTCTAGGAGAAACTAAACTCCGTCCCCGAGTACACACTCTACTCCAATCGGAAGCATTTGCCGCGTCGCAGAGCGCGGCCAGACACGCGAGCCTGCGGCGCGGCGCGGCGCGGGTTGCCTAACGGCAGGCGGGCACGAAGAGCGCCCCCCGCGGCCGGCGCCCACAACTGCGCGGCGACGCCCGGCGCCTTATCCCGCAGCCCATCGCGCCCGACGCCTCCATTAGCCAGCCAGGCGGCGGCGGCGGCGGCGCCACGGCGTCCCGACGCGACGCGACGCTGCAAATTTCAGGCGCGGCGAGCCGACTCGGAAATTAAGCCCGGTCGCCGGGTAAAGAGCACGTAGCGGCGCCGGGCGGCGTGATCTTTATTCATAATGCTCGGCCCCGCCGCCACAGCAACTGCCCGTATTAAAACTTTGTTTTCGGCTATACATAGGCAGCCCGCACGAGATAAGACTTCCCATTTCCTGCCCCCCCCCCCGCCGCGCCGCCCAAGTTTTACCTGCGCAACCAGAAGGCAAAAGAAATTTACCGCGTTACTTGATACTGCAGGTAGCTGGAGGCAGAAATTAAGAAAATGATGTTGTCGTATCATGACGAACCAGGTATCGTTAATATGAGTGCAGCTTGGAAATTTATTTTCTCTTTCACACAGTGACCCATGTAGTTGGTGGGCGGCAAAATACAAGCAATCTTCAAGTAGACGCAAGTCTGTAAAATTAACCGATTATACCAGGGACCCGCACGGGGGTCGCTATGTCTTGCTTTGGGGGGGGGGGGTCGTCGTCACAGGAGGAGGTACTTGCACCTTGAAGTACCTAGGTGTTCGGTAATACAAAAAAACTTAACACTTTGACTGCCGGCCATGTAAACCATTCTATCCCTTAGAGTGCCAGACATTCTGCTTGCAGGAGTAACCCCAGCTGCAATTACTTTCTTTATCTTAAGTCTGGCGTAAAGAATTGTTTGATCTTTGAAATAAATCCAGAACTGAACACAGAGCATCTAAATCACATACAACTCCGACGCCAAGGGCCCCGCTAGAAACTTCTCTACTTCGCAAACAGTCTGTAGAGTCACTACGATATGTTGCTGTGTCACCCCTCTGTCATAGTCACCTCTCAGTACTTTCGGGGAGAATAATTTGCGTGAAGCCATGTCCGTTGAAATGTTCAAATGTTTGTAGTCTATGGAACTTAACTACGGGGTCATCAGTCCCTAAACTTACAAACTACTTATGAACTACTTACAACTAAGGACGGCACAAATATCCATGCCCGAGTGGGGATTCGAACCCCCGACCGTAGTGGCCGTGCAGACCGTGACTGGAACGCCTCAGTCTCCTCGGCCACCGCGGCCGGCCATGTCCGTTGATTTACCTACTGAGTGAGCGGATACCACTTTCTACCTGCCCCGTTTCAGACAATGAATGCGACCAGTGGGACGATTTAGAAACTAAATAAAAGATCTATAGGCTCGTTTAAACACTATGTTTACCAAGTAAGGTATTTAAGGTAGATCTAGGCCGTCAATAAACTTGATTCTGTTTTTAAAAGCACGAAAACAAAGATCACGTCAAATGACGTGATTGGCATTGTACAGAAATTTCCGTATCCCGTCAATTGACGTGATTGGCACTCGGAGTGTTAAGCCTAAGTGACATTTATTTAATGTTAAAATTATGCAGTTCTTCGTGTAATATTCATTATGAACTGAATAAATCATCGATCGTTTAAAGTGCAAAGTCTGAAAAGTGTTTTCAGGAAAAGTATTTGCAACAATAAGTAATTCTGCAATATTCAGAAGAAAAAGATCTAATTTTTTACAAACTGTCTATACACTAGGACCTTTCTTATTGAGCATAGTTCACTTCTGATTCTTGCCTGAAATGTGAAATATTCGTTAGCGAAATATGTTTTCCTGTCGGAAATCAGTCGCATATTCGAAACGGTCGAAAAACACTGCTTTGTAAGAAGTCCTATAGATGCGCCACAATTACCGATAGTTTTTCAAACTGAATATCAAAACAGAAAACATGCTGCTACGTTGTGAAATGCATGCTTTCTACTTTTGTATTTTTGTTGTCGTGGTCTTCAGTCCGGAGACTGGTTTGATGCAGCTTTCCACAATACCTTATCCTGAGCAGGAACGGCAACCTACATCTGTCTGAATCTGCTTGACGTATCCATCTCTTGGTCTTCCTCTGCGGATTTTACCCCACACACTTCCCTCCAACGCTAAATTCACAATTCCTTGATGTCTAAGAATGTGTCCTACCAACCGATCCCTTCTTTTAGTCTATGTATGCCAGAAATTCTTTTTCTCCCCAATTATGTTCAGTATCTCCTCATTAGTTATGCGATCAACCCTCCTAATCTTCAGCATTCTTCTGTAGTACCACATTTCAAAAGCCTCTATCCTCTTCTTGTCCGCCCTGTTTATCGTCCATGTTTCACTCCCATACAAGGTAACACTACACACAAATGCCTTCAGATAGGACTTCCTTAAGCTTAAATCTACATTTAAGAATACGAATTCCAAATATTTCAACATTTACACCGATTCAGGACATTGAAATAAGCCCCACGGTAAAGTTAAAGTTGTTTTTTCGCATTGGGACAGCGGTCGCCTTGACCTATTATGCTATCCAGGCATGCTTCCTTTCACCCAAATTTTCAACTTACACCAAACTACGATGGTATTGCACCCTGCCCATTAGTTCCTTTTGCTCACAGCCTATAATGGATTCCGGCAAGTGTCCGAGCGTATTAATGTGTTCGAATTACTGATGAGATGTTTGTTGTTTACGAACATGTCAGAAAGAGCAAACGCCACATCAATAACTGTAAAGCCGGCCGCGGTGGCCGAGGGGACTGAGGCGCTCAAGTCACGGTCTGCACGGCCACTACGGTCGGGGGTTCGAATCTCCCCTCGAGCATGGATATTTGTGCCGTCCTTAGTATAAGGTAGTTGATAATTAGTTTGTAAGTTTAGGGACTGATGACCCCGTAGTTAAGTCCCATAAGCTTAACAAACATTTTAATAACTGTAAATATGCCCAGAAAAGGCAATGACACTTTCAATGTTGACGCCTTAGTAAGCTCGGTGCATTGCCGGAATTCACTATAGGCTGCCACAAATGAACTAATGAGCAGAGGGCAATATCATTGTACTATGCTACAAGTTGAGAATTTGGGTTTGAAGGGAAACTTGCCTGGTTAGCCTAACTGGTAGCTAAGCGAGATGTTCAAATGTTTGTTAAGCTTATGGGACTTAACTACGGGGTCATCAGTCCCTAAACTTACAAACTACTTATCTACTACCTTATACTAAGGACTGCACAAATATCCATGCCCGAGGGGGGATTCGAACCCCCGACCGTAGTGGCCGTGCAGACCGTGACTGGATCGCCTCAGTCCCCTCGGCCACCGCGGCCGGCTAAGCGAGATGGTTCAACGCTCTCTGGCAGAGGGCTTAATACTGGAACCGCCGGAGTTTTTAACACCCTAAAACCGCCACAGGGACAAAAGTGTCCCATTTCAGATCGATTCGTTACTGTTTGTTCCTAGCCTTTTAATTTTAAGGGACCGCTATTTCTGTGAGAAATATTGACTCTGATGATCTGTTATGTTGTTTTTGTTTTAAATATTAAGTACAAACTTGCTAGATAGAATTTAATTCAAAACGATTTCATTAACAACATAAATATGGATTATTTTCTTTACTTTTAGACAAATTAACACATTATGCAAATACTTGAATATTGTTCAGTAGTTAATAACGAAATAAAGTCTTTTAAAATATAAATCCAGCCATAGCATGAAGGTTTCAGTTCAAAATCATAGTTTCTGCAAGTAAGAACAACACATAATACACCATCAACATATTACCGTAGTCCAATGTCATTCTGCAGTTTGATACATTTACCAAAGATAAAATTATAGTCAATTTAATTCCTTTTAGACACCTAATGGTCATCATTGTCTGTAGACTGTACTTTGCAGTCTGCACAGACGCAGGAAAGTACAGCAACACATTTCTTGTAAACTGATTTGTCACACGACGCACATGTGTATCAATATTTTCCTTCTCTGCAAGATTTTCGAACCTGGCAACGGCGGCAGTCGCCACCTACTTCTGATGCTTCAACGTGAGCTGTTATAGCTCTGACCCCGGTTTCTGTATAGCCTTTGGCAAGTTCATGTGCAAGCTTCAGAAGGAAATCACGTCTTGTTATTTTTGTGTTCGTATCTTCTTTGTAGATTACCCAAGCATTGATGCCTGCTAAATCTAAATATTATAAAAAGTTTGAACAGGCCATCTTCTTCCACCAGCTTTCACTGAGTATTTACGGGCCATTTGGTCAACAACATGTACTCCATACTTGGATTCATTGTAACTTGTTTCACATCAGCATTGTAGTTGCAGACAACAATAAAACCCTCGAACAGAGCATAGTAATCGGCAACGTTTAGTATAAAATGTCCCATTCGCGGTTTTCGGTATTTGTTGTTACTATGTTACTCACAGCACTGGATTTCATTTAGAAATGGACTATGGTAAGAAACTTTAAAAGTCAAAAAAATGTTCAAATGTTTGTATAGTCTATGGGACTTAACTACGGGGTCATCAGTCCCTAAACTTACAAACTATTTATGAACTACTTACGAACTAGGACGGCACAAATATCCATGCCCAAGGGGGGATTCGAACCCCCGACCGTAGTGGTTTAAAAGTCATAAAGCCACATACACGTCTTGAAGCAATTAAACGAAGGGAGGGATTTAAATATTGCCACGGGACAAAAATGTCCCATCGACGGTTCTAGTGTTAAATATCTCAAAAAAAAAAAAAAAAAAAAAAAAAAAAAAAAGGCTGAACCCAATACCCAATACTCAACGAACAACCCAGAACCAACATGGAAAAAGCATCGATCTACCTTAAGGAAACAAAGAAAAAAATTGTTAAGGCGACCTCTGGCGCGATGTGGGAAATCGGGTTCGAATCCAGATTCACCAAAAATTTTGAACTTAGCTGTTGGATTTAAATTAATGCCCTGAATCGGTCGAAGTATATAAATGTTTTGAATTCAGAAAATTACTGCCGTTATTGTCAACAAATAGTGTCTGTTCTTTCTTACATCTCCGAACAGAACAGACACCACATCATTAAGTTAAGACTCAATTAAATGCATAATGTTTTTCTCTTGGTTTCAAACTCTCGTCAATCGAATGTCTGTAAAGTATTTCATATATGCTGGAAACGAACTTCATGGGATGGTTGGGGTTAGTGTCTTTCGAACGGTGAATCGTAGTCTGTGCCATACGGGGGCGAATAAAAATTTTGGCGGTTGTTCAGGAATTCAGTTTCACACTTTCAACATATCAGGATGTATCGTGAATCTTTAAGTAAGGTGACTAGACGATCTATAGATCGTCCAGCCACCCTCGATTGTGGTAACGGGCAGCATCAATGTAGAAAGGTCATCTAGAGAAGCAAAGTTAAGTGTTGCCAAAATTAACATAAAGCGTGCCGTGTGATAGCCGATCAACGACTTTGAGAGAAATGTTTTATGTGCCGACTTGCCAGACGCTGCAGCCCAACCGACAGTGAAACAAGTGAACGACCTGACACAGAGATTACCCTGAGGTTTTCTATTTGCAGGCGGTGGTAGGCCGCAGAGCGCCGTTTCTTTGTACCATTTGGCGTGGAGGGAGTGATTTCGGACACCCATGCGATACTTTTTGAAATGTCTGTCGGTGATTGGCACGCAGTTTTGAAGGGAATCTTTCGTATTTTTCGAGCCAGTTAGCGACGGAGAAGCGATTGCGAAGTGAGTCGTCTGACGAATCTCTCCCTGAACACTCGCTTAGCTGACTATTCTGGAGATTTTGCTTGAGCAGTTTTCCGTTTTGTTTGTGCGTTTAGATCCTGGTAGTAAATTGTGACAGCGTCCAGAAACTCTGTTGACATCTAATTTATATCGAGATCTGTCGATGTACAGGTAAAGCTGAGTAGTTCTGACCGTTTCGTTTCTAGGTGGTTTTGTAGAGCAGTTGTCGCTGAGTGTGTGCTCAGCCAGTATAGTATACTTTTGTGTCTCGTTCATTTGAACAGTGACGTAATTCCGCTTTCGTGTATTTGTATATTGTGTGGAAGAATAGGTGGAGAATCGTTTGTACCGATCGTCGAGGCTCCGATCCACTTGTTCACAATAGTAGTGAACAAGACGTACCCAGCTTCCTTGTTGATCGACCGCCTATTCACTGAGTTGTATGTCTCTCTCTAGAAGGACACAGACACAGGGAAGTAACATCAAGTGACATCAGGCACTCGTACGAGTTAGATAAACACCGACAACGGTGTACGCGATGCTCCACAATTTATTCACGTCCTTTCCAGAAATCAACAACAGTGCACCGCAATAGCCGTGTACGGCACGCAGCACGGTATATGTTAACGTACACTTGACAACAAAACAGGTGGATCACTGCTGAATGCAACTCAATTAAAGTAGCTGTGTCGCGGGTAGTATACACACAAAACCCCTGTGGAGTACAGTTTTTCGACTATTCACGATGGGTACTATAAGGCACAGTAGAGAACATTGCTCCTTATGGCAGTCAGTCCACAAGTAATTCAATACCGTCATAGAAAAAAACATTAGAATACAAGTTATTAGAGACGAGAAAGCAACGTAAATTCAATTTCATTGCAGTAAGTGACAAATAGGATACCTTATAAACTCATTCAATGACATGAAGAGTTTTTGTTCGTGCTCTGAATGTGAACGTACTGTTAACCCAAAAAAGGTTGTGTTTCTGTTCGAGACTCAATTAGGCATAAAGAGACGTAAAAGATTGACGTTTTCATTAAAAAATGTTCAAATGTTTGTAGAGTTTATGGGACTTAACTACGGGGTCATCAAACTACTTATGAACTAGATAATACTAAGTACGGCACAAATATCCATGCCCGAGGGGGGATTGGAAGCCCCGACCGTAGTGGCCGTGCAGACCGTGACTGGCGCGGCCGGCTACGTTTTCATTACAAGGCCAACGGAAGTGTATGGTTAACCTTAGGATTGTACCAGGAATTGTTGCTGAGAAGTAACTACTAAAGGAATATAATACAGTGCAACTTACAGATGTCAAACGTCATAAAATTATGAAATAAAACACAGTACCTATATAAATCGTTAACTAAGCTTGATCACGGGTCAGATATTAAACAAGTTCACAAATAGCGCTATATTTAACTTGAAACAACAATACAATTGACTTCTTTCCCGGCTGGGACTCAAATCCGGCACTATTTACTGTCAACTCACCATTAGCGGGATGTGCACATGTTCGGCTAGAAGTAACGCAATAAATAACTTTGTGCTGCCTGAGACTCGAACCCTGCGCCTGCCGTCACCGTTAACCTCAGGCGACAGGGTGACAACTCTACCATTCTCGTTCACTGGCAATTAGGATCACGCCGTTCGTAGAGACCTGGAGGAGTTGGCATTTTGAGGAAACATCGAAAACTAATCCAACTTTGTTCTAGTCAGTAGCGACTGGTCATGTGAAATGTGATTTGAAACACGCCACAGTCCTAAATTTTTTACTTAGCGCTACTGGAGGTGGAGAGGGGGATGTTTGCTATTGTTAAAAACTGTTTCCCCAACAGTAATCAAATCATTTCTTAGCCATTGCTAGACAGCATCAGCCCAACCAACAACAGATTTTCAGATGTGGTAGTATAATGTCTTAGTCCAAAGGGAGTGCAGAACACATGGTACTAGAAGTAAAGTAGTTTATCGGTAGCTGTCCACGTAGCAGTAATTTTTTGGCCTCGCACTCTGAGGCGTCTTGTCGCGGAGTTTCGGCCGCTCCAGCTAGGGATTAGAGACCTTCTTCGGGCATGTGTATTTGTGTGTGTGTGTGTGTGTGTGTGTGTGTGTGTGTGTGTGTGTCGCCCTTGGTGTAAATTAATTAAAGTTGCATGTAAGGCTAGGTAGGGACTAATGACAGGTGTTTGGTCCATTGGAGTATAACAAAAAATTATATACAGATTGTAGAATTTTGTAGCATTGCGTATGATAGTATACTACATTTCAACATGCTCAGTGGTGATTTTGTATGACATGTTGCTGTATGTCAATTTACCTATGGTCTCGTTTTGCTCAAGTTTGTACGCAAAATTTGAGAGAAATCTTATGGGACTTAACTGCTGAGTTCATGAGTCCCTACACACTACTTAAACTATCTTAACCTAAGGAGAATGCAGACACCCAATCGCGAGGGAGGACTCTAACTACCGACGCGAGCAGGAGCCCGATTCATGACATGATGCTTTAGACTGCACAGCTGCTCTGCGCATTGCTCAAGTTTGTAGTATAACTCTTAACATAATAAAAGGAATATTACGCATCTTAAAAGTTGTGAGGAGCGTTTTTTGCATATTAGAAAACAGTTTCTATAACGAGTAAATGTATACCATTTGTACCAGTGTAATCTGTTGGAATGAAAGCAGAGGAGGAACAATGAGTGCTACACAACACTTTCTTCTGGGCCCTTCATTTACACGATTGTTCTGTTATTCACATTGAAGTGTTTTGTAATGGGTTCATAGAATCGATTCAGTTTCTCGACTGTCCCACGCTTATATGAAGCTCGAAATAATAATAATGATAAATACAAGTGCCAAATAGCATATGTGCGAATTATAATATGATATATTCATTCAACTTTTTCGAAGTTCCCCCCTCTATCCCATTAGGTAATAATCGCACACTGCTCAGCAATAGTGCACAATAGGTGGAACAATTGTGGGATGGCAGTCTCCTTAAGAGACGTTTAAATCCCTTAATGGTTGTGTCAATAACAGACCGTTTCTTTCACCTTCACCAAAACATGTATTATTCACAGTTAACATTATTTTTAATTGCACCCCTACGAATTTCGTTATACATATAACATTCAAATTTGTTTTGCTTATCGATATCTAGAATGGTGACGAAACTATTTGAGTAATCAAGTTCAGAGCCAAATGCATATTGATGTTTCAGGTCACTTTCGCCATTTATGCATGAAGATAGAAATTTAAAATTATTTACTTTGCTTTTCTGAGTTTAGTAGTCGGCAGCATTACTGTCTCAAATCTAAGAGCAATGTTCTGATTGCTCATTAAATATTTTAAATATATATATTTGAAACAGGAGTAGTCTACATCGCTTTGCTGGAAGAATTACACTCACCACGTCCTTTTCACTTGATGACTCCTCATCAGTTACTGCAAACTATTACCTTGCAGACAGGACATCACGACCCCAGTTGCACAACTATGACTACACTCCTTAGGAAAGCGATATGGTTCGAAGTTGATTATGGCAGAAGATATCAAAAGTCGTTTTGGCACTCTATAATTACGGAATTAGTTTGAGAATACTCAGTAGTTCATGAAAATACAGTATCGAAAAATTGTCAGAAGAGTAAAGACTTAGAAATCCTTGCCGGTTTGATGTTAATATGTGATATATTTCATAATGCTGGAAAAACTATTTGTTCAAACGTCCTGCTACATGTCGCTATCAATAAAATAGTTCTGTAAATCAGGGGATTACTTTTTATTTTCTTTACGTATCTATGCAACATTCCATTCGTCTCCCTCACTATAAATACTTTAATGCTCGACATCACGTCGTAGGAGATTAATTAAGCCATTACATAGTGTGTACGCAAGATGTTCTCCTAAGGTGTCGTACCACTTGAGATAGACATTGCCTGTAGAAAATAATCTTCCTGGTACTACTATGGTAGTGAAATGACAACATGGTGGGTCATGTCTGGTGATAGTTGTACTCCTTCCTGGAATGACAGAGAAGAATCTAGATTAAAAGAAATAATTCGACACAAGCTGCTTGTGGCCACTGAGTGTACGCATTGGGGAAGTTGAACAGTTGTGCCTAGCCGGAATTCTGGCCCAGTT
Organism: Locusta migratoria; assembly: GCA_026315105.1. Classification (NCBI taxonomy): domain Eukaryota; kingdom Metazoa; phylum Arthropoda; class Insecta; order Orthoptera; family Acrididae; genus Locusta; species Locusta migratoria. The sequence continues at coordinate 452,514,442 of CM048744.1, forward strand.
CCTACTGCTCTCTGAGCAGTTACGGTAACCACTGCACGAGTGGGAAAACAACGATAGTCACAGGTGCGCGGATTCCTCGCCCCCCACCCTCCCCCCTAGTAACCCGCGAGACTCCCTCACACTGCTTACGTAGTTGCCGTTTCCAATTTACACTCACTGCTCGTGGCACTTTGCTGATTACCTCAAAAATTCAGGTGTAGTGTGCATTTGCACTGAAGGCTGGATCTGTTGTCGTCTTCTTCTTAATTATGTATATTTATGTGGTGTCTGTTCTTTGGAAAGAACGGTCACCAGACTTATATGTATAAAGAATAATCTTTCAAGATTCACTTATTGGTGGTATTCCAATTAAAATGTTTGAAAACTGAACTTCGGTGTGTTCAAATGTTCACATGTTTGTGAATCTATCAGACCAACTGCGTGGTCATCAGTTCGTAGCTTACAAAGTACTTAAACAAAGGTAAACTTACCTAAGGACAACATCCACGCCCTCGGGAGGACTCGAACATCCGACAGCGAGCAACCGCGCGCTTCGCACCGAGGCGCCTTAGACAGCTCGGCTACTCCACCGCAATGAACTTCGGTGTGTCATTTACTTATCACATATATGATTACACACAAGAGTGATGAATTTCACCTAGCAACTGCAACTATTCTCGGTCCCCACTTTCTGAATTATATGCATCATCCTTCACAAGGTCAATGAGGAGGCAATTCACGCTGCAGCTGTTTGCTTCCTACATGAAAATGTTTACGCTCTGTAAAGATTAAGAGACAGCAGCTCTCAATTACAAACTGGAGCGAAAGTAGCATTTTACTCACTCTCTGACAGAACTTCAAAATGTTCAAATGTTAAGTAGTTTTACAAACTACTTAAATTAAGTTAAACTAACCTAAGGACAACACACATCCATGCCCGAGGGAGGATTCGAACCTCCGACGCGGAAGGCCGCGCGATCCGTAACGTGGCGCTCGAGACTGCTCGGCTACTCCTGCGCTACTCTGACATAACTACAAACTGCTATATCGAACGGAGAAGTATTTGTACCAGATTATAATGCTGTCTAGTAAACACACCAGAAAAGTAAAGCCACTTTTAAAATTATATTGAAGTTATATCTTCATGGTGAATTGCGACAATTGACGCTAAAGATAAATATTTGTTTAGTTCCCCACATGATGAAAAGAAAGACAGTTTCCTGTGTCGTATGATTGCCATCTAGGTGAAACATTATGATGATTCTATTCTTTAACTTCGTTAAATATTTGAATGAAATGTCAAAAGATAATGTGACTACTCATTTTATAGCAAAATAGCTCTTGATGTGGTAGTTTTACTACACAATTGGATAGGTTGTCAGGAACTTGTGATACTTCAAGGATTGGCTTTGCGACCGGGGCGTGTATTAGCCTTGGCTTGCGAGCCACGGGCTAGCCGATCAACCACATCTGGTGCCGAGGCAAGGCTTGTCGGAAGCCAGCCAGCTGGCGGTCGTGGTGATGGCCAATAGACCCCCCGCACGGTGCCAAGTGGGCATCTGACGTAACTGCAGAATGTTTATTTCTTGGCATCATATTAAGAGCAGAAAGCAGAAATACAAATCAGGCTGTCTCACTACAAGCAACCAACTCGAGATAGAGTCGTCGCTCTTACTGAACAGAAGAGTTTTAAAATATACAGTATCTTTACTATCCTATTTTATTATAAATTTATGTACCTAGAGACAGTTTCCCATGTCAATATGTGAAAGACATTTAGTGAAAGGAAGAGCATTGAATTAAAGTAAGTATGGAAGTCTATATTCGATTCCCACCCATGGCACAAATTTTAATTGAATGCTTCTCATTTCAATCAGTATCCTATTTTTATTTCATTTATACCCAGCCTCCATGCATACAAAGTAATCCGTTTAGATGGATGCTGTCCAAGTAGTTTTTGTTGTTTCAAATACGTCTCTCTCCTCCCCTTCATTCGTTAATACGCCCTCCGTCCTTCAAAAAATATGCAAATGATTTGTCTTACATTTATTCGTTGTTAATTTCTCCTCCATTCTCACTCACTCACTCTCTCTCTCTCTCTCTCTCTCTTTTTCTGTTACTTCCCTTACATTATAACGTCAGTTGCCCTTTTGGTCTATTCCCCCAAAACGCTGTAAAAAAGTAATGGTTTCTGTTAAAACAATACTGTCTCTTTCAATGTCTGTTTTCATTACTGTCCATCGGCCCTCTCTGTGAAGTATAAGGTGGTGGTTGTAGTTGAAATTAAATTTTGAGTGGAAATTAATATTAAAAAAATGGCCATGAGTTATAAATCGTCAGTTTCAAATCTGATGTAAGATTCGTGTCTGTCAAGCTGCATACAATGTCATACAAGAGTTTATGTAATATTCTGGCCTGTAAATTAATTCTCTGCAAAAAAAAAAAAAAAAAAAAAAAAAAAAAAAAAAAAAAAAAAAAAAAAAAAAGAGTTTGTCGCCCTAGTTACTCGAATACGCATCTGCACTGCATTACAGTTGAGGTACTTACCATCCCCCTTGTAAATGTCCAATGGATGCGTCACATGCAATCCGCGGAGGCAATGTGGTAAAATATCTACGTGCACGTAACGAATGCTTATGTGATTTGCAGATTTTCGATCAGGATCTATCTTTTGCTGTGGCATATGCTGCACTAAAATATATGAAAGACTTCTTTCTGAATAATTTAAATTGATAATTACCTTCATTAATTATGTAATTAAATATGATAAAATAAGTCATTGATATTTGCAAGCTAAGGTGCCTTTCAGGGTTTATCTCTACAGATGATACCATGTGACGTACTCAGAAAAGCTATAACCAATAAAAAATGTTCACTGGGCTTTTTACAACTTCAATCACCTTCTTAAAATTAAGTGTAACTTGAAAATGTCTATACTCAGTTGTATTTACCGCTTGCAGATCTGAATCAAACTGCTTGCAAATCATTGTTTTTCTCCTTTTTTTAAAATAAAATGTCAATGTTCATAAACATTAGTATATGTTTGCCTACTTGTGGATTGCAAATACTATCACAAGACTCATATGAAATTGTTGTACACTATCTTTCGATCTCAAAACAATACAAGTGCTTCATTAAAAACAATGTATAATTGGTTTAAATCCTTTTTGTTCACTGTTTATACTTACAATGCTGTCTATTATTGTGTGAAGGGTGTGCAAAGAAGAAGTCTCGTTTTTTATAGTTTTTGTCAAGTTATTACTCACTACTACATATTTTATAACACATTAGATACATATCTTTTATCATGCCTCTTCTCCTGGTCCTACGCTTTTTCCATGTGCAACACAAGAATCTTTTTATTGATGGTACAGTTTCTTTTCCATTAACCAACACAATCCAATTAACAACGTATAGTGTCACTTTCAAATACTGCGGATAAAAATAGTTTTTGCATCCATAACAGTTCTTGTGGTTCTAAATATGCGATTTCGTGTTCGTCTCCCGGTTGAGAAACGAAACGATGGCGACGCGATTGTTTGCGAATGGCGCGATCCCGAACCAGATACGTTTTGGCACTCACTTAAGCTACGTCATTCCCGCACTGAATAAAGTAAACTTTTGTTCACAGTAGATACATTTCATCCAATGAACCACGCGGTATACGCGATATTTTAAGGTGATGCCGGCGATTGCACCCGATCCGCGAATTCGTCCGCTCATGTCGCGACCCACCACTCGACTACTCCGTCCTCACACACACAAGAGTCCCAGCATGCTCCGCTCTGATTGTTATTTGTTTACAAAATTGTGACTATTGAAGACAACCACACTGTGAAGAAGAATTGGTCGACACACTTTCCAGTTATCGGATACCTTGTCATTGACCGTACTAGTAAATCACAGAAACCTCCTTCATCGAAGTCTGTTTGTGTTCATGAATGTGGTGAATAATAGATGTCAAAACTAAGTTACTTTCCCAATTTCATAATCCTTTTTCTAACGCATAATCGACGCTCCTCATAACTTTAAAAATGTGTAATATTCAGTTATCGTGGTAACAGCTACCCAACAATCTTGATTAAAATGAGACCATAGTTAACTAAGCTTATAGCAAAATGCCTTACCAAACCTTAATCTAGCACACTAAAACGCAGTATAATATTGTGCAAAATCCGCGATAAAACGCCTCAGACTACGTGGCCATCCCGTGCGGCCAAGAATTTCTTACCTAGCCAGTAACCTTTGAGCTCTTTGACTGGTCGTACCGTCTAATGAGTACTCCATTATGACAAAACATTATGCTAATACACTGTAATTCACTGGAGGCCGGGGTGAGGTTAACTTGTAATGGCTAAGGTATGAGTCCGATTCCAGCTGGGAGTAACAGTTTTAACGGCCACAAAAATACCATCTGCACCTCCAGTAACGCTAAGTAAAGAACGCAGGATTCTGCCTTGTTTCAAATCAACATTGCACATGTTCATGCGCTACTAAGGTAAACAAAGTTTTCGCAAATACCAAACCCTTCCATATCTCTACGACTGTGAGATCCTAACTGCCGGCCGCGGTGGCCGAGGAGACTGAGGCGCTTCAGTCACGGTCTGCACGGCCACTACGGTCGGGGGTTCGAATCCCCCCTCGGGCATGGATATTTGTGCCGTCCTAGTTCGTAAGTAGTTCATAAGTAGTTTGTAAGTTTAGGGACTGATGACCCCGTAGTTAAGTCCCATAGACTGTACAAACATTTGAACATTTGAGATCCTAACTACTTGTGAACGACAATGTGATAGTTGACGCCTGATCGTGTCAGGTCAAGAGTGACAGTATGTGACAGGTAGGAGACCCCGGAAGAAACAGTAAATATATCAGCAGTTTTCCTTCCTATTATACAATAGCAAATGGTGCCAGTTTCGAGTCCCTGCCGGAAAATAATTTATTGTATCGTCGTTTCAGGTGCTAGTATAACGCTATTTGTGAACATATTTAATATCTGACACCTGATTGTGCTTCGTTAACAAATCATTAGTATACTGCATTCTATTCCACAACTTTTGGTGAAGGACATCTATGAATTGCATAATATTACATATCTTCAGCGGTTACATCTCATCAACAATATGAGCTCCATGCAATTCCTGGTGCAGTGCTAAGATTATCATTAATTTCTGAGTTCAGAAATCGGTCTTGGAAACCGATACTGATGAAAACGCCAGTGTTTTACGTCTATTTATGCCTAGAGATCACGCACTTAAACGTGGCCCCTGAGCGGAGAATGTTGGGAGCTGAAGCTTGCATTCGGCTCGTAGCGCTATGGCTGTTAGAAAAAGCCCCGCTTCTTTCCCCCAGTGCCGGCAGCTTACGGCGTATAGATTACAGGTTTTAAAAGAAACAATATGTAAGGTGTTAAGGCGTTACAGATGGAACACGAAGTTAAGTATCACTTTAATGTTTGAGTAATAGAAAAGTGGAACGTATATCTGCGAAATATTAATATTTTAAAGGGACTTATTAAGCGGGTGTAGCAACGCTTTCTGCCTCTTTTTATTTTAGTAACTGAATAACAATCAGAATTAACATCCTTCATGTCACTCAATAGGACAGCCTTCTTGTTTCTAAAAGAAGTCGTTGGGACTATTTTTGGCAAATAAGAAAGTGGAATACAATAATCAATACCAAGCACAAACCAACAATATATTGATGAGGTCTACGGTGTACAATACTGTTACCGGGTAAGGTTGGTAGAGAGCATACAAATTCTGTAGACACACGAACTCAACCGACTTCCGCCGATCAGAGAGGGGCCACGAAAAAGTGCGTGACCTGTAATCGCATCTCGATCAGGCACACAACTGTTGTTTGCTTAAAAGTGCGTTCAGATTCAGATCACGAACGAAAACATATCATGTCATTAAACAAATGTGATAACATATCTGACTTTTCACTTATTGCAACGAAATTGTCTCATATCTAATGACGTGTATTCTAATACCTGTTGTACGAAAGTATTGGTTTGCACCTTGCCTTAATGCCACAAGGAGAAATAGGAGACTTGCTTAATATTTATTGAGGGTAGGTAATAACTGTATTGTGGAATGATTTGACAACCTACGGCACAGCTATGCTCTAGTGATTGCATAGCGTTAGGTGCGGTCTCGACATTGGAATTCAAGGGTGATAAACTTTTTTTGCTGTCAAGTGTACATTTGCGCACCTCCATTGTAGCCATTTTTTTGGGGTGTTTCCTGTTCATCAAGATAAGCTGGTTTAACTCAACTATTCACGGTCCAGTAGTGATTATCACTATATAACTTATACGCCCTCCAGTTCAGAGTGAGGTTAGTCATTACGGACCCCAACGTTACCGAAGCTTTGCCGACTGCATCGCATCATTTTTAGTCATCAATATACGCTTTTGCATTGTAATTTACTATCCTTTGTATAAAGGCTAGTCTGAGAGCACGTATAATATTAGGATTATTATAAATTTTGAATCCACTTGTATAATGTGCCACTTTTTAATCCAATAAATGAATTTGGCTTGACCTTTGTTTAATCGTTCCCCGTGACATTTAAGAGTTATCTGTTTTCATCTTTTGTATGCATCTTAATATTTAAGCCAGAAGCTGTTGGTCATCTGCTACCTTAAAGACGCTCAATACTTTTTTATAGGGGGTACACCGTGATAGGAAGCTACAACTCAGGGATCATAATTTTATTGTTCTGCATCCTTTCATTATCAAACAGGTCCCCCAATAAATTGTTGATGAGCGAGGTGAATTTCAATCGTTAGGAAACTATTGGCAGACGCTGGAAGAGAGATGTTCTGTTTCGTGTTTTGCGCTGTTGTCAAAGTTCCAAGACCAACCGTTTCATTAAGGGACACCTATAAGAGTTGCAAAACATGTTTGGGTGTTAAAACCAAACAAGGTGTCTTGCGCAAGGTGGATTTAACGACACGTATAAAATACATACTACCCGGCCATAATTACGCGCCGAACGTGCAAACAAAAGCGATAACTTATAGAAGCACAGCAGCAATATCGTCCATAAATGCACTACAATATGAAATAAGCATTATATAAAACATAAAATAGTTCTGAATGTAACTTACAAAAATTAATCCAAACACCCTATATCACAAAGTACATTATTACAATTCCTTATTACCGATTTCAACATTGTTTTGTAGCTTAAAAAAATTAAATGTGGACATGTTAATATTGTAAGTTTTGGTTCATTTTTCTTCTTTGTCAGATATCTGAAGATGCCCTAACTGGGCGAAACGCGTCATTTAAATAAAACTTTTGCAAACAACATATTCTTCTTTTCAACAATTCGACTTAACATGGTTGCTGTGTCATAACAGGTAAAAATGGAATGGGAAGACTTTTACAATAGAATAACACTGGAGAAATGCTACAGTCTTACTGCCTACCCAACAACTGCGTCCAATTCATTCCCTTGGACTCTGGTAACTGGTGTCTTGTTTTTGTACAAGTTATAAATAACGTTCCACTCTTTGTATTGTACCCTTGCTGACTTTAGATTTTGAAATAGAGTATTCCAATCTACGTTATACACATACATGTGGCGTCTGTTCCGTAAGAACACACGCCACTTCTGATCCTGCAGTTGTTATTCTTTCCTGTTCACAGAATATATGATATCAACTGCGAATAGGCAAAGCTGAAAATGTGTACCCAGGCGGGATTCGAAAAGGGGTCTCTAGCTTTCTAGGCAGTTGCGCTGATCCCTAACCCACTGGGGACACAGTGATCATCACACCTGCAAGATCTACCTAAGCACGCCTCCAGTCAGATACGAACTCCAAGCTTTACCCTGCCTGTAGTACTCGTAATTTTGAAACTATTTCCCTTAAGAGTAAGGGCCTCAAACGTGCCCAACTCTCCCCCCTAACGAAAGGATCATTGCCCGACAGTGGGATATAATGGGTATGGGTGGGCAAGTTTGGGGCCCTTACTCTTACGGGAATTAGTTTCAAAATTACTAGTATGAGTACTATAGGCAGGGTAAAGCTGGGAATTTTATCTGACTGGAGGCGTGCTTAGGTAGTCCTTGCAGGTGCGGTGATCACTGTGTCCCCAGTGGTGTAGTGGTCAGTGAACCTGCCAAGGAAACAGGAGACCCGGGTTCGAATCCCTGTTGAGTACATATTTTCAGCTTTGCCTATTCGCAGTTGATAACATATTTTCTGTAAATGCCAATCCACACTGTTAAAAGCTTTCTTCAAATCTATAAGAGCAAGAAATGTACGTTTGCCTTTCCTTAATACATCTTCTAAGATAAGTCGTTAGGTATTAGCTCACTAGTACCTAGATTTCTATTGAATACAAACTGATATTCCCTGAGGCCAGATGCTACCAGCTTTTACATCCTTCTGCAAATAAGTCGTGTTAAAATTTTGGAACAATGATTTAGTAAACAATATAATGAGGTATTCACTCATACATCTGAAGAATAGCAATAATTGCCTTATTCAGAGTAATACTTCTAACAGTTATTGTGATGTATAGAATACCCAAATATAGAATGGGTAGTTTGCAACTCATCACAAAGACATATATCTAGCCGCGGCAGGCACATAAAAAAAACACATACACACATAACTTCACCTTTCGGCCACAGCTTTAATCAGAAAAACACACATACTTTCATTCGTACAATCACATAGGCACACTTCACGGATGTGTGCCGATTGTGTTGTCACTTTTTATGAGTGTTTCTTTTATGCACCTATTGCGGCTCGACGTTCATCTTTGCCGCGAATTTCAAACTATCTTAACTGGACTTTCCATGATTTAATATACTTTGGAAATCAATACGGGGAAAGTAGGAGGATAAGTCAAAAATTATCTGCAGTTTATTAACATAAAGCTTGGGGTATACATTGCGCATCATATTTCCACGTAATCTCCCTCTTTTTCAATGCACTTGGCCGAACGGTCAACGAGCTTATGTATTCCTTCGAAACTAAAGGTTTTCGGTTGGTCATGAGAACACTTTTGTACCTCATTTCGCACGTCCACATCTGAGGCAAATCGCTGAGCACGCAAAAACTCTTGAGTGGCCCAAACAAGTGAAAGTCACTTGCAGCAAAGTGTGGGATATAAGAATTAGTGTGTTCAAATACCTCAAATTTCAACTTGTACATGACTTCAATAGTGTGATGGGCCGTGTGTGGCCATGTATTGTCATAGAACAACAAAACCTTCTACGACAGTAAACCTCGGCGTTGGGTGCGAATTGTCAATTTCATCTTCTTTTCCGAAAATTCACTATACGTCGCACTGTTGATAGTTGATCCCCATTCTGTAAACTCTGCCAGTATGGTCGCCTGTCAGACACAAAACCTTTCCCGTGGATGGCCCCCTATCGAATTTTCTCCTCTTTGGCGATCCAGGGTGTTTTCACTCTATATTCCGGCGCTTTGACTCAGGCTCGTAGTGCTGCAACCATATTTCATCTCCGGTGACAATTCTGCAAAAACATGCATCATCACCTTCGTTGTTCAAGCGAGTAAGAGTTGACAGACCGTAAGGGTATGGCCATGTTGAACAGCTCCCCGCTAGCAGCTCGGCCGCTTAACCTGCAGCGGTCGCCACGCGCGCGCTGCAACGGCGCGATGGCAGCTGGTGGCGGCCACAGTGCGCAGCCAACCGCGCGCCGGCTGACGCCAATACATGACCAAAATTACTTTTCGATTTTCTTGATGAAAAAAAATACTGCATCTGTATGAAACAAAGCTACATCGCACTCTGGTATCAGTTTTTCGATAAAAATTCTCCTGTAAAAAAATAAAAACCACCTCTTCCGGTTTTTTGCGTTTTCCTTGACGTAGAATACTTCTCACTCGATTCTGAGGAAACTAATTGTCGTACATCACCGAGTTTTGCACATCTTGCAGGCTAATATAACAGCTTCATAACGGATTGTCTGTTTTTTCGATATTCGCCATAGTTATTACGATTCTTAATTTCCAGTTAACCTATCGCATAACATTTGAAGCTTTTGCAGTGAAAAATATAGTCGCTGACTACTTTTCGTTTGGTTAACTTTAGGTTATACATTACTGAGTACGAAATGTAGCCAACATTGTGAAATTGTTTTTAAAGCTGAAAAGAAAGCGATACAACGCTCCAATATAGCGAAAAGGGTGTTGAAATTTGAGAGCGCTAGCGCCGCGCGCTCTCCTTCGGCACGCCATGTGCACAACTACTGAGCCTCTAGCCTGCAGCTCGGTCAACCTTCGTAATAAAGCACATGCCCGAGCCAACAGAAAATGACTTTAATAAATCGCGAAGTTTATCTGAGACAGATGGCAATTCTTTAACTCGTTTTAAAATATTGATGGCATACAATCTCGGATAAAAAAAAGGACAGTAAATCTCGTTCTATGTATTGTAGTTACAAATATTGGATTGCTAGCTTCCACTGACGGAAAATTGCAAGTTCATAATGGGGACTGTAGGGTTCTAAGGAAAAGAGAATGCTAGTGTTTTTGTTGAATGCCAGTTCTAACATGCAATAGAAATGGGAAGACTAAAATTACCAGAAGAATTTTTGACAGGATCCAATAGCAGGCGTCCAAATGTTATCCAAGGCGCTGCAGCATTTCCCCTCTGAATCAATATTTAATTAGACTTTGTCCACAAAGAACAACAGCAGGGGACACTAAAGATGTTTACAACGGCTCTGTTAAGCTGGCATATGCTGTTCGTATGTGCAGCTTAAGTGCATCTTCTTTCTATTTGAGTTTAATCCAAGTAAATCAGTGGCGCTATAATGAAACTGTTGTTATAACTTGGCACCATCCACGGATGATGATAACGAAAAAAAAAAAACCGTTTTGATCGCAAATTGCATAAAATGCGAAAACTGGACTTACTAGTTGCTGGCATGGGGTAGTAACCGTTAGATCAAGACAGGGAACAATTGCTGCTGTCCTTTAATCTCAATACACATACAATGTAACTATATAAGGCTTTCCATGGTGTGGCTCATACAGCAACAAGTCAAATTTTAATTTCAATTAAAAACAGTTTTGGTTGCAATGTGGTTTTATTAATTATCAATGACGCGTTTCGCCCTCACATCAGGGTATCATCACATTATCTGCATGGTAATTAATAACATCACTTTGCAACCGAGACCGTTTTTACTTGAAATTACATTGTAACTAACACAGTGTGTGTATTTTGAGTTTATAGTACGGCAGCAGTTACAATGATTTCACTATCAAGGTTCCTAATCACATATCGACATTTTACACCGTTCACGAACAAAAAAAATGGTAATGTAAATTGACATGGAATGGCAGCAAATTAATTATGAAAGAAGTAGCCTCATGTTATTGGCTCACAAAAAAGCCAATTTCACGTGCAATCTTTAGCAAAGAAGTAACCATTTCATTTTCTCAGCTAAATAACCTAACTACACGTAATTTATCATGAATGTGTAGTACTGGTCTTCTTGCATAAATATGAACAATTATATGCAATTAAAGACATTGCAAAACCGGTTGTGCGAGTCTACAAAAGTTCAATAAAATTCAGCTACAGTGAATTAACAGCCTTTCATTCAACATTTGAGATAAACGCGTCTTTATCAGCTCCTATTAAACGCGACGCGCAGCGCACAGCGTTGAAACCTCGGCACCCGCGAGCTGAGAGCGGAACAAGAAACATAAATTCTTTCTTGCACGCGCCTGTGAAAGCGATGTGAGCGAGCTGAGGCGGCCGCGCGGGTGCACTATGGCCACCCCAATGGGATAACCCACTGTGTTTTCCAGGCGCCTCCCTGCCGCCGAGGAGCAGGAAGCGTGGAGCGGCCCACTATGGCCGAACTCTAACACGCGTGAGCTTGTGGTAGTCGGTGAGCTTTCTTTGTTCCCACCGTGCACGAACCTTATGGAAACCGGACTGGTCGTGGATGACATGACCGGCGGAGCGATGCCTGATGTTCAAAGCGACGTTACCTCATCGGTAGTGATTCGCCTTTTCAACAAACCATCTCTCGAGCTTGCTGAATGTTGACTGTAGTGGAGTCGATGGCCGTCATTGTCCCTCTTCATGCGTACTAGTTGTTCGACCACTTTTAAACATATCGATCCACAAAAGCACAGTTTTACGTGATAGTGCACTTCTCCTATTTTGCGACAGTCTGCGATGAGTTTGTGCCCCTTTGATAGCCTCCGACCAGAGGAGTCGTATCACCGGTCGTTGCTCCTTGCACCTCTAATGGAGCAGCTACGATATATCTGCAACAGAATGAAGGGCGGTGACGGAAGTTAGATCAAAATGGCTCAGCATTGCCACAACGGTATAATGACTTGTGCGAGGACAGATGACAACATGAGCAATGTAACAGGCATTATGGCAAAAGTGTAGATAATCTTCGACTTGCTCTCGTACTTCACTGTATCTTCCTGAATAAAGTCCTGAATTCACTCAGTATTGTACAAAAAAGAGTTCACCTGCGGATTAACTGGGTACTTTTGTTTAGAATAACAGGCAGTATAATATCACTCGTGCTTTTCATTCCCCAACAACGACGTGCTGGAAATCCTGACCGACCGCGACTGTAGCCGACGCTCGCATCCCATATTACCTGGTACTGTTAACTGTCGCGTCACATTACAACACAGCGAGACTCGTTATAATTCATAGCTTCTGTAACGCATATATGCATAAATTAGCATAAATACATTCACCTACGTTTAGTCCGCCCGGTCGCTCGGCAGCAGTTAGCGGGAAAATATCCCTACGATTACAACACACTCCATGTTGAAAAGCGTTATTGACGGTTGGACCAGGCGTACCGTCACAAGTTGTGATACCTATGATTGGCTGTCGTCATACAGGAGGAACTACTTTAGTTAATACAGAATTCCGATTGTTGGATTTGTTGCACAAGAAAAGTCAGTGAAACTCGTTCTAAATAAATCATATGACATGGCTTGTTCAGCTCCAGGAAATCTGGGACAAGAAAAGCTTATATTTACGTCTTTATAGTATTGACTATAGTGGACGTTTGAGGTTAAGATTAACAAGGTAATTTTCCAGCCAGAATATTCAGCGCAGATGTAGGTGGAATCTGCTAGTAAATTATGTACACGTGTAATCTAGGAAAACAATAAGACTTAAATGTAGATTAGTTTTTTAGTGCCTTGTGCGCCTGATTGTCACAGATCAAATATTTTTGAGGCATTATCGGCATTGACGGTTATGTCAGCACGTTTCTCGCTGCACTGTCGCGGATGCAGTCGGGGCGTTCCACTGTGGTAACACAATGTCACCTCAGCATAGCGTCAGAACTGTAATCATTGTCAAGAGTTCCATTTCACCAAAATAAATTAGAATTGCTGACAATTGTTTCAATAGATTTTTTTCTTTCCATAACTAGTTTCAGAACCACTGCAGGTTCATCATCAGTAGAGATGTTACAGGAACTTTATATTTCCTTGTACCAAGTGCAGTTGGACGCTGTAATGGCATTTCTGAAAAAAGACTGAACTTCAGTGAGCGCGTGCGAGTGGCCGAGCGCTCTAAGGCTCCTCCCTTGCACATAGGTGTGTGTGTGTTGTCCTTAGCGCCGGCCGCGGTGGCCGAGGGGACTGAGGCGCTCCAGTCACGGTCTGCACGGCCACTACGGTTGGTGGATATATAAGGTAGTTGATAAGTAGTTTGTAAGTTTAGGGACTGATGACCCCCGAAGTTACGTCCCATAAGCTTAACGAACATTCGCAGTGTCTTAACTACACTTGGTTCAGGAAAATATGTTACTGTGGCATCTCCTCACGTGATGAGCCTCAAGTGGCTTGAAAACAAGTTATGGAAGAATTAAAAACATCCATGAATGAATCTGATTGCATATTTATACCAAAGTAAATCGCAAATATACACATCACTCACGGATCGTGATCCGAGATGGATACTTTGAAAACTTAGAATCACATAATACTCCAATTCGTTAAACTGTTACACTAAGGTCATCCGTATCCGCATTGTATACACAATGTAAAAATATTAAATCGAAACTTTCAATTGGACGTCTGACTGGACGAATCAGTTTATTTCGTAGACAGCACAAAGTACATCACTGTTACTTGGTTGCATTCCTGGCGTTAAAACAAATGGCTCATATTTTTTAAGTGTTTGTAAACCTATGGGACTTACAAACTACTTAAACTAAGTAAATTAACCTAAGGGGAAACACACTCACCATTGCCGGAGGGAGGTTTCGAACCTCCGACGGCGACCAGCCGCGCGCGCGCTCTGCAGCAAGGCGACTCCACAGTGGCTAAATGAATTACGAACTAGGCATGGACCCTTTATCACAAGAATTGGTAGTTTCCACAAAAAAATATTGGTAGGTGTGATGGTGAGTTACTGGTTGGTGGCCGACAAGATATTTGTTATAGCGTATGTCAGAAGTGTTTTGTCGGTGCCCAAGCGTTAAGTTTAGAAATACCTTTTTATATGTAGACACTCCAATGCAGATGTTTGACCAGAGATTTTTACCACTTGGTGAAGCGCTGTGTAGACGACACCAAACTCCGAAAAATGCTATAACTTGATTTATAACTGTGTGTTTACTTAAGGCTCCGAGTAACGCATGTAGCTACATGCCACATATACTACTGGGTTCTATTTAATGTTTCTTGCTACCAGTCATACAGCGAACGGCGTCGATAGAGATAATACGTTGATAGCGAGTTTGATAAAAGTAATTGGATAATTTTTGTAAGTTATCTGCCTCTCTCACATTTTCTTTTACACTTTCCCCCGGAGGTGCCACCACCACACTCGTACCAATGTCGCAAGACTTAATTACGTAGCAGTGCATGTGAGGGCCGTAGAATTACATGCATCGTCAGTGCGCGCAGTTAAAATTTCTGTTCACTAACCTGGCTTCTTCTTATACGTTGTTGCCCCCACGCAAAAGCAGCGTACAGGTCGTTGATCCTTTTATCTTCGAGTGAAGTGCTGTGGAACTTTTTGTGTCCCAACTTCGTCGCCGCTTTTGTGTCCCAGCCTCGTCGTAGGTGTCGGTGGCCGAGTGGAATGAGACCGACACAGGAATAAAGATAGCACGCTGGTGCAGGTACGGAGGGGAGCAGCCAGAAACTATAAACACTAGAGTAAATTAGAAAGAGGTATATATTGCACAGAATGTAACAATACTTAACTTTTACATAGTACTGCAGAATGTTGATACATAGTTGTTAGAGGCCTGCCTAGTGCCTGTACAATAGCAAAGTCTTCACTGGTGCCTATCTGATTACGAAGGTCCTAACTGGTTGCTAACTCAGTCCCAAGTGAACGATGTCGTTCAGTGGTGGCCACGAGCGGAGTTGCAGCAGAGGGCGCTCGTGGCTGTCGTCGTAAGAACGCCGCGCCGTGCGTGCATGGCGGCGCGCGGCGAAAGTAGGTGGCGCGCACTTTGTACTTGTGCGACACCACAGAACTATTAAAACTGTGGCTACTTTTCAAATAATCAGGGATGCCAGTTGTTTCGTTTTATTTATTTATATGTCGTGAGACAACAAGCGACATATGCAGTACTGTCCATGATCCTAGTGCACTTGAATTCTAATAGTGGAAAAATATTATTTTGAATTGCCTGGCAGACTATTTCTAGAGCGCGAGTGTCATAGTTGTTAACGTGAGAGCCATCTGTGCTGGACTGCCTGCAACTCGGCAGTGCTCGAGCGCGTATCACCAATTTTTGTGCGAAAAGTACTTTATAGAATTTCTACATTCAGTAGTGTTTTTTTACATAAACGAAACATACCATAGTGAAGCATCACGTAAACACAGTAATTACACAAAATCACTTTAAGTTTTTTACAGTAGTTTATCTAGTATTATCTGGGCGGGGGCGTTACTGGTAGGACGGGCGTCGTAGCTGAGGCTGGGATCGAGACGCCGTCCGCGCCCCGGCATCCGCCTTGCGATCCTCCAGGAAACCCGGCGAAACCTGAGGAAGGGCGCACACCCCCGCCCAGAGGGAGCAGGTCATCTGAGGTGCGTGGCCCAAGCTGGGGGGGGGGGGGCGCACGGTCCCGGAGTCCCTCTCGGTGACGCTGTCATCTGCGGCGGCGACAGCGGCGGCGTCGCGTCGATCTCCATCGGGACGACCTCGTAGTCCGGTGACGCTGGACCCGTTGACGAACGATGTGTTTGTGCTCCCTGGCGGTGAACTGGGTCTGGAATCAAGACACCAGAGACAGGTGCAGGCGCAATTGGTTTGCGTGGCGCCGCAGCTCCGACCCTGTGGAACAACGTACAACATACATATTGCGACCGAGCACGCGCTGAATGATGCCTGGCAACCATGTCTTCTTGTTGCCAGCAAACACCCTGTACAGCACCGGCGTGGAAACCTGGAAACGCGAAGCGCCATACGAACCGACTCGGTGCGTGGGAGGCTGCAGCAGGTGAAGGAGAGTGCGGTGACGGCGGCCGTGTAGCAGCTCGGCAAGAGACGGGCCGTCACGTGGCATGCACCGATACGTAGACAGGAAAATTTGAAGAGCTTGCTGCCTTGAGTGCTGACCTTTCATCTTTTCCATGTGAGACTTGAACGTTCGAACGAAACGTTCTGCTTCACCATTGGACTGAGGGTGAAAAGGTGCAGTGGTAATATGCTGAATGCCATTCACACAACAAAACTGTTGAAATTCCGCACTAACAAACTGAGGTCCATTGTCACTGACGATAGTTTCAGGCAAACCTTCGATGCAAAACACTGATGTTAAGGCACTGATTGTACTAGAAGCTGTCGTTGAGTTCATGGCAATCACAAAAGGAAACTTGCTGAAAGCGTCTACAACAATTAACCAGCGCGTATTCCAGAAAGGTCCGGCAAAGTCAATATGTAAACGTTGCCATGGTCCCTTGGGGCGTGGCCAGTCTGAGAAAGGTTGCGGAGGAGCCGCCTGATGCTCCGCACAAACCGTACACTGTGACGTCATGCTCTCTATCTGAGCGTCCATACCAACCCAGGTACAATGACGTCTGGCCAATTGCTTTGTCCTAACAATACCCCAATGTCCTTGATGCAGGAGGCGTAACACTTCACGTTGCAGGGAACGAGGAACAATCACTCTTGTTTGGTCGTTGTCCGTATGTAACAACAGAACACCCTGACTTAAAGATAATGCATGACGTTGTGCAAAATAACGTCGAACCAGACGCCGATCAATGTCTTTGGCTCTGGCAGGCCATCCTGAGCGAACAAAACGTGCTACCACACTTAGGTCTGCATCCGCAGCTTTTTCCTGTGCAACCCGACGAGAGTTCAAAGGGAATCAAACATGCATCACGGAGTAGTGCAGACTTTAGTTTGTCAAAAGCAACTTGGCAATCTTTGGACCATACAAAAGGAACATTCTTCCTACGGAAGCGATGCAGTGGAGCTGCAATCTGAGACGCATTGGGAATAAACCTGAAATAATAGTTAAGCTTTCCCATTACTGATTGCAATTCATGCACATTCCTAGGAGGAGGCAAGTCTTTGATTGCTCGAAGATGTTGACTGTAAGGGATGGATTCCTTGGGCATTAATCACATGGCCTAGGTACTCTATGTCAGTTTGAAAAAAAAAAAAACTGAACACTTTGCTTTATTACAACGTAGACCTGCTGCAGTCAAATCTTTGAAAAGGCACTCCAGGTTTGATAAATGTTCTTCAACTGTACGTCCGGATACCACAATATCATCTAAGTAGTTCGAGCAACACGGTACAGAAACTGTCAGCTGTTCCAAAAAACGCTGAAAAATAGCGGGGGCGGAAGAACTGCCAAAGGGTAGGCGTTGAAATTGAAAAAGGCCCATGTGTGTATTAATGCCGAAAAATTTTTTTGACTCGTCATCAAGCGGAATTTGTAAGTATGCCTCTGCTAAATCAATCTTAGAAAAGAAGCGAGACTGTCCTAATTTGTCCATAAGTTCCTCAGGTCTGGGCAGGGGGTGTCAACAATTGTTTGACTGTTCACTGTTGATTTAAAGTCCGCACAGAGACGAAGTTTTCCTGATGGCTTGGGTATAATTACTATAGGCGAGGCTCACTGACTCGCAGAAACAGGAGAAATCACCCCACTATCTTGCCAACGTTTAAGTTCTTCGGCAACCTCATCACGAATTGCGATAGGCACTGGTCTAGCTTTACGAAATTTTGGAGCTGCAGATTCTTTTAAAGTTACATGTGCCACGAAGTCTTTTGCGCAACCTAGTTCCGGCGAAAACAAGGCACTGTATTTTTCACACAATGCATTAATTTTGTCCTGAGGCACTACTGACGAAATTTGAAGCACATCTCTTTGAATTGATAAACCAAACAAGTCAAAAGCATCTAGTCCAAAAATGTTCTGTGTAGATTTGGCCTGAAGAACTACAAAAGTAACTGATTTTGTAACACCTTGAAAAGAGGCAGGCAGGCTACACGTTCCTAGCACGGGAATATTTTGACCTGTGTACGTTGTTAGCACTTGCTGTGACGGCAACAATTTTGGCGAACCCAGAAGTTCATAAGTATCTTTATTTATTAATGTGACAGCGGAACCAGTATCAAGCTGAAATTGCACCGTCTTATTTCCTATGAAGAGAGTCACAAACAGTTTTTGCTTGCGGCGCTCGACAGGTGCGCGAATGTGGGCAACGTCTGCTACGGTTTGTTTACTGCGCTTGCGCGGGCCGCGTAGTGAAGTAAGCGGCGCAGACTCGGCACGCAGCGGATTAACAACACTGTCACTAGATGGCACTACCGCCGGATCGGCGTCCGCGCAAGCATGCGAAGCTACTCCAGATGTACTAACTACTGCACTACACTTTTGAGTAGCTACTTGATGTCTACTGTCACTAGCTACACAGTACTGGGCACTATTACAAGGAGCAGTTGCAGAAGGCACTATTTTCACTACAGGAATGCACTGTTCATTGTCACTTTGCTTGTTCCGAACCCTTTTCCGTTGCACTGTTTTACGCGCTCGTCGGCGCTTGCTACGTGGTGCACTATATAGTTTTGCAATAGGTGCAGAAGAATGCATCCACCGGCCTAGAGTCGCAAGTCTCTAGGCGATCGACAAAAGGCGATACGTTATATCGTTCTTTTCTCGATTTTAGGGCCAGTCGTCGAGACGCCGCCGTCCCAGCCAGCCAGCCGCCGCCAGCCGCAGCCGCAGCCGCAGCCGCCGCCAGCCGCCAGCCGCAGTCGTCGTCGCCGCCAGCCGCCGCCGCCGCCAGCTCGCAGCAGCAGCAGCAGCAGCAGCAGCCGCCGCCGAGCAGTCGTCGCCAGCCCGCAGTCGCCGCCAGGCGTCTGCAGAGCCGCTGTCGCCTCCTCGAGCCTGTGCCGCCGCCCAGCAGCCGTCGCCAGCCAGCCGTCGCCGCCGGGTGTCTGCAACGTCCTGTCGTCCCATCGAGCCTGCCGCCGCCGCCGCCGCCGCCGCCGCCGCCGCCGCCGCCGCCTCCACTCCGAGCCTGCCGTCTTTCATCGCCACCACCGCCTCTTCGTCTTCAGTGTCTTCGCCATCGTCATCATCCTCGTCGCCGCTCAGTCATCCCGGTAATATGTCTCACTCACCTGCTACAACCACATCCATCCACTACACCTCCCCGTCCCAGGCCTCCACCACCACCACCACCACCACCACCACCACCTGGAGTTCCACTTCCCTCCCCCAATCGGCAATTCCCCTGTCGGTCTTAATGTCCTTTTCCTCCGCTTCCCACGTCCCTCCTCCTCCTCCTCCTCCTGTCTACACGCCGCTGACTTCGCCTCATGAGTTTCCTCCGTTACCGCCTGCCCGAATTGAACATCGCCGTGCCACGGTGGCTGACACGCCACAGTCGCCCCCGCCGTCCTTCCTGCCCCCACACCAACCTACGATTATCCCCCTCAACCCAGTCTCCGTTTCTCCTGCCCCTCCCTCCACCGCCTCTGCATCCTCCTCCACGGGTGCCAAGCCCAAAAAGTCATCCAAACGTGGGAGCGCGGACCCCACTCCAACTTTGCCCAAAAAGGCTCCTCCCCCTCCTCCCCCTCCTTCTCCGCCTCCATCCAACCACATGGACACTGCCCCCATTCCTGCTCCCGTGCAGCCTGACCTATACTCCTATGTCCTTTCCCGCCCCGACGCCCGTTTTCTTGACTACAAGACCCTCTCCATTGAACTTCGTAAATACTACCCCGACGTCCCCCTGACTCAGATCATCCCCGGCCGAGACTCCGTCCTCCTCAAATCCCCCAGCCCCACCCTACACACTGACATCCTCCACCGCCTCCCCCGCATCCACTTTGGTCCCCATGCCACTCTCACCCCTTACTACACCGCCACCTCAGCTCGCCAACCGCCTCCTTCCCGCCGCCCACCCACCCTCACCGCCGTGATCACGAAGCTCAGCCCTCTGATCACGGAGGAAGAGGTGTTGGGTCAGCTCAACTCCATGCCCGATGTCACCATCCGCTCCGCCAAGCGTATCTTCAATGCCACTGGCCCGACATACCTGATGCGGATATTCACAGAGTCCGCATCGTCCCTTGATCACCTTTTCCTCCAGGGGGCCCTAATTTACGACCGCCGCCACAAGGTGGAGCCCTCCCGTTCCCCACCTCAGTCATACCGCTGTGCCAGGTGCCTTGTGTACAACGACCACCTGACACAGAATTGCCGCAACCCCCCCACATGTCCTCACTGCAAGTCCCCTCACCTGCACAAGCACTGTCCTAACCTTGCCTCCCCTCCTACCTGCAACACCTGTGGCGGACCCCATCCCACCTACTCCTACAAATGTAAGTCCGTCCCAGCCCCCACCGTCCCCGAACTCACCGTCCCCATTCGCCCCGTCGACCCACCCATGCACCCCAACAACTCCTTGCTCCCTCCCCCCACTGCCGAGGACGTCATCTGGTTTGTAACCACGGTCCTCGCCAACATCCATCCTTTTCAACGCCCGCACACCCTCCAGCAGATTGCACTGGCCGCACGGTCAGTGTTCCATCTAGAAACCTTTGCCACTTTCTCCTGCGCCCACTCCCACTTCGCTTTTTCCCGCCTCGAAACACAAGTCTAAGCCCGCCCGCTCCCCCTTCTTCCATTCCTCCTCCCGTACCCCCCCCCACCATCACCATGGCAGGCTCATCATACACCTTTCTATACCATAATGTCCGGTCTCTCCCAGCCAACAAGCACCTCTTCATGCATACCCTTTTCCATCACCGCGTGGACGCCTTCCTCCTGAATGAAACCTTCCTCCAACCCCGTCGTCCCGTCAGTACCGCTCCTTACCTCCTTCATCGCACTGATGGTCCCCCTCCCTTGGCCAAAGGCGGAGTGGCGATCGGCCATCTCCGTCACCACCCCGTCCGGCTACACCCGCTCCTCAATGATCCTACAGAACATTTAATCCTCAGTCTCTTCCTCCTATCCCTCACCGTCACCCTCGCCACCATCTACGTCCGCAGCACCTCTCCTCTCCCATATGACTTCCTCTCTCACGTTGACCGCACCTACACGACCTATGTGGTCGCCGCAGACCTAAACCTGTCTTCCCGTCCGCCTGCTGAACTCCGGCGGTGGCATCAGTTTGTCACCACCTCGCTCCGGGGCGGAATCCTGCCCCTCCCTCGCCCGACTCGCCCCGAAAGCAATACCACCCCTGACGTCGTCTTGGCGTCTCCCAACCTCCTTGGGCGTATCACGGCAGACGTCCTTGACCTTATAGGCAGTGACCACGCCCCTGTCCTACTCACCCTTGACCACCGCCCCCGCCCTGCCCGAGCTCCTCGTCCTAGACCTCCTCCCAAACTCATTCATGACTACTCCCGTGCCGACTGGAATGCCTACGGTCGCTCCATAGATACCTCGGTCGAAAGCCACCCCCTTCCCCTCCGCACACCCGAAGATATCGAACACGCCTCCACCTTTCTCCAGCAAAGCCTTGCTAACGCGGTTGAAGCCCACATCCCTACCAAAGCAATATACCCGCACAGTCCTACCCTGCCTCCACAGGCTGTCCTCCTCCTCCGAGAATCCCGACGCCTCTACCGCTCGTACCTCCGTACCCGGGACCGGGACACACTCATACGCCACCGGCAAATCCAACGTCACATTAGAATCCTTTTGTCCGCGAAAAACCGCCGGGACTGGCGGCAGACATGCACCCGCCTTAACGCCACTCTCCCCATCAACTCCTCAAAGTACTGGAAGGCCTTCAATCGCCTTACTGGCCGTCACTCCTCCCCCTACTACCCGCTTCTCCATGATAACCGTCCCTTTCCCGACAATGCCAGTAAGGCGGAACACTTTGCCTCCCACCTTTCCGACATCTTCTCCCTTCCTGATAATCCTCATTTTGATTACTCCCTCTTTCCCGATGTCCATGAGCGTACCGACACCTCTTCTCCCCCGCTCGCCCCCGGCTTCCAGTACTTGGGGCACATTCCTCCCTCCGACTTAAACACACCCATCACAGCACACGACATCATAGCTACACTTCGCACCAAACGCAACACCGCTCCCGGTCACGACCGGCTCACCTACAGGCACCTCCGTGCCTGTCCCCTCTCCTTCCACACTGTCCTTGCCGCCCTCTACAACACTATCCTCTATACCGGTTTCTATCCTCGCCTGTGGAAAATCTCCCGCATCCTCATGTTCCCCAAACCCAACAAGCCCCCATCCCAAGCCTCTTCCTACCGTCCCATCAGTCTCACCTCCGTGTTTAGCAAGGTCCTTGAATCCATCATTTCCCGTCGTATCCACCAACACCTCCGACAGCACCAGCTCCTTCCTTCTTCTCAATGTGGCTTCCGACCATCCTTCTCTGCCGACGACCAGCTCCTTCGCCTCATCCACCTCTTATCCGTCCAGCTCAATTCCCGTCGCTCCGCCATATTTGTGTCCCTAGATATAGAAAAAGCCTACGACCGTGTCTGGCATTCCGGCCTCCTTTTCAAACTCCAACTCTATGCCCTTCCTATTAACTATGTCCGCCTCATTGCATCCTTTCTCACCAATCGCCCGTCCTATGTCACTGTCTGCAATTCCAACTCCCGTTTGTTTTACCCCTCTGCCGGGGTGCCCCAAGGATCTGTCCTCTCCCCTCTCCTGTACCTTATCTACTCCGCCGACATGCCCCAACCTCAGCCTCCCGTCCATCTCCTACAGTATGCTGATGACACCGCCTTCCTAGCCCTTGCCCCCTTTGCCACATTGATAACAGGTTGCGTTGCGACTAGGGTAATGAGCACGCTTGTGGCGAGACACACACTGGGGGCAAGACTTACGAAAATTTTTCTGAAATGAGTGTTGGCGCCCGTTATTCAAATCACTGTTTCTAACACGACGGGGCGACCTTTGTGTCGCACTGTTACACTGGCTACTGTTCACTGTCTGTTCAGCACGGCCTGTAGAAGAATAAGAATCACTAGGGCTAGACTGGGAACTACGACTAGGAAAGCGTCCGTTGCGGCGCACTGAATTAACACTGTGGCTTTGCATTTCTACATCTGCTAAGTCAAAAGTATCATGCGCTTCTATAAGCTGCAGTACACTGTCTAATGAGGGGTCAGACTGTTTCAGAATTGCTGCCCGAATTCTGGGATCCTGAATGTTCTGTGTAATCGCATCCCTCAACATCACGTCACTATACGAAAGTCCACAAGAGCAAGTAAATTTACATTGGCGGGTTAAGCCCTTCAATTCCGTAATCCACTCTTGGTGTGATTGCTGCGGTAATTTTTTAAGTCTGAAAAATCGGTATCATGCAGCGGCTACAAGAACTTTTCTCTCATAATGAGCATTCAGTGCATCTACAATTTGTTCAAAGTCTACATCACGAGGAGATGCGAGAGGGAAAAGTTTTTGCAATAGTACGAAGGTCTGGGGGCCCACAATCGATAAGAAAAGGTTCTTCACTCTCTGACCTGTAATTTGATGAGCCGCGACGAGTTCTTGAAACTGTGCGAAATAGTCGCTCCATTCTTCCTCACGTTCGTTGTACTGGCGAAATGTAGGAAGCGGTGCAGCGGCAGGTGTGGGCTGCTGATGTGACGGCTGTTGTTGTTGGTGAGCAGCCTGTTCCATCAACTGCGACACGGCCTGCAGTAGTTGAGTGATTTGCGCCGTCTGTAACTGAATAATTTCCATTAAGTTTGGGTTCGGGGTAGTGGCCATGCTGACAGATTAGGCGCCGCGCATACAAGTAAATTATAACAAAACACAAATGCAATATGAAAGAGGACGCTCTGCAACAAAAAAGTCCACAAAACACGTAACAAAATATCTTTCCCCAAAATTGTTATAATAAGGGTGGGTGGGCGGGAGCAATTTTTGCGTGCTCCGACTGCTGCTGTCTGGCTGCTGTAAGCGGGCTGGTCCAAGGTTCTATCACTCCTCGTCGCCACTTTTGTGTCCCAACTTCGTCGCCGCTTTTGTGTCCCAGCCTCGTCGTAGGTGTCGGTGGCCGAGTGGAATGAGACCGACACAGGAATAAAGATAGCACGCTGGTGCAGGTACGGAGGGGAGCAGCCAGAAACTATAAACACTAGAGTAAATTAGAAAGAGGTATATATTGCACAGAATGTAACAATACTTAACTTTTACATAGTACTGCAGAATGTTGATACATAGTTGTTAGAGGCCTGCCTAGTGCCTGTACAATAGCAAAGTCTTCACTGGTGCCTATCTGATTACGAAGGTCCTAACTGGTTGCTAACTCAGTCCCAAGTGAACGATGTCGTTCAGTGGTGGCCACGAGCGGAGTTGCAGCAGAGGGCGCTCGTGGCTGTCGTCGTAAGAACGCCGCGCCGTGCGTGCATGGCGGCGCGCGGCGAAAGTAGGTGGCGCGCACTTTGTACTTGTGCGACACCACAGAACTATTAAAACTGTGGCTACTTTTCAAATAATCAGGGATGCCAGTTGTTTCGTTTTATTTATTTATATGTCGTGAGACAACAAGCGACATATGCAGTACTGTCCATGATCCTAGTGCACTTGAATTCTAATAGTGGAAAAATATTATTTTGAATTGCCTGGCAGACTATTTCTAGAGCGCGAGTGTCATAGTTGTTAACGTGAGAGCCATCTGTGCTGGACTGCCTGCAACTCGGCAGTGCTCGAGCGCGTATCACCAATTTTTGTGCGAAAAGTACTTTATAGAATTTCTACATTCAGTAGTGTTTTTTTACATAAACGAAACATACCATAGTGAAGCATCACGTAAACACAGTAATTACACAAAATCACTTTAAGTTTTTTACAGTAGTTTATCTAGTATTTATAATTTTAGAAAATCACTGAGGAGGTCTCATATAGAGGTGGGGGCGGCCAATCAGAATACGTGTAGGAAGTATTGACGCAGCTTGTCACGGGAATGTGATATGTTACACCATATGTTATCTTTTCCCAACCATTCCACATACGATGTGATCAACAAGCAATGACATTTCTTAGCAACGCTATACCTATGGCCATGAGCCAGCCATCCTACATGTGCAACGACTAAGAAGTCTTCACGAATTCCATTTCTCCACATTTCCTCTTGTCTACTTAGCCGTCTTATTCCATGTGGACCGAAGTTCATGGATTTCACAGGCAATAGATATTTATTCTTTCTATGAACATCACCCGACTACAAAAATCGTGTAAGCTCTGCTATAATTTGAGTTTTCCTGATCTCATCCACATCAAAATTTAATGGGATCCTCCATCCCCAATAATGTCATCGAATTGGAGCATAGATCTTCTTTAATATTTTCTAATAGTGCAGATGTCGATTCTATATCGTCCTTTATTCTGTAGGAAGTAAACGAGTCGATGGGCATATAGGGCATAAAGGGACGCAGAGGTTGGGCCTTTCCCTAATGTTGTTCAATCTGTGCATTGAGCAGGCAGTAAAGGAATGGAAGGAGAAATTTGGAGAGGGCATTAAAGTGCAAGGAAAAGAAATAAAAACGTTGCGGTTTGCCGATGACATAGTAATTTTGTCAGAGACCGCAAAAGATCTAGAAGAGCAATTGAATGGAATGGACAGTGTCTTGAAAGAAAGATATATTATGAACATTAAGAAGAGCAAACCGAAGGTAATGGAATGCAATGTCAGAAAATCAGGCGATGCTGAAGTAATTAGATTAGGTAATGATACAATAAAAGTAGTAGATGAATTTTGTTATTTTGGTAGCAAAATAACTTCTGATGGCCGAAGTAAACAAGATTTTAAATGCAGACTGGCTATGGGAAGAAAAGCGTTTCTAAAGAATCGAAAATTGTTAACATCCAGTATTAATTTAAATGTTAGGAAGCCCTTTCTGAAAGAATTTGTCTGGAGTATAGCATTGTATGGGAATGAAAAGTGAACTATAAGGAGTTCAGATGAAAAAGATGATAGAAGCTTTTGAAATGTGGGGCTACAGACGAATGATGAAAATTGATGGGTAGATCACGTAACTAATGAGGAGGTGCTTAATCGAATCAGGGAGAAAAGGAGTTTCTCGCATAACCAGACTAAGAGAAGGGATATATTGGTTGGACACATTCTGAGACATCAAGGAATTGTCAACTTAGCATTAGAAGGAAGCGTGTGGGGTAAAAATCGTAGAGGGAGACCGAGGTACGAATATAGTAAGCAGTTTCAAAAGGATGTAGGTTGCCGAACGTATTGCACAGGACAGGGTAGCGTGGTGAGCTGCATCAAACCAGACTGCGGACTGACGACTACAACAGCAACACGAGAAAGACAATTTATTTACATGAAAACGCTTTCTTTGCTTGCACCGAACTACAAACCAGTCATCATTAGTTTTCTGCTAAATTTGCAGGTCCCTTGCACCTAAATTTTCTATCATCCATGGCTTTCCTCTTAGTTTTGCTATAAGTATTGCCATCCATCACTTTATCCAGGATCTGAAATCTCTTCCTCCCTCTTCTCTTCCCTTCCACAAGATCCCCCTTCTTTCTTCATATATGTACAATCGAGTTCCGTTTTCTAATTTTTATTACATCAGAAAATTACATTTTTACTTTGGAGTACCTCCTCATTTTTCACACTGTCCATCCAGATCACCTTTCCATCCTTCGTGTACATATCTCACAAGTCTCCAGCCTTGCCCACTCTTCCTTCTTCAACATCCAAGTTTCAGCACCATACAGAAGAACACTCGAAACGAAATATTCTATTATTTTTCCCTAGATCTTTGGCCACATAGCTGGCGGAAATTCTTCTTTTTCTATAAAATGCTTCTTTCGCCATAGCTATTCTGTTATTAACTTCTGTGCTGCTTCCAGTCAATTTCTATTCTTCTTCGAAAATATTTAAAACGTTCCACTTAATCTAATTCGTCTCCATTCAACATTATCTCTTCTTTTTCATTTCTTCCCAGTAAGCATAGAGAAAACACAGCAAACTGCAGACACAGTAACAAATCAAATACAGGTGAAGAAAGCCTCACACTAAACAAACAAAAGGGAGTCTAAAATAGATACAAGTTCTAATACAATGTGACTAAACACTACGGTGAGTGCCGATGAAGATAGAGCCATTGTTGAAGCGGCTAGTCACGGTCCTTGCTGTAACTGCAGTGTCGTCAGCACGTTATTCCCTTTATTGTCATTTCATTCCTCCAATGCCTATGTAGGAGAGATCCGGTCACGCTACTGTCATCCTTCGCGATAGCGGCCATTTTGGTTCTAATACGCGGCAGTAGCAGACTGTATTCGGATAACATTTGTCACTAAACAGTGTTAGTGGCATAAAGCAGTCACTGTAAAATTGCAACGCAGAGTGCAGGTTACAGAGAATCCACTCTCATTGCAATGTGTATGTGATATGAATATTCTTGTCAAGTTTCCATTCGGTACGGTATAGACCAAAGTTCAACGAAAGTTTCTTTTGTTGAACTATCTGAGAATACAATCTTATACGGAATGGCGACTCCATTCATACGAAATTTTCCTGGTGTGTGCTTTTCCAATGATTCGACATTACGTAAATGGGAGAAATTTTGAGATACTATATCTGTGTGAGACAAATGTAGGGCAGATCTTAGTGATTTGACTGAAATTAAGTTGGAAAAGGTAGGAGAGATACTCGAAAAGTGCAAGAAAATCAATGCGCCAAGTGAGAATTTACGAAACTGAAATTTACTTACGTAAAATCAATGTATTAGTTTCAGATATAGTTACTTTGATTGATATAGTTAAACAGTTTTCATTATTTGTCGAAGTTTCCATTGTAAAAATTATTTACAAAAAATCCAGCAATTATCTCGAAACATACATCATTTATTTTGGGTGATCATCGTTAATAAATACAATATTTACACCATTCACTTGTTACGAAAACATTTTGTGCAAAGCAAAAATCATTGGTCATCAAAATGTTCAAATGTTTGTTAAGCTTATGGGACGTAACTACGGGGTCATCAGTCCCTAAACTTACAAACTACTTAACAACTATCTTATTCTAAGGACGGCACAAATATCCATACCCGAGGGGAGATTCGAACCCCCGACCGTAGTGACCGTGCAGACCGTGATTGGAGCGCCTCAGTCCCCTCGGCCACCGCGGCCGGCGCCCACAAGAGATGCACCTCCTACGTAATGAATACTACACCTACCACTGCCAGACGGGAGCCGATGAGTAGTGTGATGATGCGCCGTTATGTGAGTGTGGGAATGGGTTGGGGAGTCTACAAATCAGCCACCGGACAGAGCGGCATGCACAATCACATATAGGAGAGTCGAAAGTAGATCCAGAAAAATTCACGTTAGTTTTGTATGAAAATTGATAAAAAATATTATTTTACGATGGTTGGACTGAACAAGACAAAACAACGCTGAATATTGTTAATTTGTGGAACTATGTGAATAGTGATGCACTGCGAATGAGCATTATACATTATATGAGTGTTTACTGTGTACGTAAAATACGGTAAATACTATCACTGTAGGTCTGTAGCAAAGTCGTAGAGTGCCAGACCATGAAAGCAAGGGTCGCGTGTTAGATCTGCGCAAGATTCTAAGATTTTATCTGTCACATTCCACTTCTTTCACCTCTGGCGACGTTGTTAAACTTTAGGTCCTCATATAACTGGCTGGTTAAGTCAGATCCAAGGTCGGAGGAAGGCAACGGCACACCACCTCCAAACAAGACCATGCCAAGAAAAGCACTATGGTGTTTAAACGAATCTTCTGGTTGTTTATCTTAGTTTACGACAAACTAATATAATTACGTGAAATCTTAATCATACTTGTTATTGATCATTGAATCAGTTAGATGCCGCTGTAACATAGGGAATTAGATAGTGAACGTACCACCTCAACACACGGTTATGAACTTCAGTATCACGATAGTTTACCGTGAGGCTAAAGTTCTCTTCCGACCTTTTACGATCAACTCCGATGCCAAACGGATGCGACAGATAAATAACGCAGTAACATTAACTTAAAATCGCTGTGGTACTTGAGCGCTTTCATATCAAAAACAAACAGATCATTTGTTTTGTTTTGCTGGCATTTCAAGGTATGCAATATTGATGTGAGGATATTTTTCATTTCTTTAAACATTTTGGAGATTGAAAACCTGCTGAGAATGATTTAGCGTTCGGTTGTGGCTTGAATCACCATTTTGCTTTACACGCCGTACGATGTGTCCTCTGATTTGATCACCCATAGAAATTTGAAATTGTGAACGGTTTTGCAGACTTGAATTCTGACTTGCAGTGGCCAGAGCGACTGCTGTACGCTACGGCACACTCGAGTCGTTAATCACAGACCGTTCTTGCTCACTGCCGCCTTCGCGCATTCTTGATTAGATGAGGGTGTAGCGACAGGAACAGATGGTGAAGCTTTAAACTTCTGGACAGATTAAATTCCATTTACCAGAACAGGAAAAATTTACTATCAATATAGTTTTTGCTTTGTGATAAAACAATGTCAAATGTTCGTATATCTAAGGGTCGTAACTGCTGCGGTTTGAGTACCTATGCTTACAAACTACTTAAACTAACTTATACTAAAGACAACACAAGGGAGGACTCGAATTTCCAACGGCGAGCGACCGTGTACCCCTTAGCAAGGCGCCTTAGAGCGCTCGGCCACTCCTCCGCGACGCTTTAAATTAAGTCAGACACGTAACTAACGAACAATATGTATAATGAGTATAGGGTGAAGCATTATGTCAAATGCGTACTGAGGTCGGCATTCAAAATCGGGTCTCCTACCCACTGTGCCATCCTGGCACTGTAGCTGCACGGACACCCCCTCTTCCTACCCAATACAAAGGTCTCTTCCTCCTCAATTCGTCTTCATCTTCCCAATTTTAAATCGTATAGGTGCTGCCGCCACTCTTCATTACTGCATAAGCATCTTAGTAGTGAAGAATACAGGGATAGGCCTGCCTGTACCTTAGTCGTAGGTGACAAGACATTGCGATGGTATATGCAGTGCCATTGCCCACATTGTTAGGGTTTAGAAATGATCATCGCAACTAGTGAGAAGGAGACCAGGGTTCCAATCTTGGCAAAATAATAATAATAATAATAATAATCTATACTAATAATAAATATATAAATGTAGGCCTGTCGCTGTTCCCTTAAATCTTCAAAACTATTGGACAAATCTTCATGCGGTTTTCACAGGAAAAATGGGAAACGATTGGGTCAACATTTAGGCATAATTTTATCAAAATCAGAGTACGGGGAAAAAGATATCGTAAATTTAAGTGTTTTCAGTAACCGCCATGTCTGTTTGTTCAAATATTAAAAACCTCTTATTTCGAAAACTACTACACCAATTTGCATGGGGTTTTCACAGGTAACAAGAGCGTAACTCGGGGTAACATATAAACTTTGTTTCATAAAAATTGGATCACAGAAAAAAAAGAATATCGTAATTTGAAATTATTTATCTACAACTGTCATGTCTGTCTGTCTCTTTGAACACGTTTATCTCCAAAACTACTTGACCAATTTTCATGCGGTTTTCACACGTAACGTGAGCATATCGTGCGGTTATATAAAGGCTTCAATAATTCAAATCGGATCAGAGAAAATGCAGATATCATAATTTAACCATTTGTTTAAAAGCCTTCGTGTATGTCTATTTGTTTAGGGTAATCTCCAAAAGTACTACACGAACTTTCATGGGTTTCCACAGGTAAATTTGGAATAGTTTGGAGAGTAACATAGGCTAAATTTCATCAAAATCGGATCAGAGGAAGGAAAGATATCGTAATTTGAAGTTTTATGTGTATACTATGCTTATAAGTATGTTGTAGTTCAGAAAATTACCAAGAATACAATACGAACTTTCGTGGTATTTCATAGGTCAACTGAGAGTACCTTGGGGCAACAAATAAGCTTCATTTAATTAAAATCGGATCAGGGGAAGAAGAGATATCGTAATTTGTAGTTTCTGGTGTACGCTGTGCTTGAATTGCAGCGTAGTATAACAAAGATCCGATACAGGCGCTGTTCGTAACGTAGTATACCAAATAACTAATAGATGGCGATGTTGCGTTTTCTATTCACGTAACTTAGGTGTAATATACAAGGGCTACGATTTTCCATACGGCAGCGGTGTTGTGTATTGATGTTGGCAACGGCCGTTGAATCCTTTTTGAAAAATCAGTCACGTACAATGAGGGGAATAATTCTTTGTGTTGATGATGAAATAAATAAATAATGTTGTTCCGGTCAGTAAATTAATGATCCTCCTAAAGCGAATACTCAATTACCAACGTTAATATATTAAACCGCTGTCACTGCAAGTAAAATTTAACCCAGGTACGACACAAAAAAATCATTTTTTTACTAGCTGCATCTAGCATACTTTGCAATACCATGGAAAGAAAAAAAAGTGCTTCTTTCCGCGGGTATCATTTCCTTTCTGATTACGGTGCGTACTTATTACATCTTGAGTCCATTCTGTTTAGTAATGCCTAGAAAACTGGATAGTACAGTACAGAACAAACAGAGGCCCTGTTAGTTACGTAGTGCACCAAAGAAATAATAGTTAACGCTGCTGAATTAATCAATTTTTTTTATCTTTCACTTCTTTTCGATGATTATGCCATAGAACAGCAACGAAACACTAAAGGTGCTGTTGGTTTCGTAGTGCTGCAAAGAAACAATACATGATCATGTATTGCGTATTCCCTCAGAAGTATTTTGAATTAAGAGCCGCAATCTTATCTTTGCAAATACAAACTGACATTGAACAGCGAGTTGCTGATTACACTTTGTATATTCACAGCTTAACGATGTACCTTTGCTTCTTTTGACCGGGGACATTCGAATTAAAAACAGAACGACATTCTTCACGTCTATCGATACTGTAATTTACATAACAATTCTTTGCAAGAAAAATCGAATTTATGTAGTCCCCCTTTTGATTTCGGTGTATCCTCATTACATTTTGAGTGCGTTCTCTTTAGGATTGCCTCGAAAACGCCATAGTACAGGAAAGGTGAACGTGAGGCGACGTTAATTACATAGTACACCAAAGAACTAATTATGGCGTTGCTGCGTTTTTCTTTTTCATTCTCATAACTATAGTGTAATACACTACAAGAAGGGGTAAAATTTTACTTATGGCGGCGGTGTTGTGTGCAGATGTTGGCAAGAGCCGTTGAATGCTTTTTAAAAAGTCAGTCACGTAGAATAAGCGGAATAATTCTTTATGTTCACGATGAAATAAATAATTTATGCTGTCCTGGGCAGTAAATTTATCATCCTAATAAAGCGGATAGTTAGTTGCCAACGATAGCAAACTAAATCGCTGCCACTGCAAGTAAAATATAACCCGGGTAGGGTACAATTTTTTTTATTCCTAACTGTATCCCATATGATTTGCAATGTCATGGAGAGAAACGAAGTGCATCATTCGACGGGTATAACCACTAAATTGTGCATGGAAGAAATATCTATGGAATGATCATTGCGTTCTGTTCATCTTCTCAACATTAAGTTGGAATTACCACGTGATATTAAGACAAATGCACTCTTTCACAAATTTATTTGCCCTTACGATTGGTTTGTACTGCATTGGCTGCAAAGAAGACGCCCCCCCCCCCCCATTTCGCATAGCAACCACGTAACAATCTTAATAAATGTGTCAAAGAAGCAACAAGGAAGTTAAGGAAGCGTCGCTAAAAGAGCCATTCACACATAGTCATCTGTCTTAACCGAACAAAAAAGGACCAAGATAAAGTCAGCGATTCATATATTTTCCCCATTATTACGTGACATTTCCACCCTAATGTTCAGGACACGAAAACTGTTCTGCGTATTTGAATGCTCACTCCAGAGATATTTCTGCTTTGTGCCTGCCACTAGAGATTGCACACGCGAGCAACAAACTCATCAGAAACTTCTCTGCTTTCATAATTGTTCCGTATAATATTGAGATTAAAAATTGAAATTACTTACTTTTGGTGCGGACTACATTAAGATAGATACAGACGTCTTCTTTTGCAGAGAAAATTGTACTTAGTGTTCTGAATATATAGTTCTATTACAGAAGTTCGGTAACAATTTCCTGGACTGCAGAACGGGAGGACATGTATTATGTGAAAGAGTGGCCGATTCTGCTAACACGTCGAGACAATTCACTGGAAATACTATATTTAATGGAAAATTCTATACAGACGATCAGCTGATGGCATTCCTTCAATGATTACCCAGACTTATTTTATCGCACATTGACACCACCATGACGTCTTATTTATACAGACATGAACTGCTCTGTTGATTTAATTACCCACTTTCATCATTCGTCGAGTTTTCGATAATAGGGAACACTGCATACAGAATAACTACATTGTCCCCAGTGCAACATACTAATACTTCACATACACTTACAGTTTAGTATTCAAATGTTCAAATGTTTGTATAGTCTATGGGACTTAACTACGGGGTCATTAGTCCCTAAACTTACAAACTACTTATGAACTACTTACGAACTAGGACGGCACAAATATCCATGCCCGAGGGGGGTTCGAACCCCCGACCGTAGTGGCCGTGCAGACCGTGACTGGAGCGCCTTAGTCCCCTCGGCCACCGCGGCCGGCACAGTTTAGTATACACCATAGAACCAATACATGGCGCTGTTATTATTATTATTACTATTTTTCATCTCAACGATAGACGTGTTTTCAGAAGTTTACACCAAACACAATTTCACACCGCAGTCTTTATGAACACAAACTAACATTAAATTTACATCGTTCCGGAGTACGGACATAGATTAATTTCACTTTTTGCATGAAAAACTTTATGAACATTCAGCGTTTTCGACAATGACTTCTATTTAAATTTGATATCTTGGCTAGGGAAACTGAGTTTATTGACAGAGCGATCCAACAAGGATTCTGATTTTGCTGACCTAGGTCCGGAACCCTAAAAACCATGATATACACAGGTTCCGCTTTAACAACCGTTGCGAAGCACGGGCATATAAGCTAGTAATAATAATAATAACATTAAAAAATGCTAAAATGTTTGTATATCTATGGGACTTGACAGATCAGGTCATCAGCCTCTACGCTTACAAACTACTTAAACGTATTTACGCTAAGGACAACATATGTATCAATGCGCGAGAGAAGACTCAAGCGGAGCGCTGGGCAGGAAGGCAGCTTGCAAAGATCGGCCACTCCACCCCGGCTCCAATCTTGACCTTGGCACCAATTTTAATTCAGTGCTATACCCTAAATTCATTACGGCAGATAATATTTACTGAATTTGTTTCAGGATTTAGTCCGTTACTGATTTAAATAACAATAAACTCTGCAAACACAACTTGACTCACAGATGGATGGCAGCAAAATTTAGATTTCAATGGGCATTACGGTAACCGCAATCAAGGCAGCCTCCGCTAAATGGTACCAGAACGAAAAAAGAATTCACAACTGTCAACTTTGCAAAGTCCAGGCTTTTTTTTTTTTTTTAATTAAAAACACTTAGCCTTCAGCATTGTCTGTCTCAAGTGTGCCGGCCGCGGTGGCCGAGGAGACTGAGGCGCTCCAGACACGGTCTGCACGGCCACTACGGTCGGGGTTTCGAACCCCCCCCTCGGGCATGGATATTTGTGCCGTCCTTAGGATTAGCTAGTTCATAAGTAGTTTGTAAGTTTAAGGACTGATGACCCCGTAGCTAAGTCCCATAGACTATACAAACATTTGAACATTTTTTTGTCTCAAGTGCAGCATTAATTATTGCACAGTTTGAATTATTGTCAGTGTTAAATAATAACTGCAGGGACCTGAGTATCCTCCATTTTTGAAAGAAAGCTTTAACATTTTTTTTAAATTTTTTTTAATTTTAATTTTAATTTATTTTTTTATTTTTTCGGACTTAACTGCGGGGTCATCAGTCCCTTACCTCACAAATTTATTTTAAGCTGCCTTACACTAAAGACAGCACTAACATAAATGCCTGAGGGGGATTCGAACCACCGACGGGGAGCGGCCTCGCGCATCGGAGCATTGCGCCTCAATTCGCTTGGCCACTCCACCGCGGAAGCTTTAACGTCATAGGACACACGGACCACAGTAAATATCTAGGTTTTTTTTTTTCATCCGGAAGGAACAATACAATTTTTTTGTTGCTAACATTATTATCCCATCGTATTCCGAGGCCGTTGTAGCCATTTACGATATGTTGGGCATCACATGTTTTAGGCAGTAGCCTAGAACTCTTATGGATACCTCAGCATACCATCAAACGGATTTCCTCTGGCACAGGAGTTACAGGCCTCACAAATCAACGCAACAAATGTTCCGGATTAGAGGTCATTCAAACAGTATAACGCCCGCAAATCGCGAGAGCACAGAATGAACGGAGCGCCACGAGGGCTGCAGCAACGAGCTCTGCGTCGAGGGCACAATTATCCAGCAAAGAGCCACTCGACCGAAACCATCAGCGATCAAATTATTAAAAGAACCGATGACCCGCCCTGCCTCTGCGCGAGAAGCACTAGTTGCTGTAGTCAGATGACGTCTGGTGGATGGACGAAGAAGATCGTATGACAAAGTTTTCGTAAATGTATGTATAGGTACAGTGCCTTGCCATGCCAAAGGAAAAAACAATTCCTGCGTTTAAGAGAAATAGAAAATTATATTTCTTTTATTAATTCATCTTATGCCCTGGTGACAGATAATGGTTTGGATTTTTGTATTTGGTGCAAAGGCTTTTTTTTTTTTTTTTTTTTTTTTTTTTTGTCAACTCGAACCTCCAACGTCAAGCACTTGTGTCTTTACACTTTTTTTTATATTTTTCCGAAATTTCAGTCGAAATGCACCAGCTCCAGACATCCAATGAAAGTCCCGTACCAACCTATTGGTGGCTTCGCTACATCGTGTCCCTGTACTGCCGTGGCAGATTAGCCGTGCGTACTGGAGCGCCGTGCTGCGGTGCGCGAGGCCGATCGCCGTCGGGAGTTCGAGCCCTCACTCGGGCGTGGGTGTTTGTGTTGTCCTGAGGTTATTTTACCGTATTTTAAGAAGTTTGCATGCTACGGAATAATGACCACGTAGTTGAGTCCGATAGATTTTAAAAAAAAAGTTTCCCTCCACTGAGAGGTAAGGTTTTAAAACCTTGTGGTACAATTTAAAAATGTGACATAACTGTGCAGTGCGTGTCACACATGTGTAAACTGCCACGAATGGTTGGCAGGTGAGGGTGAGACAACGTGCCCCACAAACCTGATTAACAGTTGTAGAACCGCTACTCACTGCCAAAGTTTCTCTCGTCCTAGCATGTGCAGTTTGGATTTGGCTCAGCATTCCTGCTACGCAGAAGCAGCTCCCCTCTCACAACAAACACGGATTCCGTACCACGCTTTGCAGTTTGAAACGTCTGTACAGTGCCGAACTATTAATACAT
Organism: Locusta migratoria; assembly: GCA_026315105.1. Taxonomy (NCBI): domain Eukaryota; kingdom Metazoa; phylum Arthropoda; class Insecta; order Orthoptera; family Acrididae; genus Locusta; species Locusta migratoria. Next base: position 452,551,327 of record CM048744.1, read on the forward strand.
GCAGTGTACTTAATGAAAAGTCATCTGCAATTACAATAAATACTGTCTATAATTACCGTCACAAATATCATGACTTGGGTATCAAATTGCCCAGAAAAATGTGTCGATGCTGTTCAAGTACAAGAAAATGATAACTAAGGAAGTCAGTATTTCTTGCCTTCTTGTAACATTATTCTAATTAACAGATTGGTCATCAATCTGAACATCTAAAATAGAATTAACAATGTTCAATGTTTCATTACTTACTCGAAACTTGTTATAATGATTTGATCATGCCATGTTTCATTGACAGTGGCAAGATCAATGCAGACAGAAATTAGTTCCCTTCTTCCACAATTTCCAAAACAGAACAATTTAACCATTTAAGTGATGAAATACGTAAAAGCTTTCTGAGCTTCAAAAGGTAATGTGGTCTCTTGTTGTTATGAATAAAGTTAACAACGGAGGTATAGTGTTAACAAAAGGAAATTCAATCATGACTTCACACATCCCAAAATGGCAGATGTAATTGAACTTGACTTGTAAGCTGAGCTGTCAGATTAGCAACTTTCCAGAAAGTCGAGATAATGCCTTGGATCACAGGCATCGATAAAGGAAGTTGCAATTGTGGATCAAGTACATTGATTTCAGTCTTGCCTTAAGCAACATAGAATATATAAAAATGAAGTTAGGAAAGTAGGAAGCGTGGTACTGGCGGAAGTAAAGTTGTGAGGCTGCATCGTGAGTGGTATCGGGATAGGTCAGTCGGTAGAGCGCTTGCCCGCGAATGCCAAAGGTCCCAAGTTCGAGCCCCGGTTCCGGCACACAATTTTAATCTAGCAGGAAGTTTCGATTTATTCATTATTTAATATCGCACTAAAAATGAAATTGTGTAGTGTTAGTGTTTTGGTCGAGAAAGCGCCAATAAAAGTATGTTTTTCAGTGTAACGGTTAGCTAGATAAATTTATGGATGGCAAAACGCCGATAAAATTACGTTTCTTCTGAGTAATAGTATGTCAGATAAATGGCAAACCTGCAATAAAAATTAATTTCTTAGAATATCTATATTACTACTGAATTAATAGATGGCATTGTACCGGTAACCTGAGCATTTCAATATAACTTAATTTTGGCAGAATTTTTCAGTAGAAAATAACAAACCGAAAAGCATCTGACAAATGTTCAGTGCATGGAAATTATTATTATTATTATTTTTAATTTAGTTTAAGAAAATTACATAGAGTTTATATTATTTCATTTAGATGGTTTTTTCATATTGCAAGAATAATAGATTCAAAAGGTATAATTTTACTGAAAGTAGTATAACTGAAAGAGCGAAAGTGTGCCAACATATTTTAAGAGCAAATTATTACCTTATATTCCGTTCAGCGAACACTCGATCTAAAGTCTACGTATTTAGCATCGAAAATATACAAAAGTAACATGCAGCATTGTGTCGAGCTCCAAACGAACCATTATCGCAAACTTCAAAATAGAACTGAGGGGGTGAAACAATATTCTCTAGTTTGGACAATAGTGACCTTCGTGTTTTCTCTTGCTCCGTATGCACTATTACCCCTACCCACCCCACTTAAAAGTACACTTGCCGAGATACTCTGATTTCATTTCTGAAAATTTCAAATAGTCGAATTAGTTAACCCGTGTAACTACACTGTTGCCCACCCAAAGTGGAACAACCCGAAGGAAGCATACAAAACAGGTGAAATGTGTCCACGCGTTTGTGGCTGTGAGACGCACAGGATTGGCATTTCAACGCAGGTTGATACCACGAGCTCCAGTAGCGCCACGTGCAGACGCTGCGTGGCGGAGGAGCAGACGGCCGTGTGGACGTACTGGAATTGTTCTTCCATGTATCTAAAGCATGTCTGCTAGAATACAGTGATCATCTTGCGAACACGAGATCAACAGATGAATGATAGATACTTATAAGAAGTCAGGAACGTTGTGTGAGTAATCAATGATGGTACCAGGGGTCACCAGCCAAATGTGATTCGGATCTGTAAGACCACGCCCTAAGTGAGCGACAAAAGAGAGCGACAGCGTGCGATATCTTCAAGTGACACATCTCAATCGCGTATATAGTTACTGGCCTGTTCTACGCGAACGACATCTGTTGCGCTGGGCGTCAGATGCGATAACGGGGGACGTTTGAATTTCAATCATCCTTGAATCCTGTGGTACGCGCTACAATGTGTCGAGGTTCGTTGACAATCGTCTGCTTGTAGAAGTTGTATGATGTAAGAATTCTGCGAGCTAATCTACATGCGATACTCTGCAAATCACATTTAAGTGCCTGTTAGAGTGCCTGAAGTACATGAAACGATAGGGAGACAAATGAGTTGCGTGTAAAATTACGTTTCGGAGTAAAATACCTTGATATTACGTTTCATTAGGAATTTCATGTATATGGTACAGTGGGATACGTCGTTTTCAATTAAAAATAAACTACATCGAAGAAAAACCTAATTTGTGGTACTCTGTAAGGAGCTTATATAAAACAGAACTTAGTGCAGCAGGTGGCTACCCCTGTGTTACGCCAACTGCATAGCTGAGCAGTATTACCGAATTCAATGCCTTCTCCCAGGAATATTCATTCGCACTTATTCAGCTGTTGATCGTTTGTAGTAACAAAAGGAAAACTTATTGGCCACATAGTCGAAAGTATTTGTAAAAGTTATGCTTTCGAAGAATTTTCATATTTGAAGTTATGAATGAAATAGCCCACGAAAGTTCCTTTCGTTGTAAATTAAATGCACAGCACTCTCATCTTATTTCCTAAATTAGTATTTTCCTTACTGCCGGCCGCGGTGGCCGAGGGGACTGAGGCGCTTCAGTCACGGTCTGCACGGCCACTACGGTCGGGGGTTCGAATACCCCTCGGGCATGGATATTTGTGCCGTCCTAGTTCGTAAGTAGTTCATAAGTAGTTTGTAAGTTTAGGGACTGATGACCCCGTAGTTAAGTCCCATAAACTTTACAAACATTTGAACATTTGAATTTTCCTTACTCTGAAACTGTCAGTATTCTACGGTTTATGGTAGGCAAAATTAAGGAACAGCTGATCTGTTGTAGTGGCCATCTTGTAGCGAGAAGATATCGCCTTCACTCAGGACATATTACCATGTCGCCGAACGCCGTCGCTTGTAGCTGCAGAGTCGCTCGCTTTCGTCGCTCACGCAGGACACGGGCTAATTGCTGGAAGCAGGGGGACGCGACGGACCGACTGCGCCTGCCTCGTTGGACCAATACATGACATGACGCGGACTATACGCGCAGGAGGTGACAAACCATGTCACAATATATTCGGTCTGATGTGCAACAAAGCAGTCTTAGCACGTACAGTTCGACGTATTTTGCAGCTGAGTGGGCTGTTTGCTCAAATGTTTGTAAATCTACCAGACCAAACTGCGTGGTCATCAGTCCGTAGCTTACAAACTACTTAAACTAAGGTAAACAAACCTAAGGACAATATACACACCCATGTCCCAGGGAGGAATCGAACCTCCGACGGCGAGCAACCGCACACTTCGCAGCGAGGCGCCTTAGACCACGCAGCTACTCCAACGCGGCGGGCTGTTTGTAAGGCGGGCTGTTTGTAAGGCGAGCATTGCTCCGTTTAGTACCGTCAAAGTGCAATGGCTTTTTGCTCCGAAAGTGGGCAGATGAACAACGGTCACACAGATCGAATTCAACTACATTGTATTTACCCACGGCTCAAGAGTTTGTCTCCACCACCAGGACTGGAATAGATTCTTGATTTTTTTTTTTTAATTTATTTAATGTGGCATTAAATAAAGCATTATATTATATCAGTAATACAGCATCAGCTTACATCTGGTACAAATTTAGAATAAAATATATATGTTTAAGGCATCAGAGGACAAAATGGGTAGGAAGGAAAGACCTAAAACTTTTCTTGGATATCACATGACATACAGAATAAAATAATAATCTGATAAGACTCCGTAAGGTGACTATGTAGTTGGCATTACTGTACTGCTGAGGGATGGATGTCCAGTCTTTCTGCCACGTGACATCTTTCTCCTAAGGGAACAATGGTCCCGGAAGATGCCTTGGAATTTCTCTAAAGGGCATTCCGTGTCGATCTGCTGTAGTGTCTTCTTGTTGTGTTCACAGTCGCAGTCAGGTCTCTCAACCACGCCCCATTTATGACTTCAGTAGTGACAATTTCCAAGCCCTGATAGGAACTGTTTCACTGATATCCAGTATTTGTTTGGTATTTCGATTTTGCGGGCCGTTGTGTCAGATCTTTGATTAGATTATTTGCATATGGGTTGAAGGTAAATCATTCTCGGCGCCAAGCATAATTAACATTAAAATTGTCTCTTATCAAATTGTCTACACTTTGTTGATGTTTTACGGGACCTTTGTCGAGATTGTGAGATGAGATCTTCATGGATAGGTAGTTGACGGTTGACTATGCATTTTTGCCACTCTTTCTTCAGCGATAGCTGTCTTCCTAATAGTGGAGAGTGTACAGATCAGGGAGCTACTGGGTTTGGTTTGACTTGATGTTTCCTGGTGTTAGCCTCATCGTGATATTGAGTATCTACTGCTCTCGTATGGGCGCTATTTAGCGACGAAGGGCTACTACAGTATTCTTCTACTGGATAGACTAGAGCCACGGCTGATGTCTGTAGGGTTATCGCATTCGTTCCCCAGCGATTTCCCGTCAGTTTTTGCATTTGTTCTTTCTAGTTTTCATTTTTCAGGCTGTCTTTCCCAGGTGGGCTCTGGAGGTGATAGTGCGGACAAGCGTTACTCCCAGGTATTTTGGTTGAGGGTTGTATCTCAAAATTTGGTTTCTGAAAGTGATTCCTGCTTCTTATTTAGGTAAAATCAGGTTGTCTCTGTCTTCATGTAGTTGGGTTTTACACTAGAATGGCGGAGTTTCTGAAATTTCTAAAACGGCGGAAAGGGGTCATTTTGACCCCCACATAAAATATTTTCATATTAGGCTTAAATAAGGTTTTTTTAATCCTCACCTTTTCTCTAGCAGGGACAATAATTATTAAACACCATAATTAATAGTAATGAATAATTATTTATTTCAACAGCAAAATATCTTAAAAATTTATTGCTGCTACTGCTAACAAGTTTCCTATTTGTATAAACTTGTAGATACATTTAGTATACTTGGTCCATATTACTCTCGTACGTGGTCTACACACACCTTTGTATAATTTTTCTCTCAAGTTACTGGAATCTGCTAGACGCACTTAGCACATATGATTTCTGTTTTACGCGCACATTTTCCGCACACGGCTTTGTGGCACTTTACACAGTTTTCGCTGGTCTTGTTGCCTTTGCATAGTCTGATTTGGGACTTCCTCCGCTTTTTAGTTGATTTCGGTCCAGATCCTCTTCCTTTGCTTGATGTTCTTGCTCTTTCATACCCATGAGTTCATTAGCCAGCTGAAGTATGAACTTTTTCCTTTCCATTTTCTTGTTTGTTACTATGTTGTAAATGACCCATGCATTTATTGCCGCCATGTCCAACATCCACCCCCATGAACCACAGACATTGCCGAGGTGGGGTGGCTTGCGTGCCTCAACGATGCAGATAGCCGTACCGTAGGTGCAACCACAGCGGAGGGGTATCTGTGGAGAGGCCAGACAAACGTGTGGTTCCTGAAGAGGGGCAGCAGCCTTTTCAGTAGTTACAGGGGCAACAGTCTGGATGATTGACTGAACTGGCCTTGTAACATCAGCTAATGTGGCTTTGCCACTCAGCTACTGCGAACGGCTGAAAGCAAGGAGAAGCTACAGCCGTTACTTTTCTCGAGGACATGCAGCTCTACTGTATGGAAATATGATGATGGCATCCTCTCGGGTAAAATATTCCGGAGGTAAAATAGTCCCCCATTCGGATCTCCGGGCGGGGATTACTCATGAGGATGTTGTCATTAGGAAAGAGAATACTAACATTCTACGGATCAGAGCGTGGAATGTTAGATCCCTTAATCGGGTAGGAAAATTAGAAAATTTAAAAAGGGAAATAGGTTGAAGTTAGATATGGTAGGGATTAGTGAAGTTCGGTGGCAGGATGAACAGGATTTCTGGTCAGGTGAGTACAGGATTATAAATACAAAATCAGTTGGGAGTATCACAGGAGTAGGACTGATAATGAATAAGAAAATAGGAATGCGGGTAAACTACTATGAGCAGCACAGTGATCGCATTTTCATTGTCAAGATAGATACGAAGCCAACACCGACAACAGTAGTACAGGTTTATATGCCAACTAGCTCTGCCGATGATGAGGAGATCGAAGAAATATATGAGGAGCTAAAGGAAATTATTCAGACAGTTAAGGGAGAGGAAAACTTAATTGTGATGGGAGACTGGAATTCGGTAGTAGGAAAAGGAAGAGAAGGAAAAATAGTAGGTGAATATGGACTGGGTACGAGGAATGAAAGAGGAAGTCGCCTGGTAGAATTTTGCACGGAACATGATTTAATCGTAACAAACACGTGGTTTAAGAATCACAAAAGAAGGTTGTATACGTGGAAGAGACCAGGAGACACCGGAAGGTATCAGATAGATTTTATAATGGTAAGACATAGATTCCGGAACCAGGTTATAAGCTGCAGGACATACCAAGGGGCAGATATAGACTCTGACCATAACTTGTTGGTTATGAACTGTAGGCTGAAACTGAAAAAACTGCAGAAAGGTAGGAAAATAAGGAGATGGGACTTGTATAAATTGAAGGAAAGTGAAGTTCTGGAGAATTTCAGAGGGAGCTTTAGGCAACAATTGACAGAAACAGGGGGAAATAAAACAGTAGAAGAGGAATGGGTAGCATTGAGAGATGAAATAGTGATGGCAGCGGAGGACAAAATAGGTAGAAAGGCAAGACCTACAAAAAATCCTTGGATATCACAGGAAATACTGAATTTAATTGATGAAATGAGAAAATATAAAAATGCAGTAAATGAAACAGGCAAAATGGAGTACAGACGACTAAAAAAAGAGATTGACAGGAAGTGTAAAATGGCTAAGCAGGAGTGGCTAGAAGGCAAATGCAAGGATGTAGAAGAATGTATAAATAGGGGAAAAATGTTGAAGACGAATAATTCGTCGTCGTCCATCAGACTCCATTCTTGCCATGCTTCCCTGATTTTCAGATCTCTCCGCTGTTTAAGCATCTCATCCATGACTGTGGAAAGCATGGGCCGGGTACATTACCAGATGCTGTATCAGATCAAGCAGCAGGAACACTATGACTGCAGTATTGACTGCTTTACCCAAAAACACATATCCAGAGTCCCTTTGAAACAACGAATGGACCTCTAACAGCTAGCCAACTAGTAATGTCGGTAAGAATCAATACTGATTTCAACATCTTCCTTATTTCACACGTGTCTTTATTTCCAAACATGTCTTGTTTCTACAACATACTATATACCTAATAAATCAGGTCCTTCTTGGCGTTGCATTTCCGGTGGCCATCAGTGTTAAGGGTGAAGAGTTTAGATGATTTGGTAGCACGTTAGGGGCTTTTTTTGTGAATTCATCTGTTCATAATACCTTTAATATGATAGAATCTTACATTCTAGCCCCTGGTCTTGACTTGTACTCTACCGTCATACTTACCACATGATTCTGCCTTCCTGCTTTTCTGAGTGGCACAATCTCCTCTCCCTATGTTCTGCTATGAAATCTGGACCATCAGCAAATTGTTGCCTGCTGTGGCTTCTCTGTCCTTCACCCACTTTACATAGATGCTCGCGGTAATAACAGATTAAAGACGACGAATTTCACTTTTTCCGATACTCTCGTTGGCAGGTTACTTTCCCTATTCTGTGCACGGAAATTTTTCTCCATCCGTTCCTGCTCAGCATATTTACTTCCCTTTCTGCGTCAAGTGCCCAAAGCAATTCTAGCTCTCATCCAGGCTCACAGAGGACATTGGTCATGGTATTTTGGCTCCTCATTGTATCATATAGTTCATGTCCACTTCACTGCCCCTTAAGAATAACAATTTTCTTAAAATCTGCTGAATCGTGGAAATTACGAGGTCATCCTCGAATTCCAACTACTCTTGAAGTGTGAGCATATATCTTGCAACCAAAATGCCACATCAGGAAGGACATGCAAAACAGTCGCTAATTATATTTTAGCAGAAAACTGGAAGGTATTGTTTCAGCGCAATGAATTGAATAGGTTCTACCGTACAGGTTTCCCAGTTGTGCTGACAGAAATATGCAACTGGCGTCATTACCCATTATTTCAGACACACATTAATCAAAACCGGAAGACGATGGCGTCATTATCTGCGAGGTGTAAGAGTGAGAAGGATTCAACACACCATTTTCCCACGCGTTGTTGACTTTGGAGACACCCAAACCTTAGTTCCTCCCTCGCCGTTACAAGTGATACCATTTTTCCTCGCATTATTACGGAAAAATAGCCAGCAGTACTAGCCAGTGAACACCGTTCCTCCATATTGGAATCATCTCATCTAATTAATCAGCTATCGAGGCAGGCTAAGAAAAAAAATAAGGTCTGACGCTTTTTCCAGCATCATTCTAATGTTTTCGCTCAGATCTGTTTGACATTTTCTGCTTCTGATTATCAGTCCTTGATGTCTGTTAGCAATTCCGTAGGAAATATGATGACTGTATAAAGACTATACAACAGCAGGTGTCGAAATCTTTCACATTTGAAATAATTATAGCCGGTGAAGAACGTAAGAACGTCCGAATATAAAGGAACTCAGTGATACAGTAATGAGAGTTATGCACTGAATGCCAGACGGAACCAAACGACAGGAAAGCAGGAAAACAGCGCTATGAATAAGACTCAAACTAGATGTAGTTGGTGGAGGTGTATTACCGTCTTTAGCAACTAAATGAAAGGCGTTTTGTGTGTGCCATACGCGTTTCGCTTCTTTATTTATGAAGCATCATCAGTGGCCTGTAATACATGTTATTTTTGTATAATATTGTAGTACAGTCATAATATTATAGGTATTTTTCACAGTATGACAGTTAACAGTCTTGTTACAATTACTAAAGTTCGGATCTACTAGGTTAGAAACAACTTCTGTAGCACTAGCTTTTGGAAAGTTAATTTAATTATATAGTTTTTGGCCCTACTTACGGTTTTCTGTTTTATTCCATGTGTGTCTTCATGGAGATGTAGTTGTTGGCAGTTTAAGGGGACTAAACTAGTAGGTTATCAGTCCCCTCGAAATAGTTCCTCTCATCGCAATTCACTAAGTAGAGCTATATTTCCTAGCTTTGCTGAATATTTTGTGATTTCTTCTACTGACATAAGATAACCGTAGGCGGGCCAATGGACAATGTATAAATTTTAGTCTTCTACTGGTGTAGCCATAACTTCCTGTTAAAAAAAAAGAGTAGATAATTTATGGACATTCACACCGTCGCCATCGTTTCACACGTTTATTAAAACTCGTCAACGGTGATAACAGAAGATGATAATAACAGATATAGTTTAAATAACTTTGTAAACACATATTACATCTACTAGCCACTAATTTTCCCCCAAGGCGGTGTAACTCTCTCTGCATTAGGTATCACTGTGCCGTTAACAGTAATTGCCTCAATATGTATGTAATCGCTTAGAAAACTATGTCATCGGGAATATTTTCAAGCCGTGGTGGACTGGGTGATGGCTCTAAGGCGCCTTGCTTCGGAGCGCGCGTATGCTTGCAGTCGGAGGTTCGTGTCTTCCCTAGGGCTTGGCTGTATGTGTGTATCGTCCTTAGCATAGGTTAGATTAAGCAGTTTGTAAGCCTAGGGACTGATAACCACAGCAGTTAAGTCCCTTAGATTTACAATCATTTGAACATTTGATAGTTTCAAGTCCGAAAAGGAGGAAAAATTGTTTGGTTGCAGAAAGTTTGTAAGGACTCTGTCACTAACAGCTGAAATAAACTACAAAGAAAATGTAGACAATAAACTGGAACAACATTGAAAAGGTAGAAACTGATTGGCAAGGATTTATACGTGAAGCAAAAAGTACAATACGACAATTTCCTTCTATGACTAATGTTTAGAAATACGTAATTTTTACTGTTAGATACAAGATAATAATCAAAATCACTATTGCAACAAAGGAAAGCTAGCACCAGTGTATAACATAAAAGAACGTTTATATCGACGAGAAACAAGCAACAACAGCCTTTTGTAGCGAACAGAAAAACCAGAAACGATAAGCCATTCAAATACCAGGGTAGAAAGAGCGAGATGTAATCCCTCCTGTGTTGATTAATGTCCTGGGAACATGCACAGGCACGTACGGAAATAATGCCCTCTTTCTATTTACCGCCTGCAGGCTAATCTTCTGTCAGCGGCAACCATTAGTAGAGGGCAAAATTGCTTAATACTGGCGCGATAACGTCAACACCTATCAGATTTAGGGATATTCCCGTAAAATGAGAGTTCTGTACTGTTTCTCAAACTACAGTGCCAACTAAGGAACCTGAAAAAAAGGAAAATAAAATTTATACCTAGATGTTCTACACATTTTCACGCTAAACACCCTCACAAATACTTCTGCCGTTCGAATGATGGAATTTTCCATGAAAACGGCTTACCAGTAACAAAATCAGCACAAGATTTGAAATGACGTGACGCAGAACGTATAAACAAAGGATATCATCGCTAATTTATAATACTCTAATGAGCAACGTAGTGCTTCGTGCTGTTGTTGTTGTTGTTGTTGTTGTTGTTGTTGTGGTCTTCAGTCCGGAGACTGGTTTGATGCAGCACTCCACAATACCCTATCCTGAGCAAGCCTCTTCATCTCCACATGAGAACGGCAACCTGTCATCTGTCTGAATCTGCTTACTGTATCCATCTCTTGGTCTTCCTCTGCGGTTTTTACCCCACAAACTTCCCTCCCACGCTAAATTTACAATCCCTTGATGTCTAAGAATGTGCCCTACCAATCTATGCCTTCATTTAGTCAAGGTATGCCAGAAATTTCCTTTCTCCCCAATTCTGTTCAGTACCTCCTCATTAGTTACGCGATCCACTCACCTAATCTTCAGCATTCTTCTGTAGCACCATATTTCAAAAGCCTCAATCCTCTTCCTGTCCGCACTGTTTATCGTCCATGTCTCACTCCCATACAAGGCAACACTCCATACAAATGCCTTAAGAAAGGAATTCCTTAGGCTTAAATCAATATGCGATGTTAACCAATTTCTCTTTTTGAAGAACGCTTTTCTACCCATTGCCATTCTGCATTTTATATCCTCTGTACTGCGAGCATAATTTGTTATTTTACTGCCCAAGTAACAAAACTCATCTACCTCCTTTATTACTTCGTTTCCCTATCTAATTCCTTCAGCATCACCTGATTTTCTTACACTGCACTCCATTACCCTAGTTTTGCTCTTGTTAATGTTCATCTTATATGCACCTTTCAGCACACTGTCCAATCCGTTCAATTGCTCTTCCAGGTCCTTTGCTGTATCTGACAGAATTACTATGTCGTCGGCAAAACGCAATGTTTTTAATTCTTCACCCTGAACTTTAATTCCTTCCCCAAATTTCTCCTTGCTTTCCTTTATAGCTTGCTCAATGTACAAATTGAATAACAATGAAGAAAGACTACAACCCTGTCTTACTCCCTTTCCAACCACTGCATCCCTTTCATGCCCTTCAACTCTGACAACCGCTGTTTGGTTTTTGTACAAGTTGTAAATAACCTTAAGCTCCCTATATTTTACTCCTGCTTGCTTCAGAACTTGAAAGAGTTTATTCCAATCAACATTGTCAAAAGCCTTCTCCAAATCTACAAAAGCTAGACATATAGGTTTGCCTTTTCTTACTCTATCTTCTAGGATAAGCCGTAAAGTAAGTATTGCCTCCCGTGTTCCTACATTTCTCCCGAACCCAAATTGATCTTCCCCGAGGTCGGCTTCTACCAGCTTTCCATCCTTCTGTATATAATTCGTGTTAATATTTTGCAACCATGACTTATTAAACTGATGGTTCTGTAGTTTTCACACCTGTCTGCACCTGCTTTCTTTGGAATGGGGATTATAACATTTTTCTTAATGTCTGAGGGTACTTCGCCTGTCTCATACATTTTACACACCAGGTGAAACAGGTTCGTCATGGCTGGTTCTCCCAGAGACTTCAGTAGCTCTGAGGGAATATCATCTACTCCAGGGGCCTTGTTTCGACTTAGGTCTTTCAGGGCTCTGTCAAATTTTTCTCTCAGTACAGTATCTCCTATTTCATCTTCATCTATATCCTCTTCCCTTCCTACAATATTGTCTCGAAGTTCATTTCCTTTGTAGAGCCCCTCTATATACTCTTTCCACCTTTCAGCTTTCCCTTCTTTGCTGAGAACTGGTTTTCCATCAGTGTCCTTGATATTCATAGAGCTGTTTTTCTTATCTCCAAACGTTTCTTTTATTTTCCTGTAGGCTGTATCTATTTTTCCCCTATTTATACATTCTTCTACATCCTTGCATTTGCCTTCTAGCCACTCCTGCTTACCCATTTTACACTTCCTGTCAATCTCATTTCTTAGTCGTCTGTATTCCATTTTACCTGTTTCATTTACTGCATATTTATATTTTCTGCTTTCATCGATTAAATTCAGTATCTCCTGTGATATCCAAGGATTTTTTGTAAGTCTTGCCTTCCTACCTATTTCGTCCTCTGCTACCTTCACTATTTCATCTCTCAATTCTACCCATTCCTCCTCTACTGTTTTATTTTCCCCTGTTTCTGTCAATTGTTGCCTAAAGCTCCCTCTGAAATTCTTAAGAACCTCAGGTTCCTTCAATTTATCCAGGTCCCATCTCCTTGTTTTCCTACCTTTTTGTAGTTTCTTCAGTTTCAGCCTACAGTTCATAACCAACAAGTTATGGTCAGAGTCTATATCTGCCCCTGGGTATGTCTTACACTGTAATACCTGGTTCCGAAATTTATGTCTTACCATTATAAAATCTATCTGGTATCTCCCGGTGTCTCCTGGTCGCTTCCACGTATACAACCTTCTTTTGTGATTCTTGAACCAGGTGTTTGTTGTAACTAAATTATGTTCCGTGCAAAATTCTACCAGGCGGCATCCTCTTTCATTCCTTTTGCCCAGACCATATTCACCTACTATCTTCCCTTCCCTTCCTTGTCCTACTACCGAATTCCAGTCTCCCATAACAAATAAGTTTTCCTCTCCCTTAATTGTCTGAATAATTTCCTTTAGCTCCTCATATATTTCTTCGATTTCCTCATCATCGGCAGAGCTAGTTGGCATATAAACCTGTACTACTGTTGTCGGTGTTGGCTTCGTATCTATCTTGACAATGAAAATGCGATCACTGTGCTGGTCATAGTAGTTTAACCGCATTCCTTTTTTCTTATTCATTATCAATCCTACTCCTGTGATACCCCCAATTGATTTTGTATTTATAATCCTTTACTCACCTGACCAGAAATCCTGTTCATCTTGCCACCGAACTTCACAAATCCCCACTATATCTAGCTTCAACCTATCCATTTCCCTTTTTAAATTTTCTAATTTTCCTACTCGATTAAGGGATCTAACATTCCACGCTCAGACCCGTAGAATGCCAGTATTGTCTTTCCTGATGACAACATCCTCCTGAGTAGTCCCCGCCCGGAGATCCGAATGAGGGACTATTTTAGCTCCGGAATATTTTACCCGAGAGGATGCCATCATCATATTTCCATACAGTAGAGCTGCATGTCCTCGGGAAAGGTAACGGCTGTAGTTTCCCCTTGCTTCCAGCCGTTCGCAGTAGCTGTGTGGCAAAGCTACATTAGCTGATGTTACAAGGCCAGCTCAGTCAATCATCCAGACTCTTGCCCCTGTAACTACTGAAAAGGCTGCTGCCCCTCTTCAGGAACTACACGTTTGTCTGGCCTCTCCACAGATACCCCTCCGCTGTGGTTGCACCTACGGTTGTCTCTATCGTTGAGGCACGCAAGCCACCCCACCTCGGCAATGTCTGTGGTTCATGGGAGTGCTATAGCACGGATAATGATATCCAGAAAGGAAAGGCCTGCGTAACACCTAACACAGCCACAACCTATGCTAAAAATAGTATGTCTAACACTCACGTTCTTAATTAACAAAACACATAAGATGTTGAAAAAATGTAGTCCAGGTTATCAAAACAAATCTACAGCCCTTTGCTAGACTAGGTGACAACGTACACTATTGCCCATTGAAATTGCTACAGCAAGAAGAAAAACGGGTATTCTTTGGCCAAATATATTATACTGGAACTGACATTTGATTACATTTTCACGCAATTTGGGTGCATATATCCTGAGAAATCAGTACCCAGAACAACCATCTCTGGCCGTAATAACGGCCTTGATACACCTGGGCATGCAGTCAAACAGAGTTTGGGGTGCGTGTACAGGTACAGATGCCCATGCAGCTTCAACACGATACCACAGTTCATCACGAGTAGTGACTGGCGTATTGTGACGAGCCAGTTGCTCTACCTCTATTGACCAGACGTTTCCAAATGGTGAGAAATCTGTAGAATGTGCTGGCCAGGACAGCAGTCGAATATTTTCGGTATCCAGAAAGGCCCGTACAGGCCTTCAACTTGCAACGTGCATTATCCTGCTGAAATGTAGGGTTTCGCAGTGATCGAATAAATGGTAGATCCACGGATCTTAACATATCTGAAATGTAACGGCCTCTGTTCAAAGTGCCGTCGATGCGCTCGAGAGGTGACCGAGACATGTAACCAATGGCACTCCATACCATCACGCCGGGTGATAGGCCAGTATGGAGATGACGAAAACACGCTTCCAATGTGCGTTCACCACGATGTCACCAAGAACCGATGCCACGATCATGATCCTGTAAACAGAATATGGATTCACCCGAAAAAATTACACCATCGCAGGCGCTCCTGACTGTGATGCAGCATCAATGGTAATCGCAGGCGCTCCTGTCTGTGATGCAGCGTCAATGGTAATCGCAGCCATGGTCTCCGAGCTGATAGTCCATGCTGCTGCAAACGTCGTCGAACTGTTCGTGTAGGTGGTTGTTGTCTTGCAAACGTCCCCATCTGTTGACTCTAGGATCGAGACGTGGCTACACGATCCGTTAAAGCCATGTGGATGAGATGCCTGTCATCTCTACTTGTAGTGATACGAGGCCGTTGGGATCAAGCACGGCGTTCCGTATTGCCCTCCTCAAACCACCGATTCCATATTCTGCTAACAGTAATTGGATCGCGACCAACGTGATCAGCAATATTCGCGATGCGATAAACCGCAATCGCGATAGACTACAATCCGCCCTTTATCAAAGTCGGTAACGTGATGCTACGCATTTCTCCTCCTTACATGAGGCACCACAACAACGTTTGACCGGGCAGCGCCGATGAACTGATGTTTCTGTATGAGAAATCGGTTGGAAACTTTTCTCTTGTCAGCACGTTGTAGGTGTCTCCACCAGCGCCAAGGTTGTGTGAATGCTCTGAAAAACAAATCATTTGCTTATCACATCATCTTCTTCCTGTCGGTACAATTTCACGTTTGTATCACGTGGTGTAGCAATTTTAATAGCCTGAAGCATAGAAAGTAACCAATTTTAAAACACACTCTAACTGAATGCAAGAATAAAGGTAGTCTGTTTACGTAGTTGTTGTATATGAGCCATTCCAAACAAGTAATCACACGCCTTCAGTTACTCTTCTAAAATTAGCATGTAGCATATTAGTAAACCAAGTTGAAGGGGTAGCAAAGCTCTATCGGTTTACACCACGACACTGGAACAACTCTTCCTTTATCTTGTAAGAATCCTCAGCCTTTCATATAGAATCTTCCTTTTACTCTCTTAACTATAAAATTTAAAGGATAACTCTGTTTCACATATGCGATAAATTTACATACTAGCAAGCGTTCAGTAACTAACGGGAAGCTGCGAGATGGCATTCTAATACCGCAGTACCAGGAGATTACTTCATTTTCGTGACGTAAAGATGCAATTCAGATTTATTCACTACATAATGGCGGTAACATTCTGTTTCGTAAATATAACTAGCTACAATGAAAGTATCTATTGTCAGAATGTATCTAGTACGTCAAAATGTTCAAATGTTTGTAAACCAATTGGACCATACAGCTATGTTCGTCAGTCCCTGTAGGCCTACTTACATACTACTAAAATTAACTTTTACTACGGACAAAATACACACTCAAGCCCCAGGGAGGACTCGAACCTCCTGCGGGAGCCGCTGCCAAGCCCGTAGCTTGATTCCTCAGATCATGCGGCCATTACTGCGCAGTAATACATCAAAACTTCAAATATTTTAATCATCTCGCTTCGTAAGGCGTAAATATGTATATGACTCCCCATTCCAATGCCAAAACTCTTAATAAAGCTTGAAGAAGTACCCTGATAGCCACGCATAATGACAAACACTAGAGAAAGCAACCATGTGAAATTGGCAGCATGCTTTTGCGGCGACGCGAGATGGACATGATTAGGATTACGTGTACATGACGGAAGCCAGTAGCGCCACTTACAAGTTATGTATGAATGAGAGACTAATGCTGTGTGGACGTAATAGAAATCTTCTCTCATACGGTTGGTTCGCGTAAGCAGCGTTAGTACGACTTGTCAGCATATTTGCAGCATGATTTGCAGCTCGATCAAGGGAGAATAGTTGTCTCAAGTGATTTCGGATTATCCTTCAGAGGCATAGGTGATCATGCTGGATGAAACCGTAATCGTTGGATGGCGAAGGGAACGACTGACGAAGGGAACGGATCGTATCCACGCCTTTGTAATATTACACGTGATAACACTTGACGAATCACATTACATCTAATTTACGATTATTATTATCAATATTTTTGATATTGACTACAGTTGTCAGACTTTCTTCTTTATTCACACTTCCAAGATTATATGAAACTAATGCTTTGTATTCTCACAAAACACCAGTTATTAACCTATTCCCAGGAAAGTGTTCTGCATGTTAATAAACTCATTGCGTAAATTTCGGTATTCCTTATAGTCTCCTACTTCGTGATTGAAAGACGAATAATTCTCGGAACAGAGGAGAAAGTTGTGGAATCTTACATCCTGAAAGCTCCGTTCATTTTACAGCGTAATGTCAGATCATTATTTAACTTAATAATTATTTTAGAAAACTTCTAAAGAATGAGATCACTACGTATATATCATTTTTTTCTTGAGTTTCCGGAAAGTTCTTCACGATTCTTGCTGGAATAAATCTTTGAAACACTGAAGTGATCAGGAAACAAAGTAAAGTATTGAATGTTTATCCTATACTGTATATAAAAGACAGACGAAGGAGGTAAGAACTAATCGATAGACGGGAATGAGCGATGTAGCTCACTTCACACACTGGACTAACTATAACAGAACTCAAGGAGAAATTATCAGAGATGAGTCAACTTCTAGAAGACGAAAATTTAGTTCCCTGAGAAAATACAAGAGGCAGACAATTTCTGTATACTTTTATTAGCCTTAATATAAGCGTGTTTCTTTGTACCCAAATAATTTAGCATATTTCATTTATACACTCTTCAGCGGATTGTTTTTATCTATCTAATTTTGAACGCAACAACTGCCTATCGTTCTTTTATTAAGGCTGACTTCTTTATATGCATAGGACATGCACTTTTATGGTAATTGATGAACTAACACATGCAAAGGAAATAATTATTTTCTTTAAATGCCATCGTCCAATTTAACTAGTCACGAAATACATTCCCACACGAAAACTTCAGCTGAATAGTACGAAATGGAACTATCGTTCTTCAAAGGGTAACTTGCTATCGTAAAGTAATAAAACTGTTGTTTCCGGTAACATGGTTAAGTTGTACTTCTTTGCTTACGGTAGTGGAATGCAATTATCATTACTCTTAGCAGGTAAAGAAGTTAACACAAGTTATTAAAACTTTTAAAAGAACACCACGGTAATAAAAAAATAAATTGAACTTCAATAAACTTCCAGAAGAAAATTTTCCTTTGTAGTGAAGTGTGTAATGCTTTGAGACTTACTGGCAGCGGAGATGGATGGTATATGCTGGTGGAATCGTCGAAGACTATTGACAAGACGTACTTGTATTAGTTTGTGGGAAGAGCATCTGCTTGAGAACGGCAAAGTATTCTACATCCACATCTACATAAATACTCCACTAATCACATTTAAAAGCATGGCGCAGCTTTCATTGAACAGCTTTTAAGACATTTCTCTATAGTTCCTTTCTCTAATAGCTCGCGGAAAAAAGGAACACCTAAATATTTTCGTTTTCGATCTGATTTCTCTTATTTTATTAAGATGATCAAGTCTTCTCTTGTAGGTGGATGCTCACAAAATATCTTCACATTCTGAGGAGAAACTTGGTGATTTAAATTACGCAGATAAATATCGCCTCGACTAATAACACCATTCTTTTAATGATTTCCACCTCAACTCGTGCACCATTTCTGTGATACTCTCCCCCTTTTCAGCGATAATATAAAAGGAGCTGCCATGTCTGAATTTTCTCTATATCATCCATCATTCCCATTTGGTAGGAAACTCACAATGGACAACCATACTCCAAAATGGTACGCACAAGTGTAATGAATGCAGTTTCTTTGGTAGAACCGTCGAATCTTTTCATTATTCTGCCATCAAAACGTAGCCTTTGGATCGCATTCCCTACAACATGTTCTATGTTTTCTTTTCAATGTAAGTTGTTCATAATTGTAATTAAGAAGTATTTAGTTGAATTTACGCCTTTACATTTGACTGGTTTATCGTATAAATGAAGTTTAACGATTTTCTTTTACAGTTCATATCAATGACTTCACATTTTTAATTGTTTAAGGTGAATTTCCAATATTTGCACCCTGAAGATATCTAATTCATTTTTCAGCTGCTTTTGATCCGCTAATGACTTTATTAACCGATAAACGACTGCGCCATCAGCGAACAGTTTGAGAGAGCTTCTCACATTTTCTCCTAAATCGATTACAAAGGAGCAGTAGAAGACTATAACACTTCCTTCGGGAAACGCCAGATACCACTTCTGTTTTACTCGATGTCTTTCCGTCAGTAATTACGTATTGTGTCCTTGCTGACAGGAAATCATGAATTCAATCGCACAAATGTGGCGATATTAATAGAACGTAACTTGATTAGGAAACGCTTGTGAAGTACAGCGTCAAAAGCCTTCAGCAAGTTTAGATACCTTGTCTATAGCACTCATCACTTCATGCGAGTAAAGAGCCGTGTTTCACAAGAATGATACATTTTGAATCCGCTGCAGCATACCGACGTAAACGGTATACACGTGTTAAGTTTGCCTTTCTTGAATATTGGAGTGGCCTGATTAACTTTCCAGTCTTTGGGTACTGATCTCTCGCTGAGCTAGCGATTGTATGTTGTAGCCAGATATGGAGCTATTGCTTCAGCATACTCTTGTTGGTATACAATCTGGACAGGAAGACTTAGCTCAGTTGCTGTCGATATTATTTCTTTGAATGTAAGCTAAACCTTCTGATAAAAAGCCGGCTTCACTTACGAAATATGAAGCGACGGTCTTCTATGTTCAGTATAAAATGTCAGTCTTGGACACAATTTTAATCTGACAGACGGTTCGTAGGAATACATATTTGTTCCTCGAGAAATGCCAAAAGAATTCCGTATGGAAATCAGTGGTTTAGTCATTTATTCGGAAGTGTCATGATATATCCCACTATCTGGTGCCATTAGAAACAGAATCCACTATCTGGTGCCATTACAAACAGAAAATGTCTAGATATTCTTATTTCACAAAATAATGTACCGCTACAGTAATCAACCTAAGGAAGAGTTACGATGTCCACTTTATCTTCAGATTCTGAAAACTATTACAGCTGGGTTCTGACAGACATAAGAGTGAGGAAAGCACCAACAAGGGCTAATTTCCGTACCGATGGCCAATATTTGCGAATAACCCGTCTAAGTGGCCACTGCTAATTGCCGCGTCTGCGAGTACTGGAAGGGTGATGCCATCGAGTGCTGTGGACTGAATGTTAAGAGGTTTGTGAGGGGCTCGAACAGCCACTACTTCATGGATCTCCACTCATCGAAGGAAGGGGCGTTTGCAGTGGGGAGCGGCAGCTTGCCCGCTGGAGTTCCCATCCTTTTTTTTTTTTTTTTTTTTTTTTTTTTTTTTTTTTTTTTTGGCTAGCCACGTGCACCAATATAACAACAGAAAACCACGCTTTCCAGTGAGTGGCTAACCCTATGTCCCAAATTAATGTCGTCGAAGAGACATAGTCTCTCTCTCAATTTTCTTGTTCGTTCAGGTAACACATATATATTGTTTGTAAGAAACGTCGCAGTGACGTACAGTGCTATACGTTAGGTTCTATATGTCTACTCGGAGTAATCACAACACGTATTAGAGTTACCTGCAGCTTGCAAAAGCTAAACGACGTCTAGCATTTATAACACCCTACGTACATGGCTTGAATTTTCGTTCAATTCATTAAAAAAAGTCAAAAAAATACATGCCAATTTAGAGAAAGATGTCTGATTACTAAAAGTAACTACTGACACTTCCAATGATTAGGACCACCATTTTCGGATCGCAGTGCAGTGAAAACTCTGCACGAATTATTTGGTTAATTTCTTGAGGTATGTGCCTCGAAATGTCTGCGAACATGTTTCACAAATACATGAATTATTGGCCTTTATGTCATGAATGGGATCGGTTTCAGGTAGGGGGATTATTGTGGCCAGAATATCGTGAAATCACTATCTTGCTCCTCGAACCATTATTGCGAATTTGTGACAAAGACCATTATCCAGGCAGGAGAAAGAAGCTACTGCTTTCTGCGACGATAAGAATCATGACGGTTACAATGTCATAGAAGCCCAAACTTGTATACCAAAATATTCGTTACATCATTCTAACTGTTTAGAAATACGTTTTAAAAAAGAAAGGTAAACACATGTGTAAGGAATCTTCTCCAGTTTTGAGTTGACCATTATTGACTTAGATTCCCTATAATGGAGACTGTAAATTTAATTATTCAGAATTTCGCATGCAAGCCGTACTAGAACTGTGTCGAATGTTGTTTGGAAAGGAACAACGGTTTACGTAACAATTTATTCTCTGACAATTAATATAAATCTGTCGAACGTTAGTTTCGTCGTAGTTCCGATCCCTCTGAATTTAATAGATATTACGAACATTTGGTGTTAGTTTCAACGAGCTGAAACGTGTACTAGCTGATTGAAAAGCAGAGTGTTCTCCATGGGTGTCGTGATGCTCAAAACTAGACCGCGGATTTTTTAGGTGGCAGAAAGAGCATTTAAGGCGCCTAAAATAGGCAGTTTCTTTACCTATTTGAGGCTAAATTAAATGTAAAATAAGCCCTTAAAAGAATTCTTCAGATGAAATAAACGTAAAGTAAAATACATAGTTTTGACTTATGAGCCAATTTTCAATCGTGTACAACAAGAAAAAAAAATCAGACATGAAAGTATTGCTTAAACTGAAACCAAACCTTTACAGATTTTTAAGATGAAATACGATGCAGATAAGATGCATATGTTTTAATACTTGTGATAGGCCTATAGAATACAATAAATTCTGAATAAACCAATGGTTTAAAACACTCCGACGGCTTCACAGTAATTGACTGAAACCTTTTGTAGATATTCCAGAGAAAAGCCGTTTTATGCCGAGAATGAACGTTCTAAATCAACGGATGTGACGGGGGTGAAGTTCCATTTTGGACAGGAATGGAGCATTTAATGGGTCCGATTTTTTTGCTAAGGCCCTTCAGGCCGGTGTTCTTTTCTGGAAAACCTGTTGAATTATTCCCCGTTCTTTTTTATTCTATTTCCCACTACCTCCAGAAAAGCAATATTCTCGTAGGTAAGTCTACCAGATCCTTACAATTCGTAACTAACTGTGGCCAAAAATGTGCAGTTGGATCTCCTGTTAGCCAAGTACCGCTAAATTGAGGGATCTTCGTTTTGTGCTGCATCTATTTAAGTACGAAACACTTTATTTTCATCTACGCTAATTGAATAAGGCAGCTTCAACCGAGTGTTTATATGGTGTGCGGCTATTGCTTTGAAACATTCGAATAATCTATGGGCGGCGTTGCTGACTATAACATACCAAAACTCAGCTTTCGACTATACCAATGTCTCTAAAATGTCTGAAAGGTCGCGAACAAGTATTTACAGGATGTTTTTGAATACCTTTATTTTGCATGACGCGTTTCGGGCTATGCCCTTCTTTGGATGACCTGATGAAAAATATACTAAAGGCATTTTAAAATTTTACACAATATGTAAAAGGGACATTAAAAAGTAATAAAGGTATAATGCATTTAACATAGTATACAATCCATGAAATATATCTGTAGGCAATATGCCACAAATATAGAAAGTCTGAAATGAGAAGCGGCTTGGAACTTGGGAAAAGAACAGGTTTCAATCTAAGAATCCGCAGTTTTCATAACGTTAATCTTCACGTTCTGCAAAAGACAGAGGTATAGAAGAATCACGAACCAAGGACAATTACACCGAAGACAAAAAGAAACTGGTGTAGGCATGCGCAAGGAAACATATAGATATGTAAATACTCAAAGAATGACACTGCGGTTGGTACACAAGAGTTTGACACAGGCGTTCGAATGCTGTTCGAATGGAAGGAAATCGCGATTTAACTGAGAATGAACGTGTATTAGTCTTCGCATGAGAGATGGGTCACAGCATCTTCGACTTAAAAAAAGATTTGGAGATGTAGCTGTAATGCCATTTCACGAGTGGACCATAAATATCTGGAATCCTGTAAAACATCAATTCTCCCATATCGCTCTGGCCGGAAAAAGATCCTGGAAGAAAGGGACAAGCGACGGCTGAAGAGAATCGTTCAACGTGACAGAAGTGCAACGCTTCCGCGAATGTTGCAGCTTCCATTCCTCGCCCATCAAAGAGTGTCAGCGTGCGAAACATTGAACGAAACGTCACTGGCATGGGCGTTGGGAGCCGAAAGACCATTCGTGCACCCTTGCTGACTTCACTCCACAAAACCTTACACCTCGCCTGGGCCCGTCCTCACCAACATTGGATTGTTTGTGACTGGAAACGTACTGCCAGCTCCGACGCATCTCGTTTCCAATTGCGTCGATCGGATGGACGTGTATGGGTATTGAGACCACCTCACGAATCCATGGACCTTTCAACAAAGGCTTTTTCATGCTGGTCGAGGCTCTGTAATGCTGTGGGGCGAGAGCAGTTGAGGGATATAAGATCCCTGATACGTTTCGATACGATTCTGACAGGTGACACCTACGTACATACCCATCCTGTTGCACCACCTGCGTCCATTCATCACCATTGTGCATTAGGACGGATTTTGACAATTCCAGCAGGACATTGCGATACCCCAAACGTCAAGAATTGCTACAGAGAGACTCCAGGGTCTTCTCAGCTTAAATGCCAGGGGGAGCTGGAAAATAAGTTTCCCCTGTCGACTGTGGTCAAAGTTGCGCATGAAAGGGAAACATAGTGGAATGATACATTAAAGATAAGACATATCTTTATTGGTCATTAGTCATTGTGCTTTGTAAGCTTCAAAAAGCGGTCCAGGAAAAAATTAGGGCGTTCCACTCGGAAGAAGCGTTGAAAGGCTTGTTTAACGCCAGCATTGCTTCCACAGAGTCTTCCGCCGAGAGTCTTCTTCAAAGCTGGAAACAGATGGGCCGCTTGGTGCGAGATCGGAACTGTATGGCGGACGGCGTAGGCGCTCCCAACCAAGAGTTAACGTTGTCGCCGAGTGTGGTCTCGCATTCTCATCCAACATCAGAACTCCATATATTTGAAGGTAAGGCAACTTTCTCCGAATCACTTCTTTCATTTTCGAGACAGTGGCACAGTACCGCGCAACATCGATGGTTGCATTCTCCAAAAAGTCCAGCAACAAAACTCTTTGGGCGTCCCAGAAAACGGTGATTAGCACTTTATCTGCAATCGTAGAGCTTTTGAACTTATTTCGGACAGGTGACGACGGGTGTTTCCACTCCACGGATGCGGTTTCGATTCGGGCGTCTAATGTTCGACCCACGTTAGATCCCCCGTCAAAGTCCGAAGCAGGAAGTCATTGCCATATTCATGGTCGACTTCTACCCAATGGTGCATCTGTGTCTTGCACGGGCGCGTTCACCCGCTGTGTCATATTTCGCCCATAGCAGTTCAGTGCCTCTTCTGTATGCAACGATCTCATTTTTTTCATGGACGGCTTTTTGAAGCTTATAAAGCGGTTAGACAAAAGTATCAATGTACTTGCAAAATACGTAGAAAAATAAAGATACGCAATATCTTTAATGCTTCATTCCATGTTTTTCCTTTCATACAGTCGCGGTGGAGTAGCCGAGCGGTCTAAGGCGCCTTGCTGCAGAGCGCGCGGTTGCTCGCCGTCGGAGGTTCAAGGCCTCCCTGGGGCATGGGTGTGTTTGACTGTCCTTAGGTTAGTTTACCTAAGTTTAAGTAGTTTGTAAGCTACGGACTGATGACCACACAGTTTGGTCCGATAGATTTACAAACATTTGAACATTTTTGAACCTTTCATACACAACTCAGCTCACGGTTGACAAGGGAAACTTATTTTCCAACTTCCCCTCGTACCTCGGCAGATCACCAGAATCCCCACACATGAACATCATTGAGCATATGTGGACTGCCTTACAACGCGGTGTTCAGGAGAGATCTTCACGCCGCGGTGGAGTAGCCGAGCCGTCTAAAGCGTCTCGCTGCGGAGCGCGCGGTTGCTCGCCGTGAAGGTTCGATTCCTCCCTGGGGCATGGGTGTGTGTGTTGTCCTTAGGTTAGTTTACCTAGGATTAAGTAGTTTGTAAGCTACGGACTGATGTCCACGCCGATAGATTTACAAATATTTGAACATTTTTAGAGATCTTCACCCCGTCCTGCTCCTACAGATGTCCGTGATAGCCCTGGAGGATG
This sequence comes from Locusta migratoria, assembly GCA_026315105.1. Taxonomy (NCBI): domain Eukaryota; kingdom Metazoa; phylum Arthropoda; class Insecta; order Orthoptera; family Acrididae; genus Locusta; species Locusta migratoria. Next base: position 452,576,327 of record CM048744.1, read on the forward strand.
CATGATGTAGATTCCCTGCAGCACTACAACAGACATTAGTCTTGATGCCGCACGTCTGCGTGCTCTGGGTTCCCTACACGGTGTTAGGCAGGGGCAGCAATTTCTTCATGAGTGTAGTTACAGATACAGACAGTACAAATTAATGCTACCGACATAAGAAACCACCAGAATGAAACTTTCACTCTGCAGCGGAGTGTGCGCTGATATGAAACTTCCTGGCAGATTAAAATTTTGTGCCGGAACCGGGACTCGTACCTGGGACTTTTGCCTTTTGCGGGCAAGCGCACTACCGACTTGCTATCCCGACACGACTCGCGATGCCGCCTCTCAACTTTACTTCCGCCAGTACCTCCGCTCCAAAACCCGAGAGGTCTATCGGCACATACAACAGCAGATGGTGCACGCAGAGCCGACAAAGGCGATATGAAACTTGGCGACGGGCCGCGCCCCGCTAAGACGCCTCGCTCCAGCAGGCCTGCAGTTCGCCTGAGGCGCCTCGGCGCGCGCCCCGTCCCGTGCCGCGTCGGCGTCACGGCGCCCGCCGCCGCCGTCATCTCCGGCGTCCCTGGCCCACCAATCACTGCAATTTCCGGCGCCGCCGCCTCCGCCGCCGCCCCCGGCGTCCCCGACGCCGCCCCCGGCAGGCAGCAGCCGCCGCCTCCGTCGCGACGCGGTACCCAAATTAGCGAGGCTGCCGTGATTACCGCATCCGGCTCCCCCACCCCCGCTGCTGCTCTGGGGCCTCCCTGGAGGGTCGTAACCGATTTGCCAGCACAGTGGGAGGCGCTTATTGAGGAAGCCTGTCTTCTGCCCGAGGCTTTAACTTCCTTGACGGTGGGGGCCCCCCGCATTTTCCAGTTTCACTTTTGCCTCCGGCAGTCACAATATTCCTTCCGCCCCTCCCTACTCGTTTTCAGTTTATTTGTGGTGGGCGTCCGGCTACATCCTCCTTTGCCGACGCAGATGTGTGACTCATTGGATGGTTGTAGTGCAACTCAGCAACCTGGTTTGTGCCATTGAAAAACACATAGTAAATATTTTCACTCGCCTCGTGACTATTTTCTCCTTCAGCTGTCGATCCAGTGCTAAAATGACTAAAAACGAGAACCTTAATTCCACCGTAAAAAGCTGTGTAGAAAAACTATAGTCGGCGTCACCTACGAAGGCGGCACAGCTTTCAGGCTTTCTGCTAATCCCCCTCCATTACCGCAATGACAGCCAATGGTATTCATTCTCTAGGCGTGTGGCTAGCCGCGAATTACGTAATGTCTCCACCGCAGGCGCAACTGTTAAGCCGTCCGCACACGGGTGGTTTCTCACTCGTCGTGGGCGCGACTTGCGTCTCGTCCGTCGCGTGCGTCTTGTGCGAAACTCGCAATGCCAGCGACGGCGGGTCGATTGGTACTCGTCGCGAGCGCGATTTTCCTTCAGCCAGCTCGCGACTTCCAACGGGAAGCTGCAAAACGGTGTTGGTTATTTCCTGCGATAATTACTCGTAAGATGGACAGTTCTAGTGATGCGGGGTACGCTGTGATGTTTACTGGTAGCGGCACAAGAAAAGGAAGACACAAAGAGTGTTATGGGTGCGTCGGTACACAGAGCGGAATTTTCGTCATCGGTTGTTCATTGGTGCTAGAGAACTGCAAGAGACTGATACATTCTACAGAATATAAATTACGTGGCTTGAGTGAATGGAATATGCCCGAAACTAGTTGACAATAAAAAAGTAAATAAACACCAGCATCTCTGGTTGAGATATAAAAAAAAAAAGGTACGTTCTTGAATATTTGCGAACGTACAAGCTTCCTAAGGTTTTTATTTGTGGACGGGGAAGTTAGTACTGCTTCCTCCCACAAGTGCCCCGAACACCTCCACGTCCTTGCGGATGCTGCTGCGTAGCAGTGTGCGTTTGTACTGCCCTACAGTACGCACAAGGTGCCGTAGTTGCTGTCGAAGTCTTTATGGAAACCATAGTGTTCTGACTAACCTGTTGTCTTCTATAATTGTGTCCACAGCGCAGAAGACAGCACACATGTCGTTAGTTCTTCTGCAGCATACAAGTGAGGCTAAAATAAGTTCTGTAGGATGGAAGCATAAGAAGCGACTCGCGAAATTTTTAATTGTGAGGGATGGCATTTATTAAATAAATAATAAAATATGAACAACTATTGTTAATACGACACGGCCTATGCTGCCCGTAATTCATTTTGAGACCTCGACTGTTATCACAATTATACAAAACTTTACTCATGACCGGCGCGGTCCGGCGCGTATAGTGGTCAGCTCGAGACTGAAACTGTGGCGCGTTGCGAGACTAGAGGGCACCTGACGCTCTATTTCGCGCCAAAACAGGGCCGTCGCGCGCCTTCTGCAAAATCGCTCTTCTCTTGTTACAATAAGAGAAGGCACATTAAACTTTTTAAACTGTCAAAACCTAGCCTGTCCTTGAGAGATTTTTATCAGAAATTCTCAGCTCTGAATAATTAATATTTAGTATATAATAAACAAAACTAATTTCAAAAGAAATCACGTGACGTGAAATGCAGCAGCCAATGCGAGGAGAGTACCAGTAACATAGGCGGGGTTTCCCATGGGACCATACTGTGCCATATGCTACTGCTCCCCACCCCACATTTCAACATATGCTGCACTTCTGTCTTTCTTCCGCGTTTAAGACACGTACGATGTTAGCAAAGAAACGGCCAGCGGCCAGAAATATGAAGTGGCCATAGGCCAGGAATATCACAAGCGCCAAGAGACGACATACCGAAAATATTTATATATTATTTACTCAGTTATTAAAAGATAATTACAGTGATTGCATGTAGATCTCATGGGCTCTAAAGTGTTTTATGCACTGGAAACACAGAAAAAGTGCATGGTAAATTACCTCAATGACGTACGATCCGCTCGTCTCGCTCGAACTTTCCCGTGCACTGCAGGTTGCGAGAGACGAGCGTCGCTCGCAACGACTTCGATACGATTACGAGACGCGTGCAGATCGCCCCGTTGGCGGCCTCCCGTTTACTCACGTGGGGAGTCGCGTGGGGACGGAATCTCGTCGAGGACGAGTCTCAGTCGTGACGAGCGCGCATAGGCTCGTATGCGGAGGACGGCCTTAGCGTTCGGCTGTAGCTCCTCCCCTCCACGCTTCTCCTATCGCTCCGCCTCTATGCGTGGAAGCGCCTTCTTATATGATGTCGGCTACAGATGGAGATTCTGGTTTTCATTCAGTTGAATTTTTCTTAATAACGGGATCTATTGCATTAAAATTATGTTAACACAGGATTTTGTACAACGTAATTACTATTTTAAGCTTTCTCCAGAATACAGTTCACTGCCAATCCTGTGCTTAATGACGCAATAGTTACACCCACATTCCACACGCACTCATGAAGCCAGTTTTGGTAATTAATTTACGCTGTCACCAAAAACGTTCTTAAATGAGATGTTCATTTTAATATTCTACGCAAATCAGTCCATATAAATCTCCACACGTTCATGATTAGCGTGACACGCCACGCGGTTTCATTGTTATGTAATATCACAATTTTCATTTTAAAAAATCCGGAATTTCACTAGTCGACTGTCCACACAATATACTAAGCATGTTGATGCACATCTTAATCAAATAAACGAGCACGTTCCACAAAATAATTCCAGTAAGTTGGGAGCACAATCATGGAGATGTTAACAATTCCGTGTATCAACTCCAGCTACTCTCTTGCACGAAAGCAAGCGTGAATGTTCCCAAATACAAGCGCGCATTGGTGTAATCTGTTTGGGCAAAGATATTGGTATTCAATGACATTACACAGAAAATCCGCGCAAACCCGTGCTTTCCATATACGCCTATCAAAAACTACGAACTTTCCAGAACTACATGCAGAACAAATAATTAGAAAATAGTAAATTATACAATATCCCCGACTTTAAGTAATTGCCCATGTTTACGTATATTGCCTCTTTCCTTGTTACCATAAACTGACGGAATATTCATATTCATTTTCTGCATTAATATTCTCATGCACACACATATGGAAAATACATACCAAACGTGAGACTTCTTGGATATTTGTCAACTTTTATTCGTCAGTTCACTATCACATCTATCAAAAATTCACATACATGAACCTAAACACAAAACTGTAATTAAGTATTGGTAACTTTCGAATATTGGAATAAATGTTCTTCCTGTGCATTCAGTTGTTCATTTGTTACTGCCTGGACACACGCCTGCAGAGTGCTGTCCTATGTCTTTCAAAACTCACACTACGAACTCAGGCTACAAGACGGTAACAGGTGTTGCCCTCCTGCACACCTGACGCTGACCGACAATCGTCCGACCGCCTCCACAAAGCAGGCGAAACAAATCTGAGATATACAGATACAGGGCAGTGCGTAGCCACTACACTACAGGAGCACCGATTGTTCACCAAAGCCAGGCAAAAGTAAATCGAATATTCGAAACACAGTAGCTTACAGAATGAGATGTACAGGAAATATTGTGTCAATGCTTCTACCATTTCTTCCTCGTCTGTTCTTCTTTGCTTACAAATGACACCTGTGCCCACGAAAGCTCTGGACCGTGTAAAACCATGTTTAGAATAACACGCTATCGTATACGAAACTGTCGTATGGGTCATTCTCTTACAAATGTTGCATTATACGACAACACACATTTAATAGACAGAAAAGAGTAAAAATGTATAATTACAATAGCATGGAAGTGGTGCGTAATGCATAGGCGTCAGTATATAATTATATTTTATGTCAAGAGTCACAAGAACTCTACGATTAAAGTAATTATAGTAGCGCATAACACACATATTTCCTGAAAGTGGTTACATTACTGCTTAAAGTTTTTTTTTGTTGTTGTGTCTTTATGGCACTCACCATCGTTGTCATCTGCGCCCGACAGTACGTAACGTATACATGCAAATTTTCTATGTTTCTGTAATAATAGCGCGGAAAACAATAATTTGCACACATCATTAAAGCTACGTTTGTATATTCAAAACAACGTTCGCATTAAATGAGTACAATGTCGAAAGCCACACTAATTGTATGTTCAAATTACCTGACATAAAAGGCTCAAGAGGGAATGCTAATATTATAGATTTAAAAAACTTCAGCATCAAGCCATTTGCGAATATCGTAAATTTGTTTTCACAACATCTATTACCAGATAAATAGATTCCTTGAACTAGTAAGGTACCAGTATTGCCCGCTCATTTCCTTTCCACGTTATTGGGTAGTTATAATTGAGAAATAGTTCACAGGAGTGTGGGACATGGGTGTTGGTCATCGGAACTCCGAACGAATGCAATTTAGTCCTTTTTACTGTGGAAACTTTAGTGTTAACTTTATGGCACGAGCATCTAGGCACTGTTACAGTACCTTGAAGTTGTTAGTAATTATCAGGGGGTGCATTCAAAATATATGGTGAGCCAGCCAGCAGAGAACCTGGTCGGCAGAAGCGAATGAGCTGTGAGCCATGACGAATCGGTGCCTTTTCTCCTACCTGTAAGGGACAGCCGTTGAGTCTCACCATGCACCGCTATACTTGGACCAGGGGGCAATGAAATTAATTCGTTCTGCATCAAAGGGGGCCACGAGTCCTCCAGAGAACGGACGTATGTGGAGTGAGTTGTGGTTTGAAATGGCAAAAACAAATACGTCTTGCGAAGACGTGTTAGCTTGTCTCACCACTCGCTGACGCCAGTCATCGGCCATGTATCTGCGAGTTCACTGACACGTAAAGTTCGCAACTGTTGTTCCGAAAAGCCTCTAAATATCAGGGATGCTCACTGACCGAAATTATCTCATGTGGGATAGCTTGGTGCCATACGTAAGAGGCGGTATGACTGGCTCTTGACCATACACGATTTGGCGGGATATTTCATTCACATCACAGAACTTACATGACTGGCGTTGCTTTTCCGACGACAAAACACATTGGCTGATTGCTTTTTCTGCGCACACACTACACGTGGATGATGCACAGAACGTGAAAAGCGGTCATATGCTGCTTTCAACAGTAGTGGCGGACGCAACTTTTCTCTGGAAAGACACACTTATCGGAGCTCCGCTCTGAACTTAACAACTGTATACTAGTTTATAACAAGTCTGCCTTAATGTGACTTGTTACTTCGGTGCCTTTCGGTGCTCTACATAAGTATCAATAAGGTGACGTACTTGTGGCTATGTTATCACGACTAAATAACTTCATTTTTCCAGTGTAATTGTTAACTCGAAAAGATCAGTGCCGCCGTTATTTCAGCTTCACACTCGTACTTGGTAAAAGTAGTTAGATCGGCACTGTCACATAGTGTGTATCAGTTGTTAATGAGTGTCATTATTGAATGCAGAAGAGGGATTGACTACCTAAATGTATATTTGCATGCCATCCCTTTCTGCCTGTACTCTAGTAATCAGAGTGACCAGACGTCCAGAATTTTATGGTACGGTTCCTCAAATAACATAAGTGTCCTGTTGTCCTGACAACGCATATGCTGGACAAATTTTTCCCAGTTTTTTTGTTAACAGTCCCGTATTTTTGAAACTTATTTGAGTAACATGTACAATAAATAAAAGGGAGAACTCTACATGTAATAATAGCCAAAGTATAAGAAAAGCACTTTTTTTTATTAAAGTAAAGTATACAAGGAACGATTGATATACACTACTGGGTACAGGCCATTAAAATTGCTACAACAAGAAGAAATGCAGATGATAAACGGGTATTAATTGGACAAATATATTATACTAGAAATGGCATTTGATTTCATATCACGCAATTTGGGTGCACAGATTCTCAGAAATCAGTAACCACCTCTAGCCGCAATAACGGCCTTCATACGCCTGGGCGTTCAGTCAAACAGAGCTTTGATGGCGTGTCCAGGTACAGATGCCCATGCGGCTTCAACACGATACCTCAGTTCATCAAGAGTAGTGACTGGCGTATTGCCGAGCCAGTTGCTCAGTCACTATTTACCAGACGTTTTCAGTTGGTGAGAGATCTGGAGAATGTGCTGGCCAGGGCAGCAGTCGAACATTGTCCGTATCCAGAAATGCCCTTACAGGACCTCCAACATACGGTCCTGCATTGCTCTGCTGAAATGTAGGGTCTCGCTGGGATCGAATGAAGGGTAGAGCCACGGGTCGTAATATGTCTGAACTCTAACGGCCACTGTTCAAAGTGCTGTCGATGCGAACAAGAGGTGTCCGAGACGTGTAACCAATGGTACCCCATACCATCACGCCGGATGATACGCCAGTATGGCGATGACGAATACAAGCTTCCAACATGCGTTCACCGCGATGTCGCTAAACACGGATGCGACCATCATGATGCTGTCAACAGAACCTCAATTCATCAGAAGAAATGACGTTTTGCCATTCGTGCACCCAGATTCGTTTCAAACGTCGTTTTCAGTTGGTGAGAGATCTGGAGAATGTGCTGGCCAGGGCAGCAGTCGAACATTTTCCGTATCCAGAAATGCCCTGTTGAAATATTGTGATCCAGCACGGCGTTCCGTATTGACCTTCTGAACTCACCGATTCCAATTTCCGCTAACAGTCATTGGATCGCGATCAACGCGATCAGCAATGTCGCGATACGGTAAACCGCAATCGCTACATTCCGACCTTTATCAAATTCGGAAACATTATGGTACGCATTTCTCCTCCTTACACGAGGCATGACAACGTTTCACCATGCAATGCCGGTCAACTGCTGTTTGTGTATGAGAAATCGGTTGGAAACTTTTTTCATGTCAGCACGTTGTTGGTGTCGCCACCGGCGCCAATCTTGTGTGAATACTCAGAAAAACTAATCGTTTGCATATTACAGCATCTTCATCCTGTCGGTTAATTTTCGCGTCTATAGAATGTCATCTTGTTGGTGTAGCTATTTTAATGGCCAGGAGTGTAGTTCTTTTCTTGGTAATGTGTAATGCTGTCACGTGGCGTGTAGTATTGAATAGGTTATTGCTTCAGGACGCATCATTTAGATCTGTCGTTTTAAACCATTCTGAGTCACCAGTTCCACTACTTTTTCACATAAATACGAAAAGATATTACAGCGGGGTTTCATTTCTGAAATTCCGACAGAAAATCCAGAATTTAGTTTGAATAAAAATACGTGGGACAATGGCGGTCGGTTTGACGTTGAGTAACATACATGGTCTTGCTGTTAAAAGCAATTTTTGGCAAAAGTATATCAGTTGTGGGAAAACGTCAGAATAGCGTAATCAAACATGATGAAGTAAACGTCTTGCTGCTAAGGAAGGCTTCCTTGCTTTCCATGCAACGAAACATACTGTTAAGTGAACAATGTTAAAAATCCATGTGATACTGAAAATAGTGAATTTATAAATATCTCTTTGAACTTACGTCATATCGTGAACAAAAATTTGCAGCTCGTAATTACTTTTTCAAAGTGTCTATCTGACGCCATTGCTTTATGGACTGATGAAAACAACATATGCAAATATCTTAAACTTGAATCTTAGTTATTATTATATCATTAACACTTTCAATGCTCAACCTCTTTATTTTCAGAAAATTGTATTTCATGTTAGTATACTGCTGTGTGACATGCATTCTTCCGAAAAATATACTTGCAAGAGTGAGAAATAAGTAATCTATGTACTTAATAATAACTGTCAGACATAATGAAACTAGTCATTATATAAAATTGACACATTGTGTTTGCATGTGAGAACAGCATACGCACCGTATTTTTACGCTTTTGTAAGTGCGAGTGTTAACAAAAAGGTGTGCAGATGTGTGTAGCTGTAGTACGGACCAATTATTTTAAGCCGCGGTGGAGTAGCCGAGCGGTCTAAAGCGTCTCGCTACGGAGCGCGCTGTTGCTCGCCGTGGAGGTTCGAGTCCTTCCTGGGGCATGTGTGTGTGTGTGTTGTCCTTAGGTTAGTTTACCTAGGTTTAAGTAGTTTGTAAGCTACGGACTGATGACCACGCAGTTTTGTCCGATAGATTTACAAACATTTCTTTAAATTATTTTAACACAAATTTATTTTACTGATACAGAGTATTTACGAACCAAGTCACAAGAAGTGGCTTCACATCAACTTCTAAGCTGTCTCCGTGTGTTGATTTTGAAATCTGGTCGCCCTGCACTAATTGAATACTGTAAGCATCAATCATCTGTTCAATTATTAATTTATATTTTTTGCTGTCTTTAGTAAATAAATAGTATTACTTATCACTAGGGATTGTTTATTCATGAATAATTCCTTTTGATGACATTATTTAGGAATATTCGTCTATGAATAACTGCATAAATTTCAATTATAATATTTACGTTTTAGAACTCTACAGTGTCATTTATCAGTAGGTTGGCCGTTAACAAATCCCTTGCACACTGAGTGGATTGGATGTACAGGATGTGCAATTCTTGTATCGTGGTTTAGTCAAAGACAGTGCTTGTATAATTAGCATCAACCTAAATTACAAGCACGAATACTTAAAGATATACGTCGTCATCTTCACACAGACTAACAGTGTTATTTCTGTAAATAAAAATGATCTAAAGATGAAGTGCGACCATAAAAATTAGTTTCTATGAACATAGATAATCATCTGAAGATGATAACACAAGTTCGTCGAAAGTAGTTATCTGGTAGTAAAGAATTGAAAACAAATTTCAAACTAGATGATGAAGTAAAGATCTCTATCTCTTCCGCTTTGTTTTTACCTTTTCATCGAAATCTCCTATTAGCATTTTGAGTACCGATATAAGAAATATTAGGTGTGTAGTATATGTGGATTTTTTCGCTTTCATCATTACATTAAGCAGAGCGTTTTGGCACCGTTGATTGAATTTCTTATAATTACCCTCATGAGCCATCTTGTTACTTCGTTTCTCTCTAACTTGAAATGTTACTTGTCGTAGGATGCAACGGTTTATACGGATCTAACGCCGGCTCTTTTTAAATATGGTTTCAATCATATTTTGTCTGAGGATGAACCGTTTCGTCTCGTTCTAGTGCATAACGTGGTCTTTAATATAAAAATCGAGTAGTTTTATTTCATCTTTTTCTAGTTTGATGTAGGAGGTTCAGCCGTAATGACTCCTGATTCTGCCGGCCGCGGTGGCCGAGGGGACTGAGGCGCTTCAGTCACGGTCTGCACGGCCACTACGGTCGGGGGTTCGAATACCCCCTCGGGAATGGATATTTGTGCCGTACTAGTTCGTAAGTAGTTCATAAGTAGTTTGTAAGTTTAGGGACTGAAGACCTCGTAGTTAAGTCCCATAAGCTCTACAAACATTTGAACTCCTGATTCTGATGCGCTCCTATCTGTTCGTCGTTCTCCTGTTGCTAATGCTGGGTAGTCTGTGTTGTTTATTATAATCATGAAACTTTCCCAAAAAATTCCAAATACTTGTTATGCTTATGGGACTTAACTGCGTGGTTATCAGTCCCTAAGCTTACAATGTACTTATAAACTAATTTATAATAAAAACAACACAAACATCCATGCTTGAGAGAAGATTCGAACATCCGACGAGGGAGGCCTCGCAATCCACAATGTGGCGCTCCAGACCGCTAGCTCTGAGATGCCATATTATGGATTGCGCAGCCACTCCCGCCCGAGGTACGAGTTCTCTCTCAGGCATGGGTATGAATGTTGTCCTGAACATGTCAGTTTAAGTAGGAAGACATTCGGCGGAGAAGCCGCGCCGTCTAGATTAGAAGGCACTTTTCAAAGACGGCAGTTTCCGATAATCGAAGACTATTTGAAAAACTGTGTATCATTTTCATACGGAAGCTAGAATCACATTCCCAAAGAGTGAGTTGGAACGACTGCAAAACAGACCGATATAGATATTGGTAATCGGTTTACTGAAATGAGACTTGTGAGGCCCACGTAAAGATAGTAAATGTAAGTGTAAGAATGTGTGTCTAGACAGAGTGTAATAATAGTGACGATGTCCATCGTGTAACGTTTACATTGTGTACGATAGTAAGGACAGGATATGCTTTCTGATATAAATAGTCGTCGAGTTCCCTCTTGGATTATTAGGAAGTGAAATGCTTGCACTGTTTATGTTGCAAATTGGAGTAGTCCTTCAACATCTATTCGGCGTTTATTTGCTTTGGTGTTACACCACTAGGCAGAGCTGGCGGGCTGTTTGTCTTGTTAGTTACCTGATGCTTCGCTGCTAATTAAATTCATGAATCAGCCGCTTAAGAAGGCGCGCGCTCGCGCTGATGCTATCTCATACGTGGCGGCCATTATGTTCCGCACGAGGCGAGGCGAGGCTCAGATGGGCATCCTGCCCGCTGAGGCATCGTTTCCTGCAATGAATTCGCCTAAGACTTTAATCACGGCCCCTCGTAAGTTTATGTCGACACAAGCAAAGCGCAAGGGGAACGGGCCAGGGAGGGCAGGGGAGATACACGACGTACCGGCTGTTCTTCGCAGCTCTACACACGCGTAGGCTAGGGGAAACCTGTAGTAAACGACTTCGCCTATCCATGCTGATGTTCCTATTTATAAACACTAATGATTGACCGCTCACTTCGTTATTCCAGTGACCACAGAAGAGATCGCATTACTCAGTCTTGGAATGAATTACGAAAGAACGTCGTTACATATACAGGACGAATCAGACGAATCAGAACACTTCATAGATTGAAGTATGGATTCAAAAGAGAGAAAACGTGTGCTCTGAAGTGCATTTAGAGGTGGTAGTAAGGTACAAGAGAGCAATAAAGGTTAACCAGTAAATTTGGGCTCTAAAATGTGCAAAAATTAAGCGCTAAGAGTACTTCCTCAAACGCGTTCTGGTTGAACACATCTCTTCAAATAAACAATTCCACAAAGCTCCCGTAGTTTTTACTTGATAGCCAATGTTTACTAGGTATTTTTCTATTGTAGGTCCATACTATCTTTTCAGAAAGTTGGCCAGTGAAGATCTGGTGCACCCTGAACAGTACCTATATTCCAGATGATCGGACTATTCCATTTCATATTGAAGTGTTAGAGGAAAATTCGCAGAAGAATATCACGAGGGAAGTAAGGAAAACAAGTTGAAAAGAATGTGGAATGCCATTGTTTGTCACAGCTCAAGAAGCTTGCACGTTACAGAATAGCATGGGGAGCTGAAGAGCCGCACGGGAATGGCCGTATCCCTAAGGCGCCTTGCTGCGGAATGCACGACTACTACCCATCGGAAGTTCGAGACCGCTCTCGGTCATGGGTGTATCTGTTGTCCTTAGCATAAGATAGTTTACGTATTATGTAAGTCCAAGGACGGATGACCACTGCTCATAGCTGCAAACAATTGAGCATTTTTGCAGCTGAAGACAACAACAAAAAGAAAATTAACATTTTTAACATGAATGCCGCAAAATCGGTACTACATTTACATCAATACCTACATATACACTCCGCAATCCACTGTATAAAACGTGATCGATTGTACTCCATGCCACTACTATTAATTTAATTTCCCATTATATTCTCAAATGGAGGGAAGGAAAACCGACTATCTAAAACGAATTCGTACGAACCTTACTTTCCCTTGTCTTATAATGGTGGTCAATAAGCGAAATTTTAGTATTTGGTATAATTGTTCATTAGTCAGCTTAAGGTGTCAGTTGCCGCGGTGGAATGGCCGAGAGCTGTGAGGAGTCTTGCTGCGGAGCGCGCGGTTGCTTTCCGTCGGTAGTTCGAATCCTCCCTCGGACATGGGTCTGTGTGTGTGTATGTGTGTGTGTGTGTGTGTGTGTGTGTGTGTGTGTGTGTGTGTGTGTGGATTGGATTCGCGAATTTCTATCAGAAAGGACACAGTTCGTAGTAATTGACGATAAGTCATCGAGTAAAACAGAAGTGATATTTGGCGCTCCCCAGGAAGGCGTTATAGGTCCCCCACTCTTCCTTGTGTTTACAAACGATTTAGAAGACAATCTGAATAGCTCTCTTGGATGTTCGCGGATGATGCTATCGTTTATCGGTTAGTGAAATCAACAGAGGATCAAAAGCAACTGCAAAGCGATTTGGAGAAAATTTCTTCATTGTTCGAAAATTGGTAATTAACACTAAATAATGAAAAGTGTGAAGTAATACACCTGACCGCTAAAAGAAATCCACTGAACTTCAATTACACGATAAATCAGTCAAATATTAAGGTCGTAAATTCTATCAAATACCTTGGAGTTACAATTACGAACAACTTAGACTGGAGAGGACACACAGAAAATACTGTGGGGGAAGGCGAACCAAAGGTTACGTTTCATTGGCAGAAAGCTTCGAAGATGCAACAGGTCCACCGCAGAGACTGCCTAAATCACACTTGTGCGTCCTCTCTTGGAGTACTGTTGCCCCTTGTGGGACCCTCACCAGATAGAACTGACGGAAGACATTGAGAAGGTTCAGAGAAGGGCAGCTCGTTTTGTCTTATCACGTTAAAAGGGGGAAATCGTCAGGAAATGTTGCACGATTTGAGGTGGAAATTATTAAAGAATCGACGTTATTCGTTGCGGCGAGACCTATTTGCGAAATTTCATTCACCGACTTTCACTTCTGAATATGAAATTATTTTACTAGCACCCACCTTCATAGGGAGACATGACCATCCCAATAAAATAAGAGAAATCAGATGGAAAATGTTATGATTTAGGTGTTCTTCCTTCGCGCGCGCTATTAGAGAATGGAACGATAGAAAAAGGTTGTGAAAGTGGTTAATGAACCCTCTGCCAGGTACTCAAATGTGATTTGCAGAGTATCTATGTAGATGTAGCTGTAGACGTGTATGTTAGGTTAGTTAAAGTAGTTTGTAAGCCTATGCACTGATAACCTCAGTAGCTACGTCCCATAGATTTACACATATTTTAAAATTTGAGATGACAGTACCACAAATTTTCTACTTACTACTTCTTGAAAGGTCGCCTTTTCTCCAGGGGTTACCATTTGATTTACCGAAGCAGCAAGCCTATGAAATGCTTCGAGATCTTCCTTTAATCACTCCGAGTGAAGATCACAAACACTACAGCAGTATTAATATAGATTGTAAGACGTCACTTTGAATTAAAATTTGTGCAATAGCTGTTATTGAAATCCTGTTCCCCGAGGGAGGTGGCGCAGTGCTAACACACTCGACTCTCATTCGCAAGGAAGGTGGTTGAAATCCACCTGCGACCATCCAGATTTAGGTTTTCCGTGATTTCCCTGAATTACTCCAGGCAAATGCCTGGATGGTTCCTTTCACAGGGCACGACCGATTTCCTTCCCCATCCTTCCCCAAACAAACCGACCGTAAGCTCCGCCTCTAATGACCACGCATCGACGGGGCGTGAACACCAAGCTTTTTTCCTTCCTTCAAACCCTGTTCTTTGTCTTACTTTTTCTGTTTTGCTTTCTTGTCCTATGGGAAGTCTTCTTCCTTGAGTACTGCAAAGCGAGCTTGTTGTCTGATCATGGTTAGGTATCTGGGCGGTTCTTCTCTCACTCTTTTTTTTTTTTTTTTTTTTTTTTTTTTTTCCAGTGAATCCTCACACTGAACGCGCCGAGTTACCGCTCGTCGCACTGTAGTATAAAAAGTCCGAAAGTGTAGTCAAAAGTCGGGAAATTAAATTCATATTAATGAATTTGGAATCCATAGTTTCCTATTGGAAAGTGAGCGAACTGATATACGTTTCAGAAATGAAAATAACAGTCAAGTTAGCAAAATGTTTTTTACAATTTATTTGATAATAGGGTGACCGGTTTTGATCTACTGTGAGCTCACCACCACCCCGATTCATCTCACCGTTCATGCCGAGGCGATGAGCGTGCAGCGACTGCTCAATCGTAACACTTAGATTAACTGATTATTAAATTTCTAATCGACTCTTTCTCGCCGGCCGCGGTGGTCGAGATGACTGAGGCGCTCCAGTCACGGTCAGCACGGCCACTACGGTCGGGGGTTCGAATCCCCCCTCGGGCATGGATATTTGTGCCGTCCTAGTTCGTAAGTAGTTCATAAGTAGTTTGTACGTTTAGGGACTGATGACCCCGTAGTTAAGTCCCATAAGCTTAACAAACATTTGAACATTTTTTGACTCTTTCTCGAATTTCTGCCATGTGCTGCTTTCACTCACTTTACAAAATCAGATGTTTAAACGTTTGTTAAGCTTATGGAACTTAACTGGGGGGTCATTAGTCCCTAAACTAACAAACTAACTGAAAGACAACACGAACATCCATGTCCGAAGGACGATTCGAACCCCCGACGGGGAACGGCATCGCGCGTCGGAGTGTGGTGCCTCAATGCGCTCGGCTTCTCAACCGCGGCTCACTCACTTTACTCTTCACTTGGTTGTTCTCAGAAGGCTCTTAATACGTGGTATTGAAGATGAAGTGGCATCCAGTGACGCAAATGAAAGTATTAAGTGGAAACTGACTACAATAACATTCAAAGACCTTGAAAATTATATCGCTATAAATGAGTGTCTTGATATATTTTACATACAATCTTCACTCTAAATCTTAAATTAACCCTTAACTTCCCAGGTACGGTCTCACAGACCGCAAACGATTATTGTTAGTCAATTTTTAATCGACAGGGATGGGGAAGGATAACACAGCGTTGTGTAATCGTTGCTTCCAACAGCCTCACTATTTTCCATTGTCAGTAGCAACGTTAACGCGAGTCGAAGCAATATTATCACATCTTCTTTTGTGCTAGCGGTCTCTGAGACCGCACCAGGGCCTTTGTGTTATGGATTCCGCACCGAGCTCTTCCTCTACTGTGGATGCTACTGTCCCTCATTTTGAGAATACTGTTTTCAAATGGTTTGAAACCATTCAGAAACTGATGTGGAATCAGACAGTGACTATGAGATTCAAAATGAACGTAATTCAGACTCAGAATAGTGTGAACGTGAAGAAGAAATTGTATTGGCACCTGTGAAACGTAGAATATGCTCCACTATGACCCAAAAAAGAATAGAAAGATGTGTTGTGTTTGCCACTGTTGCAAGAATCCCACCTACCTTGAGTGTTCTACCAAAATGTAGATCGCGTGCAGAGAAAATATTTGAAAAGATAAAAGTTACCAACAAAGCAGTAGTGAAATTCTTATTTTAGTGATCTTTTTTGAAACTTTCTTATGGTTTCACCATTAAATGCATAGTAAACAATAACAAAAGGGCACAAAGTAAAATTTAAAGGCCAGAGTATTTGACTTTTTACAGTGATAACAAAGTAATATAATATTAAATCCATTCACTGCAGTTTTAACTTTGAATATATATATTTCATAAAATAAATTTTAAAATACATTAATTTTGCAGAATTTAAGCAGAGAAAAGTAGACTTTTGCGTAATAAATTGAATTAGTTCACTTAGATAACAATCAGGACTATTTATGATTATTTAAAAATTGCGGTCTGTCAGACCGCACCTGGGACAAAGTGTGACAGAAAAATGACCTGGAAAGCTAATGGTTAATACTGGATGTACAGCAGTATGTGGGGTACTCACTTTCTTTTACTAATTTCTTCTACACACCTATTAAACTACGTTCTATGTTCATTTGCATCTTCATTGCTCCTCTCTTCATTGAAAGTTTCTCATAATTCTAATGGTTGCTAAAGAGTCACTTGTAGTACGGATAGGCACTTTATTTCTTTCTTCTTCTTGTTCTTCTTCTTCGTCTTTCCTCATTTCAAAATCATTGTGGGTCTTATTCTTCACTTAATTTGCAATTTCATCTTTACATTGCGCTTCGGTTGCAGGAAGGTCATTATCTATTGTTGCATACAAATTACAGTCTCTGTCGTGAAATTAGTATAGTTGATTTCTGGAAACAATGCGGACAGCGGCTAACCAGTGTCATAAAACATGTCTTCATGTTGTGTCGTCTTTTATTCAAGTTATGATTGCAGCATAACAGAAACATTTCTTCATGATTTGGGCTGTGACCTAGGCTCCAAGCTTTAATATGTATCAGGTTGCATCCATGAATAATATTTTCAGTAATATTATTCCAAAATGCTCCTTGTCCATGGGCTACAATAAGGTTATTTTATCTATAGGAAGTAGAACAAGTTTTATATTCTCCGGACTAGTAGGTGCAGAATGTGCATGACCGTTGCAAACAAGAACCAATATCTTCTTCTTTTTTCCCACTTTAGGTTACCGTAGTAACACTAAAGGAGACCTTTGTCGTCGTTTTTTTACAGCCCGAAATTTAAATGAAAATAACGGTTCAACCGCTCATCTGACACGAAAACTGACTAAACTGATTTGTAGAGGGGAATATTCTCTACAACATTGCTACATGTTGTTCACATAACTCGCTTCGTTTCATAGATACTTCCAAAAATAAGGGCGATTTGATGATTTCTGTCTGCCTGTCTGGCCGTCTGTCTGTCTATAACGTGTTCCCACTTTTTACGTCGAACCGTTCAACCAATCGACACAAAATTTTACAGACATAATTGTAGCTTATCAGCGACCAGAACCTCCGTTTTTCTAATATTTCGGACAAATAACAGTTATTAACACTAAAAAGGCCGTTTGTGATGTAATTTTAATTGCAAATAAACCGTTCATCTGACACGAAAATTGAATAACCCCATTTGTAGACGAGGAAATTCTCCACAACTTTTCCCTCTTGTGTTTTCTTCATAACTCGCAACGTTTGCAGAGATATTTGAAAAATGATGGCGATTTTACACCGTCACTTGATTTTACGTATTCATAGCGTTTGGAGATGTCACGTGACATTCTTCGCTCAGAACTCTCTCTGGCATACACCATTCTAACTTTCGCGTTGTCATTTCAAAGCAATGGTGCACTAATGAATTAACAAAAACGCGCCGTTCTTTGAACGAGTAATTATAATTTAGTGTCTAAAATGCCACATTACCAGTTAATAACTGCCATCAATGGTACGAGACTGAAGTAAAAATTTCGTTGTTGCTCGCTGTAACATAGTGTGCAGCGCGTTGGATAGTGATGCAGAAGGTCGAAACTGGAATCCAGCCGATACCACCTTTTTTTTTGCCTTGGCTCTAAAAGGGTTTTACGTACCCTTATTTATTAAATAGAGCCATGGTTTCCAATGTTTAGAGTTGTGTGTATGTAATAGTGCTCCCTCTAAAATATGCGTTTGTTCTATTTCGTGAACATGCCGTGAAATACGTAACCACGAATTGAACACTGGGCTTCTGAAGCATATGCACATAAATTGGGTGGAGTGTAGTAATGAATATTCTGAACAACGTGCTGATGCTGGTAGTTTCATATATAAATAAGTCCTACATTACTGTGATAACTGTAGTTCTTTAATGAAATGAAAGAAAAGTGTATACATTTTTTTCTCAGGAATTATTCACTACTTATGGAATATGTTGAGAATCATTAATTTGAATCAATGCATTTACTAAAACGTTTGTCTTTGGTATGGTAGCTATGGACGCTTACAACATCTACTGTATTACCTTTTCTGTATTTCAGATATGACTTTGTTTATTTTATTTTTTCTGAGCTAAAACAAAAAGTAAATATTCTGTTTCAAACCATCACTACGTTTTCTTTTACAGCTAAAATAACAAACGGAATAAGTGTGGTAACACTGAACTCAACATAACTCTAGTACGTAATCTATTAAAAAAGTTACTACAATCATTATTTCCATTTGCAACAGCCATTATTACATTATCTCCCCATTTTATGTACATGTTAAAAAGAAGTCTGTATTTGCAATTCGCTGGTATGTATTTCATGGTATGTTCACAAAACAGAACAAATGCACTTTTCAGAGAAAGCGCTGTTACCTTTGAACAACTCGGAATCTTGCAGAATATAGTTGTGTTCAATTGCAAAGAGTGTGCGAAAACATTTTAGGAACCAAGATGAAAACCAAAGGAAAGAAAGCCAATGACGGTTTTTTACTTATTTTTTAATTCTACTTTTTTGTTCTTCTGGTAGATCGATGCTTTTCGGACGTTCGTCCATGTTCGTTCTGCATAGTTAGTTGAGAATTTTGCTCAGTTTTTTTTAATTGCAGATGGCGTTGTGCCCTCTTTCTTTTTCTCTCATTTCATGGGTTCTTCGGTTTGATCGGTCCTTTGTGGATGTTGGTTTTTGTTTTATTTTGATCGTTTCGTCGCTGACTCAGCTTTTTCGTTCCAGAGGCCGTCGAGCCCTCTGACCGAGCACGCTGAGCTGCCACGTCGCAACTCTATGAACGAGTACGGTGAGCCACCGCGCCCAGCAAGTTTCGAACCCATCGTCTAACATTTTCGTGCATCACAAACTAATCGTCGCCTATTACGCTACGCCGAACAGCAGCGAGAGTAATCTGTAATTCTCGTACTATGGATGACACTTGTTACCTGCTGAAATTGCATTTTTTTTATTATAATCTACTGACCTAAGAAGGACACGTTTTGGCCAATTTTCAGGGTGCCGTTGCTTTGAAAGGACAACGCTTGAGTTATAATAAGAAAATCATCAAATACACAAAGCAACATTGCGTATGTACAAAAGAGTTTCGGGCAAGGTTTATGGCGATGGATGTCACGTGACTAATTTCAGAACGCCAAATGTACGCTACGTTCCTTCAAGGCTATAGTCACGCGGAACCAGTTAAGGCAATGAAATTAAACTGAGAACAAACTACCAAAGTACGACAGGTGCTAATATTTTAATGGAAAAAGATATTGTAAACATGAGAGAGACATTAAAATAATAGTTCAAAGAGGTAAAAGTTCAATAAAGATTATGTTTGTCAACGCCAAACTCAAATATCAAATAATTTTGAATGTTTGTCAAAATACGGCCAGAAAGAATATAACGTGTTAGGTGCATGGATATTATCTCAATAGTAGAGTCGTAATCGAATACCCATCTTTTTTCTATAATTTATATGTCTACTATTTTCGTCCCAAATGTTTGCAAAAAATCATAAAACTATAGTGGGCCGTAAAACACGACAGTGCGATTCTTTCTTCTTCGGGCATTGTAGGGCAGTAGAAGACGTTTGACTGCTGAAAACACCAAGGACGTTTCCTTTTCCTGTCATACGCTCTTTTTCCTCTGAGTTTCATCTGTCTTACCCCAAACCATAATTATCATTCGTTCTTTAGATAACAAGCCACCAACTAGTTTTCACACCTTACTTTCAAAGTTTCATCAGGTATCAATATAATGAAACTTCCAGTGTAATCTGCAGTTGTAGGGCACATGGTAGTGATGTTTTTCAATATTCACACTGTTGGCTTCACCACTCCCACCCCCCTTCTGCGGGTTTGGGGTAATAATAGTCACGAGGTATTTCTGCCTATCCTAAGAGTGGACAACAAGTCTACAACCTCTTGGCCATAAATATATGGTCTCCAATTCTCACAATTACGAGCTGCTTGTGAAATAGGCCAATCGTCGTAGACAAAAAAATGGTCTTAGGTCCAAAAAAAATGCAGGAAGCTGAATTTTTGGTATGTTGTTAGGACATATTAGAGTAGTATTACACCACGTTTGCAGCTTCGAAATCTTTTAGCTTAACTTTTAAGAGCCAAAAAACCTCGAAATTTTCGTACATTCTTGTGGTTTTGGCTTATAACTCGTGAAGAGTGGTTTTTTGAGTAAAAGTCACTCACACCTCTATTAATGCAGATAAAATATTCGACAATTTAAGCACAACCGCAGATCTGTAAGTCCAATAGCTCCCGACATACCGGACTTCAAAAATTGACTTATTTCTCTAAAAAGTTCAAATTTTCGATTTTAGTCATCTTTCGGCTAGAATATTGGCTTTAATGATCATCCCACGGGGAAAGTCATACTAAAGAACGTTATAGAGCAGTTATTTAGCTTTAATCTGAGTACAGAACGAAGTCCATAGTCCCAATAGATTTCTAGTTATCGTTAAAATACTAAAAGGCGAAAAATCGGAGTATTCAATAAACTGACCCAGACAAACTGCAGTCCTGTTATCCTATATATGTTAAAGAAAAAGGAGGAATTACTCATTGGCAATGATTATTAACGCATGGCATATAAATTGTAATTTATGTGTTAGTGCATACCAATATATTCGTGAAAGTAGGTATTGCTGTAAAAACAACGAAAGCCTCTCCGTTTGTGGGTATTGGTCAGCCATTAAGGGATTGGGACTTTCGTTCGTAGCGAGGTTTTTTGTTGTGTGAATGCACCCCCGCCACCTCCCCCCTCACTCCGAGTGGTGACCCAGCGGGTATTACGTCCTCCCTCTCAAACTTCTTGTCTCCGATGTCTTCCTCACTACACCCAGTCTGCCCTTAGAAATGACCGTATTCGGATCTGTGAAGAACGTTTCAAACGAAAATCATGTAAATCTCGATCGTGGTGGTGTTTTAAGTACTTTGTTTTTTACAATATGTCGGAGAGGGAACAGTGACAGTGAAAAAACACGGGATCTCCAGCAGTTTCCTTGCGCGCTGGACTGGTCGCACGGTGCATATGCTGAATATCTGGGAGGGCTCGGAGTACGTCTGGGATGTCTCCTGCACCAGCACTGAGCAACACGTTAACACGAGATCCTCTCGTATCGACCGAAATACTACTTCGACAAATTAAAAACGTGGTTTGAATCCCACACACCATTTCCTTGGTATGAGAAACTACTGTCCATCAGGCAATGTTACTTTCAAAAGCAATGACAAATTATGAACATTGGCTACAGCTACAGTTAAAGAGCGGAACAAGGTGGTCGCTATCCTCTCACACTCTTCCAAAGGCTATGCATTACGAAAAAGTCAGATCAAGACTTAAGAGAGCACTTTGCCGTGGCACTATTTTCGGAGGAGGGTATGCAGAAGGGCACAAAATCCAACTTCTTCAGTGCTTTCACTCCTCTCACTGAAAACATCTCCATCACACAAAGTACTTTTGTTGTTGTCGATGGAGGGAATCTGCTACAGACAGTTATCTGGCAACGTAACAACAGCATCCGCGAATTTGTAGCAGCCTACATTTCCTGCACTGTCCATCGCTATGGGAGGAATGTGGCTGTGGTGCTCGATGGCTACGCAGAGGAGGAGGGGGCTGGCAGTAGCATAAAAGCAGCTCAGCATCTAAGCCGTTATGCAGCACCTGCACGCAGCTAAAGTATATTCCAAGATTGTACTGTGATCAAAGTGGCTCAGAGCAAATTTCTTTCCAACGGAAAGAACAAGCTGCGCTTGATCAACATTATTCGCGCTGGAATGGAGAGCGAAGGACTAGAGACCAAGCAAACTACCGACGACGCTGACTGCCTTATCGTCAGGACAGCGCTGGAGAAGAGCCGACTACATGAACACGTCCCAATAACTGGAGAGAATGTCGATTTGTTGGTTCTCCTCAATGGGTTGGGCGTCAATACAAGTAACATATTGCTCCAAAAAGGTGGGATAAAGCTAGTTGTGAACACTTCTCGTCATCATCCTTCAATCGAGGACAAATGTCGCTCCCTCCTGGATTAGAGCTGTTTCTCCACGCGTTCACTGGTTGCGACACGGTACCTGCCATTTTCGGGCAAGAAAAAACAAAAATTACGGGCATAATTGAGAAGAATCCCCTGCTGATTGGCGTGGCTGCCACATTTCTTAAGCAACATGCCACTTTAGAAGAGATAGCCTCTGCATGCTGGAAGTGCTTGATCGCCCTTTATGGTGGTGGAGAGGAAGACAACCTTCAAACTCTCCGCTAAGAACTTTCCTCGGGTCTGCTGCGAGTGCAAAAGTCCAGCTTGCTCGTCTACCCCCCAACCCAAGAAGCAAGGTCCAGCACTCCTACAGAAAATACCAGCAGGTTGAGATTTGGTTGGGTATCGAGAAAGAGCCCTGTGACTGGGGTTGAATAAGAAACCAGCAAGGGCTAACGCCTATCACCGCAATTCAAGACGCAGCACCCTCAGCACTACTGAAGATGTCAAGCAAAAGTAGGAAAAGTGTGTGGTGACGTGACCTGCTCATGCCAAAAAGCAAGGCTCAAGTGCTCTGTTCTTTGCCGAATGGGCCAGGGCTAGACATGCCGCAGCAACCGAACGCCTCGGCAGATTCGTAAGAGGAAGACGAAGATGTGGACGAACCAACTTCGGTTACAGAGCTCCAACAGACAGGAGAAACAACGGAGCCCGAGCCAGCAAGGAAGAAATCCCGGCAATCTCGTTAAAACGAATGGTAAGAGACATTTTAGTAGGTATGTACAGCATTATATTTTAGTTTGTTGCAGCTTCAAACTGAGAAGTAGTGCATTACATTACTACAAATTTATGTTGTAGTGTAAATATGTTGCAGGAGTTACCAGGCGTTTCCTTCGACGATATCCCCCCAACCCCCTGACCGCCTCAACTCTCAGCTCCACGTACCACTTAAGTTTTTTACATGTACATTGTGTTATAAGTAGTACTACCTGTAAATGAGCATTTGTTTCCTTAAAAATTAATCATCTGCACCAATTTATTGAACTAAGCTATTTTCCCAAATTTTAGTTTTTGAACGATGACTTGAAACCTATAATGCCTATGGACTTCCTTCTGTACTTAGATTAAAGCTAAATAAATGCTTTATAACTTTTTTATGTGTGACTTTCCTCGTGGGGTGATCATTAGAGCCGATATTCTAACTGAAAGATGACTAAAATCGAAAATTTGAACTTTTTGGAAAAATAAGTCAATTTTTGAAGTCCAATAACTCGGGAACTATTGGGCTTACAGAGCGGTTGGGCTTAAACTGTAGAATATTTTATCTACATTAATAAAGGTGTGAGTGAATTTTACTCAAAAAACCACTCTTTACGAGTTATAACCCAAAATCAGAAAAAGTCTGAAAATTTCGAGGTTTTTTGGCTCTTAAAAGTTAAGCTAAAGGATTTCGAAGCTGCAAACTTAGTTTAATGCTACTCTAATATGCCCTAACAACATATCAAAAATTCAGCTTCCTGCAATTTTTTTGGACCTAAACATACCTGACGACTGGCCTAAAAGGCCACTTTAAATGGTGCGTCACATGTCGATATTTCACTTAGACCTGTTGCACTTTATACAATAATAGCCATGTAATTGCACCCAGACTTCAGTCATTAGCTGTAGTATACTTATATGGAGCACCATTTATATCCACTGTTCGGCGTTATCTCCTGCACTCATTATAATAATGGACTTCATTCGCACTCGATCTGCAACATGGCAGCCAGTCAATAAATTTTAGGGGGTAGATCCATATAAATACAAGGATTGAACCACTAATGCCTAAGCTGCAAACTCCTACCCGTGCTCAATATAAGCTGTTCGTCTACCTGTGACATCAGAAGTCCCAGCAATGGTCATGTCACCAGGTGGCCTTCACTGTGGCTGAGTAGCGCCCGTCAGCAGAGCCCCTGGTGGGAGTGGTTGGCAACCTCAATAAAGCGGTCGATAATGTTGGTGATCGAACGGCCTCAGCGTTCTCTCTCCAAGGTTGATACCAGTTTAATGCAGCGAAATACGACCGCAACTCTATCCCTTTCATGGCTAGAGTATGAAATGAACGTAGGGGTAAAGATGAAGGAGACACATACTCATCGCAATGTCTAGTGCACGCCACAGCGGAAGAGGAATCTTTTATGACAACGGAGTCCCAGTCTTTCGTGAACCATATATAGGAAACTTTGGGGGAGTTGCAGGATTATCTATAATGCGTAATGACTCAGTACTGGGAGAAGCAGCAACCTTAACCCAGACGCACCTCTACTTATTTGTAATAAGCTGGGAGATGTCGATGTTTCCATCACTCCCCCCATGCTTTTAAGTATGGTTCACGGATTCCCTAGATATCTTCTTTCTCAGTACACTACAGGTGATGCATTATCTGAAAAGTTTAAGGTGATAATATACTGATGTAATCTTAAACATTATGTTCCCCATGTGCGGTGGAGTAGCGGTCTAAGGTCTCCCTGGGGCATGGGTGTGTGTGTTGTCCTTACGTTAGTTTTCCTAAGTTTAAACAGTCTGTAAGCTACGGACTGATGACCACGCACTTTGGTCCGATCGAGTTACAAACATTTGAATCTTTGCTCCATACCGGTTCTTTAATTTTTTATTATTTTTTTTTCGCTCATTCAAATTATATTATCTTGTGGATACGTACTTTGCATTCATCTATCTTTTCACGCAGACATCGTGTGTTTGAAAAGAATAAAATTATCTTTTGTAATCCGACAAATAGAAAGTGATCGGCACCAAACAAAGTAGTACAGAACACGTGTACATATTCTTCTCGTGATATCATGGCAATTAAAGTCGGGCCCGGTGGTCTTGGGGTAAAGCGTTCGACTGGAAACCGAAGAGTCGCGGGTGAGGGCGGACGCCATGGCAGATAAATGCGCCATAATCTCCGTAAACACTTTAAAGACTTGCGAAGGAGCTACAGGAAATTATTCTAATCCCGAAAAGTATTATTGTCGTAATAATTCCCTGTCATCAGCATTATCGCTGAGGGCCTTTCAGAAGGTGCACCCATTCGATGAAATTTCCTTTCTTAAAACATACATAAATAAATGAGATCGCTTCAACCCAAATCAAATAAATAAGCCTAAGGTGAGTTGAAAATTCATGAAATTTCCAGATGTAGTCGCTAATACTCTGAAATTCCTGTCATATGTTCTGTTATTCGAAGTTAGCAACCGAGAAGAGAAATAAAAGTAGAATAGAAAATAGAGCTCAGTCACGGTCACTACGGTCGGGGGTTCGAATCCCCCCTCGGGCATGGATATTTGTGCCGTCCTTAGTCTTAGCTAGTTCATAAGTAGTTTGTAACTTTAGGGACTGATGACCCTGTAAAGTCCCATAAACTATACAAACATTTGAATTTGAATTTGAAAGAGCTCAGTTGTTCTAGGTGTCCAGTATTAGGAATGAATGTGCCACATACAATTCGAACAACAGGGCCCTCATAAACTGGTAGGAATCGCTTTTTACACTTGCGAGTGTGTAGTGACGAAGTGGCCGACCACAAGTGTGTGCAGGGGCCAGTGCAGAGCAGAGCAGGCAGCCGGTGTGGCGTGACAGATGAAGGCACGGAGCCGGCCTGTCGCAGACGGATGGCCGCGCGCCGCCCGCTGTGCCTCTGCTGTCCTCTGCACCAGCCCACACACCGAACGCTCGTCTCCAATACACGCCACAGGCTAACAAAGGACGCAATTTAATCATACTACGGCAGTCTATCTTATCGAAAAAGTTTTTGAAAATGTATCGAAAATTGTTTTACCTTCGGCTATTTGAGAGTTTAAATATAAATAACCGAATATCCTCTTTCAATATCTCTTCAACTGGTGAAAGTTTATAAAGCCTCGGATCGTAGCCGCTGGGTACAATTGATACCGCTAACGAATGATAACTGTATCAATTTGAGACTATACTGTAATTAAGTAGAAGAAATTAAGTTATAAAGCTGATGAACTACGAATATTTTACTAGCAAATACATTATACATTGCAGTATGTTTACCCATTGTAATCTCAGACACATTTTGGTGTTTCAAATGTTAAAATAGTAAATGTGGTTCCACTGTTTACCTTTGTTGACTTAAAACGTTATGCAGGCAGAATTTCTTGTGAAATACCTGGAGATAAATAAAGTTCAGTAAACACGAATTAAGGTGAAGTGACTAACTAGTTCCAAACAAGAATAACAAATATTTCAGTCCCATGCCAGAAACACTGTCGGTACGATTTATTTGTAATCAAGAATACTACAGAAAGAAATGTTCCTATTTCTTAACTGCAATGAAGATAATCTTTTTCCATTCATATTTGGAGAATATTTATCATTATTGTGTCCAAAGTGAAACTTATATTCTGAAGTGGAAACGCTCTCCTCTCTCAGCGTGCATATTTGTATGTATTTACTATACTTCCAACATGAAAATTACTTATATGGTTATCATTTTTGCGTTCAAAACATGTAAGGTATGCTGAACAATAAATAACTAAATAACTAAGATTGCTACAGGTTGATGTTCATTCCGTAAGGAGCAGTTGTATTAGCGACATCTTCTGGCGATTAGAATGTTCTAAAATGTTCAAATGTTTGTATAGCTTATCGGACTTAACTATGGGGACATCAGTCCCTTAACTTACAAACTAGTTATCAACTAGCTTACACTAAGGACGGCACAAATATTCGTGCCCGAGGGGGAATTCCAACCCCCGACCGTAGTGGCCGTGCAGACTGTGATGGCGCGCCGCAGTCCCCTCGGCCACTGCGGCCGGCAGAGTGTTCTAGAACAGAGGTCGGAAAGTAATCTTAGATGGGGGCCGGATATTTTTTTTAAATTTTCATCGAGGTCAAGAAGTAAAACCTCATACTCCTATTAATTTTTTGAATTAGTTTTCGCTTTCGGAATGACCGCGTGGTCTAAGGCATCATGCTACGGACTAGGTGGCCGTTCCCGCCGGAGTTTCGGTTCTGCCCTCGGGTATTGGATATGTTTTCTGTCCTTAGCGTAAGTTAGTTTAAGTAGTTTGTAAGTGTAGGGACTGATGAACATAGCAGTTTGGTCCAATAGATTTACAAACATTTGAATCTTAAATCGTCACTCACAAAATAATATGAAATACAACAGACAGGCATATTTATACACAAAAATCTAGAAGAAGTCAAATTCTTTACTACTTTTTTAATTTTAACTTTTCAAACTAATACGAATCACCAAAAGACCATAGATGTGAAATAAAAATGTATGAAAAATCCAGAAAAAAATTGTATTATTTTTTATTCATTTACTTTTATTTTCACTCACAATCAGTATGAAATTAAATGCATAGTCAAATTTTTATTGAAATATCCAGAAACAGGTTCTGCATTGTAATTTTATTTTTGTTTTCACTAACAAATTATGAAAGAATGTAATGTGCGTATTTTCGTTAAAACAAAATCAATGGGAGAAATTACATTTGCGGTCTTGAGCCGATTTCTGAAAGTTAAGTTCACGTGTGGAGCAGCTTATGTGAATAGTGTTTTCAAGGTGAGCGGCTATTACTGTTGAGCGATACTTATTTTTCAAGAAATCCATTTTTAATGAAATTTCACGAATATATGTGGAGCCAAACATACTAGCCAGGTAGATGGCTAATATTTTACAATTTTCATATTCTTCAGTGGATACAGTTTCAAACGTTTGCGAGGAAATTTTTGGCTCTCCATTTTTGGCCTTCCGCGGCCTGGACAGGGACCGCGGTCCGCCAGTTGCCGACCGCTGTCCTAGAATCTTCTTACTGGAGAGTTATTACGTTCTGTATCAAATTGAGACACACCCAGATAATCAAAACGGTGAAATCGAATAAAGTACTACCTTACCTCTGTCCGTGGCAGACGACTACTTTGACTTAGCTTCTCCGGTTCGTTATTGTGAGCAATTATGCTGCCAGTACAGCATTTACCGTCAACTAATTTAGTATTACATGCTGACGTTTAATGAATTTCAACCATTAGGTGCGCATTTTATTTTGCTGCTAAACTGAGGAATATAGAAAAGAAGTCACAGCAAAATGCGATAGATAGGAAGTTCAGGGAAAATAATGAGAAATTTATTAAGAAAAAGAGCCAAGATCGCTAATTGTCTTTATTGATAAAACTGGTTTTCCGCAGAGTAACGTGAGTCATAGAATCTTTCATATCATCCGATGGCACGTTAATCTTCCGAAACCAGTCATCTTAATACAGATGTTTTATGTAATAAATTAATTGAACATAACGCCCCCGCAGTGTGAATTGCTTAATGATAATTGTTGCACGAAATATGCGATGAAACCTAAGAAGAAATGGTTGTCGGAAGTATTTAGTATGTACGAAAATAAAAGCAACCTTCAGTGAAAGACAACTTAGAGCAGCAATATTAAGAATGCAACGGGATTCCGGTTTTTAAATGCAGAGGGAAGAGTGGGCAGAGTACATTGAAGGTTCCTTCGAGCGAGAAGGCTTGCCTGTTAACGTAACAAACAGAAATGTGAGTCGATATACATTCCACTATTTGCAGATTCAATTCGCCGATGAGATACATTTTAATAACGTCATCATATGACGATATCTTGACCAGCTTTCTGAACATGTATCGGAAGTGAGGCAGTAGATATCGTCTACAAGAAAAGTGCACGACGACCTTTGATCTCATCCACTGTCAAACGGTGGGAAAACGTTCCGCGCAACGCTCAACCAACTAGCTAGCCGTCAGGTGTGGGCTCGCAAATTTGGCTGGACTTCAGGTTGGCATAAAGGTGTCGTTGTCCATCACTCTGCCCAGGAATTGTGTGACATGAGAAACTGATCCGGCGTCTTTACTCGAACAGTAAAACCGAGCGAGGTGCCGTAGTGGTAACACAGTGAACACTGATTCGGGAGGGCGGCATTTCAAACCCACGATTCTGATTTAGGCTTTGATTTCCCAGAATCACTCCAGAGAAATGACGGAATGTTTTCTTTGAAAGAGCACGGCCGATTCCTTTCCAGATCCTTCGCAAAGCAGCAGTACGATCAATGTGCTCCGTCTTTAGTGACCACGATGTCGACAAGATGTAAAATCAAAACATCCTTCCTTCTTCCTATCAAATAATAGAGCAACTTGTACTAAACATAATCAAGAGCCCATAACCGGCATCAAAAGACACACGAGGATTATTTAAGGCAGATTTGTCGTCGCGAGACTACCGAAAGTCTAAAAATCGAAAGTAAAATAAAATGAAATAAATATTTATTGAAGGAAGCAGAAAAAACATCACTTCTTGCCTTCCTGTGTTACAGTCCCCACACCTTACAAATAATTGTAAGTGTGGCCCACTCGTGGTTTAAATTCAGAGAAATAGTATTGATAGTAATTGACACAATATACGAAATAAATTAACTAAAGACGGAGGCGCTGATCCTCCTTGGTACACAAAGCAGGTGGGTACACTGTTGCAAAAATAATGAAAAAATTCATGCCAACTTTAAAGCAATACAAAATTCCAGACGATTAGCATTCTTAAGCAGAACAGTTGTGACCTCACAACGGAGAACTACCACGATAAAAGCGACTGAAAAAGTCAACAATCAGATGAGTATCACTGTTTCCTTAAAAACAGTGGAGCTGATTTACTAAAGCCTTAATAACAGAAGGCAACGCAAAGCTCCCAAGGAGGTGTTGCTACGATCACGAAACATGCACACTTAATAATTAGAAGTATGTGACATGGTGTGATGAATGATCGTATGCATAGCTGCATACAGTCAACCTGCTTTTTTTTTTTTTTTTTTTTATCGAAAACTCGGAGGGAAGCTTACGATACGACATGGCGTATTCCTACAGTAAAACATGTGGGATATAAGCAAATGATTCGTATACATGTCAAATTACCGTCACTAGTCGAATAACTGTCAACGAATATCTCAGCATCCTCCACAATGAAAAGCTTACTGTAACATGTTACTATTATTTGTAGAGTGTCATGTTGACCACAGCTGCTCATTTATTCGCCCAATGCTACCGGTTTCGGTTTTTACACCATTATCAAACGCCAACAGATCTGAACCACTTATAACATGTCACGTTAATCAACTGCTTGAGCTGTGCTGGCGCTTGATAATGGTGTAAAACCCGAAACATGTAACTTGGGCCAATAAATGAGCAGCTGTGATCAACATATAACTGATGTTAACCCTGCACCTTTTCACTTTTATGAATATTACTATTATAAATAACCATACTCCAAAATTATTATAGGATCACACATGTAGGGGTGTGAAAATATGTTCTCCTAGCGTCAACTCTAGTACTCGATGAAACACGCCACTTCTCAAACTTCCAAAGAGGCCAAGTTGGAGGTGCGTGCTTAGAGGGAGCATCGGTGGTGCAAACAGCATCACTGTTCAATGATTAACTACCGGCAGTAACCTCGGTAATTACAGCGTACAAGGGACAAGGTAAAACACTTTTGCGAAGAGGGATCTTTAGCGAAAGCCGAAGATAACAAACTATGAACGACAAAGAACGATTGTGGCTAGACAATATGAAACTACCACAGCAAAAGCGACAGCAGAATTAAACAATC
Source organism: Locusta migratoria (assembly GCA_026315105.1). Lineage (NCBI taxonomy): Eukaryota > Metazoa > Arthropoda > Insecta > Orthoptera > Acrididae > Locusta > Locusta migratoria. The sequence goes on from CM048744.1 coordinate 452,607,377, forward strand.
TCTTGAGAAATACTGTTTCGATAAAAATTATTACGGTTGAAGCTTCACATTCCTGAAAGGGAATCAGTTACTAAGCCATTAATAAAGGAAGCTAACTCAAAGATACGAAGAAATTGGTGTCACGATCATGTTGTATGCGATGAATCGTCTTTCACATTGATTTATACAAATGGTTGGATTTATGTCTCAGAAACCGCGAAAGAAGTTTCCGATAAATCGTGCAAGCTTCTTGCAGCCAAGCGCGAAGGACATTCCATCATGATTTGAGCGTATATATCCTGATATTAAACTGTTTCTATCACTACCCTAACCGGTCGGATAACTGTGAATATCTCACCATCGTCGACAAAAAACTGATTACTGTGACTAATTAGTTTATTAGAAACACTGCCATATTCCCAAATGATAATGCATGGGCACGCAGAGCCAAAAAGATTCAGGCTTATCAGATAACTATCAAACCATTCCTCTACCGCCAAATCGCTCTATTTGAACATAAAAGAACCGTCATGAGTAGTTTTCGTGTGAGGGCAAAATGTATATTTCGAATAATGTTGAAGCAATAGGCGGATGTTCGGATGTTTTGGCACAAGAATAGATGACATTGTGTTGGAATTTTTGTATAAAGGAAGGAATTTCTTATCCGAGTCCGCGATCTTCAAAAAGTGTTCAAATGTTTGTATAGCTTATGGGACTTAACTACGGGGTCATCAGTCCCTAAACTTACAAACTGCTTATGAACTAGCTTACACTAATGACGGCACAAATATCCATGACCGAGGGGGGATTTGAACTCCCGACCGTTGTGGACGTGCAGATCGTGACTGGCGCGCCTCAGTCCCCTCGGCCACCGAGGCCGGACGGGATCTTCATTTCCTTCAATAACCATAGAGAAACCGTCTAAATGGCTAAAATTGTGTTAGTTTATTATTGATTTTCTTGCAAAGGAAAGTTTAGCGTCAATAATAAAATCTCTACCTATTAGGGGCGTTTAGAGATTTTAGGTCTGATGATGGCAGATGCCGAAACACCATAACAAATAAATACAGTTTTAGTAATCTAGCCTTTTAAAATTTTTATTCTGCTGGAAAATGTAGAGACACTTTACAAATCTGTTCCTCGAAGAGTTGCAGTAGCTCTCAAAACCAATGGTCGTCCATTTCCTTACAAATTAAAAAATATTGCATCAATGTTAGGTGTTGATATTATTTTGCTAACCCCTATACGGTAAAATCGTTCAGGCGTGCTAGGTACAACATAAGAAATTTGTCAGACGTCTCTCATAGTTAAGAAAATTGCCTTGTCTCACCGTAATTAAAATCATGTGGAGTTTTAGAGCAGAGAGCGAGGATAACATTTACAGCTCAAACATCTGTGAAGTAATTAGCGGATATTATGATGCAAGAATAGACAACATTACAACTGTTGTAATTTATAAAGACAATTTAAAACTCTATTTCTGGAAGAGGTGCAGATGTTTTGATAGTCAGTAATGGGTAAAATTCTTACTCGTAAATAAATATTGTGTCGGTGTCCGGTATTCGTATTATTTTGTCATCCGCTGTACTGAACCTTTGATCAATTTATACGTTCATTATTCAGAGAGCATTGGTGGGAGGCGGTGTTTGGGATTCTGCCTTGGTGGCCATATCCTGTGTACAGCGGTCCGTTAAATAAATCCTAGCCTGAAAGCCCTATATTCACTGCAGGCTTAGGCAGTGTCGAATCCTCACACACACACACGCACACACACATACACGGGAGCCCTCCACCTGCCCGACTCGTGTGCTGGCCGGACCTTGCGTCCGTAAAACCATTTAACAAGGTAATGCGTCCGCCCCCCGAGCGACAATATATTGAAAGGATTTCACACGTGAAAGTGCGCTACACGATCTCCGTTTATCGGGAAAATAAATCGCTGCGTACCTATTCGTGCCCACTTGAAAAATTTCCAACGAACGCGAAACGAAATTTATCGACACGCGTGTTGGGCGCCGCCGAGATAAAAAGATAAAATAAAATACAAAATAAATAGAAGAGAACAACTGCAAAACCGAGAGGGAGTGCTCTGTCGTTTCGAGCGTCAACTAATCCTCTCCAAAGGAAATAAAATAAACAAAAAAAGAAAATTACTCTCCGGTCCATTCTGTCAGAACTGTGTCGCTGATTAACACGTACACATGTGACAAGTGGATAAAGCTGCGTCGTTTGTTTCTCATGGACAATATAATGGAGCGAGAATGCGCTCGAAATGCGAATGGGTAGAGGTTTGGTCACGGTATCTCGTCACGCACGCAGCTGCGTACGCCATTGTTTTCGTCCCTCATTTTTTTATTTTTTATTTTTTTCATCCAGGTAGCGCAATGACGTCAGCAGGCAGTGAGTTGCAGCTGCAAATGCCTACACGCCAGCAGCTGCCACTCATACTAACACCTGCCCAACAGTGGAGTCGCCAGCACACTTGCCAATCTCCTGCTTGATGCAGTCCTGTGACTCGCATGCAGAGATTTCAACAACGCCTGTCAGGTAAAGGATAAGAGCTTCAGAGCACCAGACCAGCGCGTCACGTTGCTCGTGTCAAAGGTTGGACGTTGACAGCATTGCTTGGATCTGGATCTATTTATCTTTGTACAGACATTACTAAGGACGATTTCGGTGTAAAAAATTGTTTCAACCTCTTCAAAAAGTACGAGGTTTTCTTGGAATCAAATTCATAAAGTGTCTTATACAGTAACAGAAACTGTTGTGAAATGAAATTAGTTCATATTCATTAAGCGCAGCTTAGGATTGCGGTTGGACCAGTCATTCTCATTTCCTTTTAATTAGCATCGAACAAATTTTAGTTCTACGTAAAAGTTGTAAGAATATCTCTATTCACATTTTAGTGCAACACTAAGTCTTTAATACACTTTTAATTGCAGATTATGCAGTCCAACATAGTGCTGTTTCCACTGTTTTGATATGTGGTATTTCATTTGTAATTTTGAACAAATTACAAATATTTTACAGATCCATGTGTGCATAATTGCTACACAAATGAAGTTCCCCCTCAAGTCACTGCTCCATACAGCGCAACACAACATATCAAGCAAAAAATTAGAATAGATTCTGTCCATAATCGGAATCTTTACACTTTGCATTCGTAGAAACGTTCATGTTCCAAATAAAACAAATTAAAAAAAAAAATGTTTTGAAATCTTAGCGATTCGATTACTCACACATTGCTCTTGAGACATGGAGTCAGGAAAGTGGTAATGTATCCATAAAATCAGGCATGTGACCTTAATGTGCCGCTGACACAACATCAAGAATGTGCCTGACTTAAGTGGACTATAACTATTAGCACATCTTGTCAAAAAGCTCTCTGTACAAGCTGCCCATTCTGAAACGATAAAAAGGCGTACGAAATATCGATATCTATGTCCATTGCTGTTGCACAATCTATAACTACTGACTACAGGATAACACCTTATAATGTCGTCAATTTCTGAAGTACCATGAATGAGAGATTACCGCAGAAACTGAAATTGGAATTAATCAAACAGATACTAGAAGTAAACAGAAAATTATCTATAAAAGATACATTATATGTATTATTCTTACGTAACATCTGTAATCTTAGTATTTTCTTTACTAGACGAACCTGTATTGTAGCAACCCAGCTTTTCGTCTTGGTATTCTTGAAAAACTTCCTCAGCTTGACGTTTAGCCTCACGTTTTTGACATCACATTATGTCGCCAGAAGATAGAAGTAGGCTGCCAGGTATTTGATTATTAGAAGTAATCTGTCTCATGCTGACTGTAACTGTGAGATTTATTTTACGCTAGACGCGTTTCGTTTTTTATTTTAAAAGTATCTTTTGTGGTCTGTAAATGATACAAGGTCCGTACAGCTTGTTTTGTATACATAGATTAAAAGCATAAAAAATAGCATGGCCACACAGCCAAACGTATGATGCCATGTTTTTATTTAGTTGACCATGTAAATAAAGTACCTAATCGACAAATCAAATATTTTGAATATTACGACAAAGGAAGCTGGACACTGAATATAAATCTGACACGGTTGGTTGTAAAGCATTTAGTCATGAACGTCTGTTCGACGTCCTACGGCAGAAAATAAACAGCAACTGAATGATTTCATACAGCGTTTCCAAGGGGATTTTCGTAGCGTGTAGGAGCTATATTACATTAATTTAATAATCACCAGTATGTGTTCCCTGAACTAAGGAAACCTTCTTTGGAAGAGGCTCGTTCTGTCGCTCATTAAAACACTTTTTATCTTATTAGTACATCTGTATCTTGTAATTCTTCGCTTGTACGGGATTTTCATGAAAACCAAAAGTGTGATGTTCTGAAAACGTCATCACACTCAACACGTCAACTACTCGAAGAGAGTGGACTTACCTATTAATAGTTCAAATGTTCTCTCGCATGTACGCTCGTCTTACGTCCCTCATTGATTTCTACGATTATTTCTCGCAGAGATGCTTATTTAGCACCACTCTCCCCATGCGCCGCACTATTTCATACATTGTGTACAATACTGTCGCCATTTTTATCTATGCGTAACATTTTTGATGCCTCTGTGTATTGTGTAAATTTTCTTTAAACTGTACTAGAGCAATCACACGTTGCTAATCATTGTCTTAGTAAAGCCAATGCTTTATCATAGAGAGGAAGAGAATTTATCAGAGAGAGACAGACATTGACTATAAGTAAGGTTAATTGTGGTGTCATGACATGAAAACATTGAATGACAGGAACAAGTATTTTATGAGCAATAAACACTTTACCAAATTGTGCCCTTGATTGAACGTCTTTGGTTCCACCGGGGCCGTCTTAAGCCATGCAGGAACCCCTGGGCGCACAGTATATGGAGCCCAAGAAGCGAAATGAAAACTGCATAATGATACATATTTGTATAGTGACTTCAATGGTTACAATTATGGAAACCAAATACAAGTGATTACTGTTTTGCAAATTGGACTTATTGTTGCTTTTAGATATTTCTTTCGAGATTTGTGAAGTTCAAAGTCTTCTTTTGTGTCCTCAAAGTCGGATTGTTGAAGACCGTCACTTTCTATACACACGATTGGCAAATTATTAATTCATTCCTGTAAAATAGTCGTTCGTAATTGAATTTTTATTCTCTTTAACTGCGAAAATAAGCACTTTCCACTTTTACCATTAGACCAAAAAAATATCCGTGAGGCAAGGTTTACATCTGAAAAGGTAACTTCTGTTTTATCTGACTTTATGAAACAATGTTGGTATGAAATAGTTATGAACAGTCTTTTAGAATATTTTTCTAATATTCTTTTAAATGGAAGCATTCTTGTATGATCTCATGAGCGTTAAACTGTCCGTGATAGAATTCAGCAGATTCTTTTCAACCGTTTCTCAACTTTTCAGAATCGATTGTTTTAAATGAGAAGGGAAAATAAAACGTTCGTTTATTTTCTCGTATGTTTCCAAACGTCGTTTCAAATGAGAATCGAATGTGTTGATAAAAGGGAGAAAAACTTTTCTTTTCGCTCTCAGTTGCACAGACTCTGACGAAACTTCGAAGAACGTCATACGTTTCCTACAAATTCTATTCTTTGAAATTACCTTTGTAGTCAACACCCGGATATTTCTCTTTGACTGACGGTTAATACTGATCGAAACTGCTGTTTACAGTATTGATATAATCGACAATAGATGAAAAAGACTCTTTTGACGATACTACTGTGTAAAGTTGTATTTGTGTTACTGATATTTCTCAAAAAGTCTTTCTGTATTCTGGTGTTTCTACTAATTGACTTTAAATCTTCACAAATAGGATTGTAGTCATTATACAAAGCGTTGAAAGCATCAACATGTGCGGACAATCTGGCTTAAGAGAACCGAACTTTATTTTACATTCATTGTTCTAACCAGAAAAAAAGGTGAAAATTTTTTGGGCAAACTGGAAGTATGTTACTGCTTCACAAACTTATGCAGCCTCCTGAACACCAAATAAATTTAGTGAATGTACGGGACGTAGTACAAAAACTGGCAAATTCTCACTTACCTTTTCTTCTTGCCTGAAGACCTGAATACTTTCCAGCCATATTTCAAAAATTTTCATAGCTCTGTCCACGAAAATCCAAAGCTATCCAAAAACTTCACTACGTATCTGTTATATTTTGAGGCACATGCCCCTCCATAGGCAATAATTGCAAAAATTCTCTGAAGAGGGTTACCATCTATTATCTACCGAACAATGAAAGTTAGCTAGTCCACATAGATCTGGCGAGGAATCAAGACTTACCGAATAGTATTTGGCTGCGATTTATTTTCTTTGTCGAGATTGCTATATTTTTGTATGACATCAGGAAGAAAATGGTCAGATTCTCTTTTTAATTCCAAGCAACGCAAATAATTTCCGTTGTTTTGATACCCCTAAATATCAACATATCCACGAACTCCTATTTCCCTTCAGACCAAACATTTCACAACTGCAACAATTCATTGTGGTACACTTTCCCAATAGCTAATCTGAGCATTAAACTGGGAAAGCTATCAGGTATACACTAGTCCAGCAATTTTGCTTTTTTGCGACAGAACGTATCGTTGATTTCCTGTTCGGTAAACAGTTCTCATGCTGCTTTAGTAAGTTATTTATCTGCTTATAATTCCCATATGTCCTGGAAGAACTCAAATTTTGCCAACGGTATTACTGAATAAACAAAACAATAATAGTACATGCATTTCATTGATGAGGAATACAGAAGCGACATTCTTTCTACACACTCACAATTCGTTAATTTGTGATTTGAAAACACCTCTATTAAATTTTCTGGTGTTTGTTTCAGCGCTTACATTAGAAAAGCCTGTAGACGTTTCGGAGAAATCGCTGCTTTTATTCTGGAAAAACTGTGGGCCCTTGTAAATCCAAATATCACGTACTGCTTCCGTTAAAATTACATCAGAGCATTTACTAGGGTCGTGAGATATATTTTCTAACATACGTCTGTTTGGTGAATCCAAGTAACTTGAGATGGGACAACCAAGCTGTGATGTGTGCACAGTTGTTCTTATAACTGTAACTGATAAAACAAAAATTTATCCTCTATGTTAAATATGGGCAGCGTTTCTAAGCTTTCAGATTTATAGATACCTTGAGATGATAAAGTGGTTTTTTTCATACTGCTTTCTAGTTTCTTCAACTGTAAAATATGATATTAGTTTAAGTAGTCTACTGCCATATTGTCAGGAATGACCTTGCTTAGCTTTAGGTGATGTATTCCGTGCCAATCGTTTGGCCGTCATCGACCAGACGTTTTCGGCAGGAAAGTTGTCTTGAGAAGAGCGAGGCCAGGGGATCAAGGGAACAGTGCACCCTATAGCTTTGTATTTTGTAATGTATAATCCTGTTTTTACGAACTGTTGTAATTTGTTTGAAAAATTGTAACTTGAAATAAAACACAATTCCATTCTTACGTCCGGTGCAGTGACCTGCTGGGAATTTTTTGACTGAATATGTTGCATAGTTGTAGGCTGTGAATAATGAAAACTGCGCTGAAACCTTTGCTTTTAGTCTTAATATCTATTTGGCCGCCTCTGATATCTGACGCTAGACTCCCGACCGCATTTTATGCAGCCTGCATTTATCGCGGAACGATAAATGCCACCGGCAGGTAAAAATATGGCACTATAAACAGTTACAATAAAAGAAATTTTCTGGTTTTACATCAGTATGCTGCTGGTTGTTTCGCGGCGGTTGTTTCTGTAGTTTGTGAAGTGTCTATTAGTGTAATGGGCTATGAAGATTAAAGTTTTCTTTACGAACTGCAACGGCTACCGCGAAGAAAAATCCAAGCACTGTTTTATCGGAACTGCAGCAATAGTAGCGCCACAATGTGGGAACATCTCCAATAGAAAGCAGCTGCAAGAGTCCCCAGGTCGGTATAAGGACAAAATTATATAATCAAGAAATCTGAAGGAACAGAAGAATTATGTGGTGCTGCAGGGAGAGGGAGGCGACCAAATCAAACGACAGTAAAGCTGTGGCAGAAGACTGCAGCGGTCATCAGTCTCTAGACTTCAAAATTACTTAAGCTTACGCTAAGATCAACACACAAACACACACACACACACACACACACACACACACACATGCCCGAGGGAGGACTAGAACTCTGACGGGGAACAGCCGTACACTTCGCAACAGGGCGCCTTAGAGTGCACGGCCATTCCCACCTGGCGGAGGCGTCGTCTGGTAAACAGTTCGAAAGATTTGGCGACTCATTTTATACTTGAATCTCTACACGATTCATAATGTACACCAAATACAGGTCGAGGATAGGATGCAACGCAAGGACATTGACAAAAAATGTGGTGTTAAAATGGTTGTGGGATTTAACTGCGGGGACATCAGTCCCTAAACTTACCAACTACACTACTGGCCATTAAAATTGCCACAGCAAGAAGAAACGCAGATGACAAACGGGTATTCACTGGACAAATATATTATACTGGACCTGACATGTGGTTACATTTTCACGCAATTTGGGTGCGTAGATCCTGAGAAATTTGTAATCAGAGCAACCACCTCTGGCCGTAATAACGGCCTTGATACGCCTGGGCATTGAGTCAAACAGAGCTTGCATGGCTTGTAAAGGTACAGATGCACATTCAGCTTCATCACCATACCACAGTTCATCAAGTGTAGTGACTGGCGTATTGTGACGAGCCAGTTGCTCGGCCACCACTGACCAGACATTTTCATTTGGTGAGAGATCAGTAGAATGTGCTGGCCAGGGCTGCATTCGAACATTTTCCGTATCCAGAAAGGCCCGTACAGGACCTGCAACATGCAGTCGTCCATTATCCTGCTGAAATGTAGGGTTTCACAGGGATCGAATGTAGGGTAGAGCCACGGGTCGTAACACATCTGAAATGTAACGGGCACTGTTCAAAGTGCCGTCGATGCGAACAAGAGGTGGCCGCGACGTGTAACCAATGGCATCCCATACCATCACGCCGGGTGATACGCCAGTATTGCGATGATGAATACAGGCTTCCAATGTGCGTTCAACCGGGACGTCGACAAACAGGGATGCGACCGTCATGATGCTGAAAACATAACTTGGATTCATCCGAAAAAATGATGTTTTGCCATTTGTACACCCATGTTCGTCGTTGTGTACACAATCGCAGGCGCTTCTGTCTGTGATGCAGCGTCAAGGGTAACCGCAGCCATGGTCTCCGAGCTGATAGTCCACGCTGCTTCAAACGTCGTTGAACTGTTCGTGCAGATGGTTGTTGTCTTGCAGATGGTTGTTGTCTGTTGACTCAGGGATCGAGACGTGGCTGTACGAACCGTTACAGCCATGCGGATAAGATGCCTGTCATCTCGACTGCCAGTGATACGAGGCCGTTGGGATCCAGCATGGCGTTCCGTCTTGCCCTCGGGAACCCACCGATTCCATATACTGCTGACATTGGATCGCGACCAATGCGAGCAGCAATGTCGCGTTACGATAAACCGCTATCGCGATAGACTACAATCCGACCTTTATCAAAGTCGGAAACGTGATGGTACGCATTTCTCCTCCTTACTCGAGGCATCACAACAACGTTTCACCATGCAACGCCGGTCAACTGCTGTTTGTGTATGAGAAATCGGTTGTAAACTTTCCTCATGTCAGCACGTTGTAGGTGTCGCCACCGGCGCCAACCTCGTATGAATGCTCTGAAAAGCTAATCATTTGCATATCGCAGCATCTTCTTCCTGTCTGTAAAGTTTCGTGTTTGTAGCACATCATCAACGTGGTGTAGCATTTTTAATGGCCAGGAGTGTACGTATGAACTACCTTATACTAAAGACAGCACAAACACCCACGCCCGAGGGCGGATTCGAACGCCAGACAGGGAATGGCCTCGCGCAATGCAGCATAGCGCTTCAATGCGCTTGGCTACTCCGCCGGGGCAGAACTTTGCTCTTCGTTACTTGACACGCATGGATAACTTGTGGGCAGGAAATATTCTTTGGGTGCACGGGACACATTTTACTTTGTACAGTGCCGTTTGTGCACGGAACTGTCGCATATGGGGTTGTGTTGCCACTGCACCGAGATTGTATGTCAGCGTGGTGTGGTTTCACAAGTTCCTTCATTTCCGGCCCTGTTTTCTTCGAAGAGATGACACTTCTACTGCTTGTTAGATGTGCTGTAAGAGCTACACGTCATAAAGAGCTTCTAGTTCCATACGTAATTCCAGATTTTCTAGATAAGAACTGTGTCCACAGAACTCTTATCAAGAAATATGTGGTGTCATCGCATGTCGCTCGGCAGGTAATGTGATTCGGCAAAACTTCGGTGACGACCACCACAACTCTAGGTACTTTCAAGATGTAAAAGTATGGCCTTCGTATCTCCGAACGTACATTCATGTGAATTCTGGTTGTGGTGATATTTGAAGGATCGTGTCTAGCAGGTATGTATCTGGACTCTTTCTGATCAGAAAGATATCATACCACGACATATCCTTCACAATGCATCTGATGTGCTGCGGGCAGATGTACTAATCCAGCATGTTGCGGAGTGGGGACACCATGTTCAACACATATTGTAAATTGTGTACACATCCTAATAAATGTATCAGAACCGCCATTAACTTGTGTATGATCGTTCCTCAACTATTGCTGCACCCACACAATAATATTGTGACTGCTTACATGCACAGTATTATCGCCTGGTGGCAGAAAGTGAAACTATAACTTTTTAATCATACTCTTGGAGTGCACCGACTGCTATCAACAAAGTTTCAGCGTCCTGCAATATATACAGCCCGCAATGCTGAAGCCAGAACACTGTCAGTTTGATTATAGCCAACCTGTATATGTGCCGCTCCATGCTGTGCCTTTTGTTACGTTGTTGGCTCCGCGGAACATAAGACTTTCCACATAATTCCTGTTATGCCTCGATTTTTCTCGTTAGTAACTGTAGCTATTACTGCATTTCGTGGTTTTCCTTCCCTTTCATTTTATTCCTTCCCTATTATTTAATTGACAGATGGTGGTCACCACACCTGTTTTAAAACTATTTATTTCTTTTCTCTCGTCTTGTTGATATTGTCATATTGCCTGAAACTATGCCAAAACCTTTTTCAACGCAAAATTTTGGTAAAGTGCATCTGTCTCAAAATTATTTTCTACGTGTCTTAGCTAATCGGATTATACCCAAAAAATGCAAAATGTGGTATACATAATAATATTTTCCAGCCAAGTCAGTATTTTTAAGATATTATTACAACTTCATTTAATTCCCTCGCATTCATATCGATAATACGTCTGTTCATAATACTAGCAAAGTATTTTGGCCATAATCGACTGTCATAGGCCTATGTAAACAAAAAGAAGTAACGTTTCTGAGTGAAGTACATTACGTCTTTACGTGAGAATCATTGTAAAAAGTATCAGCTACACAATGTCAGATTCAGAGAATGCATCTTAACAATCGGTGAATATTATTCACATACATAGAAAAAAATAGTGATATTTAAGCATTTGCGGCTCTTGCTCTACAATACAATAATGTAAAACATTGTACACTATCAGGCGTGCCGGTCCCTTGTATTATTGTGTGGGCTACGTACGCGTCGTCAACTTTTTCGTTTATCTTTGATCGATGTATGGAATGACGCCAATGGAGATCGCAGTGGCGTCAGATAGTGTTTTCTGACTAAAGGGTCGGTTCGTTCGAGAATGATGTAAGTCACCAACAGGGAGAAGGGTGAAATCGCAGTGATTGTATTCGCGGATACAGCTCCAACTTGACAATTTCGAGATAGGGTCCTACAGTGTTCAACCACAAATCACATTCGGCAAGTGTCCAGGGCACTGTGACCAGTTTTCCTAAGGTGAATGACACCCTGCGACCCTTAGCCACACCCTTCTTGCACGGCAGCCCAAATGCTATTTTTCAGCAAGAGAATGCACGACCACATGTTTCTGCATGAACACGTGCCTTCTTATTGTTATAGGATGACAGCCTTCTGTCCTGGCACACAGGGTACTATACTTGTCGCCGATCAAAAATTAGTCAGACATGGTGAAACTACAGGTGCACTGCTATGACGAAATGCTGACCACCACATGTCAATCCATCATGGAAAGGTATACTATACGACGCCATTTGCACCAAAAATGCGTCGATGCATGGAACAAATAATCTGGACCAATGGCGGACACTGTGTATTAAGGTAACAGGACACATATTTAACCTGGGTGACTGTAATGCTAACCATTTCTTCACAACATAGTACTGGGCTGTGTATATGAACTTTCTATCTTTCGTTTGAAAATTAGTACATGTGCAGTTTTCCAAGATTCCGCATGAACGCACTCTGTGTCAACGCTCCACCCACGGTGAACTCCAGGAGCTGTCTGTCGGCTCCTGTCTGTTTTTCCTTTTCTAAATCGTTACCAGTAGAGTTGTGTGACTCGGGCATAGTAAGGCTAAGGCTTAAAGGTTAGTTTTTGTGACCATATAGCTATTCTGCACCTTTTTTAGTTGTGAAGTCCGCATGACTTGTCTTGGCACTTTAAAGGGATCGTACTGCAATAGTGTGCGGGATCGTTAAGGCGAATTGCAGGTACAATGGTACTGAAGGTAAACATTACCTTATGTATAGTTTTACTGGTTTAAGTTTCTATTTCACGTTTGCTACTAACTGTTTAGCGTCGAAGGCATAGTTTACAGTTGTTAGGCATGCTTTGTCGTCAAGTGAAAATATAACATTTCAAATGAATGAAACTGAGACCTTAGAGGTATTATTTCTACTATTTATATGGTGTGACTGTTTTACCAGTAAAAATAAAGGAGAAACCTGTTCAAAGCCACATGACGCATATTCTCAGAACAAATAGACAGCATCTAATATCACCTGGGATATCATCATTCTTCTCCTCTTTGTCTGCAGAAGGTACCACTTAATTACTATGCCTTACTTTCCTAAAAAAAAAAACTTTCTTTGCTCACACATTTTGACATACTAGTTTGTAATACATACGTTATTTCCGTCTGCTATTGCCACATTTTCCGCTGTTACTAACATTTTATCCACAGTTCTGCTATCTACCTATTTCATTTTAATTTTTCCCGTACTTCTTAAATGAATTTCGGTTTGATATGGCACCAACGTTCCCGAAACCTATGGAAGAGGACGTATAGTACTATAAACAATAAAAATGTATGGAATTCGACAGGGATGGAAAAAGCTTACGAAATTATTTGTTGCCATAATTGTTGTTTTACAGCAATATTCATTCAGTTGAAAGACAAATTTTTATATATACGGGAACACTCAAATACGCAATGGTTGTTAGTGTAAATTCAATCCGTATTCGATAGCAATTTCTTATCTTAATAATCTTGTGCTACATTAAAAATTAGAGCACTGATGTTGCCGAGGTCTTCATTACCTCCATTGTATATAACCATCTTCAACTCTGGAAAAAAATAATCAGATTACCTCTCATTTCAACTTCTGACTGTAGTGATTCTTTATTTCCCACTAGTTCCTACATCAATAAATCAACGTGTACCAGATTTGCCAAATAAACTGTGATTTCCGCTGTTCTGTAAAACACTGCCCCATTAGTTACTATATCTATCTACCTTCAGTGACCTTCTACTTCAGCCTTTCAGTAAATTGCGATCTGCTCCTATTAAAAGAAACGGCTTATCGTCTATCAGACTACATTCTACGCAAATTCTTACATTAATGACCTCACACACTTGAAATGATAACCAGTTTTCACAAATTTATGTCTTTTAGATCAAATTTTGTCTGTACGCATTTTCAGTGCTGTACTTTTCGCCTATCATCACTTACTTTGGTATCAAAAGTGTCTCATTCGTAAATCGGAACAATAAGTACCTGATTTCATTATACTGCAGTCCAACACTCACATACATTTATCCATTCCGTTCAGCTGATTTTTTATGTCCTTTGCCGCACTGGCTGCATTTAGTACGTTATCAGCAGTTCTCAAAGCTTCAGTGTGTTCAGTTTGAACGTTAGTTCCCTCTCCTATTACCTTCATGCTATTTTACTCCTGGTTCAATGTGCAGATTTAATAACATATTTTGAAATAATTATGCATTCATTGTGGCAGTGCAACTTCATTTACTACATTCAGAAGAGTGCCAGGTATTTGTTTGTTTAAATAAGTAACGATTCTGAGACATGTTATCCATTCATTTGTTCCGTCGTACAACTTCACTGGTTTAACGAAAGACTGTTGGCGTGTGCATTACCACTCCATTTCCCAAGGGGTAAACGTGATTCGCCGGGGGCTATTTTTCCCCCCAGCCTCGTATCTGCCTAGCATGACTTTACGACACCTGTAAAGTGGCTCCTGCGGTGGAAAGATGTAGGCAAACCCGCGAAACAAGCGTGCGGCAGTTTGCAGCTTTAGTGGCGAGTAAAGGGGCGTGCTGCACAAAGTGGCAGCCCCACAGCCCCGTAAAAACGTCGCGCTCGCAAACAGTTCCCCGCGATGGCGTTTGTGAGTTGTTTCGGACGTTTAGCGGCGCAATAAAGACGCCGGGGCTGCTTAGGCAACAGTAGCAATGCGGGGAGCGCGTTAGCTGACGCCCGCTACGCCGACCGTTGTTCTCACTTCATAGTTACGAGTACACCATTTGCCAAAGCACAGACGTAATAGTGATTCTCGAGCACCATACAAAAGAGAGCTAAATTTGCCGGCACTCACAAAGCGTTCTACTGCGAGGAAAGGAAGAATTCAGCACACGTGGAACACGTGGAGGTTCAACGGAATCAAGATACCGTACCTTATAAGTGAGTAATTTCTCAGAGTGTGATGACAAAACATCATTCATAGTTACTATGAAACGCAAAGAACTGTGGAATAAATAACTTATTGTGGTATATCCACGTATTAATTTCTGATTTTATGTACTGCTGTCCATGATCTTGCAACCACTTCCGTTTACTGGATGGGCGCTTTGCAACTCTTACATATTAATAAAAAAGGACTAGAGAGTTTTCTCTGATGTGCGGAAATTCTTTATTATTATTTATATTACATTTATTTTTACAATTCAATCAGTTAGTGGAGAAAAAGCTATGTCACTTTTCCTTAGCTTTCAGGAGAGATAAAGTAACTGTTTTATTGTAAAACTATTTAGTAGATTGCACTGAAATTTTAGACATTTGTTGCACGCTAATCATACACACTGTGAATGGAAATAATTTTCATAATTTTAAACAGTATCTTCTGAAAAAAAAAAAAAAAAAAAACATAGTTCCTTCCTAACGGCAATAAAAGGAAGTTATCGTTTTTCGTGAATATAACACATTCAAAGTTACACATTTCTGGATTAAAACTCAGAATTCTTTATTAAGTAATGGGAAAATAATCTTCAATTGAACATGAAAACAGCTACCTGTATTTCACAGTATTTTAAGTTGGGGATAGTTCATATCACAACGAGTTATCACTTGTAGTTGGCCATTTGTATATCTCCTAATAAAAAGTCTCAGTATCTTCTCTATGGATGTAAATAACCAGTTTCTAAATCACTTCAGTTTTCTTTTTAATGATTCGAACCTTTTCCCATGATATGGTCGTTTCAATCTAGTTTGATATTAAACAAATTTAGTTTTTTCCAGGTTAAAGGAGTGACTGACGCAGCTGTTTATGAAAGGGTAGCCAGTCACAACATTCGTTTACGTTGCTTGATAACGACATTTTTTGAAAATTGACACAGAAAAAAATTGTTTTCCTTGACAAGGCGTATTTAGATGTGCAGCTTCCCTAATTACGAGGCCACCATGCGTGAAAATCCATTATGTCTTCAAGTTCCACCATAACGACAACAACAACTTCAGAGATACTGTTAACTACGATTTCCACATACTCGGTGAAATTTTCGTATTTCTCTCTCTCCAGTCTTCCAAACACATCGTCACAAGGGAGAGACGACTGACCACTTCCAAAAAATCTGGGGTGATTTTTTTTTTTTAATTTTCCTTTATGAGATGCCCCTGATGGGACAGGCTGGCAGCGGCCCATCGCGGACAATCATTGCAGAAGTAGTAATTGATTATTAACATCGGAGAAGAAAGAGACGAGTTAAAAATACAAAGGTGAATAGTCTGAATTAAAACTGCCACGGTGGCTAAAACACACTGCAGTCACCACTGATCATGAGATAGGCGACGAGAATGGAGCAGAGAATAAAAACACGTGGCGACACCTATTCTACCTGCTCGGCAGTCGCTGAAGACTTAAAATATGGCAGTCTCACAAACACTAGAATATAAAGCACTGACACACTACTTAAAACACTGCACCGTGACCTCGCAATTTGTTTTGCTGATGCATCTCTACAACACGCTAAGAAGAGTCAAAATACACCTAGTATGTGCAATAACAAGTTTTATGTCCTTATAAATGCAGATATTCCTAAGATTTGGTTTTTCTCCGAACGACTGTCTCATCTGAACGATAGTGTAAATATTTGAAGGGTGTTCTAAATGCTAAGACTCTATCACAAGAGTCACTGTGAAGCAAATGATTACAGTTGGAGGCTACAGGTTCATTCGACTATCGGCCATATAGTTGGAGATCAGACAAGAGGTACTGTTTCTTGGAGCAACAGCACCAAAATACAAGGCCACGTCGCAACCCTGTGACGTCATGTAGAGTACGCCGAGATCGCATAGCTCACTGGCTAGTTGCTGGCTCATCGTGGTCTGTATGATCCCTGCCAACACTGCATGACATCACACGATCACGCCTCGGACTTCTCTTTCGGGCGGTAACGTGAAGGGAAAAAGAAAATTCCTTTCATCTCTTCTTACACCTAAAATCTGTCCTTGGTAGTCAACGCTTCAACGATGATGAGCTGAAAGAACATGTTACCACATGGTTAAATACACAAGCGGCAACCTTCTATGAAAAAGGCACACAAAAACTTGTGCCACGCTATTACAAGTGCCTACAAAATTCGAAGTTATGTAGAAAAGTAGTAGAACAGTTGTACATTTTTATACAATAAATATTTTTTTCTGTATTTGTACGCGTTTGGTTTATATAACCAAACGGAACTTACTTTGTGTACACGCCACGTACATACACATACACACACACACACACACACACACACACACACACAAACTCACTGGAATCGGCGAAATGTCGCGAGTAATAACTACAAACGGAAGAGGCACTACCTTAGTTCAAAATCTGCATATGACGGAAGACGTGCTGCTGTATTTCGTGTAGACCTGTTGTCTACTGTGTCCAGGTAAAGTCATGAACAGCGCAACTACCCGTTAAGTAGATCAGCGTTCTAAATGCGGCCTAGCACAAATTTTCAACTTTCCCCACTGATTTTATTTAATGCTTCGTGGCAGGTAACATAAATCCTTGTGTGCCTTACTTCCTTCTGTTAGAAAAAGGTATACTGAACCGCTTGTAGGACTAAGACTACGCAACATCGTCAAGAACACCACGTTTTAGCATACCTGCACAGTGCCATAGAGGATGGTAGGAGGAAAGGGCCCAGGTTGGTAGAAAGAGGTGGCAAATAGCCATAGTTACCATAACTTAAACGACGCCCAGGACTACTGTCTAGACTGGGGTGCCCTGTGTTGTCAGACCGACGTACCGATGATGACCTCTTTTGTGAAACCGTTATGCTACCGCTTTGATAAGATACATATCATGAAGATCTGTACAGCTACATAGGAACTGGTCTTTTCTTTTGTAAGGAAAACTGTTAGTCCACAGAACTGTTATCACGCTGTATGTTCAGCTGAGACGCACAAAAAGCGACCAGTTCCTTACTCTAGACATTGCTACGACTAACATAAGATTGGTTGCCTTGATAGTGGGAGACAACCCCGAACTATATTTCTATACAACCAGTAACATATACCAGCTTGAGATCACTAGGCTTGGTAATCAGTACCAGAGGGAAACTATATTGTGATACAGTGAATATGAATCGTCTACTCATAACACACATGTTCTGAGATATGGGAAACACGCATTGCTGCCCTAAGTAAGGTAATAGGAAACTGGCTCGCAATTGCGTGTAGAAGTGTCTTCTAAGTATTGCATTGTGTGGAAGACTGCGGTGAATGCTTTTGCAATGAAGTGTTGTGTTTGTACTATGGAGGAATGGACAGGATAAGGGTAGCATGTATCTTCCTTAGGCATCCCACTTTACCGGCGTCAAGTGCGTTCACGCATTGTGTTACTACGACGAGTTTTGGAATTTACTCCAGGAAATTGGCACAGTGTCAGCTTGTAGGATGGTTAACAGCAGCAGTTTGCAACCACGACTATAGCTGTATCCAATGAAATAATAATAACAAAAACCTGTTTCTAACTATAGACAGGTCTTGTGTAAAATAACAATGAACTATTACAGTGGCTCATGTAATTTGTTTGACCTGTAGTTCAGGAATTTATTATGAACGAACAGTCCCCCCCCCCCACTCTATCTCGCACAAGTAACAGAATAATCATTGTCATGACTAGTTGTTTGGTCTAATGATAAAGTATAAACGCAAACCCTCCTTCTGCAGTAATTTAGTAGTGCAGACGTATCAAAATATCGGCGGTAGTTAGTGAGATAAGCACTCATACAGACATAATAATATCTATTATTCAAAACTGTTAAAAATGTCACACATTAACTATTGTGATAAGCCTTAAAATACAGACCGGAAGATGAGAAGAGGGGAATTTGTAATACGTGTAAATTCTAGTTAAGTTTATCTGGCTTTTCGGGGATTCTTTATAGCTTATTTCGCCCGATAACTCGTCCTCGCTGGCTAAACTATTATAGTCAGATGTCACTCCGGACACCAGTTACAAATGGTTTAGTTAAAATACGTAAATTACAAAGTTAATCTACTTAACAGTAATGAATTACACCAGAAAACTTTATCGTTAATTGGTGAAACCTAGTATTAAAACCTATTGTAGTTTATGAAATAAACCACAAAATAAAGACAAAATGCACGACAGTGAATTTCACGTTGTATAATGGCTACTACAAATACCTTCATATTCTACTACGTGGATCCACCACCTTCATAAGGCTGATAATTTCGAGTTTCCAGTCCATTATCTTACTCCCGAAATCACAAAGATACTAATATAATTATGAACTAGTGGTGAGACCCGGCTTCCATCGGGTAGCTTTAAACACCTATAAACGATCAACGTGAATGGTGTAACGTACTTTATTTGCGTCGAAACGTCCGGAAAATGTTCTGGAGCCATGAATGACATGCGTCCAATATTGAAATGGCGTAAGAGATTACATTACCATGGCAACTACTGGTGTATATGCTCATGTATGTAATTTATTTACATAGTGACTAAATACTGTATAAAAATAAATGATATTCTCTACTATTCACTGTCAATACTGATCACTAACCAAAGTTAACAGTGCAAAAAATGTCCATGACACTTAGGTAGGTAGCGCCATGCAGTGTCTGGCCTTGCACAGTGTTAACATTAATGTTCTTTACCTGTCACCTGTTCACTGTCACTAGACGCTGTTAAGTGACAGCTGTACAATGGCTCTCTCTCACTCTGACACTACGATTCATCGACCGCATGCTCTTGTACATGGGCATGTGCTTCGTTAATTGTCATGGAACGAGAAAACCTCACCTGACAGTTTATGAGGCGAGACTGAATATTTTAGTAATAATTGTGTTTCGAGATATAAAAATGGAAACAAAATGTAATAAATAGACATTCAAATTGCAGAGTACATTCAATAAGTTCGTTATCCTACAAAAGAACTCCAAGGAAACATATTGGTTCTACGATCTTAGATAATGTTTTAATAGCTAACTATATCTTGAAGAAACAGAGATTGTATCTGGCCCTAGGCTTCAGCCTAGTTTCCGGTGAAGAGCCCGTGATAAATAATCTAGTAGTTTATATATATATATATATATATATATATATATATATATATATATATATATATATATGCAGACATGCACGACTACATGTAACTCTAGACAGCGAAATACGGTTGCGATGTTTCAGTAGCACGCACAGACAAACTACATTCACAAGTTTAGTAAATTAGTTATTATTGATTACACGCACAAACTACGCTCCTGAATGAGTTTCATTATCGGTAGACGCCGAATAAAAGTCTCTGCCATAGTTACTGATGTTAGCTTTCATATGCAAACAGAAAGTAGTCAGACAGACTTTATTATATGTGTGGATGATCAGTACTAACACGTAATAAGTTAGAAATTTATATGTCGATCAACTGTACTGCCATGTTCACTACACAGTGGTCGATTTAGCAACTGCACAAGGAGTATTCATCTCAAGGAGCCACAGGCCTCTTTTCATTATTCTGTGTATGTTATTTTTCCATTTCACTTAACTCACGTTGTTCTTCTAGCACGAAATAAATGTTCATGGTTAATGTATGTGCACTGACACAATGAGAATTAATTGGCTATATAATTGAAATAGTGTTCTGCGAAGACTTGTTACAGAAAAAAACTGCCAGTCTCAGCAGGAAAAATAATAATAATAACAATAATAATAAAAGTTTTTTGCCCGAATATATCCTGAAGAGCTTCTACATCTACAACCATACTCCGCAAGCCACCCGACGGTGTGTGGCGGAGGGTACCTTGAGTACCACTATCAATTTTCCCTCCTATTCCAGTCACGTATTGTTCGCGGAAAGAAGGATTGTCGGTATGCCTCTGTGTGGGCTCTAATCTCTCTGATTTTATCCTCACGATCTCCTCGCGAGATATACGTAGGAGGGAGCAATATACTGCTAGACTCCTTAGTAAAGGTAAGTTCTCGAAACTTTGACAAAATCCCGTACGGAGCGACAGAGCGTCTCTCCTGCAGAGTCTTCCACTGGAGTTTAGCGATCATCTCCGTAACGCTTTCACGATTACCAAATGATTCTGTAACGAAGCGCGCTGCTCTCCGTTGGATCTTCTCCACTTCCTCTAACAACCCCACCTAGTACAGATCCCACACCGGTGAGCAGTATTCAATCTGAGGGCGAACAAGTGTACTGTACCCACTTCCTTTGTTTTCGGACTACATTTCCTTATAATTCTCCCAATGAATCTAATTCTGGCATCTGCTTTACCGACGATTGATTTTATATGGTCGTTCCTTTTTAAATCCCTCCTAATGACTACTCCCAGATAATTTATGGAACTAACTGCTTACAGTTGCTGACCTGCTGTAGTGTCGCTAAATGACAAAGGACTTTTCTTTCTGTATATTCACAGCACATTACACTTGTCTACATTGAGCTTTAATTGCCATTCCCTGCACCATGCGTCAATTCGATGCAGATCCTCCTGCATCTTAATACAATTTTCCATTGTTACAACCTCTCTATATACTACCGCATCATCCGCAAAAAGCCTCAGTGAAATTCCGGTGTTATCCGCAAGGTCATTTATATATATCGTGAACAGTAACAGCAACGGACTCCGCTTGAGCGCTGAAGTGAGACTCTGAAAGCCACAGGGTGCTGCAGAGAATTTCAGATATTCGATTTAATTCCATGCAGTCCCCAGAGGTAGCTGACTGCGCGTCTTCCCTTTTAACGCCAGAAATCAGTTTTGGTAGGGCGCGCCGTGCAGATCCACTTAGGAGGCAGCCGTGCAGGTTCCTAATAGAGGCTGCGGGCTGGTAAACAGCATCAGTAACTGCGAACCTTCACCTCACCCCCCCCCCCTTCCCCAATTCCCCCAGCCAGCCCCAGCGGCAGTAAAACATCTGTCCCCGGCGCCTGCTAAAAGCCTGTAATACAAATCTTGGGCCATTAACAGAGCCGCGAGGGAGGGGACCGCTGTGTGACGTGTGACAGCCGCGGTCTGCGTGCGCCTGTGTACCCAGCTGACAGAGTCGCACGCAGCTCTCTCGCGCTCAGCAGGTCCCAGTATGGCTCACTTCAACTCTACAACTCTACTCTTTTATGTAGCTTTTCTCAAAACATTATTGCATTTGTAGTTTATGACGACTATTTACGAGTTGGGCGTCAGTCATCTAAAAATAAATTGCAGCAAATATAAAAGAAACAAAAAATTATCGACTGCATCACAACAAAAGTAATTTTATTGTTCTTAATCGTCATCTTACAATAAAACGTTACTGGCCCATTTCGGAACGAATGAGCTTGATAAAACTCTAAACTCCCTCTCTTCGGTAACCGTCTCATATTCCTTTTTCCACTTTTATTAACATGTAACATTTGCCAAGACAGAGTCTCAGTCAACATCGTTTAGATGTGGTCGTACCTATTTTTGGTAATGTCTGGTTGGTTTACTCATGGTTATTTCTTCATCAAATTGTTTAATTCGCTCCGCATTCTGTCATTAATCGCCAGTTAACTAAGTGGCCTCAGAAACCTGTACACAGCTGCTACAAACCTTCATTAATATCATGTTCTTAGGATCCGGATTTTACTAAAAGAGCTGGCTACGGTATACACTCTTCGTCTTGTCTGTTTTGTCATAGTTCTCTGAAGATATGTTCTTATGCTACAATTTAAATTATTTTATTTTTGTATATTTTCAACTACAAGTGTATTAAGTTTTTTCATAATGAAGCTCTCGGCCGAGATATTTAACATAATTCACCTGTTCTTTTATTTTAATATCACAAGTTTCGCTCTCCTTCTGCCATTTTTATAACTTTTCATGTATAACCTCTCGATTGGTTGGTTAAACCCCTTCTTTTGTACAGGATTTTTGTTACTTACTGGGAGAACCTGCTTGTCACCTAATAAAATAACACTTTGTAACTAAACTAATGATAAGCTTTGGGGGGCATGACAGTAATGAATTGTTATCATAATTTTTCCAGATATCGTGGCATATATATGAACATATTGGAATATTCAGAACGCCAAAAGCCAACACAGGACTTTTGGCAGCAGGTACTCAATAGTGTGTAATAATTGGCAATTGACTCGAAATAATGAGAATTGTGAAGTGTTCCACATGAGAAAAGGCATCTGTTAAACTTTGTTTACAGGATAAATCAATCGAATGTGAAGGCCGTAAACTCCACTAAATACCTAGGAATTACTATTACATCAGACTTAAACTGGAAAGAACACGTTGATAATGTCGTAGGAAAGGCGACCCAGAGACATCCAAAGATTCCAAATAAGGGCAGCTCGGTTTGTATTGTCACTATACAGAGGAGACAGCGTTACGGAAGTGATACAGGATCTGGGATGGGAAACATTACAACAACGACGGTTATCTCTGCTACGTGGCCTACTTACGAAACTCCAATCACCAAAATTCTCCTGCGAATGCGAAAATATATTGTTGACTCTCACCTACATAGGTAGAAATGATCATCAGAATAAAATACGAGAAATCAGACCTCGAATGGACTGATTCTTCCCGCGCGCGCTATTCGAGAGTGGAATGGGAGATTAATAGTGTAAAGGTTGTTGAATAAACCCTCTGCCAGGCACTTGAATAAGATTTGCAGAGAATCCCATGTAGATGTAGTTATAGATGTAGTGTGATGCCCTAGATATATTGTATCATATGCAGAATTAATTGTGTCTAGCTCGTAGTCACGTCAAGGTGCGCGCGGCAGTCCGCCGTCGGAGGTTCGATACCCCCCACGGGCATGGATGTTTGTGTCGTCTTTAGTATCAGATAGTTCATAGGTAGTCTGTAAGTTTCGGAATTGATGACCCCACAGTTAAGTCCCGGAAGCCTTACAAACATTAAAACATATATTGGAAAACGTCAACAACAATTTGCAAAGTGGTCTCCAGCGAAATCGTTAATATTTTTCAGTGTGCGATATGATGACAGATGTTTTGGGAGTACCATAATATCTGAACTTAAGGAGTCAAAGGTCACCTGCAAGAGACTCGACGCTCTTAAAAACGTTCTAGTGACGGCCTGTTAATTGGGGAGGACTTTTTATAGGTACAAAACTATCCTCTGAGACAACTGCTTATGATATAAGTGTATAACGTGAAAAGCGTATTCCAGTCCAGTGAAGCTCTGCAGTAACTAAACACTGATAGGACGTGCTAAATATTTTAGAATATTTTAAACAAATGGCGTGCAGTAGTAAAAGTAGTGTTTTGTTATTTGGCTTGGTGAAACAGTTTTCCACAATGCTCACTATTCTTTTCAGTCACATATGGATGTTGCAAGCATAATTGTTTGTTAGTTTGAAACATGCCGAAGGCAAGCAATTATGAGCCTCAGCATATAGTCCTGTAATATTAACGTAGATGAACCATAAACTACAGTAACCTTACTGTCCTTAGAAATAATCACCTGCATAACTATCCACCGCTGAGCTCATCGATACATGTCCTGGAAACTTTGCACTAATTCTTCTTATTGGGAAAGTATTTAAAGCCGCGTCACGTTTCGTTGGATATCAGACCACGTCTTGAGTATTGCTCAAGTATTTGGGACCCGCAGCAGATCGGTTTGAAGGAAGACATAGAGGCGGTTCAGAGGCGAGCAGCTAGATTTGTTACCGGTAGGTTCGACCAATGCGCGAGTGTCACGGAAATGCTCCGGCAACTCAATTGGGGATCGCTGGAAGAAAGACGACGTTCTTTTCGTGAAATTCTGTTAAGTAAATTTAGAGGGCCGGAATTTGAAGCTGAGTGTAGTACGATCTTGCTGCCGCCTACTTACATTTCGCGTAAAGATCACAAAGACAAGATAAGAGAAATTAGGGCTCGTACGGAGGCATATAGGCTTTCTTTTTTTCCTCGTTCAATTTGGGAGTGGAATAGGAAAGGAAATGCCTAGTAGTGGTACAGTGTACCCTCCGTCACGCACCTTACGGTGAATTGCAGAGTATGTATGTAGATGTATCGTCAAATCTGTTACGTTCCAAAGCGAGTTTGAGTGAAGGGAATACGAAGAAGTCTGGAGAAATGAGTATGGTAGGTGCAGAAATTGCACCGATATTGGCTGTGTGTGGGCGAACGTTATGGCGCAACTTGAACATCCTCCATTCTCCACGGATGTCAATCCTCCAGACTTCTCCCTATTCCCTAGATTCAGACTCGCTTTGAAAGCAAAGACATTTGACGATGTTTCTGACATCAAACAAAACTTCACAAGGCTTTTGAACACCATCGCAAACAAAGAGTTCATGCAAAGTTTCCACGACATGTACTGCAGAGATTAACAGTGCGTATTTATGGGAATGGGAATTTAGAAAGACAAGGTAACTGCAGTTCATAGTCCATCTACGTTGATTTTACACGACTATTAACCGAACTTAATTGTAAGAGGCTATATTTATCAGTAAAAACACTGGGACCACCTCCCTACTAAACACACCCGTTCAGGCTATAGCAGCGTCACATACAGAGAAATGAGGGCTAGTCAGTAATACGCACGATACATGGATTAGTGAAGGAAACTGTTTGACCGATAGACTCGCATTCGGAAGGATGGTGGTTCAAATCCATCTCCGGCCATCCAGATTTAGGTTTTCCGTGATTTCCCTAAATCACTCCAGGCAAATGCTGGGATGATTCCTTTGAAAGGGCACGGCCGATTTCCTTCCACATCCTTACCCAAACACTCCGAGCATAAGCTCCGTCTCTAATGACCACGCTGTCGACGGGACGTTAAACTCCAAGCTGCCTTCCTTCCTTCCTTGTTTGACCGAGATGAAACTGTGATGGCTCCGGGAATCGTCATCACCATGTCGGAGGAGTTCTGTGGCAAAAGTCTCCAATAACTGGCGAAAAAAGGTGAAACCACTTCTAAATGTCCTTATGCCTGGACATGAATCCCTTCCGTGTTCTCCACCACACGTTTATTGTTTGCTACCAAGTATTGTAGTCCGAACTTGGATGTCGTCGGCGCCCTTCACAAATCAAGTGATACGTCGTCACTGTGCTATTTCTTTCGGTCACAATTAGTGTTTCATAGCATTATGAGAGACACCTCTGACACTACATGAGATTTGGTGAGATTCGTGTCGTCCCCCCCTCCTCCCCAAATACCTCACGTAATTGAGGGTTGTAGCAAGAGAGGGAGCTATACCACTTTGAGGAGAAATGGAGATGACTAGTTTTCCAAATCGCTGTATTAAAGCACTATTTGTACAATTAAGAGGTCCATTTTTTCGTCTAACGTATTGCTATGTGAACTAAGCAGAAGGAAAATTATAAGTTTTAATGTAAATATCAATGATTATGACATTTTAGAAATTAAGTAACACAACAATTTAAAATAATAATAATAATTAAAAAAAAACAGAAATTTATACACATATAAAGAAGTTTAATCCTGATTGAAATACTGTTACACAAGTCCAAATGATTTTATCAGGCGTACACACCGACTACAGAAAACCATAAACAACTTCATATCTCTTCTGGAGTACCCTCACTATCCACGTTTCTGTAGATTTCTGTTGTTGGAAAAATTGGAGGAATATATGGCATTAGTGCCATCAGACCTTTTAACTTCAGAGCGTATATAAGCCTTCTGTGTGGACAGAGCAGTGGTATTTCCCCAAGAAATGTAGTCGTATAAGGATGATCAACCGTGATGTCTCTTCCGTTTTTGGAATGACGACATGGCATCTTCCTTAAAAGGGATATAGAAGCAATAATTACATTTTTCAACAATATGTTCTTCCCTTTAATCTGTGACACTCTCGTGTTGGTACGTCCGCAATTGAAATAGGGGCCAACATCGGTAAGTGGCGTAGCTCCTCTTCTCACCCAAAACGGTCGCAGGGGCGCAATCAAGAACTATAGTCGGGCCACCGTAAGAACGACCCTGACAGTTCTCGCACGTGGGCCGCAGAGGGTGAGGGGGGGGGGGACACTCAACCACTAACGTCAGCTCTGGAATTCGTAAACGTTGCCGCGTGCCGCGTGCCGCGTGCCGCGTGCCACCCAGCCACTCAAGGTTACGCGGGGTGGCATGCTTCAGTCGCTGCAAAGCATCTATCGTGTGTTCATCGTTACCGGTTTTGTTCGTGTCGTGTTACGTGTCGTTAATTTCAGACGTGTGTGAGATGGCTTCTTCCACTAATCGTAAGAAAGTCACTTCTGTGACCAATAGACTGGCTGTCGAAACTAATCTGAAGATATTACTCGGACACTATACTATGTCAGTCAACAGCGACCGTAACCCTCTTTTTTTATGTAAGAAGAAAAATCATTTCACTGGAAGAGGCGATTTTACTACTTGTAAAGTGGTAGTCCTTATTTGTTTACTCTCTCGGCAGACTGCCACAATACAGTGTCCTAGTAATAACACCGAGTTTGTGGAAAATGGTCATAGAAGATGAAGTATATAAACAAAATTCTTTAACTAGCGACCTTTTTGCTGAAGACTAAATTATACATTATATTTAATGGAATATTGGAAAATATGAAGCTTTACTTTAACTCGAAATATATTCTAAACCTTTCTTTTTAACTGAAAAAAAAAAAAAAAAAAAAGAAAAAAAAAAAAAAAAAAGTTTCTCATCAGTTGGTGGTTCTTATCGTGTTAGTTGTACATAACAACGGTTCCAAAATATTCGGACGTGATATTCGTATGCCGGCCACTGGCACGGCGTAACAACAAAACAGCCGCGTAGCAGCATTGGTAACATAGCCGCCAGCTGTCAGAGTCGTTCTTTCGGCGGCTCGACTATAGAAGCAAAGCTCCAGAAAGGGAAACGGGGGGGGGGGGGGGGGGGGGGAGGGGAAGCTATACTACGTGATTCTAGTTCACATGGGAGACGCAAGATTGCTCGAGCAAACTGAAAATCGGCAAATCCCAATTTTAATTCAGTGGCATAACCGCCTCTCTCACTAGATGGACGCAGAGTCAGAGCCCATATACTGAAGCCTGGACAAGGATCACGTCAGTTTCCTCCTGAAAGTAAGTGATACATTGTCACTGTACCATCTCTTTCGGCAGGAATTAGTGTTTCATAGCTGTCGGAACGGAATGGTGGTGCAACGCGGAGGTGAGCCTCACCTGCTGTGCACTGGACGAGCCGTCCTAATTGGACGCAGAGCCGGCAGCCGGCAGCGGCTGTCAGGAGGCTGGGTCTGGCCAGCCAGCCAGGGGCCATCGCCGCCCCGCGGCCAGCCAGCGGCCGGTTGTGTATTCATGTATGCTAATGAGGCGGCCACATGCAGATGGAGCGAGTAATTCGCCGCGGCTCGCCTCCTTGCCGCGGTTCTTCGCCGCCTCATTCTCATTCAGTCGGGGCCGCGCGCTCTCTATTGTTAAGCGAATTGTTACCGCTTTGGAGTGGCGGAAGCCCGCAGTTCATTTGCAAAGGAAAAAACATGAGCACCGGGTTAAATTTAGGAAGCGTTTAATAAGCGCTCCTGCCGCCAAATACGGCCTCCTCCTTTTGTTGGCCACGTCTCCCTTTTTCCCCCCTTTTCTCGCTCTTTCTACTTGCTCCAAACTTCTGGCGGTCCCCGCTGTGTGCTTGCTACCTGTGAGTCAGCGCAGCGTACACAAAGGAGATTTCCTGAGGAAAGCGTTTCGCCGGTCCTACTTGCATCAGCCCGACAGTTGTTTTTCAGCTCAGCTTGGCGGAAAAAGTAAAGAATTAAAAGCTCACTCTTTAGTATAAAGACCGGTATTCCGTTGGCAGTTACAGTAACTAACATGGGTGGTTTATTTCTCTTTTGAGGAGGACAACAAGAGGATTAAAGCAAACTAATGATAGTTGTTACTACACCACCTATTGTGCACATATACTCGTCTAGGGGTAGACTGATTATTTCTGAGGCGGCTTTGTTTGAAATGTGACAAATACACAAAATAGAAATCATTATTAGCGGCCAGTCAACAGGTTCAGAAGTGTCCAACTTCAGTTGATTTATAATTTCAAAGACAACAGTTTACTTATCTCTTGATGCTAATGAGTAGATTAACCCATGTCCCTAAGATGCATAAATAATAGCACATTCCATCCATTGTCAACAGAAGGCACTAGGCAAATCAAATAAGGTAGCTGGAAAACACCTCACTATGTTCACAGATCTGAATTACCGAAATCAAAATAAGTCCGAATCTCCACTACTGCTCCAAAGAGGAGGTTCATCACTGCATGAAAATATATAGTCTTGTATATCTAATTTTTTTCCAGATCCCCACCTTTCCGCTTTTACATTTTTGAATGCCACATCTTAATAATGATTATCAGATAAATTTAATAGCTTTTGATGTCTGTTTAGAGATGTATATAAGGGAGAGGGTGCGGAATGAACTTATATATTATGCCACTCTTTCTGAAACTCAGTGTCTCTGAAATTCATAACGGCGAATCACATCGTGTCTTATGAAGCGTCTGTAATCAACGTTTGTTGAGTGCAATTTTCCATAATGCATTCGCACCGACTGAAGGATCCAGAGACGAATCACGCCGACGCTATGGAATGGCCTGCGCTCTTCGACGCCTTGAGCCCTGTTGCTTCACGTCAGAGGTTCGAGTCGTCCTTCGTTCATGGGAATGTGTGTTGTCCTTAAGTTAGTTTAAGTAGTTTGTAAGCCTTGAGAAAAATAATCGAACATTTGAATGAAGTCGCCCTTGGTTAGATGATGTCTATCACTCCTGGAACTAACACAATGTCGTGGGGGTTCCAGTATAGTTCCAACAAGTGTGTTATATGACATTTCCAATAACAATTCCATAGATGAAATATACAAAACTCAAAAGTGTATAACAATGAAAGAACTGCGAAAAACAGCAAGCAACGAATGCCAAATGAAATGAAAGAAAAAAACAAACATAGAAATTCAGTATGAATCTGTAGCTGTTCATGAAGGACACCTCTGCCTATGATAAAAAATGTGACAAAAATTATTGGGGAGCAATAGTATAAAAATGGGAAGTGGAGAACGAAATTGGTTGCGCGTAAATACAGGCTGAAGCACTGTAGGTCTTAGGGAATTGTGCTATATCTAGAATTACAAAGCGGGTCTGTAGATTATATGACATAGATATCTGAGCTCAATAACTCCTAAACATTATAATTGTTAACACACCAAGGAAATTCAATACAATTGTAAAGATTGCAGGACAACTAATTTAATATACAATGTTACCAAGGCTGTGACTAGACTAGTGCTGAAAAGAACAGGCAGGAAAATAGAACAAAATATCCCTTTTAGACCCAAGGTGGTAGGTGTTGTGACATAAATATAGAGAGGGACGTGTAAGATACAAAATACACACAGTAATTCGTTACAGAAAGAAAATAAACTTAGTTTCAAAAATGTCCAGAAATTATGTACTCACAAAATTGTGTGCTTTGGAACTTCACTTCAATTTCTTATGATCTGCGTTCATACTCATTTCTTCACATGATACTAGCGAAAACAGTTTGCATCTTTTGAGAAACACAAGTAAACATCACAATTTTCATATCTTGTTCTTGTACGCCAGTTGCAACCGCTTCTGCGACAACCTCTTGCATATTTCAAGTCATCAACAGAAGGCCAATGATCAAATTGTCCAGTTGATTTTCTGTGCAAGATGAACCGCTTATTTCGAGCTGTATTTACGTCTTCTTCATCTTCATCCTGCTCATCGTCAATTAATGGCATTCCATTTGGTATTGAGACGAAGTATTCCCCACAGCCATCCAGAATTCAAGAAAATCATGTATGTCTTTTTGTCGCTCTTTATTATCTTTACTGTCAAGCCTGTACTGACGCCATGAATTCACAAATGACATGTCCATCTCTTCATTGCATTTTAAGGCGATATTTCTCCAAATTCTTCACGTGAAGAGGGCAACCTAGACCAGCATTCCTCTTTGCACTTGGGAACCAAGTGGAATCGAGGGTATCTTCATCACTGTATAAATACTCTACATCTGACGAGTTGAGTGACGCAGCGATTGCAGAATCACTCAGAAGTGTTAAAATTGCACCGGTATTTTTTATATTTCGGTTCATGATGATTACCAGATTGGGTGATATTTTGAAGGAAATAACATAATAACATCACACGATCATATAAAATCAACTGGCTGCCAGATATGATATCTTCACATGTCAAAACAAATAGGGGTATCAACACCTTGTCAACAAGTCTATCATAAAAATCTGACATTAGACCCAACAAGCACAATTGTGCATGTGCTAATGTTTAAAATCATATCTTCTATAATTTAAAAATGACTATTTTAAGAGATATTTACGTAAAATGATCTATGTACAGTAAATCTATGTCATTAAAACAATCGAAACCAAATTTATGCAACAACAATATAAACGAAACTACGACGTGTGGTGTCTTGCCGCCATTTTAAGTGTACTAGAAATTCATCTACTGCTAGTGCCACCCATTGTAGAAACATGGAACTAAAACACTTAGCGCACGTTAGCACAGTCCAACCACGACTTTGTGATGCAGACCTGAACTTCCTAGTAGCGTGAATCACAAAGAAACAAAACGAGTAAAACCATACCCGCAGAATTGTGCGTGCAGGGCCTGAAAGGGATATACGAAATGATGTGTTGAGATTCAGAAAACGAAAGACGGACGTGAGATGATGTTATTTCTGAAAATTATAACAGTAAGAGGCTTAGAAATGAATGGAGAAATGTGTGTTTGGTTTGTCAAGTGACAAAAAAGCACTTGACAGAATTGATGGGTGTATGCTGTTGAAAATTCTGGAACTTACTGGTGTAGAAGGATAGATGGTTGATAAAGATACAAAAAATTGTCACTGAATAAAAGTAAATCTTTCACATTGTATGTGGCAAAAGGTGGGAAACAAGGTTTCTGTACGCCGTCATGAGGATTCAATACACGCTCTGAAAAACTAATGAATTTAGATTAGATTAGATTAGATTAATACTTGTTCCCTAGATCGTGAATACGACACTTCGTAATGATGTGGAACGTGTCAGTTAAATGAAGTGTGTCTATACATAATATTACATGACACTCAATTGTCATTGGAAAAACCAAAATGATTTGTAGGGGGAACAAAGAAAGTAAATCCTCACATGTTTGTTGTTGATATTCATTTACATGCAGAAACGGGGAAAGAGCTCGAGGTAATGACGAAGAATATTGTAAATTTGGTTAGAGAGTTTGAGACGAAACTAAAGACTGGTGAAACCAAAGTGATGAAAATCGGAAAAGAAGTTGTCACAGTTAATATATCACAAGATCGCGCGATATTAGAACAGATTCAATAATTGTAATATTAGGGAAGCTTAATAACTCCTAGTGGTAATCGTATAGAGGAAGTGAGACATAAAATCTCCGAGGTAAAGAAAGTTTTCAGCTGAGTGAAAGATTTGTTGACAACCAGAAACTCAAGACGGGTTTGAAAAACGTCCACTTATTGTGTGGACGTATTCCATTTTGATTTATTCTTTAACCTAAAGTGTCACCTATATGTGTGATAATTATTATACTATTTTTATCAATCTTCAATGCCTATGTTTATGTATGTTTGCCCCATATTTATATGTGTTTCCACCCTATGTAATTGAACTTGTATGTTCATGTCAATGTGGAAGGTTGCTTTTAATATTGAATGACTGCCGCGCAATGACTTACAGTCGCCACCTCCCACTTTAGGCCTCGTTTTACTGTAGTTAAGAACGCATGGCTTAGTTTGTGGTCTGCGCTGGCGTCTGCTGGCTGGCCAGAGACAAGCTTACTTGGTAAGGTGGTGAGGTGGCCGTGTTCTTGGCGTCGTACCAAGATAATCTTGGACAAAAGAGGCGACAGGAGACCTCTCTGGGAGCTGATGTAGAGGGAATTGTCTTCGCAAGTTAGCAAGGGTCGGTAACCGGTAGTCTCTGAAAGTACTCCGAGTCGCTTTCAGTGCGCTCTATCTCCGGTGTGTGGCTGGGGGAGGTTTTCCTTGGCCTTAGGGCTCCTCTCTTCTCTTCATTCTGGCTTCAAAAACCGTGGAAGTAATTACTTGGACGAATCATGCTGAGGCAAAGCTATGCTGTTACAACCTTGCTTTCTTGGTTTTTCAGTGATAGTTTTCTTGAGTAATTCTATCGCTACATGAGGGCAAGTATTTCTTAATTTACAGAACTTGAGTAAATTCAGTGTAGATTTATTATTTGCATTTTCATTTCAGTGATGATTGTGTGTCAGGTTTTGTTCAAGTTAGAATACATGTGTGGCCTTCAGCTTTTGTATAAACTTAGTATGTTTGAATTTCCTTCATGTTTTTAACTAATGTTTTCACATTGTTTCTGTATATGGCCATGACGGAGTAGCCGAGTGGTCTAAAGCACCTCGCTGTGGAGCATGCAGCTGCTCACCATGGAGGTTCGAGTCCTCCCTGGGGCATGGGTGTGTGTGTGTTTGTCCGTAGGTTAGTGTACCTAGGTTTAAGTAGTGTGTAGGCTATGGACTGACGACCACGCAGTTTGGTCCAATAGATTTACAGACATTTGAACACATGATTTCTGTATGTGTAAGTATGCTAAATATTTCTCATGTTATCATATTTGATTCTGTCTTTCCTGTCTTTTATGACCAATTGCACGTACTTTTGTAAAGGTCGTTACTTTGGCTTTCAGTCATGCTTTTGCTTATACTAGTTTCTTTTATACGAATTCTCACATGTCCTTTACTCGCTTATTGTAAATTAATTTCCGTTTGTGAATGATATGAAATTCGGCATAGTCACACACCACTTAAGAATAGTCAGCCTCTGGCTCCCCACACATGAGTTCGTTTAGTGCACAGTATACTTAAATTTGTGATCAAGACACCCGCCATCTCGTCAAGATGCCACCAACGTTTCGTTTTGCTGCTGCTTTCATGTGTTCCATTATTGCATTATGCGCATTTCTGTGAATGAATGAATGAATGTGCTTTCAGCTACCCATTGTCTATTTGAAAATTTTCTCCCACATTACCTCCATATTCATAAAGGGCAGAAACAATTTTAATACAGGAAGTAATTATATGGTTTTATTCACTTTTGACAAGGTGTGTGCTTACTTGGTCTCTCCACATTTATTTGCTTGTTATTTTACTGAATAAATTATGATTAAAAGTATTAAACCTCTGATTTATAATTCCATGCTCCCCGTGCCATGTTTCGGCAACTATTTTTGTGGGAGATTCTGTTCTGAAACTTGGATAATCAGACAGATAGAACATAACTATGTGAAAATTTGAAATTTGGTTATAGAGAAGAATGGTGAATGCGAAACAGACTGACAGAAAGACCAATGAGAAAGTAATGAGCAGGGTAAGAGTGGGTTTTCCTGAGAATGATATAGTACTGGAAAAAAATCTGGTTTGGGACATGCATTACATAGGTACTGACTGCTACAGGCAATAATGGAGGGAAAAGTAGAAAGATAAAACGAGACTATAGTTCGTTCACGGAGAGCTGGGACGAAACGGAAACAGTGTCACGTGAGGGACTATGATCGTTTCCAGATAAAGCATTCGGTGTTCACGTGATACGTAGGGGTGTACAAAATCTTTGGCGCACACTTTGCAGCTGGTGGCATCGTCTGACTGCCGAGCTGACGTCATAGCGGACCGTGATAAATCTGGACTACAATGAAACGAAATAAAGCACGACATGGAAGATTCAAAGGCAGTTACAGTAATACTAAAAGTACGATGAAACTGATTTCATTCTGTCAAAACAGATTTGTTTTCATACAGGTTGCTAACAAAACGCTCCATTCATATGCAATTTTTAATAACATTACCAGTAATAATAATAGTAAAAGACAGCGAAACATGGTTCATTCTGTCAAGGTTGAACTGTTTTCATTGAGGTGTATACGAAACCGCTTCTCTCTCTCTCTCTACTCTACAATTTCTACATTTGACTTTTAACTAACAATACGACATGGAAGACGCACTTGTTTCAGATTCTGCAGTCACTGTTTTTGCTGCTTCTTCTTGCAGTTGTTTAACTTCCGGCCTTTAGCATGTTTGGCTTTCGCTGCATCATAGCCTTTGATTCTGGCCCACACTTACAGCGGAACGGAGGAATTCTAATAATAGTTTTCCCAGCATTCTTCGCCATTTCATCAATCGCGTATTCGTTGTGCGCCGTTCTATAATTTTGAAATATATCTAAAAGTTATTTTTCCAACATACCGTCTTGAAAATCGAGGTTTTTAGATTTTAGCCACTCTGATATTTCGTGCTTATTGCAATTCGTACTGGGAACTTTCTCTTTTCTACGATAATGGTACGGCGCTTTATCAGCAACAGTAACTGCAAGCCGAGAAAGAACAACTTAAAGCCACTTCTCGAAGGTTCAACTAGTCTTTCAAGCGTGTTAAAGATGAACTTAAGAGATCCTGAAATCTCCGCTGTACAACAAGCATTAACGAGCTCACACTTGCAATTGAGATGGCCACGCTGACTGAGCGCTCCTGCCTTGTACACCCCTCGAGGGCAGCGCTGTGGTCACGCGCCTTGTTGTGTTTACACTACGTCTCTCGTTTCGTTGAATGGAGTATAGAAGAAGTAGAAGTGCTAACGGAAGTTAAAGAAAGGATGAAGTTACAAGGAAATAAAAGAGACTACTCCGTGCATAAAGGTAAGAAAAACTTCTAATTTATAACTTCTTTCTTTGACAGAAGAAGATGACGATGAGAAGAAATCTTCGTCGGAGTTTACTGCACTGTTTCTCACCACTGAACTGTAGTCAGACATTTCCACAGGTGAACAGTTACTTGGAAGTTTTCGTATAGTTTCCTTATAATATCTATTATCGACAGAAATCTGGCTACTTCTGATAGAAAAGTGGGTTTCGAAAATTGATACATTAGAGCCTTGCATATGGGATACTTAGAACAATGGTAAATAATAAAACTAAATAATTCGCTCGCTGTGTACCATTAACAGTAACAACACACCCGACAATGTCCAGATTTGGTAACTTTTTAGAAAATAACCAAAACTTTTCTGATATTTGGTTCAGTGTGTCTAAGGCGGCTGATAGCTGTTACGCTGCGACGATACTTGTTCTTTAACTAGTGTGGGATATAATTTCTGCTAAGATTGTCCA
This sequence comes from Locusta migratoria, assembly GCA_026315105.1. NCBI lineage: Eukaryota > Metazoa > Arthropoda > Insecta > Orthoptera > Acrididae > Locusta > Locusta migratoria. Next base: position 452,643,445 of record CM048744.1, read on the forward strand.
GATAATACGCTTGGTGGGAATTCAACTGATCTCCATTGATCACTGTTTTCCTCTGATATTATCTGGTAGCTGAAGGTATAGAAGCCTTTGAGATTCCTTCATCAGACCGCACAGAAAAACCTATAGGACATAAAAGATGTCCAAATATTTCTCTACGTACGCTGCTATCTGAAGTACATGACCCGAAAACTGTGATCGCTCCAACAGTGTAAAGTAATATATGAATTCATTGTTTCGCGGCCAGTTGTGTTGATAAAAGTTTCTCGGGCTTCCAGCCGCGTCATGTGGTTTACTGTCCATGACGTCCTTACCGTCCACGTCAGCTGTAAAGCGAATGGATGTCCCCACTGTGTTGTTGACAGAAACCCTAGCCACAACAACCGGTACCTGCCCCCCACGATCCATCATCATCCATAGCAGAAACAGTGTGTTTTAAGGAACTTGGTGCACCGAGCGGAAGTAGTATCAGACACTGGAAATCCCCAAAAGGTACTGAGCCACCAACGCAAAGTTTTTAGGGACAACGGCTACAACAACCGCAAGATCACGAATGTCATCTTTCCGAAGACACATATGCAGGAGACCCCGAGGAGAACCCAAAGAATTTTGCCTTTTTGCTGTTTTTCGGCTCAATCACTGAAAAGATTAGCGGATTATTTAAGAGACACAAGATCGACTCGGTCTCGGACTCATTCAAAACTACGTCAGTTGATGAAACCTGTTAAGGATGATATAGGCTTAAGAACACCTGGAGTATATAATACTTTGTGGTTGTAGACAATTTTATATAGGACAAACAGCGCTGTGTATAACACGAACGATGTTATCGTTTACGTCGTCCCAAAAAGTAATAAATTGTCGAGCATGCACTTGAAAACAGACATCGTATTGCGTTTCAGGAGACATCCATAATTACAAACAAACAGTTTCTAGGATAGTGTAATAAAAGAGGCGATTGAGATCAAAATAGCTGACAATACACTTAACAGAGACGGCGGCTTACAGCTGAGCACGGCTTGGAACCCGATGATCGGAGGATTGAAGCGGGCGCAGCAGGCACACGACCAAAACATTGCCTTTTATGGTCATGTCGTGGAGCACCAGTGACGTCATAGCCCGCAGTGTAGCTAAATATGGACGACAGCAGCAATCATACGACATCAACCACTTGACAATGGCCGAGGAGATCTCGGCCGAAACGTCGTGGACAGTAAACTACATGACGCAGCTGGAAGCCCGAAAAATTTTTATAAATGTAATGATTCAGTATACAGCACATACAGCACAGATTTCAGGCTACAGATTAATGTGGTGAGTCATTCCACGTCAAGTGTCCCAGCTTGGACGAATATCCCAGCTGGACCATCTTCAATTCACCCGTAACTTGGTTCCCATACTAGAGCCATTTTTGTGAAGACGACTTTTACCGACTCCGAAAAGTCTCGAAGAAATCTTCAAGTTTAACATTCCACTGTTCCTAATGTTAAAGAGCAAAATCCTTGGTTCCTGGTACAGTGGTACAACCTTTTGTGCTCTATAGACATAGGATTCAGGTAGAATTCAGAAAGCAATTCATTTTGCATAATATCAGTTCAAAGTGGGGAACAAAACGAGACTAAGAATTTGCCCCATAGTTTAACGAGGCATAGGCAGTGGAGAAAGTGCGTTGTGCACCTAGTTTTTTGCCAAAGTACTGTCTGTCTGGGTGTTTACTACATCAAATATTTAGTCCTGACTTCGATATTTACTCTATTAGCATCCTGTAAACTTTGTAATAAACAGGAAAGTATCAAAATATACCCGTGTTCAAAGTCATGTCTCTCAAAATTAACACCTACAACGTTATATTCATAAACACCATTCAGTAGAGCACATTTCTTTCTATTAGAGCAGCTGATTCTCATTTTGGTGTCTCTTTGGTTAAGGTGCAAAATTTCGCCTGAATATTTCAAATGTCTATAGGAGTAAAGCTTGATGATGGCAGCATATTTGAGCATTTACAGTGTAAACTACTCCTTCTTGTTCTTCTAAGGAAAGTTCCTTTATAGCTTGCCGTCCTTTTGTGGCTCTGTATGTCGTTAAATGGCAAGGGGAATCAGTATTTCACTGCATAATCAGTGATTGCCTCTGACATGGCACAGTTACTGTGGATGTGTTTTTAACTTATTGATAAACACGCTGAAGTGCCTTTTTAATTAATTAATTTTAATTAATTATTTTAGCAACGGTTCTGCTGCACAGTACAAAAATTTTGAGAGCCTCCTACATCTTTGCCATCAAAGAAACGATTTTGGCATTACTGCCGAATGGAAATTTTTGGGAACAAGCCATGGGAAATCACGATGTGAAATGCATGGCATTGACTTTATATATATTAAAATATAAGTTATTGTATATGCAATAATTGACCAAGAAAAATGTTTTGAGAATGGATATACAGTGTCTGGTACAAGAGATCATCACAATTTTGTGTTAACTGATGTGAAGCTCATTCATATTCATAGAGTACTAAATGATTCATTGTCTTCTATAGCAAATGTTAAACGCTACGCTGAAGTTGCTACTAAATATTACTGAACTACAACCTGGCAAGTATTTCGCTTGCGTTTATGATGAAAAATGGTGGATAGGAAATATCGGTGTAGTTTCATACGAATGAAAAGATGCCTTGGTGAATCACATGCATCCTCACGGAGCTGCGCAATCATTTCATTGACTTACTAGAAGAGACATATGATGGATCCCAGAACAACACAAAATTACAGTCATCACAGTTCCAGTTGCTTAAATCATTCAGCGGCAATACAGTTTGCCAGAAGCAATTGATTTGGACATCAGAAACAAATTTAAAGTATTTACCAACTGAAGAATTCTGTATTATGGCTTGAGAAACACAAAGAGATCCAAACAATGCTTGGGAACCCGTTGGGTACCCACATTCAGACTTGTAACCTGTTATATACTCATATTCCGGCTTGGGAACCTGGTGGACGTCCATATTCAGACTTGGGAACCTCCAATGAAGAAACTAAAAAGTAGCTGACCTTGCATGGCGGTCGGGCATGGCCCCTAGGCGATGGGACTACGAGTCATTGAGTCAGGTAGTGGCATAGTCACCATGTACCAACACAAGAATTTTTCTCGAATTACAAAAAATGTTTGTATAGCTTATCGGACTTAACTAAGGTGTCATCAGTCCCTAAACTTACAAAATACTTATGAACTAACTAATACTAAGGACGGCACAAATATCCATGCCCGAGGGGGGATTCGAACTCCCCACCGTAGTGGCCGTGCAGACCGTGACTGGAGCCCCTCAGTACCCTCGGCCACCGCGGTCGGCTCTCTCGAATTACAATCAAAGTAAATAGTTTAGGCGAAATACTTGCACCTTATCCAAAGAGACACCAAAATGAAAATACGTTTTTTTTTAATAAAATGAATTGTACTCTGTTGAATGTTGTCAATTTGTCCATTTTGAGATAAATTACTTTGAACACGGGTATATTTTGACACATTCATGTTTTTAGCACAGTAATCAAACACACAAGCCCAGTCCAAATTGGTGATATAGTAAACACCCAGACAGAGAATAGTTTGACAAAAGACCAGGACTGTAGTGCAATTCCCCCACTAATTATGCCTTGTTAAAATATGGGGCAATTTTTTTCGCTACATGTATTGATGCCCACTTTCAACTGAGATTATGCAAAATGCATTGCTTTCTGAACTCTATCTACATTATTTGTGTGTATAGGATAAAACGTTGTAACAATATACCAAGAACAAAGGGTCTTTGTCTTTTACATTAGGAACAGTGGAAAGTTAAAATAGAAGATTTCTTCGCGACTTTTCGGAGTCGGTAAAAGTTGTCTTCCCAAAAATAGTTATGATAGGTGAACCAAGTTACAGGTGAGACTGAAACTTTGTATACGTTCATGTCGGGCCGTCAGGTACATACTGTAAAAATTTCAACAAAACAAAAAAGATGGTCGAGCTGGCAGCCCTTGGACACTTCACATGGTATTAGCCTGTTGTGAAATAAATGTATCATCCACCATGAGTTGTATTACAGGAGTTGAAAAAAAGTTTGACAAAAGACATACAAAACGATAACGCTTTTATACTGATTATATGGATACTTACTCGTACATAGCGAATATCAATGTTCCCCTGATCAGATTGGACCTCATATCACCTTGTAAAAAGAGCTGTTGCGGAAGAATCTCTCATCTGCATGCTGAAGAAAATATCGCGGTTCACCAGACCGTGCATCGCTCTGCCGTTTGGCTAACGTTCTGTTCCGATGGCCACGGCCGTGCGGGAATAGCCGAGTGGTTTGGAGCACCACGTTACGGATCACGAAGCCTCCCGCTTCGAAGGTTCAAATCCTCCCTCAGGCATGGATGTGTGTGTTCTCCTTAGGTTAGTTTAACTTAGTTTAAGTAACTTGTAAGTCTAAGGACTAATGACCAAAGTAGCATGGTCCCATAGAATTACAAACATTTGATTTTCGATGGCCACGTGCTATTTCTTTCGTAGCAGCAAATTTCGTGAGGTTAAAAGTGGCACATGCATGGGTCGTAGGCTGTGAAGGCCTATTGTTAGGAGCATAGGGTACACTGTGTGTTCAGGCACACTTTCCTCTGGCCAGCATTATAGTTCGATGTTATTTCCGTCACAGTTCCATGCCTGTCGTACTTTCCCAGTTGCCAGCCTACTATTTCCGATATCCGAAATGCAGAGTGACTGCCTTGAACTTGTATTCGCCATTTGTTGAGGACACTCATCTCAGCACACCTCCCAACGCAGTTCAAGTCATCAGCCGTTAGTGATTCTCGGAGAGATCGCGCGGCCTCCTCATTCTACACACGGACAACGCGCTTACTGATACTACACGCAACTTGTGTGTGTCCGACTAGTAGTTAATCCTTGTCATGTGAAGCTGATATCGCCTGGTCGGATTTACATCGATAGTAGGTAGGTTCTCACAATGTTCTCGCTGATCAATGAGTATCCTTGACAGGTAGCTTGTTCAGGTGACATCGTATTATTAAAACGTACACAAGTCACAGATCTCCTTTGATAGACTCATTGTTCTTTTACTAGTTTTTTTACTGAAACTACGATACCCACCGCTTCTGTTTTAGTGAGCATTAAAGATGTTTTGGAGTACCTTTCGTTACTCAATTTAGGTTGGATACATGTGATTTTATAGTAGTAACACATGTGGTGCTGGAAGCCTGGGAATAACTTAAGCATATTCACAGAACATATGACATCAACTGCGAATGGGCAAAGCTGAAAATGTGTACTCAGCCGGGATTCGAATTCGGGTCTCCTGTTTTCTAGACAGTTGCACTGACCACACTGATCACCGCACCTGTAAGGACAACCTAAGCACGCCTCCCAGCTTCACCCTGCCCACAGTATTCAGAATCGTAGTTTTATAACTAATTCCCGTAAGAGAAAGGGCCACAAACTTTCCCACCCCTCCCCACTAATGAAAGGAAGGGCAGGGTGAAGCTGTGAATTTGTATTTGACTGGAGGCGTGCTTAGGTAGTTCTCGCAGGTGCGGTGATCACTGTATCCCCAGTAGTGTAATGGTCATCGCTACTGCCTAGAAAGCAGGAGACCCGAATTCGAATCTCGGTTGGGTACACATTTTCAGCTTTGCTCATTCGCAGTTGATGATGCACGGTCAGAAGTGACGTCTGTTCTTTCGAAACTGACGCCATATGTATATAAATAACTTCAGCGCTTGAAGCATGGTGCTTCAGGTAAATGTTGAAAATTAGAAAGACTTGTAAAAAATTAAGTAGGTTTTAAAATAATCGTGAAGAAAGGAATGTATGGATATTTTGTAAAACTATTTATTTTGTTCGTCGCAGTTGCACAATTCGCAGGTACACGCTGGAGGCCCGTGAGTGAACACCAGTTTTTACTGCCACTTTCAATTTTAATGTAACTAGTGATAAATATCGATAGAGGATAATGTACAAGATTTTCACAGCCATTTGTAACATGCCATTGGATTATCGCGGTTTGAAAAAGGCTAATGGTTTGATAATGAACTGTAGAGTCCGAAACTAGTCACTGACTACAAAATTATGCAACTGCGACGGACAAAATAAATTGTTTTACAAAATATTCACAGTTGCTGATCCTAAACAATAATTACAATGAATTTTCAAAAGTATGGGTAACTGATACGAAGAAGGTGCAGGAGCTTAGTACCTAAGATAAGAAACAATTTCCTTGGTTCTTAAGTGAGCTGAAGAAACTCTAAGAAACAGGGAGGTTATATTACATAAAAAACAGTAACAGATTTTTTGCGACGAAGAGTTGTCAAAAGAGAGCTATCTCTTCATACCTCATACAAGTATAATACAAACTGAGTTCTTGAAGATAGAGAAAGGAATCACCCATCGGAGATATGAGTGCTAAAGGTTTTTAAAAATCACAATTTTCTCATTCGGGACGACCCAAATTACTTTACTAACCAGCGTCATTACGTCTGCGCAGATCGCACGGCACTACAAAATAGTTTATCTTAGCAGAAGTTGTAGTTTTGTCAGAAACCCTTATCTAGGAAGGCTACAGTAGACGGTAATATATTTAACAACCATTATCCTCTCTGAACAGAAGGGTCGTCAGCTTCAATTCAAACTACTGTCAGACAAGTACTATAAATTTATAATTTCTTTTCGTCAGTGTCGAAGAAAGCCGACTCGTAAATGGAATCTAAGTGCCGGCCGCGGTGGCCGAGGAGACTGAGGCGCTCCAGTCATGGTCTGCACGGCCACTACGGTCGGGGGTTCGAATCCCTCCTCGGGCATGGATATTTGTGCCGTCTTTAGTATAAGGTAGTTGATAAGTAGTTTGTAAGTTTAGGGACTGATGACCCCGTAGTTAAGTCCCATCAGCTTAACAAACATTTGAACATTTTTTGGAATCTAAGCAGTACTACACAACTTCACTCACAATAAAATATACCAAAATTTTTCACGAACCCGAGGGAACATACTTGTGTATTGAAGTACAAATAAATAAGCTTTCAACCGCTTAAGAGTGTCAACAATTAAATGTTTACTTATTAATGTAGTAGTGTGTCTCTCTTCTGGTGGCTGTCAAAAATTGTCTTTCAGTTTCCTCCTGATACATCTCTATGTAGGTTATAATGATGAAGAACTTGCTTAGAATATTACATTTTAGAGATAGAGATGTTTTGGAAGATAAGAGGGGGAATACGAAGAAAAAGTACGTAATGACATTTTGGAGAGCGAAATTAAAGTCAGTTCTCAATTTGTTACACTCGAATATTAAGTGTAAGGAAGCCTTTACAGAAAGCATTTGGTGGAGTGTTGCATTCTACGGTAGTGTAACATGGTCGACGAATGATTCAGACAGGAAAATAAGAGAAGCTTTTGAAATCTGGTGCTACAGAAAAATTCTGAAGATTAGATAGATCTCGTAACTAAAAAGATAGAACTGAACGGAATTGGGAATAAAGAAATTTCTGGCCTACCTTGGCTAAAAGAAGGGCTCGATTCGTAGGCACAGTGGTAGATATCAGGGAATTGCCAGTTTAACATTGGAGGGGAGTGTGTGGGAAGAAATCGCAGAGGTAGACCAAGAGATGAATATAGTAAGTGGGTTGCCGTTCATATGAGGAGATGAAAAGACTTGTCAGGATAGAGTAGGGTGGAGAGCTGCATCAAATCAGTATGCGGACTGAGGACCACAACAACAACAACAACAACAACATAGTGTACGGAGAGAGAGAACAAGAATCTGAAGATTCGCGTGGCGTTATTGTAGCTCCTCTGTTAAAACAATTCCTCAATGAAGCTCATAAGGTTTCCTGATAAGTCGTTGAAGAAGTCTTGGTTGTTTCCCTTTCTCGATAAGAATAGAACTAGTGCTTGGTCAAGTGTTATGACGAAAAGGAAAGGCATACCAACTGAGTTCCCATCAATACGAAAGAAAGGATCTATTACATCAGTCCCTAATAATGAGTGTTTGCAGTAAAGTTTCTACATCTACATGGGATACTCTGCAAATCACATTTAAGTGCCTGGCAGACGGTTCATCAAACCTCACTTATACTAATTATATCCCATTCCATTCTCGATTAGCGCGCCAGAAAAAAGAACACCTGAATCTCTGCGTTCGAGCTCTGATGTCTCGTATTTTATTCCGATGGTCATTTCTACATATATAAGTGGGAGTCAACAATATACTTGTGCATTCGGAGGAGAATGTTTACGATTGAAGTTTCTTAAGTAGCCCACGCTGCAGCGATAAGCGCCGTTGTTGTGATGATTCCCATCCCAGATCCTGTATCATTTCCGTAACGCTGTCTCCCATGTATCGTGACAATACGAAACGAGCTGCCCTTATCTGGAGTCTAAAGATGTCCTCCGTCAAACCCATCTGATAACAATCCGACACTGGGCAGCAATACTGCAAAAATGGACGGACAAGCGTAGTGTATGCAGTTTCTTTTGTAGTTCTTTTGCATCTTTTAAGAGTTCTGCCAATAAAACGCAGTCTCTGGTTCGCCTTTCCCACGACATTATCTACGTGTTATTTCCAGTTGACGTCTGAAGTAATGGTAATTCCTAGGTATTATTTTGGAGTTTACGGCCTTCACTTTTAATTGATTTATCTTGTAAACAAAGTTTAACGAATTTATTTCCGTACTCATGAGGAAGTCTTCACACTTTTCATTATTTACAGTCAATTGACAATTCTTACACCACAGTGATATGTTATTCAGATCGTTCTGCAGTTAGTTTTGATCTTCAGATGGTTTTACTACACGGTAAATGACGCCGTCATCTGCAAACAACCTAAGAGAGCTACTTAGATTTTCCCCTAAATCGATTATGTAAATAAGGAACAGCAGAGGACCATTAACACTACCCTGTGGAACGCCTGATATCACTTCTGTTTTAGTCGATGTCTTACCATCGACTACTACGAACTGTGTCCTCTCTTAAAGGAAATCCCCTATCCAATCGCAAATTTGGGGCTTTATAGAAAATTAAGAAGCGCACGTTATCAACAATTTACAAAGACATAACTGTGTTGTAGAATACAGCCACAAGATAAGAGCCTTTGAGAAAACCGACATGCAATATGAGCTATACTGAATATGCACAAAAGACAGCTAAATGATTATAAACGTCTTCACTTTAAGTATTTGTCTCTATTAAGAAACCAATGCTGATAGAATTTTGGTTAGAGTTAGTGAGAGACTTTCTTAAGAAATACAGCGCATCCATAAAGTCTTCAATGGGTGGAGGTCCAAAATCATCCTCATTGATGCACGTTCCTTTTCCTGTACCACATACTTAGCGGTTTATGACTCCAAGACCAAACAGTATTGTATTCGGTCATATAATAGTAATAGACGGAAAACAAAATGACACACGGTGTACCGGTAAAGAAAAACCCGCTTCTGTTTGTACCATAACTATGCTGTTAGGGACTGAAGACACTGTAAAGAAAGACTGTTTCACTGCTGCATTACGTATGTATTCCCAAGGGTGGAAGATCAGGGAACGTCCCGTCAATATCGTGGTCATTAGAGTCGGAGCACACACTCGGATATCTTTTGTGAAGTATATTGGTCCAGTTCTTTGAATTGAACCATCTCGGAATTTACCTGGAGTGATGAAGGTTTGAACCGGCGTCCTCACGAAATTAGTTACCGTTGCGCCATCTCGCTCGTTACTTATTCCGACACTAGTACGGCACGCGGTATTATGATTGGGGTAGTATTAGATACAGTGCCCCCTCTCCTCTTAGTCGCTACAACAACCAGCCAACGTTGCATTTCCGAAATGTAGTAGCTATGTTCCCCGCAACCCTTTGGAACTTACCCACGTCCACATTGTAGGAGGATAATGAGCGATTAGAGATGGCCGGCCGCAGAGGCCGAGGGGACTGAGGCGCTCCAGTCACGGTCTGCACGGCCACTACGGTCGGGGTTTCGAATCCCCCCCTCGGGCATGGATATTTGTGCCGTCCTTAGGATAAGCTAGTTGATAAGTAGTTTGTAAGTTTAGGGACTGATGACCCAGTAGTTAAGTTCCATAAGCTATACAAACATTAGAAAACATTTTTTTTTACTAGAGATGGTACGCAGTGTTAACCGTCTTCCATCGGAGTGCCTCGCCTTCTCTTTTCTCCCGATCTCACCTACCGTAAGCTTCTGTTGCATCATTGCGGGGCGACTGGCCAGGGATACACCTCACGATTGTACACCAGAGCAATTACGACACTATGTTGAAACAGCATGGACCCAGCCACACATGTCAGCCTAGGTCTAATATGGGCTAGAGATCGGGCGTCGAAACAAACACGTTGTAATGGTGGCAGCCCCTACCTCGGACCACGCACCCAGCTGCCGGCGGCAGAGAGAAGGATCCTGGGAGTTCCCCGTCACCGGGCCCCGGCCTCGCAAATTAGATTGTGCGACTCCATTAAGCGGCGGCGCTGCAGGTGTGCCAAACTCTGCAGCGCAGGAGAAGCGGGCGGCGAAAAGGCGGTCCCCCGGTGCCGACGAATAAACTGGCGCCGACCCGCCCACGCAGGCCTACCAACTTGCCGGGCGGGCAAGCGGAGCGGAGGAGCGGAGAGGTTAGGCGGCGTCACAGCGGGAGGGCGCCGACGGCGGCGGAGAGCTTAATCGTGTTTCCGCAACAGCGGCAAGTTTTCGCTTCGCGACGCCGAGCCACCAGCCACCAATTTAGCGCCAACAACGCCGCCGTCGCGCAAGAGTGCCAAGTATGAGTGGTTAGCACAGCCACTGTGCTCTCCGGGTCTCTGGCAAACGGAACTTGCGACATTACTTTGAACGGATGGAATAAATATCTTTCTTTGTCTGTTGTCTAGGAACAGAAATTAACTCCAGAGTAACGAGATGTTGGTAAGCGTGCGTTCGACACCTTTAGAAAACGTATATTTCTAAAGTAACGCATACTTGCGTATTTGACTGTAAATTAATTTGCATAAACAAAAGTTATACTGTAATCAGATAGTCGAATGCCTTTCACTATCTATATATTTGCAAAAGCGTGTGCATAAATAAATGGGACAGAGGAAAAAGTTGCAAATTATCTGCAATTGATACAAATTATTGGCTCCAGAGTGTTCTGCACTGTGAGATAAATCTGACAGCAAAATATTCAAATGTTTGTAAATCTATCGGGCCAAACTGCGTCGTCATCAGTCCGTAGCTTAAAAACTACTTAAACCTAGGTAAACTAGCCTAAGGACAACACACACACCCATGCCCCAGGGAGGACTCGAACCTCCACGGCGAGCAACCGCGCGCTCCGCAGCGAGACTCTTTAGACCGCTCGGCTACTCCACCGCGGCAATTTGACAGCAAATAAACGATAGTTATTACATAAGAAAAGCTTAAAAAGTTGCCCAGTGAATAATTTTTATGTTACATTCATTTTTTATCAGAATGAGAGATGAAGTAGTCAAGGCCGCATAGGATCATATAGGCCTCACAGAAATCGTCGTACAACGCATGAAATTCTGAACTTAATCGATGACAGTGAAACATGGGAGTTCAGATTTACAAAGATGTTCAGTTGGGTTTAGGAGGTGGAATATCTGTCGATATTTTCCCCCAGTGAGCGATATAGTTAGCACGTGTGGTGCTGGAAGAAAACTTTAAGATGTTTAGTTTCAGCAGTAAGTTCGAAAGGTTGGCCTCTAAGAGACCAGTGTGCAGAGAGGAAATATTTTTTCTATGACTAGATGTGTCAGAAGAACATAAGCGTGATGTGAGTGATAAGGAGTTCACATTATATATAACTTTATTATTTTTGATGATAATATGGATGAAGTGCTTCAGTACAAATTATTTCATACTAATTTAAACCCTCGGAATCGCTCTCGTTGATGTTCTTACATGTCAAAGACAATGGAAAGTCGCAACTGGATTTCTAGCTTATGACCAGGATCACCAAGATAAAAGAAAGGTTTTCAAGTATCAGGTCTAAATGTAAACCGTTCACAGAATGGAAACTCTGTTACATCGTGACTAAACCATTGACAGAAAAAGCGGTTTGAAGACGTAGAAATCTTGTGTAAGCATTACATTCGTTATGGTGAATCATATTACGTACAACGTATCAAACATTAACAGTATTCTAATAAATGCGATAAATTTCAAAAGTCAAAGAAAAACAACCTGTCTGTGGAGTCTTTAAGAGTCTCAGAACCTGTAAGGAAAAGTCTGATGCTTATCTAACCCTTATTCCGAGTTATATACTTAAAATCTACAAACTCCTTGAATTACACACTTTCTAAAGTTGCATATGTTCCTCTTCAGCTTTCAAACAGTCTCTATACCCAATTTCATCAACATTTGTAAAGCGATTTAGTCCTGAAAGCGTAACAGACAAATTCTTTGGCATTTGTAACATTAGTATGGACTAACGTGAATCTATTATTACAATTTTTATTATTGGCAGCGCGTAGTTTTGTTCATCTCACTCAGACATTAAAGCAGGGCTTAGTAATGACTTTTTTCTGAATTTTTACAAGTTGCATAAATAAGAAAGAATAACACTTCTTTATAATTACTTTTTTTCAATATTACATGCATAATAATGGAACACGGCGATTCCTACTTACGAGATCTGTGTACTACAAAAGTTTTATTAATTAATCAATTTTAACGTGCAATTTTATTGTAATTTGTGTATCTGTTGAAAACCTAGTTATTTGCATAAAAGTAAAGTCTTATAAGTCAGAACTCCAAATCAGATTAATCAATACAATTTTAATTCGTTTCATGAGATGGATTTTGTCCTTAGGTTCGCAATGCACCAGTGCGAGATCGTAGTCAGAATCTCTCTTGCTGCTTTGACGGTATTTTTTCCTATCTCAGATATTAATGTGCACTTGTGTGCTGAAAAATATAATATCTAATCTCAGTTTGGTCCGATTAAGAACGATTTCTTACCTATTTAAATGACAGGTAACAAGCCTCCAAGTTCAAGAGTACCAAAGCACTTCTCTGATTTTGTTTTGCCTTTACGTAACGTGACCATGACATGAGTTTGTTAAAACAGGTAAGGACTTATTCGTTAACTGTAAGTCAAAATAAGCAAAAGTTAGACGACGTATACGCAGACAACACACCACACAGAAAACAAATAAATACAAGTTCAACATACAGGCAAACAGCACAATTTTATTGTCTTACAGATTCAGTTTATTATACTAAGGAAACTGTCAGCAGAAGAAAATAAAGAATGCAGCAAGGAAGTAGAGAAAAGGGAATACAGATGGCTAAAATATTAGGTTTACAGGAAGTTCTGATCGATTTAACAGGAAAGGTTCAAAGGACAAATACAAGTCCGTAGAAGCAGGTATGACTATGAAAAGGACAGTTTACGCCTACAGGACGATAAAAGGGACGCTTGGAGATAAGAAAAGCGGGGCATGAATATCGAGAGTTTAGACAGGAAACCAGTACTATGCAAAGATGGAAAGCTTAAAAGTGGAAAAAATGTAGAGTGCCTATACAAGGTAAATGAGCTTCAGTACCTAATTGTAGAAATGAAGAGGAAGTAGATGAAGATGAGGTATGAGATGCAATATTGTTAGAGGAATTTGACGGACCACTGGATGATTTGTGTCAAAACAAGGCCAATGGAGAAGATGATAACCTGTGTGAAATGCTGATATCGTTAGGTATGTGAGACAATACTTTACGACTTATCATGGAAGATATTTGAACCCATGTTCGTAGCTTTTGTAGATTTGGAGAAAACTTTCGACATTGTTGAGTGGAATACAATCTTTCAAATAATGAAGCTAACAGGGGTAAAATATAGAGAGCGAAGTGTTACAATTTATGCAAAAACCAGACAAGAGTCATGTGTCAAAGGGCTTGGACGCAATGGTAGGGAAGGGAGTGAGACAAGGTAGTAGCTTCCCCTAATATTATTCAATATATACACTGAGAAAGCTGTGAAGGAAAGCAAGAAGAAATTAAAGGTTTGCCGGTGACATCATAATTGTTTCAGAGACAGCAATGGACGTGGAAAAGCAGTAGAACGGAGTGGTCAATGTCTTGAAAAAAGAAAAAGCCATGAGCACTAACAAGAGCAAAACAACAATAACTGAATGTTGTCTAAGAAAAAAAGGTCATGCTGAAGAAATCAGTTTAAGTTACGAGACAATTAAAGTGGTAGATTATTTTTGTTATTTCGATAGCAAAACAACTTCTAATGGCCCCAATAGAAAAGATATAAAATGAGGAATGCTTAAGGGTGGAAAAGAATTTCTGAAGAAAACTAATTTGTGGATATCAGTTGTTAATTTAAATGTTAGGAACACCTTCCTGAAGGCATTTGTAAGGAGTGCAGCACGGCACGGGTGTGAAAATGGACGATAAGGAGTTCAGTCAAAAAAAGAAAAAAAAAATTAGGTTTCGTTTAAGGTTGTTGCTACAGGTGATGATATATATTAGAGAAATGATATAGCGTAACTAATTTGGAGGAACTGAACAGAATTGGAGAGAAAAGATATTTCTGGCGTATCTTGTCTAAAAGAATGGCGCAATTACTGGGACATATTCTCAGATAACAAGGAATAGTCAATTCAGTTGTTGAGGGATACGTTTGGGGCAAAATCTGCTGAGGAAGAATGAGAGTCTGCTACAGTAAGCAGGTTAAAAAGGTTTTAGGTTGGTGTTTTTATTCAAAGAAAAAGATATTTTCAAAGTATAAGATCGAGTAGAGATTTGCATCGAACCAGTCATTGGATTGAACAGCACAACATCATAAATGTAGGTAACCTAAGACAAACATTACATTCGCTGGCACAGCTATAACATAACAGACTAGGTTTCAACTAAACAGACTTCTCTCCATCCTTTGGAACGGAATTATCTGAACATGGAAATTGTGCTAAATGACTGTTATAGCTATTTTAATGAAATTACCGCCTTTACTCTGTTGGTTATCTTAATAGAATATAATCGTGGTGTTGCCTGGGAAGCTATTTTCAAGTGCCATATTCCCTGGAAGTTATAAAATGGAACGGTCAAAAATGTTTAGGGCGCAACTAATAACCGTCTGTTGCCTATTGTTTCAAATCGTCTGATATGCCTAAGCTGTATGTCATTGTCACATCAATATACGTTTGATTTTACACAAACATTTATCAATTTATAAAAATGATTAAAATTTGTAAGTGCCTACTATTACTGCATTAATGTGCGGTCCTGAGAAAGTCTGAAACATATTCATTGGATAACCCCTCCTCTGCTATGTCCACTCATCAACTAGTGCTGACACTCGAAATAATAAAGGCAGAGCTACAATTCAGTTTGCAATAAGATCTTGCTGATAGTAATAAATGTAGACGCCAATGTTACGAAAACACGGAACAGAATGTTGTCAGCCATCGAAAAGTGCAATACATAAATGAATGCGATGTATAAGCGAACTATGAAGAATCATTCGTAGTACAGTGTGAAAAGGAAAACAAATATCACTCTAGTAATCACTTTCTCTTTCTTTACGTAAAAAAGTATATTTACACATTATGCAAAATCATGTCTACGTTCGTAACACACCGGAGGTAGTTGTCCGAAACCTGCGAAGTGCTTTTTATAAAATTGTAATTAATTATGTTTATCCTACATTGAAAAAAGTAACCAACAATCCGAAGATTGGTTACAACACCACAGTGCTTTACTAGGCAGGGTCCTGCTCGGAGGTGGTGTGCCATTGCCTCTCTCCGACCTTTGAACTGACTTACCCAGCTAGTTATAGAGGGACCTACAGTTTAACGTGGATTCCAAACCACGGTGATACTCGATTTCTTCGCATCAGTAACATTGGTCCTCACTGCTCACGTAGGTTCCAGTCTTCCATCGGGCATGTGTGTGTGTGTGTTGTCCTTAGCTTAAATTAGTTTAAATATTTAGTTATTATACAGACCGATGTCTTCAACTGGTTTAGTCCCTTAGGTTTACTAAACATTTGAAAATATTTTGTAGACTGCTTTCGGGTTGTGACGCAGGTGAATGGTTAGTTTGCAACGTCCAACGGACGATAATTTGTTACTCCATTCCCACGGTGACAACTAGTTGGGTTGGATACTAGGATATGAACGGCATCCCCAACGCGTCCGTTTCTTTCATCATCAATGATGTGTCTTGTTCAACATCCATTCTAATTGCCTCCACTGCCGTTTCATCAGCTATTGTGACTTCCAGTAAGATTTCCTTTCTGGTGGTTCCATGCACTATCGTCTTTACCATAGGGGCGCAAGGGGCACAGGCCCAGGGTCCCCAGAAACTCGTTCCTTTCTCTCAGGCAATGACTTTTATAAAGTGAATTTTTGTCGCACATCTGAAGCCCCATACGTTGTCTCGAAACGTGTCATATATGGCGTGGCAAGTGACTTGGTTTGCTGTCTGCATGCAAAATCGTAGTTATTATTGTGGGCGTTAGCTACAGAACACACGGCTACACTGTTGTTGTAGATCTTGTGGCAGTCTGTTTCAGTCGTCTCGAGACGTCAGCGCAGACATCAGAGATGCCGACAATATTACAGCTGCTGCACCGTTCTCGTAGCTCAGTAGCTTGCAATTCAAAAGGAAACCATCAGCAGACTACCTAAACTTACTTCATTGTTCAAAGAAACTAACAAGCAGAGTGATTAATCTAACTCATCATCTCAAGATATCTTTTAATCTCAAAGCTTGGATATTATGCCCATGTTTAATATAGAGGATAACATTTGTGTTTCGAGTTCATCAGTTACAGCTGCATATACATCTCAAGCCACTTGGATTAACCAGAAGTATATTAGAAAACAAATCTCACGACCCTGATAAGTACTGTGATGAAATTCTAACGGAAGAAGTCCGAGATATTTGGATTCACAAGGGCCCAGAGTTTTTCCAAAACAAAAGTAGCGACTTCTCAGAAACCACTACACATTTTGCTGTTTCCACTCGCAAATTGACGAATGGTGAGTGTGTGGAAAGAAAGTGGCTTCTGTTTTCCTGATCCATTAAATTAGTGTACTGTTATTGTTCCCTCTATTCAGTAACATTGTTGGTAATAATTTGAGTTCTTCCAGGGGAAGCGTATAAACAACTTATTAAAGGAGCGTAAGAACAGTTTACAGCACAGAGAATCAATGATCAGTATTGTTGCAAGAAGTAAAATTGTTGGATGAGTGGATACTGGATTGCTTTCCTAGTTTAATGCCGAGGTCAACTATTGGAAAAGCATATTGAAAAGAATTGTTGCAGATGTGAAATTCTTGGAGAGAAGGGAACTAGGATTTTTTGGTGGAAATGATACTTTGGGGTCTGAAAACAATGTAAATTATTTGGGATGCTTAGAATTAATAATCGAAATTGATCCTTTTCTTGCTGAACATATACGAAAGTGTGGCAATCGTGGCAAAGTAAATGCATCATATTTGTCTGGGGCAGAGAGTGTCAACGACGATTCTCAACGAATTAAAAGCAGCCAATAAGCGTGGATTTCTCGCGATGTTTCTCCCATATTGACCAGCTAACTATCGTCATTCGGTACGTAAAAGATGACCAGCGTGTTAGATTATTGCCTGCGGAGGAGTATAGCGCTCAAAGTATAGAAGATACTGTTATTAAGTTTTTGCATAGCTTTGACATTTCAATAAAAGATTGCCACGGACAGAGCTATGAGAATACAACAAATATGGCTGGAAAGTATTTAGGTCTTCAGGCAGGAATAAAAGAAAAATGTGAATTTGCTATATTTCTACCATGTGCCACTCATTCGCTAAATTTAGTAGGTGTTCAAGCGGCTGCATGTATTTCTGAAGCAGTAGCATATTTCCAGTTTGTCCAAAAGTTGTTCACCTTTTTCCTGCTTCGAACAATCGATGGAAAGTTTTGAAATAATGTTTAGGGGCAAATAAAGTTCTGAAGTCCCTCTCTGAAACCTGACACACTTAACGCTTTGCATAATGGCTGCTGTGATATTTTTGAAGCTTTTAAGTCAATTAATAGCAACACTGATCAGCCAGTGGAAACAACAAATGAGGCTCAAAGTCTTTGCAAGAAAATTCTAAAACTCGAGACCATTCTCCTAACGGAGATATGGGGTGACCTTTTGAGAAATGTCAACAACACAAATGTAACTTTAAAAAGTAGTACCGTCACATAGACGTTTTGCATCTATTTCCGATTTCATGAGTTCTGCACGCAGTAGATTCGATCGGTATGAATCTTCAGCCAAAGCCAAAGCCAGGTTCTGACTATAAGGGTAATTCCCAAAGGACGAGAATTTGCAGCAAGCACATCACTTTTTCCGAAGATTCGTCGGAGACTGCCCAAGTGAGTGCCAAAGAAAACTTTCGTGTATAAATTTTTCTGCCTATAATCGACATATTCGATTCTAGTTTGAAGCATACGAGAAAGTTAGCAAATACTTTAGTTTCCTTTCTCAGTTCAAATAAACCGATTCTGAACAGTCGAGAACCAGGTGCAAAGAATTTTCAGAATTTTATCGTGCAGATGTTAATGCTGACGGGCTCATTTCAGAAGGTTTTCATTTAAAACAATATTTGAAAAAATTCCAAATGAATCTCCAAAGCTAAGTATATTATCCTTACATTCTTTAATAAAGGCAGATAAAATAAAAGAAACCTTTCTGAATGTAGAAGTTGCTACCCGTATATTTCTTAGTCTAATGGTAACCAATTGTAGTGGAGACCGATCATTTTCCCAGTTAAAGTGAATCAAAAACCAATTACGAACGACTATGCTACAGGAACGACTTACTAATTTGTCAACAGTTGGGCTTGGAAAACATAATAGAAGATTTTGCATTTCAGAAATCCAGGAAGAAACCTTTAACGACAACGTAAGTCCATTTTGCAAAACAGTAATCACTAGTATTTTATTTGTGTATTTCTAACCATAATAACCATTCAGTTCAGTGAACAAATGTACATCATTCTGATGACTTCATTCAAAGGAAAATTCTGGTTTGTTGTAGGGTCCCCTAATCTGTGTGCCAGGTATCTGCATACTTCAAAAATTGTATATTTTGTATTCTGTAAATCTTTAAAGAAATCGTTAATATTAATACAAGACTAATTTGTGGAACTAAACATTAGTATTTGGTTTGCACTATTTTAACCAATTAAGTCATTAAATAAATGTACACAATTCTGAGGCATTCATTTAGTTTTTTTAAGGGCCCCAAAACTTTGAGTGCCCAGGGGCCCCTGCTTGGCTTAAGACGGCCCTGGTTCCATGCACTATTGTAGGGACCAAAATTCGTTCCTCTCTCCATCCATCGTTTGGTGACCTACTATTCCACCCAGTCTCGATTCATCTTGACGGATCAGCGACATTCTACCCATCACCAGCATCATAGTTACTGTTACATTTATTGCTTGCATTCTGGTGTCGTAACTCACCACCAAATTTGTTTTCGTGAGCCCCTTCAGATTTCTCTGTAGCTTTACACCTTAAATTAGAACTTTAATTCGTGCAACGTTTTCCGGTAACTGTATTGCAATACTAAGATAACATTTCTTCACAGAGTGAGAGAATCCTCGCATAGCAATTCCAGATTATTCACGTCCTTCGTCTTGTAAGAAGGGCCTATACGTTGTTATCCTCTAATTCAGATGTTCAAATATTTGTAAATCTAGGTGACATAACTACAACATTTATTCGTCCCCAGACTTACAAACTACTTAATCTAAGTTAAACTAACCTAAAGGCAACGCACACACATACTCATGTCCCAGGAAGAACTCGAACATCCGATAGCGAACAACCGCGCGCTCCGCAGCGAGGCGCCTTTGACCTCTCGGCTACTCCACCGTTGTTGTCCACTAATGAATCAAAAACTTTTGACTGGTCTTTTGTAACCACACTGCTTCTCTCAGTATTTCACAATAATCATTTCTCGATGCAATCGTGTAATAAAATAAAATATTGCAAAGCTGAAGACTTACGAACTATTTTAAATTATTCTGAGAACAATGCCCGAAGTAACACACTACTTCCGACAGAGACTGGCCGTGCAATCCGTGGCAAGGAGCCTTAGATCGCATGGTCACTGCCGCGCAGCCTTCGTCCCTTAATTTCCAAGAATGTCTCCCCGATTTCTGTGTATGATTTGCACGTTCCGACTATGCTTGTTATGCTTTCGGCTACCGTAACTTCAAGATGTGCGCAAATGAAAACCAGTCATGCTGAAGTGGCAAATCTGGTGATCTACGTGTACGTAAATACTCTGGAACTGAAATTTAAATTGTGGTAGAGGGTTCCTTGTACCCCTCTTATGATATTCCTCTACCGTTACATTCTCTAATGGCGCTCGGGAAAAATTAACTCTTGTATCTTTCTGTCTTTGATCTGATTTCTCTTATTTTATTGCGATGATCATGTTTCCATATCTCCATATGTAGGTTGGTGCTGACAAAATATTTTCGCATTCGAAAAAGACAGTTGTTGAAAGAAAAAATAAATCTCACCGCAAAGAATAACGCCTTTCTTTTACTGAATTCCAATCCAACTCGTGCGTCATTTTCGTGTTACTCTCTCCCCTATATCGCGATAATAGAAAACGGTCTCCTCTTCTCTGAACTTCCTATAAATAATGCGTTAGTCCCACTTGGTGGGAATCACACAATACGCACCAATACTCGAAAACAGGACGCACAAGTCTTGTGTAGTCTGTTTCTTTAATATTGCTGTTGCATCTACTAAGTGTTATGTCAATTAATCGTAGCCTTTGGTTCGACTTCCACGTGGTAGATCAAGTTCAAACTCATTCTCAGATGTTTTAGGGTGGATGCCATTGACGTTGTTTTTGTAGGTTTGAAACCCATTCATTTTCTTCACTCTTTGCAGTTTTCCTTGCTCCCTGATACTTGCATTCTTTTTTTAGTTATGCAGAATTCTCTGTGCTAGTCAGGCCATCCAGATCCTCTTTCAAATGTCTCAGGAAACCAAAAATGTTACATTGTTTTCAAACCTATTGGATCACACTGCTATGCTCATCTGTCCTTAGAATTAGAAACTACTTAAACTAACTTAAACTAAGCTGAGAACAACACACACACACACACACACACACACACACACACACACACACACACACACACACACACACACACACATGCCCCACGGAGGACTCGAACTTCCGACGCCGAGCAACCACGCGCTCCGCAGGAAGGAGCCTTAAGGCTCTCGGCAACTCCACCGCGGCTGAGGGATCCCACTAGCTTGAAACTGACATTCTCTTCTTTCAGACAGTTTAAATTCTATGCGATCCTACAGGTTTGGGGCGCCACAAGCGACGACTAGTCAGTGGGGAAACGATCTGTTCTGACGACTTAGGTGTCTCGAGCTGAAGGATTTTCAGAAATGTACAGCAATAAACAAGCCACTTATGAAAAGGTAAAGCAGTCAACGATCCGAAGATTGGTTTGAGCACCACAGTGCTTTACTAGTAATGGTTCTGTTTGGAGGTGGTTGCTTTCCTCCGACCTTCGAACTGACTTACCCAGCCAGTTACAGCGGGACCTACAGTTTAACGTGGATTCCAAAACACGGTGCTATTCGATATGACAGAGGTGAAAGAAGTGGAAAGTAACAGTTAAAAAACGTAGGACCAGGCGGGGATCGAACCACGGCTTTTGGATTTATAGCCTGGCAATCTACCACTGATACCGAGCCGCACACTGAGCCACTTATGGAAAGTATTTAGTTAAAACAGCTACAGCAAGTGCCACATTTCGCTAGCTGTCTTTCCGAGGGCATGAAAGCAGAAGTCTCTCTAAGAGAATGCAGAGATGCTTGCTATTTTGTGGCTCCATAACGGACTCCTTTACAGACACAAGATAGACACGGTATTTAGCCCTCCTACAAACATACGACAGCTGATGAGTTCGGTGAAAGACGATGTATGCTTTAGAACGTTAGGTATATATAAAATACCATATGGTTGTGGACATTTTTATACCCGCCAGACAGTGCAAACTATTGTAGAGCGCATATGCAATACAGAAAAATCAACGTTCCATGATTATGATCGGGAAACTGACAACTTATTGAGTTCAAGAAGATATCCATAATTATAAAAGCTATTAGGTTATGTGGTATCGTAATGAATGAGACGATGTCGATTAATAAAAAGTGACAAAAGTTTTAATGAAGAATGCATTTAAGGACGGTAGCAGCCGTGGTTCGACTGCCATCACTTAAAAATGAGTGACGAGATCTCTGTCGATAGATTGTGGATCCAAATGATTCTGAAAGCCAGAGAGACTTTTATCAGATCTGACATTCTGGATCGGTGGCGCAGTCGGTAGAGAGCCCAACTATGAATCCGATGGTCGCGGCTTACATTTTCTGTAAGTCCTAGAATTCTCATCTGTCACTTTCCTCTTCTGTAAATGTTGTAAAGAAATGTCGAATAGCACCATGGTTCGGAAACCACGATAAACTGCAGGTCCTCCTATAACTGGCTGAGTATACCCAAATATGTATAAACTTAATATCTGGGTAAGTTTTATGCCTATTAAAACCTCTGATTAGGGCGGCATTCAATTTGTGGCATTAATCAGAAATAAAGGTAATTTCAAATACAACTTTAAACTGAAATTACTGGTCAGAGCAGTTTCATATTTACAGCGTTAAATGTGTGCCATCGTGACTTGACACTATCGAATGTAATTAAGTTCTGTCACATGGAAATGAAGAAGAAGACTATTTTACATGCTGTATTTCCTTACTCACTCGTCCACGAACAAACTGTTAACGCCAAAATACGCGTTTAGTTATTTACAGCAAAAGGAATGTGAACGAAAATTAACTATAAGTATTAATGCTGCTTTGGTTCCCT
This sequence comes from Locusta migratoria, assembly GCA_026315105.1. Lineage (NCBI taxonomy): Eukaryota > Metazoa > Arthropoda > Insecta > Orthoptera > Acrididae > Locusta > Locusta migratoria. The sequence continues at coordinate 452,666,368 of CM048744.1, forward strand.
GTTGTAAATGATTCACATGATATATGTACATTCTCCATGAACTGAGACTGGGACTGTGAGTGGAATACATTAATGGTATCTTAAAAGAATACCAATTGCTCTTGTTTTCCTTCGCAACAAATCAAATGTTCATATGTTTGTTAAGCTTATGGGACTTAACTGCATGGTCGTCAGTCCCTAAACTTACCAACTTCTTGTAAATTAGCTTGTACTAAGGACTGCACAAACATCCACGCCTAAGGGGGGATTCGAACCCCCGACAGGGAACGGCCTCAAGCATCGCAGCATAGCGCCTCAATGCGCTCAGCCACTCCGCTGCGGGTATTCACAACAAATCGCAGCTATTTTTTTCTAAAAAGTAATCGGAATAAAACGTAAAGCGACCGCTAAGTTTAATGCATTTAATCGGAAGAGGATTTCATTATCTGGCTGCCCCTATCCAAAAGAAGAACGGTAATGAGAACAATTATTAGTGGCGGTAAGAAGCAATGATACTGTAGGAAGCAGAACTCAGTTTTCATAATTTCGTCGGCTGTGGACTAAAATGACTATTAACGTTGTTTAATCCAGAAAAAATCTCACTTTTTGGACACATTAGATATACTAATTTGTACTAAACGAATTCATTTTTAATTAAATAGTAATACTTTCCCAAAAATTTTGCGACTCAGAAGGCTGGAGTCCGCATTATATGAGAGGTTTCACAGGCACAAGAACGAGCTGCATTTATTTTGATCGCAAGCTTCCGGAATATTCTGTTTCGCGATCAGAAACAACTTTTTAATGAATGTCGCTTCTGTAGTTATTATATTCAGATTTTTTCACTGGGTTTGTATGTGAAAATGAAAAAAAATGTGGATGAGGGATGATGATATTGGTATCGGAGTCGGCATGCAGGCTATCAAAGTGACAAACAAATTCACTGGAGCATTTTGTCCGTAAAATGAATTCGAGATACAGCGACAGAAATCCGGCCGTATTGGAAAAATTATATTAAAATCCTCTCTGAATTTAAATTGAGGGACATTCATTGCTTGTCTGAAGTACTTTCCTTAGATTTTACGTTTCATATCGGAAATATACCTCTAAATACTTGTACTTCGTTTACTCACGTTTTGTTTGCCGAATATAGCATTTGACATTTCCGAACCCTCAGAAGTGTTAGTATAAGAAGTAACATTGGTAGTAGTAGTCGTAGTTTTAGTAATAGGATGAACTACTACGACATTAGAATGATGAAGAGCAGCATTCATTTGACCATCTATCATTGCACAAATCAAATAACAAAATATATCGAGCTACACAAAAATAAGTGAGAAATCCACAAAAATAACTACACAAAACTAAAAAAACTATAATATTATACAAAATCAATCCTAATCTCATACAGTTATAGGCATGTATCTACACACCTTCAATCGCATCAGAGCTGATACAATGTCCCACTTCCATTGTTAGTTTTCCTATACTAAGTCAACGAACTAGGAGACAAGTAAATTAGCAGGAGTGGTATTGTCAGGTGCAATGTTTATTGTGTCTTAAAGCAAGACTGGTTTCCATAACATAAAAATGTAAGGGGTGGGGGGAAGGGCTTTGAAATAGTGTATGAGGCATGCTCTCAGGAGTAATAGGCTCCGCACTAACCACGGGATGAAGCTAACATAGTTCTTACACCATTCTTGACATAAGCAATCGAATTGCTTGCCGTCGGAGGTTCGAGACCTCCCTGGGGCATGTGTGTGTGTGTGTGTGTGGTGTGTGTGTGTGTGTGTGTGTGTGTGTGTGTGTGTGTGTGTGTGTGTGTGTCCTTAGGTTAGTTTACCTTAGTTTAAGTAATTTGTAAGCTACGGACTGATGACCACGTTGTTTGGTCCGATATATTTGCAAACATTTGAACATTTGAGCAATCGAATTCCAATACTAGTATTTTTTTTAAAATAGTGTTACTTATTTAAATAGGAAATATGACTTATGTTCACTGCACTTCATTTCGTTTTACGGATTCCAGGACAGAACAGTGCCGGGATTTGAGATATAATTCACAGATAATTTAAACTGTGGCATTTCATCTTACACGTCTAAGTCCACGTGTGACTTATTGTTAGTATCACAGATTTTGTTAATTTACAATGTAACATACTTCAACTGTATTTGTAAGCATTTTCAGTGAATAGTGGCTAGGTAGATGTTACGACACAGCTATGATTTATATTAAAGAGGAAACTGTACTGCGGAACTTTAGCCACTTTTCATGCTGTATTTTACTTGATGTATGCTTTAATTCTCAAGTTGATTATGTACATTTTATAAATCAACTACCGTTGAAAGAGAAGTTATCTGCAACTTTAACTGTAGAATATAAAGAAGAGTAACCGAATTAATGTCACAACTTTATTTCCTATTCTACATCTACATTTACATAGACGCTCTGCAAATCACATTTAAGTCCTTATAAAGGACATAATTTACAGTAAAGGCTTATTGAACATCTTCGATATCATCTTGTATCAAAATTTAATCCTCTTGTCGCATGAAAATAACGTTTACTTCTCTAAATACTTTGATAAAGATTATTTTTATTTCTCTAAATACATTAAAATTTAAATCAGTAAGTATGAAAATAGTGGAGTAAAAGCTAAATTGCCATTGATCTCTAGTCAGAGCTTCCTGGTGGCTCAAAACTTTACTTCAGGTATAACGTTAATAAGTTTATGAAGTCAAAAGTCATAGATAAGAAGGCTGCTATTACATTAACCAAATGATCATTTTATAACGTTCCCAATAGTGGTGAAGCACGAAAGATATCAGTTTAACAAATAAAAGGTGTCCCAAATAAGAACTAGATGTCAGCCTTGCATCATATATTAATGTGACTGGAGAAAACTTGGCACCATATTTCCCAACATTCAACCCCTACATGCCTCTTTGACGTATTGTTAAAAAAAAAAAAAAAATAGAGGTATAAGTTCATCAAGTTACGTAAAACCCAATGTGCTTTCGATGTTTGGACTCCGTACACTCAATGCAAGAGGATCATACGAAGCAAGTAAGGGATTGCAGTGTTTATGTGTCATACTGAATCACTGACAACTACTGCGGCGTACTGTTTCATTTTCAGAATATTTTCAACCTTCGGAAATAGGAGGAACAAGTGTCGTGTAGGTAGTTTATTCAGTTAAATTGCTGCATTTATAAGGTCCTGCCAATGAAACATAGCACTTGGTTGTATTTTCAAATTGAAGTGGTTCGCAATTCAATTATAATTCCTAGGCATTTAGTTGAATTTTTGTAGATTTGAATGATTTGTCTTGTAAATAGACATTAAGAGATTTTTTTTTAGACCTCATGAGTGCACACTTTCAATACTTATGGTCAACTGACATTTGTTTTTATTTGTATGGCCCACTCAAGGGCGATATTATACAGACTTGAAAAATAATTTACGAAGCGCTAAACAGTTTGAGCCAAATCTATAAGTCCCACGACTCCCATGCAGTCATAATTATATATTTGGCCTACTATACTAGATTCAAAATATCAGTGTATATAGTCCATACTATAACGATGATTTAAAACATATTTGCTCTCTTTGGTACAGAGGACAGTCTTATGAAGGCACGTAGACCTGCTATCACTTATGACAATGCCTCCTAAAAACCAAAAATAGAAGGTTTTGAAATCGATGAAACAGCGGCAAGGCTCAACACAGATTTTCAGTACTTAGCTTCGAAGAAATGAAAAGAAATGAAAAGATGCAAACTATAAAAATAACCCATGGAATAAAAATAGTGTAAAGTATGAAACGTACGGAATAGTAATAAACGAGGCGTGGCTTTTAAGTAATCACCGTTTTGCCACACCGCGACCACATCGCTTCGGTTGGCGTTCTGTGCATGGGCACTGGGTACCTACATATGTTGTCTACGCACTGACGCCATTAAAATCTGATTCTTCCTTCTTTACATTGTGTTCTGAGTGTTTAATATGCCTCCGACTGTGAAGTACAGGCTATTGTAAGATTTATAAGTGTCAAAGGCCTAAAAGCGATCGATATTCATCGTGAGATCTGTGCAGTTTACGGAGAAGACATTATGAGTGAGGGAATGATAAGAAAGTGGGTAAGAGCATTTAAAGATGGCCGCACAAATGTGCATAATGACAACGTAGTGGGCGTCCTTTGGTCGTTAATGAAAGTTTGGTGCAGGAAGTGGACAATAAGGTGAGAGAAAACAGACGCTTTACGATTTCCTCCTTGCTGGACGACTTTCTTAATGTTTCTGGGCGATCAGCGTCTTCAATACGATGGCATAGTGAAAACAGTTGTGATGCAGTGTTTAACAAGTCAGACAGCAAACTTCTATGATGATGGTATTCAAAAACTGGTACAACGTTATGACAAGTGCCTCAATATTGACGGAAATTATGTAGAAAGTAGATTAAGGTAAAGGCTTTCATGTAAAAATAAAATTATTGAGATATCTTAGCACGTCTTTCTTTCATTTCAAACCGTTACATAAAACAAAACGTCTCGTACAACAAAGAAGCCTATCGGTGAATTTTTTCAGTACCGTACGTCTCCTATGAGGAGTGGTTATCACGTTGCTATAGGGCTGATGTTCTGCTACAAGGCGTGAATGCTCAGCGTTGTGTTCAGCTGCGTTTTGTTGCGCTGCGTGATGTTCAGCGTGCTCAAGAATAAAGCTGGAACTGCAGGAGAGAAGCGCCGAAAGTCGTAAACCGACAGTTCTCAGCAACATTAGACTAATATCTCCCCGTGGTTCGTCGACACCTTTAACAAAGTTTGTTCAAATGTTTGTAGAGCTTATGGGACTTAACTACGGGGTCATCAGTCCCTAAACTTACAAACTACTTACGAACTAGCTAATACTAAGGACGGCACAAATATCCTTATCCGAGGGAGGATTCGTACCCCCGACTGTAGTGGCCGTGCAGACCGTGACTGTAGCGCCTCAGTCCCCTCGGTCACCGCGACCGGCTTTAACAAAGTTTAAAACATAATAAATCAGTTTTAATATATTATTTTATTATACTGAAAACACTTATTTGATTAAATTATTCATTGACCTAGTTATGTTCTGTAATGGCATAAATTGTATACGAATAGTTTGCTATATCAACTTTTCATTGTTTTGTTTGTCATTTCGGTAAGATTCATATTTTATGTTATAATTTCTGCTTTTGACATCTCATGAAACATGACACTTTTTTAAGGGAGACTCAGAACATAGAGAAGCATCTTTATCCTTACTGGCAAGTATTTGCCTCGATTTAACTCTTAGCGTTCATCTTTGCTCATACGATTTCCCACATCTGCTTGGGAAGCGAGTAAGAGTACATATAGTTTGCTGTATGTATTAAACGGATGCTGTTTTAAATATAAATTAATTTGTAACTCTTTTTTGCATTACACTCTCTTATTTAGATCTCAAGATGACCTGTAAAATACAATAAAACGTTCATATATTTGTAAACTTAAGGGACCAAACTTCTGAGCTGCGCAGATGGCCTGGGGTTCGTGCTGTTTGCCGGCCGCAGTGGCTGAGCGGTCTGCGGTGCACCAGTCAAAGTCTGCACGGCCGCTACGGTCGGGGATTAGGATCCCCTCTCGGGCATGGATGTTTGAGTCGTCTTTAGTATAAGGTAGTTCATAAGTAGTTTGTAGGTTTAGGGACGGATGACACCGTAGTTAAGTCCCCTAAGCTTAACAAACATTTGAACATTTTTTCGTGCTGTTTACCTAGGCCACTGACTAGGACACAAACAAGTGCGGCCCTGGAAATAAAAACTTCATTTGGATAGATGCTACTGGTACGCATATTGTCAACGTACTAGTTGTGCTGCGCAACGTCGACTGGCGTACACTTCGAGCAGAGGTCACAACTAATTTGTCACTTTGGTTAAGACAAGCCCTTTGATACAAATAAGCAAATGATTCTTTGTAACACCCCTCCATGTCTGATGCTGCAATCTTACTTTTCCTTTTTGATTAACAAAGCATAACACTTTCCTCCTAATGTTTGTTGTGCACTTTATGTGTACATACTAAATTGCGACTTATTACTTTCTTTACATAAATATATGGTATTTACATTAAAATAGATATTTACGTACAATAGTGCGTGTGCGGCATTATTGCTGTCAAAATTTTAATATGTCACTTAATTAGATGGCTAACAATTTCCAGTATTTTATGATTTGTTTCTCATGCTTTTGTTGCAGGGCTGGATATTGACTGTAAGTAATCTTTTACATGTTATGAATGTTGTGTCTGTTCCTTCGGAGAAATCCGAATGAATAGACAGCGTATATGTAATTAATAAGGTCAGGCGATGACGTGCTATGAAATTTTCCTCAGTGCGAATGACCACCAGGCCCTAACGTTTACGAAAATCGACTGCATGCCGCGAGTACCAAGTGGTAATTTGAGGGGCCACTACGTCAGTGGTGCGTCGATGAGTTGAGAGTTTGCGTCTAATGGGAAACTTGCAAACGTAGAGTGTCCGCCTGCGGTGGTCTTTGTATCCCAGAGGCGCAGAGTTCAGTCGATTCCCTATAGGACACGGGTTCGAAAATAAGGGTATATTGTTATCAGGCACTATAAGTACTACTTCATCTAGGTTACCTGAGAAGAATGTCAAGTCGTATCATAAAAATTAATGATAACAATAAATAGTAAATAAACTCCTGGCTGGGAACAAATTTTATCATTCTTCATTTCATTATACAAATACCCACGGAAATATTTCATCGTAAATTCCTTGTGCATGGATGAAACTGTTTTAAAAAAATGCTGAAATGTTTGTACATCTAATGGACGTGACTGCCTTGGTTATTAGTCCCTAGGCTGACAAACTAAACTACGTTAAACACCTATGCCCCAGGAGGCCAGGAACCTCTTATGACCAGCAACCGCAGGCCTTAGACCGCTTGGCTACTCCACCACGAAATGAATCTTTTAATTGCTATGTCGTTACACTATGTACGCAGTTTAGCCACGGCGGAGTGGCCAAGTCCATGGAGGCACTATGCTGCGATGCGTGAGGCCGTTCCCAGTCGGGGGTTCGAATCCCTCTCCCCTCGGGCATGGATGTTTGCGTCGTCTTTAGTATAAGCTAGTTCATAAGTAGTTTGTAAGTTTAGGGTCTGATAACCCCGCAGTTGAATCCGTCAAGCTTAATAAACATTTAAAAATTTTGTACGCAGTTTAAAATTCGGTAGGATATCCACAGTAGGGACTTTAAATGGTCAATTGTAAATTTTAAGGTGACATTTGTAGCTACGTCTTTGTTGAACTATTTGTCGAACTAACAAATAACACATACTGTAACCCCAACATGGTGTTGCAATCAACACTAAGAATTACAATACATTCCAGTGTTGAGCTACATAAGGTATAATCAAAATCCACTTGTGGCGACTTGATGCTGCATGAATATTCAGCAACACTCAGAAGAGCTACAAAGGCATCTGTTTCGAGGTATGGTGCCCCGAAATACCTTTTCCCCACCAACGAGGCGTATAACACAAAATTTGCCCGTCTTTTCTATTTTCATTTTTCGTCCACTCATTTCGCACGTCGATTGGCCACAAGTTTGCGGCCTTTTTTTACCCGGTGTTCCGTCAAAGGGACTGGCTTTTCAATTGCCATGTTAATGGGACCGGCCAATCTGCATACATTAACATGCCAATGGATGCAATCACCTGCTTTCCCTCGTTTGGCTTTGAAGCCCCGCCGCACACTTTATTAAATTGAAAACATAAAATTCCCGCCCGGGAGGGCTCTAGATTAAAGGGCACAGGGTGCCCCGGCGCGAGGTGTGGGAGAAGCGGAGTGTAAGGGGCGGCGTGGGGAGGGGGATGGCTGGGAAGGGGGTTTAGGGTTAGTGGCCGGCGGTCGGCGGAGCCACAGCGTGGGCGGAGGGTTGGTTGGGTCGCGGTCTGCGGGGGTGCGAGGGCGATACACGGCCACGTGCGTGCGTGCGTGTGTGTGTGTGTGTGTGTGTGTGTGTGTGTGTTGGCGCGGATGGAGCGGCCGGGCGGGGCTTTTCGGGCCTGACGGAATGGCGGCGGCGGTCGCCGTGTCAGCAGAGCCGCCGACAGCTGGCGCGTTCGCCGCCCACCGCCACCGCCACCGCCCGCTTTGATGAACCGCCTGTCGGCGCGGAAAGCCTGCTTGCCTTGCCCTCGAAAGCGCGCCGCCACTGGTCGCGCCGCACTCAGCCCCTGGATGGCCGCAGGCCCGCGCTACGCTCTGGACCTGGTAGCCCTGCGCGTGAAACCCGTAGTGTGCTAGCAGGCTCCTGTGGGGCACTACGGTTTTACCCATATTGTGTAGCAACCGTAGAACGCTGAATGTATCCACCCTTACTGTTATGGCTTGTAAGCTCATATCGTAATTAGCATTTTGTCGGTTTCGCAACAGTAATATTTAGAATCAAGAAATTTTTTTATAATTTATTTTATAGGTTTTGGGCAATTCCTTTCATTCCCACGTTATGAATTCAGCATTGGAAAAATTAAAATTCAGTGTTTTTTGTATTAATACAGTGTACTAAACATCATAACATACGCATAAAAGTTTTTGGCCGAACTATTATTTTTGTTGCCAAATCACCTTGATTTGATTTGATTTTTCCAGGGAAGCCAAAAACGTCTTGGTTCAACCCGCCACTGCCCGCACCGAAACTAAGTTTATTGTGCGGTATCGCTCCCTGTATATCTAGTAAAGCCAACCAATGCCCTTGAACAGTGCAAGGAGTCCCTTTACCAGTTCTTTATTAGACACAATTTCTTCGGGTCTGGTTGTCCCAAATATTCTGTGCCTTTTATTCTCCAATTCAATGCATTCGAAGATTAGATGTGATGCAGTTTCATCACCGTCATCACAGATCCTACATTTAGGGTCCTCTTCTGTTATTCCCATTGTACGTAGGTGTTTTTTGAAATTCCCATGGCCTGTCAGCAATCCAACCATGTGTCTAATCTCTCTCCTGTACAGACCCAGGATTGCAGAGCTGCTTTTAAAACATGGCTTTCGCATCATTACCTTGCCATGTTTTTGTTGATGGGCTTTGGTCCAATATTCTACGTGCTGTCTTCTGAGCCAGTTACGTAGCTCCAATTTGATCATTGCCTTGGTGATTGTCAGGACAGGTTCCGGTCCAATAAATGGAGTCTCTGGCCCCATCCTGGCTAATCCGTCGGCATGTTCGTTGCCACTGATTCCCGAGTGGCCATGGGCCCACAATAGGTTTACTCTATTGCTTTCCCCTAGCTCCACCAGAACCCTGTGACATTCTGCAACAATTTTAGACCTTGTTGCAGGAGCTGCCAGTGATCTCAGGGCTGTTTGGCTGTCTGAATAGATATAGATGCTACGATCTTTGTAGCACCTACGCAAATTCTCCTCCACACACGCCCTGATGGCAGTGATTTCGGCCTGGAATACTGAGGCCAGTTTTCCTAGAGAGATGAAGCCCTCCAGTCGTGGCTGCACCCCATATACCCCGGCCCCAACACCTTGGTCTGATTTTGACGCGTCAGTGAACCAGACAATATCCCCTGTACGTTGTCGAACTATTTTCTCCCACTGCTCCCTACTTCCAATTGTTATATTGAAAGGCTTATTGAAGCAGTATGGGGTTATAATATAGTCGGCTGGCATTTCCCCAACCGCCAAATCACCATTATCAGGGTTTTTTTCCCACTTTAGGTTACGGTAGTATCACTAAAAGTGGGCCTTTGCGATCGTCTTTTGACAGCTCGAAATTTAAATGAAAATAACGTCTTTACTATTCATCTGACACGAAAATTGAATAACCTAATTGGTAGAGGAGAAAATTCTCTACAACTTATCTCCCTTACGGTATTTTTCTTTTTTTTCATATCTCGTATCGTTTGAGACATATTTGCAAAAATAACGGAGATTTGACACCCTACATTGAATTAACGAAAACCAGCCGCTCGGAGATGTCACGTGACATTCCTCGCCCAGAACTCTCTGGCATACGCCATCCATCGTGCGTTGCGTATTTGACGATTTTCTTATTGTAACTTACACGTTGTCATTTCTAAGCAATGGCGCACTGTGGAATTAACAAAAACACAGCGTTCTTCGTACGATAAATGATAATCTAGTGTCTACAAATGCCATATTAGCATCAGTTAAGAACGGCCATTAATAGTGCGAGATTAATGGATTCATCTTTTGGTTGATAGCTGTAGCGTAGTGGACAAAGCGTTGGACTATGACGCTAAAGGTCCGTGGTTCGGAACCCGCGACTACCTAATTCGTTTTCCCTAAAAGGGTATCAGGCTCTCTTATTAATTAATTTTTTATTATTTACATTATTATTTTTGTCCAAAATGTTTTCAAAAACTTATAAAACTACAAATCTAAAGTGGGCTGTAAAACACGTCAGTGCGATTTTTTTTTTTTTTTCATGCACAACACAGACATTTATATCGAGATCTTTTATTACTTGGGAGGTTATTTTGTTGATAGTTAACACGCTCAGATAAATAATGCTAAATAATGCTAAATAATGCCACAGCACAAAAGAGAAGACAATTCACTGCTGAAATTAAATAACATGAACCATACTCACGCTCAGTCTCACAGCCACATATAGACGCAACGTAACACAACCTCCAAGACAGATAAATTAGTGTCTCATAAATGGCTACCTGCCGTACCAAGCGGCTAAATATCCTACTAGAAGCATGTTATTCATCAACAAGAATGCGACTTTAAGGAGTGACACACAAAATACGATATAAATCAGCTTTTAATACGTTGTTGACGAGGAACAAGACTGGAAACGAAAGGGTTAATACCCTCCTGATCTACGTTGCTAACTTGTGTTTAGTCCGATATGTTCTGAAACCCCCGTCTAATAATAATTTTTTGGTAACTGTTAATAACCGAATGACAGCCTAAAAAGATATTTTGATATATATCGTTATGGGATTTCCTTCACCATATTTTTTGGTTGCTAAGCGATAATATTATGAAGCACGGAGTTTAGGATTAGTCAACGTCACTGTCGTTTGCAATTTATGAAAGACACCAATATGAGGAAGTTACTACCTTTACCTTACATTTCTGATTATGGCTACTCTCGACACTGCTTAATGTATGGAAAATTTCGTCATACGCAGGTTCAGTAATTTGCCACAATAGTTGTCACTGCAATTCAATATGACCGGCGTGGTAAGCGCGAACTTATATTAAGTACACTTTGAAGTGTATGGTCACTTTCTGGTAAAAGCAGTGCCACTGTCTTGATATACTATGTTAATCGATGGGGACACACACTCGGCCGGTACACGCCGCGGACGACCTTCACGTTATGGCATCAACACACAACCTCTCACTTACTTATAACAAACGTGTCTGCTACACTCAGCTACCAATAATCGACCTACTTTGGACCTGTTCGAATGCAAAGTGATCGTTTGAGTAAAGGGGTCTCTGACTCTTACTGTATTAGTTGCACGAAACCAGTAAAATAATAGGAAAAGATGGGCAAATGGTTGCTATATCCTCGAATACAGTTCTTTCAATACATAAAAATTTGCTAACATTGCTTCAAAATCTTAAAATAAGGTATATCCAATTAAAAAATAAAAATTTTAAGAAAATAAAAATAAAAAGATCGCTCTACAGCAGGCAATACATGACAGTTAAGGAGCATTTTCATAAACCAGGGAACTGCTGAGTTGCTCGTGTAATATAGAAAACGGTTTTTGTTTATTACGTAATACTGACTGAAGTCACAGAGTGAGTAATTTCAGTACAGTACCAAGTCCATCAGACTCATTCAATCATGCACTAGATATAAAGTGAAACTTACTTCTTCGTTGTAATGTTCATCACTGAGCAAACTTGCGTTCTTGAAGTTATATTTAGTGCACGGTTACAATGAAGGTAATCACTCTGTGATGCAGTAATACAGAGAAGAAACTGTTTCATAGTGTCAATGTTTGCGATATACATAATGTGTAATACACCTACCAATTATGTGGTCATGGGGGCATAAGCTTCTTAATGGAATTTGATCTCACGATTATAATTTTTAATGGAACGTGCACATTCATTTGGTAGACTTGGTCTGCGTTCATTGATTTACAGAGCAGGATACAAAGTGCTAACGTGTGGACCCATGGGTTTTGAGGAATAAACTTTGTTATGGCCATTTATTTTTAAACGGTAAAATTTTATTAAAAAGAGAAACTTACAAAATAACAATAATAATAATTATAATAAAACAGCTTAACAGACTCATGGCTCGTAGGTAGTGACTCCACAGCACAAATATATGACGATCCACAGCTCAATACTATTTAATATTTAAATACTGTCATTAAGCCAAAATGTTACTTAAGTGCATTAGAGCAATAAGCCCAAAGGAACAGAATTTCTAGTTACGAGCCACAGCTCATTAAAATTTTAAATAACTTAAATACGAGGAACAGCCGGACAGAACGTAAACATCAAACAGTTACTAAACTGTTTAAGGCGGTAGCCCAATAAGAATACTAATTACTCTCTTACAAGCGGCAGCTCAATCAAACAAATAGCACAAATGGTTAGTAAATAATTGAATAATTAATTACACTCCCGAGCCCTCAATACATTGATTTGGAAAACTTAAACGCATTAGTGCAATAGTGCCGCTGAAGTAGAAATTATAGTCACGAGCCTCAGCTTAATTAAATATTAAGAAAAGTAACAGCAGTTACTGATATTGGTTAGGGCGGTATCCCAACAAGAATATTGACTCCTACTAGTAGCAGCTGAATCAGAAAAATAGCGGGAATAGTAAATAAACATTTAAATTATTAATTACAGGCACTATTTCTCAATACTTCCAATAGGAAGGCGTTAACTTAAATGCATTAAGGCAATACGCCGCTAACAGTAAAGTTCGGTTGTGAGCTTTAGCTCAACTACATTTATAGAAATCTCTAGATACGGGCAACAACCAGACGAAACGTGATTAACTGTTACTTAAATAGAGTAACAACCGGCATAAACTTCCTACGAGCCTCAGCTCGATTAATCTCACACAACACGGTATCATTTTCTAACTAATCTTTAAATAAATTAATTACAGGCAACAGTCTGTAATTTTAAGTTAATAACAACCATTTACTCGGCAAATGTACTCACCGATGTCGTGAAACAACTTCATGAACCTTGTAAAGGAAAAAAGGAATACACTTTCAAATGCACTAATTAATAAGCGTTTGTCTGGATTTCACATGGTACTTAAGTGACAATATTCAAAACAGCAACGATAATGCCTTCGTTTAAAATAGACAATTTCAACAGTAGTTAACTTAGTGAGCGGACCGTCTCTAATGACCAATCTGTCGACGGAACGTTAAACCCTAAGCTTCCTTCTTAATGAACGGAGGTCCTACAAGTTGATGTGCCATCGGTTAACGTAAACTTTGCGCCTAGTGAGGCACGTAACTCGGCAGGATGGTCACAGCACCACCGTTCCACTTAACGTACGAGGAACACTCACAACAAAGTACAAAGCTGAATTAGTACTTAACAATTTACAACTAGAACTAGTAATGTCACGTATTGAAATCAAAATAGCCAGTCATTAGATATAACGGGTGAATTGTCCTTAATACTGATACGATAATACAAGAAAACAAATTACTCAAATGTTTGTATAGCTTATGGGACTTAACTTCGGGGTCATCCGTCCCTAAACTTACAAACAATTTATCAACTAGCTAATACTAAGGACGGCACAAATATCCATGCCCGAGGGGGGATTCGAACCCCTGACCTTAGGGGCCGTGCAGACCGTGAATGGAGCGCCTCAGTCCCCTTGGCCACAGCGCCGGCCAACAAATTACTACTCACAGCGTAAGTGACTTAGTGGATTCAAAAATACAATCTCTTTAGACCTGTATCATACGCAATCTATCTATCTCTATGGTAGTTTTGCAGCACATGCAGGGTCGGCACTGTGTTCAACGCGGATTTGGCACGTGTTAATATTTATAGGGTTGCGGGATGCCATTATACCTGTACCATACGCAATACTGTCCCCAAATTCTGATACCAATACTTGACAACAACATCAAATGTCAGCAATCAATAGTAGCACGATATTGAAAATAATGAGCGTTGAAGAAACAAGAATCAGTGCTGTTCAAAACACTGTTAAAACCACAAGGCATTCTATATATGAAATCAGCCTGCAATGCCCGCATAACACCAGGACCCAACCTATTGCTACAGCTTCTGCTCGTTCACGCCCTAACTCCCTCCTCGCTGACTCATTTCCAACCATCATTTTAACTCGTCAGCGCAGTTGAACGCCCCATAAAGCTGCAAGGTATCCCGTAATTTTAATTTTAATAAAAATTGGCAAGGTATCTGGAATAGATTAATGTTTAATGAAAATTGATCAGCACTACGTACTTGCAAAACTGAACTTTGACCAATACTATTTTTTTAACCGAACAATGTGGCGACGACGGCCACCGAGGTAAGCCTTAGAAAACGTTAATATGCCCAACGGACACGCCCGGGAAATGGGGAAACTCAAACACTAGAATTTATGGCCCTGTCTAAAGTACTCCGAAAGGGTGAAACGACACTGATGAATAATGAAACGGGGTAAACAATCTGACTGCGACACAGATAAGAATAAAAATTGACTTCCCTCGTATTTTCTTACTACAAAACTGGAAACAGGAAACAGCAAGCAGCTCGCGTCATGCAGTATTTCAGTATTAAAAATTTTCTAAAATGATATGTGAGTAGTAATTAAGTCCAACAATAATCATAAATGAAGAAAATTAAAGGAAGGGGAAACTAACTGCCTAATGAGGACACAGAACGCAAATTGAATATTACAGATTATATATTCCTTAAAAAATATGAAGTAGAAAAATATTACAGAAAATTAAATTAACATCATGCATTACAATAATAGCATGCTGAAGCAGATACTTAAAAACTGCCTTCTCCAACAGCGTCCTTCCCTACCTCACCCAACAGGCAACTCTCCTCAACTGACTCCCAACACAACTCGCAACAGACTTGCTACTGACTGCTCTCTCTCGCAGCCAGAGCGCTTACTCTACAATCGAAGTTCCAAAGATTACTGTGCCACTCACAAAATAGATCTGTGGCCAGTTTACATATGTACAAAATATTACAGAAAACCGACTATGTCGGAACCATACGGACCTTACAAAGCCATATCCAAGATCCGCTAGATGGAAAGGAACCACATCGCTAAGCAGGTAATATAAAAGAGTGTGAGCCGCAACGTCTGTTCTCAGTCCTCATAATGCTCTAGTTTAAGCTTTGTATACTTTCAATTTCGGACGATGTACATCTTAATTTGACACATTCAGAACGTTTTGTGGCACTATACCACGAAAACTGAAAGTACGAGACGAAATATTGATTAAACCTACTAAAGTAATAGCCTTGACTTAGCTGCTGCATGGTATTTGCTGATGCACCCTAAAAATACCATCAACTACAAATATTTAAATAATCGGAGGCGACGTTTCTTCGCTCTGTAGCTCGATATTCGCTATCGAACCACAAAATACATCTCATCTTGGACAGTAATAACATGATGAACCAACTAAAATTGAAAAATTCGGAAAGAATGGGAAAGGACATATCAAAGATACACTGCTGTCCATCCAAATATCCATTAAGGACTGGAGAAATTACACCATAGTATTCTCGTGTGATGACACGCTGTACAGAGACATGACTGAAAGTAAAGTTCCATATGAAGTAAAGAAGGTGACGAGATTCATACTTAGAGGTGCCTCAACTGTCGGCTATAACTACTGCTACGAATTTCGGCATTATATAAAAAAGTGGCTCTGAGTAGAGCAGTCCATGTTGGTTTACATATTACCAACGTTTATCACGTGTAGTAGCGGATGCAATACCTCTGTCCAGTGGATTATATTAATACTCGTTCCGCAGTCGTCAACCAGACGTTTCCGATAATAGAAAAATCGGGAGAACTGGGATGACAAAGCACAATACAGACAGATGTGAGACGAAATAGTCTTTAAATAGCGTGTCCAGTGTGGTCACTCATTGTCCTATTGCAATATGGCAGTCGGCAAGGTCCAGAGGTATGGGAAGTCAATGGGCTTCAACACTGTACGCTGGCTGGTTAGTGACCAGCACTGCGTGTTAGGAGTTCTGCAAGAGTCACATCCAATCCCATCAAAACCATGATGCAGGACCAAGGCGATCCATGCTCAAGCCAACTGTCCAGCAGTCTCTCACGACGGTGTAACTCTACGGCTAACGTGGTGCAGGCAGAATCACGATTCGTTAGCAAAAACAACGTCCTTCTAAAACCGATTCTATCAGCATGACCTGAACCATCGCATTAGATAGTCTGGTGAGAGACTGCTCAACTGGTGCCCCGTACGTGGCCATGCTGGTACCGCACCCACTAAATTGTGATAAACACTGATACGCGTCTCTGACGGTTGAATTAAACCATCGGACTATACATACTAAGAAATAATCTAAGAAATCTCTAATAATACTGGAATGTGACGAAGGCGACTAATCGCCATTTATTTTATGTAAATCACTGATAGGAACTGTCTTGACTTTAATCGACATGAAAATTATTCTAGGAAAGTTTATTTTTTTCATTGGCAAAACAGGTTTAATAAAAATATTTGATGACCGTTTCACCAGACTTGCTGTGATCCCCAGATACGTATTACTCACGCTTGTACTTAAACAATCATCCGTCTCATCACTGCGTTGAGAGCGTGTATTTTTAAAATCTTAGCATCTAAATCAATATCTACATACTCCGGAAGCCACCTCACGGTGTGTGGAGGAGAAAACATTCGGTAAGATTGTTACTTCTTCCTCCTATTCCTGTTGCGTTATGGTACACGAAAAATGTTATTGCCGGTATGTTTCAACGAGGGCTCTCACCTTATGAAATTTATCCTTGTAGTCGTTTTGAGATATGTATGAGGTGCGACAGTAAAATTATGCGACTGATTTGAAAAGAAAAAAGTTGTTTACCATTTTAGTAATGTTTAGCGTTGTATCCTTCAAAGTAGTTCCCATCAGATTGTAAACACTTTTTTCAGCGCTTCTGCCATTGATGGTAACATTTCTGGAACTCTTCTTCCGTAATATCCTCAAAGTCCCTCGTCACAGATTTTTGACATCTAGTGTTGCTAGAAAATCGTGTTCCTTGACCGCCGTTTTGACTCTTACAAATAGAAAAAAGTCGCACGGAGCGATATCTGGTGAATAAGGTGGCTATGATAGTCTTGAAATTTGTTTTTAGGTTAAAAATTGCTGTATTGACAGAGCATTATGGGATGGCGCATATCGTGATGCAGAATGCAATTATCAGCAATGTTTGCACGAACACGAAGAACTGTTTTACGAAGTCTTTCTAATATTTCTTTGTAGTAATATTGGTTAACAGATGAAATCATACGAGTTCACGCACCCTGGCCAAGTTGACATCCGTCCGTTAGGTTGATGGTAGTCCATTGCGGTCGTCATCTTCAACATTCGTTCTGTCTTCACTAAAGATTTTATGCCAACGAAAAACTTGAGCTCTTGATATAACGTCCTCTCCAAAGGCCTTCTGAAGCTTACCATAAGTTGTCGTCACGTTTTCACCCAATTTAACGCAAAAAGAAATGGCATACCGGTACGGAATATTATGCGGTCCCATTTCCGTGACGAGAGGCACAAACACGTGTTAACTTAGTACAGTAGAACTCACGAATGAGCAGTTGTATTGATGTTCCGTTTGCACTTGAAGCAACTTACAGACTAAGCTCAAACATATTGTGCCTACGCAAGCCTGCAGAGTTGCCACGTCTTGCAAAGAAAATCACGCATCAATATGTTGGTTGATTGTTGGAGAAACGTATGCTGTCATAACTTTCACAGAAGCCTTATCACGATACGAACGTCTCTATTGCAGTGTCTGCCACTGAAGATCTCTGCAAAACTTTCAGTCTTACTCAATGAGCCCATAACGAAGCTTGCTGCTGTGGATCTTCTCTATGTGTTCTATGAAGCCTAACGTGTACGGATTACACACTAATGAGCAACATTTAAGTGTTGGTAGAATGAATCTTTTCTAACCTACGTCCTCTGTTGACAGACAACGTGAGACCCTGTATTTATATTTAAAAAAAAAGCAAGACAGAGTGGAGTGACTGGATTTGGGCTTTAAAAACAACTACAACTTAAAAAAAATTATTTGCAAATATTAAGATCTTAAGGTGAGACTTCAAATGAACTTGATTTAAGCGTCTTGAGAAAATTCAAAATTCCTTTTTCTTTCTCCAATTGTACAGTCGGAAAACAATAGTGATTCAAACAAAACCTTTGTCTCCTAGGAGGACTGGTTAAGCCCATGCTTTGAAAGAATTAATCAAGGATTTAATACCAAACTTCATTGGATGCTATAATGTGGTGAAAAATTATTATTATTACTATTATTATTATTAGTTTACTTGAACAGCTAAGGCCACGATGCAATTAACCAACTGTACATAAGGTTATAATCCTTGCAAAGCCAACAAAATAAAACACAAGAAACCACGTGACAAAACTTAACTTTCGATAGGAAAGAAAACACAACTGAATGTCAGAAAAGCGGGTAAAATCAGTTGACAATACAGATATGCACATTAAGCAAACGGGCATTTGAAGTTCGTCGATGTCCTGATAACATCTGCTCCAAGGACTACACATAAATGTAACAACAAAACCTGCTTCAGGTGATTAGCAACAACAACCATTAAACACCAACAACAAGAGAGAGACAGTAGGCAGTTATTCTTAGTAAGGTGACAGCCAATAGTACAGTTAAAACACATCAAACAAACCCGAGAGAGAAAGACCTTTCAAGGTTGAGGGGCGATCCTTATCATGAAATTCAAATTTGAGACTCAATATATGCACCCACTCCCGGAAGCAGCAACCGATAGAGGGGCGGAAAGAGCACTGACACAAAAACACGTCCGTCGACAGGGCAGCGAACACCTACAACGCAGATAAATACCCTAGTTACATTAAATGAAATAACTCAATTAGAAACCAATGCAGCAACAAACATTATGATATATCGCCAAAATGGAACTTAGATGAAGATGGTAACCACATCACAGGGAGCTACAACTTAACTTATGACCTCCGCAGAACAAAACTACTGGCGTTCCACTTTATATGGAAAGGTCGTTCCATCAACATAACATGGCACAGAACGCCAACATGTTGCGAAGAGGAACGGTGGAAAACTCCTCTAATGACTCAAGAACCAGTCACGTCCCTTGGTGAGGTGCGAAGTACAATTCACATCGAAGTCGTAACGCCGGAAAACGTCAGCCCCAAACACACACAGTGGCAGGCGCACCGCCCAACTCCTTGCTTTGCTAGCCACACCAGACTCTCCAGGTAGATACCCGGTTAACACACTTTCACTGCTCTACTCTGCGTTGCTCTATTTCTCTCTATGTCTACGACTGTACGCTCCCCACTTATCGATGCGCATGCGCCAAAGGCTTCAGTGCCCATGAATCACCACAAGTACGCCCTCGGTGGCAGGAGGCGAAACCGACATCGATATTAAAATCATAAAGCTTATTTGGACCAAGAATGACAGAATGTGTTGTCAAAATAGAGCGCCCTAAGAATTATATATCGACGCGCTCATCAAAGAATGCGGTTTAAATAGAACTGACAAGGTAGATGTTGGAAGATGAGGTAAGATAAGGAGGGAGATACTTTAAAATGAATGCTTCATCAACAAACAAACAAGGAAAGCTGCCCGGCGCTAGTAATAGTTCGACGACAAATAGGATGGACGTGCTGGATCAGAAACAGAGCCCCAACAGCTCAGGACGCTTCCTGAGGATTCTTCCACTGTATCTCACTTTGAAATCTGCCTGACCAACGATTAATTTTAATGGTCGTTCCACTTCAAGTCGCTTCTTATGTCTACTCCCAGATATTTTATAGAAATAATTGCTTCCAGTGTTTTCCTGCTATTGCGTGATTATATATTAAATGACCTTTCTTTATATGTAAAGGCACTACTTTAGTTTATGTTGAGGCTCAATAGTCATTCCCTGTATTATTTATCGAAACGCTGAAGATCCTTCTGTCCTCTCAGGGATGACCGTGTGGTCTAAAGCGTCTTGGTACGTATTGCGCGGCCACTCTCCGCCAGAGGTTCGATTCCTCCCTGGGTTGTTGGTGTGTTTCGTTGTTTTTAGCAGAACTTAGTTTAGTCGGTTTAAGTAGTCTAGGGACGTCAGCTATTTAGTCCCATGGGTTTAAAGACATTTGACATTTTTACATATCCTTCTGCATTTCGCTATCATAATCCACGGTTGCGACTTGTCGACGTACTACAGAATCATCCGCAAAAAACGCCATTCAAAAGCCAATAACACCATTTATAAACAAGGTATAAAGCAACGGTCATATAACAATCCTCTGGGCCATGCTAGAAATCACTTCACGTCTGAAGTCAATATTGAGGTGACTGATGATTTTTATGTCCATGTGTGTGAGTACAGCTTCTGAGGATGGTCACACGTCTGATAAAACTAATAATGCAAAATAAAAATAAAAAAAATCACCTTTTTCATTACAGTGATTTTGGCAATAAAAATAATAAATTAGTTTACCCATAACAATACGTTTGAGCTATATTTCAGGAATGGTAAGAAATCAGTCACACGGAACACAAATTTCTTTCAGTTATATATTATTTAACAAAACATACGACGAAAATACTTTGATAAGTACAGTTAACAGGAATAAGAATTTCAAAAATGTGTGAAAATTTTAAATCATACATTGAAACGAATACCTCGCTTCAACATACGGTAATCAGAAATGTAGGTTTTTGTACATAACATCACCTAAGCTACTGTCTTCGAAGTGATTGTCATGTTGCCATTATTTTACGTGAGAGGGGGTACTCTATTCTCTCCCGCACCACCCTATAAACATTGCCGGTAAAATATCCAACCAGCATATCGTATGGTTTGGATTCTGTTGTCCTCCCATATCTTCGGAGCTTCCAGAAGGCCATATTGCAGCAGGGTAATGGGCGACGTTTGATTTCTGAAGAGGGGCTGCAGCCGAATGACAGACTGAGTTGGCCTTGTAACATCAGCTAACTTGAAATACGGCAGTGCGAAGTCACAGAATAACCGCACCTCTGTCTGAGGGACTGCTAATAATTCTAGGGCACGACAGTAAACGTCAACTTCGTCGTCTCTACAGACGATTCCTGTCTGGGTATCTTTGCCTTTGGTCAAGCCGAGTGGGCTTAGTCACTCAGTGTGGCAGCGACGTGAGATTGTGGTTTATTGTATCGAGTTTGCGCCATTGAAGAGACGATCGCAAGGCGATGTGGTCTCACCAATGCCGAGTTTCTCTATCATCGACGTTTCACCGACGAAATAAAGTGACGAATCCGGTAGTGAGACGATTGCAGAGGACGACGAAGATTTTGTTTCAGTGAAAACTGCTGACTCAAATTATTTATAAGTATCAATTGTCGACTAACAGAATCTGAAACATCTGACAGTGATTTACCTCTTGTAAAACTTTAACATGTACAATTATACCTAAATTTTTGAACCAATAAGCGCACATACACTGTAAGTCTTTCTTTTTGCTACTCTTTAGATATTGTATTTATGGGAGTCCTTATTCTGAGTAACATGCATGCTGGGTGACTGTACTGAGAGGAAATTTCCAGAAAGTGTGTAGCTTTATAATGAAACCAACGCTGGAATTGGTATAATTGACCAAATGGCAAGACTGTATAGTATCCAAGATGGCACCCATAGATGTCCTGTGCTTGTCTTTTACGACGTTCTTAACCTTGGAATGAACAATACCCACCACATTTTGGAGTTATGGACATGTAAGGAGACTTCACGGCGAGAATTCATTCTGACAGTAGCAGATGAGCTTCCTGCCCCCTGCGGAATGCAGAGAGGAGCCAAACAGCCCTTGCAAGCATTTGACACCGGAAATGGCTAATACGGAAATAGAAGACATTCTGAAAATCATGTTTCCTATAAACAGCAACAGGGAAATAAAACATCACTCTTATGTATCAACTCCAAGAAGTATGTGTGCAAAAGCTACCAACTCAAAACTCTTGCCCAATGTCTGAATTGTAAGTCCACTCCAGATTGTTCCTAAACACTTACAAATTACTGTTTTTCTTATATTTTTGTCCCTTGATAGTAATAAATAAGAAAATATGTTGCACTTTAGACTTTTTAGCAAATACTTGGTACTTACCTTACATGTCAGTAAATGTAAAAATACTATTACTAGCCCCAGAAAATGTGTATTTTGCCTCGTTTTCAATCCTTCCATAAGGATAAATATTGTAAAATAGATTTGTTTACTGTTTTGAATAATGTTTGACGACTGGAATTTCTTCTGTAAAACGTAAAATAAAGTAACATTTATTTCTGAAAACTTACTTTTGACTGAGTGCCATTCATTTTAGACAACCAATAATATTTTATTGCACATTAGATCTTCTTGAATGTCTACATGTAGAAACCTAAAACACCACCCCCTTGTGTGCGTCAAAAATGACCCACATGGTGCTACTAGGGGTAGAAAAATCCGGAACTTCTAGTGTTAGTGTAGGATGCATGAGGACAGTACTGTAATGAATATCTCACGTCCTGCGGGACACTAAAATACTTACGATGCAGTTTACACTTTGATTATTTTCAGGCAACGTTGCACAATATCGGGTACTATCTAATAGTTCCTTAATTTATATCTGTGAACGAAGTACGGTGATTTACAACTTATATATTTGTTTTATATAGCTACTTGCATATACTATATTCGTGGATGGAGCTGTTGCTAAAGCATTTAACCATTATATGGAGTTATGGTAGACACAAATCTACAGTTTAACACTACGAAGCAATAAGTATTTTATTTTAAATATAATTAATTTGTAAACGGACACTTGATTTACAGTAGCACTTAGGTCAACCCAAGCAATCATCATAGTGCTGACTATCCGTCAATACTTACTTCGTGGGAGCATTTACTGCATTTAAATCTACAGCATCTAAATATGCTTTAGTCTGCCAGTAAAAGAACAAAGAGCGTCAAGAAACATTGTGATAAGTCGAGCTATTGGGTAAGGTTCACGTAATGGCACAGTCGCTGTTCTTGCGAATGATTCATTAGTAGTACGATGTCACAGAAAATAAAAATCAGTTGATTCTCGGAATACCTCAAGGTTGCACACAAAACATTGATTGGGCTTTGAGGAATACTCCTTATCCATTAAGGTCAGCTTTGATGCTTAATACTAATAAATAAAAGATCAGCGGATGAAATTATGTCTGCTTAATTATTGAAAAGCCGCGGTGAAGTAGCCGAGCGGTCTAAGGCGCTTTGATGCGGATCACGCGGTGGCTCGCCACCGGAGGTTCGAGTCCCCCTGAGGCATGGGAGAGTGTGTGTGTGTTCGTCCTTAGTTTAGTTTACCTTAGTTTAAGTAGTTTGTAAGCTATGGCCCGATGACCAGGCAGTTTGGTCGGATAGATTTACAAATATTTGAACATTTTTTGAATTATTAAAAAACAGACGGTCTACAATTCAGGAATGAAAAGTCGAAACAGTAACAATGATTATCTTATCAAGGATGGCACATCTTGTACCTATTATGAAAATGGTTGATACAGAAGACGTGTTAATTTTTAAAGAAACAAATCGATCCACTTGGTAAAATATACAAGAAAAGCTCCAGAACTCAGCATTTGCTTTTAAATGCAAAATTCAAATGGGTATATCACCGACTTCCAATTAATTCGTCGTACTGCTCTGGTAAAAAGGACGGCGGCAAGGCAGTGTGGATGGCTCGTCTGTGAAACGATGGCTACACAGTGAGCGAGTTATTTCGTATGAGAAACTCTTACGTTGAAGTGATTCAAGTAGCGAAGACGAACAACAGATTCTACAATCTGCTTGTCACATTGGACAGCAGCAGAAGAAAAATTCTGTCGGACGCTCGTAAATGAGTACTTAGAAATGCAAGTACACTGCAATGAAGCAATTATTTATTCCTCTGATAAAAACAAATCTGAAAACTTCATGTGATATCATCAGTACTTCAAAAATAGTGTGAGGCTAGTCACAGTGCACGCTGCCTGCAATTCCTCCCATGATCCTCTCACTAGGAGCGCAACAAGCCCAATCCAGGACTTACTTTGTAGCAAGCCACATGTCCCTCGTGTCGCTCACATCAGAGGCAATTACGTCTTCAGTTTTGAATGTCTCGCCCCAGACATTTTCTAACATCCGAGCATCTTTCCAACAAAAAAGAAACTTCCAGAAACCTCTAGAACATCTAGAAACATTCGACCGTTTGACGGTTGAAATCATCCGACAATTGCATCGTTTTCTGGTAGAGAGGCGACGACGTCTGGGGCCTTGGCAGGTCAGTCATCCGGAGCTAGGCCAACAAGAGACTCCCCTCCGGTACCATTACATTTGTAACGGCCAGTCCATTCCGACTGCGTCAGCTGCATTTTGAATTTTCGTCACCAGAAAAGTATATCATGAAAATTCAATAATGTTGAATGTTGTCTTTCAGCTTCAACTAGATTTCCCAATGTTCTAGTCAATAATAATAATAAAATAATAATAACATGGTTTTCCGTTCCGCAGGACCTAATTGATGAGTAACACTCCACGGTCATGGAAGAATTCAATACGTGAAGTTTAACACTGGAATGGTAGTATAAAAACTTTAAGTAGTCCTCTGCACATGAAAATCTTAAGCCTAAGTGAAAATAATCAATTACAGGATAAAAAGGAATTAACTTAATTGCTTAAATCTTCCAGGAGTTCTTCGACAGAATAAAAGGAGTGAGCAATGAGGTAACTCTTCAATTTAGATTTGAAAGCGTGTGAATTGGTACTAAGATTCTTGAGTTCTTGTGGCAGCTTATTGAAAATGGATGCTACAGAATATTGCACAGCTTTCTGCACGAACGTCAAGGTGGTGTCATGCAAATGTTGGCTGGACTTCTGTCTAGTATTCACCGAGTGAAAGCTGCTAACTTTGGAAATAAGCTGATATTGATAACAACAAACAATATTAAAGAAAATACATATTTTGACGCCCATGTGAGAATTCTCAGACCACTGAAAAGGGGTCGACATGACGTTCCTGAACTTACACCACATATTGATCGAACCTCCTGTTTCTTAGCCAAAAATATCCTTTTTGTATCAGTCGAGTTACCCCAATAAATATCGCCGTACTTCATACGTGAATGAAAGTAAGCGTTGTAGCCTATTATCTCACATTGTCTTCCTACCTACATCAAATCCACATAAACCGGAAACAGATGGATACAGATAATTGCATTATAAATGAATGTTCATTGTAATTATTAATGGCTTCAATATAGCATGTAAGGTGGTGAAATATTGTGCTGTTACCAGGAATGGAGTGTTGGGATATCAGAACAGTAAGAAGCAAATTTCTATTTTAATTTCATGTAATTTGATTTTCTATTATTAAAAAAAAGAGAGAGAGAGAAAATTTATAATAATAATTATTAATGTTGTGAAGAAAAAAAATTCATCTGTGGAACTGAAAGAAAAAAAGTGGAAGAGCAGTATCTTTGCTTGTTATTTAGCAGTCATGAACACACCAGATGTAATTCGCAGCATTGGCCGTTAATGTTTTATTTTAAAAAACCACAGATCGATTTGAATCACATAATGATCATCTTCAGTGTCCTTCAAACGAGCATATGAATGTCCTGAATGTAACTGCAACGGTAAACCTTACACCACACCTGGTTTACCGCTGCAGTTACGTTCAGGGCATTCATATGCTCGTTTGAAGGACACTGAAGATGATCATTATGGATTGAAATCGATCTGTGTCTTTTTTTTAAAATAAAACATTAACGGCCAATGCTGCGAATTACATCTGGTGTGTTCATCATTGTGTGATCGTGAAGCACCTCCAAGTAATGGAATCAAACCTCAATTTAGCGGTCAGTCTTGTCTTGTCTTCTTGAGTAGTTAGAAGTGATGAGCTGTCTCGATTTTTTTTTCTTTTTGTAAACTTTCAGTTGTGATGTAAATTTTTTTTAGAAAATACAAATCGTTCAAGAGTGAAAAGTTCGTCTTAGTTCATTACTTAGGCCTTAAAGTGAACCACATAATGACCCTGAGATGTGATGAAGCAATCAACAATGAGAAGACATTCAGAAAACTGTCGGTATATATATATATATATATATATATATATATATATATATATATATATATATATATATACACGAGTTAATTCTAAAGTTTTTCTGAAGTTTATTAATATTGACTGCAGTTCTTCTTTGCTAAGTTTCATTAACAATTTATATATATATATATATATATATATATATATATATATATATATATATATATATATATAATGATGTTTCACAATACAAATATGTTATAATATACCACCACCTTATAACATCTGTTGTTGTGAAGTACCATCCTACAATGATGAACTACGTGTTAACAAAATGAAGTTCTCCAGTTGTCTCGATTGTGTATATTGTGAAAAGTTATTAATATTTGGTTCAATGGAAAGGGAGATAGTCGTGATTACCCCTTCGTTCAGCTAGCAGAGGGTGAATTACTGTCATGAGAGTCATGAGGGTTTGCCGCCGGCGAGATTAGTTCTCGGTGGCAATTAAGCCCCGGCAGTTTTTAAGACGGCCCTAATTAGCCCCCTGACAAGTGGCTGCCGCTCGCTGCTGGCTACTGCGCGCACTTGTCCCGAGGCTGCTCCTTATCTCCGGCGTAAGTCACGCCTGCAGCGCCGCGGGAAGCAGCCGTCCCACCACCCATTACGCTCTAATGCACTTCCAGTAATGGCTCTCCCTGTGTCGCACAACAACTGCACCGATATTAACGCCACCGGTACTGCCATCTCCGTCAGTGCATCCTCAGCACCACTTACTTATCCTGGAAAGGCATTGGCATGTTTCTTACGAAAAAATGTTCAAATGTTTGTATAGTCTATGGGACTTAAGTACGGGGTCATCAGTCGCTAAACTTACAAATTACTTATCAACTACTTACGAACTAGGACGGCACAAATATCCATGCCCGAGGGGGGATTCGAACCCCCGACCGTAGTGGCCGTGCAGACCGTGACTGGAGCGCCTCGGTCCCCTCGGCCAACGCGGCCGGCTGTTTCTTACGCATAGGGTAAGGTGGTACAATTTCGATCATTTCAGAGAAATGTTGTTACTGGAAATATGTTGAGAAAAGAAATAATTTTAACTATGGCACTTGTTCTTGGATGTTTAACGAATATGTAACATAAATATTAGACCATTGGAAAGGTTAGTGTAAACACAAAAAAAGGTTACAGAACTGTGAAAAATTGATGGAAAATGTACCACACTAGGTACAATTATGATCACTTCCTCGTAAAATTTTTTCACTGGCTTCTTCCACATAAAAAGCAGTTGTTCCCTCGTGCACCAACGCATACTTCGTAGTATCAAACATTGCAATAACATAAAGTTTGCGAGCGCGAGGAAACTAGAAAATTTATAAGAGCGCGTCCGGCGAAGTTGCTGCACGTGCCTCTTAACAGAAAAAAATTTATATCTCCGTAGCGGAAAGTGGTGTATTCTTGGAAAAGACAGGAGGAGCTGCAGAAACCTGCAACACTACAACGCCACACAAAGGCAAGTGCTACCAACACTACGACACTGACAAATTATGTTGATCGGAATTGTACCTATATCGAATTTGTACCACCTTACCCTACACCAGGTACAAATTCGGAGAAAATATTGCCAAATCTTGACTTCAATCCACTGGCGCAACTGGTGTTTCAAATCGATACCGACAGACTGCAAGAGGTTGCAGAGGGTTTCTTGAAAAAGAAAAAGTTAAGCATAGGAACAAGTGCCCATAAACGCCATCCAACACCACAACAACGAGTCGAAGTTATAGGTTCCTCTGCCTGTCGCTAAGCTACGCTTGGTCCACTAACAGACCACAGGTCAGCTAGATTGTCTCCTATCCACGGTGTTGTACGCCAATGCAGTGGAATCTGTTCTGGGGGCATGGATCTGAAAACGTTGCATGTATTACCTATGGTGATGACATCTGCTTAGCTGCAGTAACCACTACAGTTAGTTGGAAATAGCAAACACTGTTAATACATAAAACAAAGTTACTAGTGTAAATTTGAACAAAATCGACATTGGTTAATATTGGAGGAGGTATTAATCAAGCAACCCACCTCGATAGGTGCGAGATGATTACATCTGCACCTACTTATGTACGCTGTAAATTATAATTAAGTTCCTGATCGAGGGTTTAAGGAAACCACTTTCATAACATTTCTCTGCAGTTCCATTCTCCAATAACGTTAGTGAGACAGGAACTCCTAAATTTTTCAGTTTTAGATGTGATTTATTTTATTTTATTATTATGATCGTCTCTCTATGTTCTAGAATGTCTCTCTGGGTGCTACCAAAATGTGTTCGCAGTCAGAGATGAAAGTTAGCGAAAGAAATTGCACATCTAGATCTCGCTGTGACGAATACCTCTTTTTCACCGCAACTGGAGCATCATTTCCTTGATTCTCTCTCCCCTGTATCGCGGTAGGCTAGTACGAAACGAGCTGCTCCTCCCTGAACCTTTTGTATGACCTCCATCAGTCCTATTTGATGGGGATCCACAGTGGGCAGAAATTCTCCAAAACAGGAAGGAGTAGTGTAAACAGTTACTTTAACAGAACTATTGCATCAATGAAAAAGCATTGATACGCCTTCCCCACAATATTACTTATGATGTAAATAAAGTTTAACGGATTTCTTTTAGAGCTGATATCAATGAATTCACACTTTTGGCCCACTTTAGGTTACGGGAGAAACACTAAAAGTGAGGCTTTGCGATCGTTTTTTAACAGCTCGAAATTTAAATGAAAATAACGGCTTAACCATGCATCTGAATAACCGAATTTGTAGAGGAGAAAATTCTCTACAACTTTGCTCTCTTAGGTTTTCTTCATATCTCGTATCGTTTCAGAGATAATTGCAAAAATAACGGCGATTTCGGGATGTATGTCTGTATGTCTGTCTGTCCGTCTGCCTGTCTGTCCGTAACGTGTTCCCTGTTTTTAACACGAACCGTTCAACCGATCAGCACCAAATTGTTCACACATAATTATAGGCCGCCAAAGACCACAACCTCCCTTTTTCAAATTTTTCGGACAACAAATACGGCAGTAATACCAAAAAAAGCCGTTTGTAATATAATTGTAATTGCAAATGAACCGTTCATCTGAAACGAAATTGAATAACGTAATTGGTAGAGGGGAAAATTCTCTACAACTGCACTCTATTATGTTTTTTTTTCATATCTTGTGTCGTTGGAGAGATGTTTGCGAAAATAACGACGATTTTACGATGTCTGTCTGGCTGTAACGTGTTCCCACTTTTAGGTCGAACCGTTCAATCGATCGGCACCAAATTTTACAGATACAAGTGTTGGCTACCAGAGACCAGAACTTCGCTTTTTCAAATATTTAGGACAAGAAATACAAAAAACACCGTTTGTAATGTAATTTTAATTACAAATAAACCGTTAATCTGACGCGAAAATTGAATAAACCAATTTGTAGAGGAGAAAATTCAAATGTTCAAGTTTGTTAAGCTTAAGGGACTTAACTATGGGGTCATCAGTCCCTAAACTTACAAACTACTTATGAACTACCTACAACTAAGGACGGCACAAATATCCATGCCCGAGGGGTGATTCGAACCCCCGACCGTAGTAACCGTGCAGACCGTGACTGAAGCGCCTCAGTCCCCTTGGCCACCGCGGCCGGCGGAGAAAAATCTCTACAAAATTGTTCCCATTTTTTTCCATATCTCGTATCGTTTGAGAGATATTTGCATAAATAACGGACTTTTGACACCTTTCATTGAATTAACGAAAACCTGCCGTTCGCAGATGTCACGTGACATTCCTCGCACAGAACTCTATGTGGCATACGCCATCTTGCGTTGCGTATTTAATGATTTTCTTATTGTAACTTACACGTTGTTATTTCAAAGCAATGGCGCACTGAAGAATTGATAAAAACACGTCGTCCTTCGTACGATAAATGATAATATAGTGACTTCAAATGCCATATTAGCATCAGTTAACAACGACTATCAATAGTATAAGATTAAAGAACACAATTCGTAACTGTCAGCTGTAGCGTAGTGGGTAATGCGTTGCACTGTGACACTGGAGGTCAGTGGATCGAAACCTGCGGCTCCCTAAAAAAATTCTATCCTATAAGGGTTTCAGACACTCTTATTAATTAATTTTGTATTATTTAGATTATTATTTTGGTCCAAAATGTTTGCAAAAACTTATAAAACTACAAATATAAAGTGGGCCGTAAAACACGTCAGTGCGATGTTTTTATTTAGCGTCAATGGCCAATTTCGTTACATGCTTTTCTCTAACCGTTTTGCAATTTCTTTTCGTCTTCGGAGAACTTTACTACCGATAAACGATAGAATTATTCACGGACTGTCCAAGCAGCTGCTCACATTTTCTCCTAAATGATTCATAAAGAACAGTAGGGGCCTATAACACTTACCTGGAGAACTCCACCTATGAATGTTATTTCTACACTGTAACATCCAGAGTGTCATTTATTTCAACATTATGCCACAGTTACACTGCAGAAGCCTTTAGTACGTTTCAATTTTATTCAAATTGTCAGAATGTACGCGAACGAACTTTGATTTAGTAAACCACGGTTCTTTTCATAATGGAAAAAGAAGGAACGTTCATTGTATAATAACCTGTCAACAATAATGTAGGCTATCAAATGTAGAATAAGGAAAATCCTGTATTTTAGTGCAACATAACGATTCTATACACCTAAAAGTTTCTTAATTATTCCAAAATTTACTTAATGATTATTAACATTTGGGCCCAATAACGTCATTGCCTCTGGACGCAGCACTTGGCAGAGCTCTCCACGGCTCATTCGCCGGCAGCCGGCAGCAGAAGCGGTGGCGGCGCTGCGCTGCGCTAGAGCCCCTCTGACCAAAGCACCTGCTGCCACTCATCATCCTGGATATGTAAAATGCTTTAGGTTTGTTAACTTGTAATCTACAAAATAGCTTAACACTTGATACGAACAAAACAGACCACCCGTTTTAGTGTGATGGCTATTTTATTACACTAATACGCAATATATTAGAGGGCAAAAACAGTCATAATAGTTCCAGAATGAAACCTTCACTCTGCAGCGGAGTGTGCGCTGTTATGAAACTTCCTGGCAGATTAAAATTGTGTGCCGGAACCCGGACTCGAATCTGGGACCTTTGCCTTTCGCGGGCAAGTGCACCACCGACTGTGCTATCGCGACACGACTCACGATGCCGCCTCACAACTTTACTTCCTCCAGTACCTCGCCTCTTACTTTCCAAATAATAGTTGATCGAATCAAGTAGCACTCTACGATGATTACCACTGTTAATTATGGTTAAAATCCCATTACTTTCCGTCTTACAAGAACCCTTCATGTAATTTCTCATTGTCATCTGTTTCTAGATTTTCAACAAGCCACAGTGTGAAACTGCTACTTGGGTCCTAAAGGAGTAATAAAAATTAACGATTAAGATCAATTCGAATTTGTTCAGAGGCGTTTGTCTGGTCAGCAAAGCAAATGTCTATCAGCATTTCCATAAACTGGAGTCGACATTTCGGAAAGACTTATTGTGTAAATATTTTCTTTTGATTTCGTTAAAAAATTTCTTCTTGTAGTTGGCAGCACATGAAATAAAACAATCGCAATTATTGTACAGCGTGAGCTGAACTGGAAGAGGAGTGTTAAGTGTATTTACTGAGATAATTCAGACCACTTAACGGAAATAACTGCACTGTCACAGTGTTGCCAAATATTATCAATGATGTTGCCAGTTCGTTGCAGTTCTAGGAAGACTTCTGTAGCGATAAGCGATGCGAAATCCGCGCTCGTCTAATACGGGCTTTCTGAGGGGAGTCGCGGTGTTTTGTTAATATGCTGTGCTCTCTCCTGATAGTTTCCGTCGTCACATTGAGGCTGCAAATATTTAAGTCGTCCAGGTAGGCTGAGACCAGTGTTCAAGATCTTTTAAGCTTTGTGGCATTATGATACTCTTTAGCAAATAAATAGGAAAGTCGAAGATACTGATATTGTGCATGCAACATATGGCAGGTCATAGATTGACATACCTAATGTTTCATTACGAATACAGTTTCCCTTACAGTACAAAATCATCAAACAATTAATGTTAGATTGCGAAGGAAGCTAATTTTGTTATCATGAAGAGTCACTGCAAATGACTGTTACCCCATCCGTCACGGTATAGTAAGGTATCGAACATATGTCATCTTGAAATCGACTGCGTTTCTATAGGAAGCGTTGTGGCCGTACAAGTAAGTCTCCATGACTTCAACGTGAATAAAGAAATGTGTTGGTTTTGATGAAAGCCAGAAGAAACGTATATAACTGATTATTTACTGCAACACAGTAATCAGTTTATTTCAAGATTCAGAAGACAAGATACTTATATAACGTCGACTGACACAGAGATTAAGCAGTATATGTGGGTAATGCACAATGCTTCGGTTTTTCATCTGTAGACATATGCTATACATATAATCTATAGACTACTAAACAGTTTACTTATTGATTTCTGCATGACTCGTTGGTCTCATGACGTCGTCTTTTGTAATTTAGTTTCCCCTCGTGTCCTGAACATAAGACGTCCAGGTAAATGAGTATTTTCCGTCAGACCACCCACTCTTTCCGCTCCACTGGCCACAAGGTGGGTTTTGCAACCAAATTAGTAATAACAGCGCTCGTAGTAACGCCAAACTAGTAATCAAGGATGTTTACTCCCTCTCAGAGGAATGTTTAGGATTGAAATAACAAACAGAAAATGCTGATCTCTTGGTTAACGCACCGCAAAGAAGCTTAGCTTTTTTTTCTTTTGAATACCACATAGGATATTTTCTGAGTAAAAACAGACCAGAAGCGAAACACATCGCTGGTACAATGAAATCTTACTAAACAACGTTTGCTGTAGAGAATGGCGCCACGGAGCTAACATGGCTGGTTCAGCTTTCCGACATTTTTCTCCCTTTTGGTAGCTAATACAGATCCGGAGATAAAAAACAAAACTGTTTGCAATTTAAGCAGGGCACGAACTTCCTGCGGTCAGAAATTAAATTCACCATGTCATTGTCTTGTAAACGAAAGGACTAATCAGAATAATCGTACGATGGAAAATTACGACAATATAGCAGAATATCTTAGTAGGAATGCTGGGCGTTAGTGAACGATCGCAGAGTTACCTATCGTTGTGAGCAATACTGACAAGCAATGGGAAGAACTTCCATGGCAGCTCACAACAGCCTTACTCCTACAAATAGGTTTTCCTCAGCTGGCCTTTAGCCATTCGGGTCTACTAAGCACCATCGAAGAAAAGGTTACAGAACTGAGAGATGCAGATGTTATTGATTGACTTACTCTCATCAACCTGCAGCTAGAGCTTCATTTGACAAAACGAAGAAAGTGCGAAATGAGAACTTTCTCCGAAGATACGATCTACTGTTGTCCCAAAATGTACTGCATCTATTATATACCTGCCGCACGTTTCAAGAATATTACATAAATCTGCAGGTATCATGAGAAAGATTCCAAAGCATCCATGCAGTGGAGTTTCAAACGATACCATGTATTCACACACACGTTATGAATTTAGGCCTCTTGATATCTTACACAAAACAGAAGAAGTGGGCAGTTGGGTAGTTCTGCACATTCACTTTCCTTAATGCTTGATACCATGTTAGGATCTGGAAATCCACTCAGGCGCAATATACTGTGCTCTCCAAATTACAGATATTCCATGTGGCCAGATATTTTAAAAGAGTAAATTTAAATTCACTTAAAACCCCATTGAGCGTTATTCCAATTTTATGAATCGGTGCGTGGTAGAAGCCTAGATAGGTCTTATCCTTATAATTACATTACGCAATTAAATAACAGGTCGTCTGGCAAAATGTAGGAGATAAGTGTTCCTAAATGTTTAAATCTGGTCCACTTTCCTTCGAATTTACTTCCCGATAAACTAAAATTTCAGCTCGAAGACTCGGATATTACAAGCTATGTTTTATTGATAGAACAGAACGTTACGTAGCGTTCCATTTATATCCAACATTAATTTCAATTTAAGCACGTTCAGTGACGAGGTACGGAATGAATTCCGAAAATCTTTCACTGTCTCGCTAATTTCATATATTGTTATGTAATGTGATGGCCACAACGCGTTTCAGACATAGTTCTAGTTGCAACTTGCTGTCTACTACGATTCGAAAGTAACGGATGAATACTGATGAAGATTCTGATAACAGTAACTCCTGGAATAAGACACTGTGCGTAGAAAGAATGAAAGATAGTAAATGTTCTATTTTGTAGAAGCACAAATCACTCCCTTCTTATAATAATAGTTAAAATGGGTCCTATTCCAAATATGTACATTGACTAGCTTCTCAGCAACACACTTTACGTCATATATATATTTGATAAACATATTCGCCTTTGAAGTTTTTCCGTTCTGCTAACGTCTAGGGAAAATGTTTTTTTCTCTAAGAGTATTACTCGAGTAATGCAGATTTCTGGTATTGGGTTGAATTTGTGGATTGTGAGTATGATTTTAGGCAGTCAAATTTAGAAATCAAACGCAAGAACGACTGCTTCACATCACAGTGGCTGCTCCAGCGGTTCTTCCTGCGTCAACGTGAACATACCGGTTGTCTTTCCAAGCTAATTGATCACGTAGTATGGCTGGAGTGAGTAGAAATGTATAACGCGGAAATATGTCTCAAGTTCTGAATTAATTCAGCATCTCATCAAGAAATGTGCTCAAAAGTGGTGTTGGATGTAAACGGAACGCTACTTAACGTAGCAAGATATTATATCAATAACACGTCGCTTGTAATGTTTGTAAATCTATCACATTCAACTGCTATTTATTAGTCCATAGCTTACAAACTACTTAAAGTAAGGTTAACTAACCTAAGGACAACATACACATCCATGCCCAAAGGAGGATTCGAACCTCGCGATTCGCAACGTGGCGCTCCAGACCGCTCGTTTACTCCCGCGCTTCTACATTCTACATATATATCTACATCAACATGGGATACTCTGCAAATCACATTTAAGTGCCTGGCACAGGGTTCATCGAACCACCTCTATATTTTTCATCTCCTAATCCATTCTCAAATAGTGTGCGGGAAGAAAGAACACCTGAATCTCTCAGTTCGAGCTCTGATTTCTTGTATTTTATTCCGATGATGATCATTTCTACCTATGTAGGTGGGATTCAGCAATATATTTTCGCATTCGGAGGAGAATTTTTGTGATTGGTGTTTCGTAAGTAGACCACGCCGCGGCGATAACCGCCGTTGTTGTAATGATTCCCATCCCATGTCATGTATCATTTCCGTGACGCGGTCTCCCATGTATCGTGACAATACAAAACAAGCTGCCCTTCTTTGGATTCTTTCGATGTCCTCCGTCAAACCCACCTGATACTGATAATAATGTTTCCTACTTTATTCAAAGTCTTTTCATTCACATGTTCAGATGCGATATGACTGCTGGAATTAGATTAGGTAACGAAACAATAAAGGAGGTAGATGAGTTTTGTTACTTGAGCAGTAAAATAACAAATTATGGTCGCAGTACGGAGGATATAAAATGCAGAATGGCGATGCGTAGAAAAGCGTTGTTGAAAAAGAGAAATTTGTTAACATCGAATATTGATTTAAGCTTATGGAAGTCCTTTCAGAAAGCATTTGTGTGGAGTGTTGCCTTATATGGGAGTGAAACATGGTCGATAAACAGTGCGGACAGAAAGAGGATAGAGAGTTTTGAAATGTGGTGCTACAGAAGAATGCTGAAGATTAGGTGGGTGGATCGCGTAACTAATGAGGAGATATTGAACAGAATTGGGGAGAAAATGAATTTGAATTTAGCATTGGAGGGAAGCGTGGGGGAAAAACCGCAGAGGAAGACCAAGAGATGGATACATTAAGCAGATTCAGACAGATGTAGGTTGTCGTTCTTGTGTGGAGTTGAATAGGTTTGCTCAGAATAGGATATTGCGGAGAGCTGCATCAAACAAGTCTACGGACTGAATACCACAACAACAACATAGTAAAGTAATCTATTGCTGGATAAAAGCTTTCCGTACTCTCTAATATGCCAGCTAAATATTATGGGATGCGACACTCACAGAGAATTGCACAATTGGGTATAAAGTCGGCATAAAATAATAATTGCACAACTGTTCGTAACATTCAGTCACCACAATGTTAGGATTACAAAATAGTAATTTCAGATTTAAGTCTGTACTAATGTAAAATTGTAGAAGTCTTACGACGATTTTATTTGATTGATTTCACAAATTATTAAAGAAAATCAGTTTTATACATGGCTATTCAGACAATACCGATCTTGAAATAAGATTATCTTAAAGAAAAAGATCACATCGTTTGCTATTTTATTATATGTGAGTAATTTTATTCGATCATATAATAAAATATTGAGTTTATACTGTTTCGTTTGTAATATTTCTGACTTTTATTCATTGGCTTCCCTAGTCGTAGTAAAAACCATGGTCAGGTAAGCAATTACTAGCTTTTCAACCGATAAGCGGTGTTTTTTAGTGTTAACATTATACATAAAAAACTTCTTTTTCGAAATTACAAAAGAAATTGCAGACTAAGTGCCCCATAGAATTTAGTAACATGGATAGTATCACAAGGTACGAAGTGGAAGGGTTAAACTGGGTCAAGTTACAGGAAGATACGGTAAATAGAGATAGTACAGGAAATTAGTATAGGAAAGTTTAACACTCATAACCCACCGGGTGTTATCGTTGAAAAATTTCTGCAACTCAAACTATCCAAGATATTATTTGAAAAATTCACTGAATGTTTGTTTCTGTGTGTAGCCTAAAGTAAAAATCGGAAACTGTACGTTTCCAACGTACGGCAATGTTAGTGATTTGGTACTATAAAATAGTTCTGTTGCATGACTGTACGCGGTCGATAAGCGGCGGTCCTTTGGGGAAGGGGGAGGAGGGGGGGGGGGCGCCGAGTCTAAAGGTACGGTCTGCGTACGTGGAGGAATAGTTCAATCCAAAATCGCAAAAAACTCCACGACATTAGAGACAAGCATTAGCATAATGTTTCGATATTTTATTTTGTATAGTTGCCCATAGTAGTTTGATAATTTGCGTGTCAAGTGTTGAGAATATTCTCCACTTTAAAGGTGAACATTATCGACTTAAGGTACTTGATAATTGGAACAGAAATTCCAGTTACTTTGCACTTCGTGTGGCAGACAAACCTGTACAGTTTTGAATGCCGTTAGGATAGGAAAAAAATCCTAAATAGTGTGTGTACATTTTTGTAAGAAGATACAGCTTTAACTAAAAACTGTAGAAAGCCATTTTCGTCGTAGTTCCAAATCCCTTTAAAGTTAATACAGATTTATTTCAGTATCGACGAGCTAAAGAGTGGAAAAAGTTTTGTATAGTCTATGGGACTTAACTACGGGGTCATCAGTCCCTAAACTTACAAACTACCTATGAACTACTTACGAACTAGGACGGCACAAATATCCATGCCCGAGGGGGTATTCGAACCCCCGACCGTAGTGGCCGTGCAGACCGTGACTGGAGCGCCTTAGTCTCCTCGGCCACCGCGGCCGGCGAGAGAGAAGAAACACTGGACAAGCGGACTGAAGCATAATCTTCTACATCGCCTTTGGTCTCTAGAGAAGGCAGAGGTAGGTAAGAAGGTCACGTACAAAAACTGATAAAAAGTTACAAAAACAAACGCTGACGAACCACACGTCGCTCCACACTATTATAAAATTCTTCCGGTATTGGAATGAATCATTGTCTCAAAATTTCAAATCAATTGGTCAAGAATTTTCGGATAATAACAATTTCACAGAAACGAACATTTACTTTTGAATTAATGCTGATTAAAGCAGTCCATAGTTTATAAGCGAAAGCAATTATTACTAGCGGGTTTCCTAGGGTTTCGGCGTGCGATCGGACCTTTTCTCATACTTTCACCAACCAATATTTATGACGAGGCTCTTACGTATATGGAGTGACCAGAGACGCCGCAGTGAAGTTGTTGCTCCAAATCTGTGTCGAAGGGGCCACGAATGCCCCGTGGGGGCAGCGGCCGCAGGAGTTTCATAACGGCAATAAGCTAATAGGCTGGCGGGATTTGCGGGACGGGGCGTGGGCGCCTGCGGCGGCCGATTTGGCACGCGACTGCGGCCGAGGTAGGCCGGCCAATACCGTAATGGCCTCCTGCGGGGCTCCAGCTCTCATTACCAGCCTCAATTAACTGAAGGCACTAGCCTCAAAACCGAAAAGGTAATATATTCACTGAAACTTCAAAACCTTCTTCCCTATAGGCCGTAGTGGAATAGCAAAAATGTCCCCTAACGTTTTGGTTTCGGCTGTGGAAGACATAATTGATTTACTTCCATTGATGTATTCCAAAGACAATGCTGTTGGAGAAAGTCGTACTGATCATACAATGTAAGCTTTCACGGCCTGCGTCAACTTCATTTAAAACTTCCGGACCTATAAGCCGTGGTCGGTTTGTAAAACTTTCCCCTAACGTTTCATCTTCGGCTGCGGAAGACATCTTCAGAGGTAGAGTGGCGAACTGCGATGACACTTGAAGGAGCGCCGTATATATATGCGATGCAGAGGACACCACAAGATATCACGTGACGTCGGTTACGACACTATTTCTGGTTCAGTCTACATTGGAACTACAAACGAAAGAAGCGTCAACACTCGTCTGGTCGATCATAAAAAAGGAATTGCCGGTTGGGGCACAAGGAGAAATTGGCCGTACCGTAACATGTATACCAAGAAGGTAAATATGAAATTAAATTTAATGATACTAGTGTAATCTCAAAAACTTCGCACTATCATGCGCGCACATATAGAGAAGCAATCGAGATCTATAAACATCGCAATAATGTTAACAGGAACGAGGAAGCTGTTAAATTAGATAGAATTTGGACTTCTGATTTACACCAGCGGAATGACAATCGATTCTTCTCTGCTAAGAATGTTGGCAATACCAAAGATAGTGTCGTAGCCGACGTCACGTGATGTCTTGTGGTGCCCTCTGCATCGCTTATATACACGGCGCTCATCGCAGTTCGCCACTCTACCTCTGAAGATGTCTTCCGCAGCCGAAGATGAAACGTTAGGGGAAAGTTTTACAAATCGACCACGGCTTATGAGCCCGGAACTTTAAATGAAGAAAGTCGTACTGTTCGACCATACCTGTCAGGCGGAAAATTTTTAAGAGACTTTGAGTGCAATAAAGTGTGTAAATAAATTAGTGAAATAAAACGCAGTAACACATGAAAAGTGAATAATACGTGAAGTAAAAATGGTAGCTTAGTTCAGTTCAGAGGCACAGGCGAGTAAAAACCTGCGACTGCATTCTGACAGTGAGTCGATCAACTAACACTGCAGATTCTGCAAGGTCATGTAGCGGAAAGCGACAAGGAGTCCATCACTTTCTTAACAAGCGGAAGCTTGTGATTCAGCGATCAGGCCATCGACCGATTACCTTACGTGATAGCACAGACTATCAAGCGTGACCAGCTGCTACTTCTAGAAGCAACGTGACCAGAAGCCACCTCCAGAGCAACGTGACGATCGATATTTCTAGAACCTGTACAGCGTGACAACAGAAGACGACGATCCTGAATGCGGTCACTTTCCTGCCAGGTCCATCCAATAAATACCACAGCCAAGAAGACGCCGCGAGACTGGTAGAGAGTTAATATCGTCAGAATGGCAGTAAGGACATTAGTAGTAGCAGCGGCAGCAGTGACAGAAGTTGGAGATTTAGTCATGATCAACCACCGCTGGTCACAGAAGAAAGAAGATGGAAGAATCTGGCCACCGGTAACAGCGTTCGGGAAGGAGATCAACAACAATAGATGTATACACTCAGGGTGACTGGCCAGAACGAAAGGATGCGTTCTGGTCGGGGAAGTCACCTGTGAACTCCATAAGAGGTTCTGCCACTCCAAAACTTGCAGCCTACAGGCCGTCGATTCGACTGCAGGGAAAGAATGCACTGTCCCCACACCACACCTATCTGAAAACACTTCTTTCGTTGAGATGAGAAATAGTACTGATAAAAAAGTGCCATGTGTTGGTTCTATGGTTTAGTACTAAAATGTTTATCTCTCGCAGGAAGTGTATACTGAAGTATTAGTATGTTGCAATGTTGTACTGGGGACAGTGTAGTTATTCTGTATTCACTGCTCGCTATTATCGAAAACTAGACGAAAGCTGAAAGTCAGGTAATTCAATCAACAGAGCAGTTCATGTCTGCTTAAATAAGACGTCATGGTGGTGTCATTGAGCGATAAAGTAAGTCTGGATAATCGTTTAAGAAATGGCGTCAGCTGATCTTCTGTATAGAACTTTCCATTAAATGTAGCATTTCCATTGAATTCTCTTGAATGTGTTAGGAGCATGGGCCACTCTTTCAGCTAATACATGTCCCCAAGTTCTGCAGTGATTACTTCGTAAAGCACGAAATTAAAATCGACCTCGTGTAATAGATCTATATATTCAGAACTCTGATTATAACTCTAAGTGCAATTGTCTCTGAAAAAGAAGACGTCTTTCTCTTTCTTAATGCAGCCCGCACCAAAAATAAGTAATTACATATTTTAATCACAATATTGTACCTAACAATTATGAAAGCAGAGAGGTTTCTGATGAGTTTGTCGCTCGCCTGTGCATATTATATATAGTAGCAGGCACAGAGCAGAAATATCTCTGGAGTGAGCATTCAGACGCGCAGAACAGATTTCGTCCCGTCAACATTACGGTGGAAATGACACGTGATACTCGTAAAAATCTACTAATCGCTGACTTTAGCATGGCCTTTTTTTGTTCGTTTAAGATGGATGACAATGTGTAAATTGCCCTTTTTTTAGCGACGCTTCCTCCACTTTCTTGTTGCTTCTGTTACACATTTATTTAGATGTTATTTCATGTTATGTGGTTTCTCTGCGAAAAGGAAGTGGCACATCTATGCAGTCAGTGCAGTACGAAGTAATCGTAAGAGCAAATAGATGTGTGAAAAGAATGCATTTTTTTTAATATCACGTGGTAATTCCAGCTTAATGTTAAGATGCAGAGAACGCAATGCTCACTCCATAGTTATTTCTAATCTGTGTACAATTTAGTGGTTATACCCGTTGAAAGAAGCACTTCTTTTCTTTCCATGACATTGCAAAGCATATGGGATACAGCTAGGAATTTTTTTTATGTCCTACCTGGATTAAATTTTACTTTTATTGGCAGCGGTTTGGTTTGTTATCGTTGGCAACGAACTATTTTCTTTAGAAGTAATGCGTAATTTACGACCAGAAGAGCATAAATTAGTAATTTCTTCTTAATCATAAAGAATTATTCCCCTCATTGTACGTGACTGATTTTTGAAAAAGCATTCAACGGCCGTTGGCAACATCAGCACACAACGCCGCCGCCATAAGTATAATTGTACCTCTTCTTGTAGTGTAGGCCATTTCCACCATAGTTACGAGAATAAAAAAATAAATAAATAAATAAATAAAAATAAAAAATAAAAACAAGAAACACAGCAATGCCATAGTTAGTTATTTGGTGTACTATCTAACTAACGACACCTCACTTTGTCCTTAACTGTACTATGGAGTTTTCGAAACACTCCTAAACAGAGCGCACTCAAAATGTAATGAGGATACTCTGAAATCAGAAAGGGAACTACATAAATTTGATTTTCCTAGCAAAGAATTCTTATGTAAATTGGAGCATAGATAGACGCAAAGGTATGTCGCTATGTTTTAAATTCAAATGTTCCCTGCCAAAAGAAGCAAAGAAATGTCGATTGCTGTGAATATACAAAGTGTAATCAGTAACTCGCTGTTCAATGTTAGTTTGTATTTGCAGAGATAAGATTGCGGCTCTCAATTCAAAATACTTCTGTTACTGAGGAAATATGCATAACACGATCATGTATTGTTTCTTTGCAGAATTACATTACCAACAGTACTGGTTCGTTGCTATTCTATCGCATGACCAACGAAAAAAATAAAAAAAAAACCCTAAGAAATGCAACAGTGCCAACTATTAGTTCCTTGGTGCACTATGTAACTAACAGGGCGTCTATTTGTTCTGTTTGTTCTGTATTGTACTACACCGTTTCTTAGGAATTCATAAACAGAATGGACTCAAGATGTAATAAGTACGCACCGAAATCAGGAAACTACATAAATTCGTGTTTCCTTGCAAAGAATTCTTAGTAATTGAAAACATTGATAGACGTGAAGGAACTTCGTTATGTTTTAAATTAAAATGATACCAGCGGGAAGAAGCACTTTTTTCTTTCCATGGCATTGCAACGCAAGCTGGATACAGCTAGAAATTTTTTTTGTCGTACTTGGGTTAAATTTTACACGCAGTGGCAGCTGTTTAGTATGTTAATATTGACAATGAAATATTCGCTTTAGAGGGATCATTAATTTACTGATCGGAACAACAATAATTATTTCATTATCAACTCAAACAATTATTCCCCTAATTGTACGAGACTGATATTTTAAAAAGGTTGAACGGCCGTTGCCAACATAAATACACTAAACCACTGTCATAAGGAATTCACAGCCCTTGTTTAAGTGTATCTCACTCAAGGAGGTTAGAATAGATTCATACTTACGTGATTTGATTAGATTAGATTAGATTAATACTTGTTCCTTAGATCATGTATACGACATTTCGTAATGATGTGGAACGTGTCAGTTTAGTAAATTTTGTCTATACTTGACAATCTATATTTTAAGAATTTTGTTTTTGTTTTTTTTATTTTTATTTTTATTTTTTTTTATTTTCTTTAAGTTTTATCTAAAAATTCATCTACATCTACATTGCCATTCAGAAATTCCTTTAATTTCTATTTAAATACTAGTTGGCTATCTGTCAGACTTTTGATGCTATTTGGTAAGTGACCAAAGACTTTTGTGCCAGCATAATTCACCCCTTTTTGAGCCAAAGTTAGATTTAACCTTGAATAGTGAATATCACCCTTTCTCCTAGTGTTGTAGCTATGTACACTGCTATTACTTTTGAATTGGGTCGGATTGTTAATAACAAATTTCATGAGTGAATGTATATATTGTGAAGCTACAGTGAGTATCCCTAGATCACTAAATAAATGTCTGCAGGATGCTCTTGGGTGGGCTCCAGCAATTATTCTGATTACACGCTTTTGTGCAATGAATATTTTTTCACTCACTGTTGAATTTCCCCAGAATATGATCCCATATGAAAGCAGTGAATGAAAATAGGCTTAGTAAGCTAATTTACTGAGATTTATATCACCAAATTTTGCAATGACTCTGATAGCATAAGTAGCTGAACTCAGACGTTTCAGGAGATCTTCAATATGTTTCTTCCAATTCAGTCCCTCGTCAATGCAAACACCTAAAAATTTTGAATATTCTGCCTTAGCTACAGATTTATGTTCAAAGTCTAAATTTATAAATGGTGTCATGCCATTTACTGTATGAAACTGTATATACTGGGTTTTATCAAAGTTTAATGAGAGTCTATTTGTAGAGAACCACTTAATGACTTTCTGGAAGATATCATTTACAATTTCATCAGTGAATTCCTGTTTGTCAGGTGTGATAGCTATACTTGTATCGTAAGCAAAAAGTACTAGCTTAGCATCTTCATGTATGTAGAATGGCAAGTCATTAATATATATTAAGAACAGAAAAGGACCCAAGACCGAACCTTGTGGGACCCCATTTTTGATAACTCCCCAGTTAGAAGAATTAATTGTCTCATCTACATCATGTGAACTGCTTATTTCAACTTTCTGCACTCTTCCAGTTAAGTATGATTTAAACCATTTGTGCACTGTCCCACTCATACCACAATACTTAAGCTGAATAAGAAACGCAGCATTGCTATACATTAGTTGTCCAATATACTACAGCGCATCTATTGTATCTTTGCTAGACCACGCTGCAATTCAAGCGTAGCATACACCAGAAACTACAAATTACGAATCTTATATGGTGCTCAAAGGTACTCTCAGTTGACCTGTGAAACCCCATAAAAATTCGTATAGAATTCTTAGAGATTTTGTGTACTACACCATACTTATAAGCATAGTATACACACAAAATTTTAAATTGCTGTGACTTTCCTTTCTCTGATCCGGTTTTGATTAAATGAAGCCTATGTTACTCTCCAGACTATTTATGATATCTTTATTTTCTCTGATCCGATTTTAATAATTGAAGCGTTTATGTAACCGCACGACAGGGTCAAGTTACGTTTGATAACCCCATTAAAATTCGTCAGGT
Organism: Locusta migratoria; assembly: GCA_026315105.1. Classification (NCBI taxonomy): domain Eukaryota; kingdom Metazoa; phylum Arthropoda; class Insecta; order Orthoptera; family Acrididae; genus Locusta; species Locusta migratoria. The sequence goes on from CM048744.1 coordinate 452,711,022, forward strand.
AGTTTTGGAGATAAACGTGTTGAAAGAGACAGACATACATGATGGGCGTAGATAAAAAATTTCAATTTACGGTACACTTTTATTCCGCCATCCGATTTTTATGAAACGAAATCTATATGTTGTTCAGAGTTACGCTCAAGTTTCCTCATGTTTCCACAATGGAACTTTAACTCTGCAGCAGAGTGTGCAGTAATTATGGGAGGATGACTGTCAGAAAGTAAAGATCCCTGACCAAGTCTTCTGAATAACATTAACGACAGTTAATATATGCCCATGGGACGTCCAGGTTGGTATTTACAGTAAAATATAGATAGCTCGCAGCTTAACATAAAGATGCTCGTCTAGCCGCAGATAGACTCGAAAATCTATATCTCCGGTGCGTTGCCTCATAGTCAGATGCTGAATTTAGACACCTCACGGTATCAAGAAGTTGCGGAGATAATTTGATATACAGTATTTGTAAATGTAGCCGATACTGTTATACCACTGTCAACAATGACGGCTACCATATTATTCACTCGACATGTAAATACATCTACACTACAGGCGTGCAAATGCCAGTTTCCGTGGGGAGCACAAAGATCTTTCGAACCCTTGCAGGAACAGGTGTGTAGCCCATACGCAAGTGGAAGACGGATGAGAATTCTACGGACATCAGCTGTGTGTGGTAGCTGAAACTTGATTTAGGAGACAATCTTAGTAGCTCTTCTAGTTTGTCGCGGATGATGCTGTCATTTATCGTTTAATAAATTCACCAAAGATCAAAAGCAACTGCAATATTATTTAGATAAGGTATCTGCATGGTGCAAAAAATGGCAATTGACCCTTAATAATGATAAGTATGAGGTCATTCATAACCACTAATAGAAGTCCGTTGAACTTCAGGCAAAACTACAGGCCATAAATTCAACTAAATACCTAGGAGTAACAATTACAAACGACTTATATTGGAAAGAACACGTAGAAAATATTGTAGGGAAAGCGAAACCAAAGACTATGTTTCGTTGGCAGAACACTTAGAAGATGACAAAGTTCTACTAAAGAAACTGCCTACAATACACTTGTGCGTTCTATTTTCTAGTATTGCTGTGCGTTGTGGGATCCCCAGCAAGTGGGACTGACGGACGATTTAGAGAAAGTTCAGAGAATGGCAACTCGTTTAGTATTATCGCGATATAGGGGGGAGAGTGTGTCACGGGAATGATGCCCGATTTGGCGTGGAAATCATTAAAGCAAAGACGTTACTCGTTGCGACATCTATTTGCGAAATTTCTTTCACCAACTTTTTCTTCCGAATCCAAACATAGTTTGTGAGCACCCATCTACATAGGGAGACATGATCATCAAATTAAATTAGAGAAATCTGATAGAAAACGGAAAGATTTATGTGTTCCTTTATTCCGCGAGCTATTAGAGAACGGAACTGTAGAAAAACATCATAAAAGTAGTTCGGTAAACCGTCTGCCATGAACGTCAGAGTATTTATGTAGACTTAGATGCAGAATTTCTTCCCCTTTCGCTACTACTGCAACTAATCATACTTCTAGAAGTAATTTAAATTTCTAAGAAAACTTTTCCGAACTAGCGACCCGATCGTCTTAATTGAGCCAGTTCAGTCCTATCTACAGTGCTAATGATTGATTTTGGTGCTTTCTGTATTACATTTCTGAGTATTATGTTTTGGTGTGTCGAGGTGGCATTTGTGTGCAACGAATGTTGTGATTTCTGTTGCTAACGGAAGCGGGCGTCTTGATTTTGCTATGACGGCAGTCAGCGATATACGTGACAAGCAATACCGAGTGTTAGTGTATGCATTGTGGCAGTGTTAGTAAATCATGTGTCTGCTAGTGACGAATTTCGAATTGAGTCACCAAGAACCTGTCAGAATTGTAGATTTTCACAATGTGTACAATACACTTCTACTTAAAAAGTCTCTATTTGGATTCGTTCGCAGTACGTTTAAGAGTCTTAATTCTGCCAGTCATACTCCCTCACAAGGTGAAAGATTGCGAATTACATATGAAATAAATAAAAAATTCTGCTCACGATCTACCCCACCTTATTTATATCCCCTGAGCTGCCGTACAAACCTCTACCCACAACACACCTAACCCTCCTTCTCCCCATCCCGCTCCTATTGTTCACCACTTCTATCTCGCCCTCCCCTCACAGCAGTCCACCATTATTATCACTTTCACTTTCTCTGCTCCCCCATAACACCCTCCCCTACTGAAATGTTACTTCAGTTTCTTTTATTATTTCGAATTAAATGAAGAGAAAGAAATGGGATATGTATTTTTGTATTTTTAATTTTTAGTTGCGAAGGACAATTGCGTAGCAAGAATGTATGAAAACTGTTTTATTGTTAACTCATTACGCGTAACACTTCAACTTTGTGAAGGGGGTCAAGCGGTTGCTGGCGCACCCCTTGGTGGGCGCGGACTCAGGTGGTGTTGGAGAGCGGGTTAGTTGTCAGGAGGTCAGACTCCTAACCGCCACGGTATGCCCTGCAGGAAGAGGTAGGGGTGGTCCAGGTGCCGCGTTTGGCGTAATGAAAGAATATTGTTCGGTAAAACGTTTATTCTGAAGTGGTGCACAATGCTGCGTACTCCAGGCGACCGCGTCGATGGCATCAGCAGTCTCCTGCCATACTGTGCGCTGACAAGTGTGGACTGGTGGTTCTCGGTCCCCACCCTAATTGCTGTCTAGCATCATCTTCATACTGCACCGCGTTGAAGGTTGTCACGTGGTCGTGATGTGCGTTGACTACTGGCCTACCGGCAGGGAGGTGTCTTCCCAAGGAACGCTGGAGTTCCGGTGTGCAGGACATGGTAATCCTCCTAGATACTTCCTCTGCGTCTGTAGTTGGCTGTATCGCAGGAGTCGAACTCGGAGCTAAGCAGGAATCGACATCTCGCCGGTTGTCAGCTGATGTAGAACAGTGCTGGAGTTCTATAACAGGTGTGTACCGATGTTAGAACATGTCAGGGAATCGAGTGCTACGAAGTGTAAGCCATCGATTCATCTGACCGACTGACTATGAATTCAAGTGCTGGAGTATATATATAGTGTGTGTGGAGCGGCTGATACTTCCCTTACGTGCTCTGTCATGACTGCATCGTTCTGTCAAACGAATGTGTCAGCGTTTTACATCTTGCCGTGTTCACTTAAGAGGTTAGCTGGTGGTTCCAGAAGGCTCCGGATACGCATTGTTGTGTTAGACTTAGGCATTGTTCCCTCACGTAACGAAGTGAGGTGATACTGCAAGCATCTACTGTTCCATTTAACTTCCGTGCTATTTAGTCCGGCACGTGTGCATCCATTCCTGTCAGCTTGACCCAGTAGGTATGACGCAAAGTAGCTGCTGTTCCCCTTCCCCGTTCTGTTGACACACCGCAATGTTTCTACAGCAACCAAGTCTTGGAAAAATTTACCGCTATACTTCCGCTACAGAGCTGGTGTGCAACAGTGGTGATGCAGCCTAGGATTTCGTTCATCAATCCTGAAATAAAGTTCATTTGTAGTGCTACATCACCGTAAGTTCGATGTTTAACACGCAAGCACTTATTCATAATGATTGGATTCATAAGTTCACGTTAAACGAAAATATTCCGGCTAGCTTGAGTTCAGTTTTATTCAATAAACGGAATAAATAAATATAACAAAATATCTCAGGGACGTTATTTCGCTCGTCTAAAGACACGAACTGAATGAAACACAAACGTTTAATTATTCCGTCCTCCTACAATTAAGCATCGCTTGTACGAGGACGCCAAGGTCGTTTTCTGAAAACAGTTCCGTAAATTCATACTAATGGAAAATTAATCAATTTTTGGTATAGGAATGGGCAACAAATAGTGCAGTCAAATCCAAGAATTTTAACTTTAACTAAGCAACTTTCTTAATATGAAAATCACAGCAACAGAAGCTTACATTGTCTTACCAGTTTCATCGAGAGCAAGAACAAGACAGAGTACACCGCTGTTTGACAAAAAGCGTGATACATCTACATTGTCTTCTTTCTATCTACGATATCTTAGATGGTTATTATTAATTTCTGAACAATGTTACGGAAAGAATTTATATTTTTCAGTAATGTGAAATCAACTTAAAAGTAAAGAAAAAAAATCATTTTTATACCTCCGTAACATTATACTGCCCCCACGAAGAGTGTAAGTTGCGACAAGCGCACTTGCAATCTTCGTCGAGGCCTAACTACGTCCTTAAAAATTGTATATTGCTTATCTGTGAACATTTATAGATCATTTATTTGAATATTATTATGAAAGTATGAAACTTATATAATTATATAATAAAGCGCTCGACTGAAAACGAAGGATCGCGGGTTCGAATGCGAATCGGATCTCGGAATGTTTCAGTCCGCATTTTAACACAGCCTTCACCTCTTAACGATGTGAAGAGTCGCCAGAAATAACACGTCGTTCGTATTCTACTTTAAACTTTAGGTCCCCTTTCCCAGGTTTGATAACTGTGTTAGGTTAGGGACACGCAAGTCGCCAAAGTGGCGTTCAATCGAATGACTTGCATCAGCCACTGAGAGGCAAGGAAGTATTATTATATTGCCACATTACTAATTCAATTCCTTCAGCATCGCCTTTCTTACTCTATATTCCATTGCCGTTGTTTTCCTCTTGTTAATTTTCGTCTTGTAACGTGCATCCAAGTCACTGTCCATTCCGATCAAGTGTTCTTCCAGGTTCTCTGTTGTCTCTAACAGAAAATGTCATCGGCGAACCGCAAAGTTTTTAATTCTTCTCCCTGTTCGTTAATTCTCCTTGCAATCTTTTATATCATTCTCAATATCCAAACATTACGGAAAGGCTACAAGCCTGTCTTACTCCCTTCAACTCTTATAACTACTGTCTGGTCTATGAAGAAGTTGTATATAACTTTACGTCGGAGTGAATTTTACCCCTGCTGCCTTCAAAAATTTAAAACGTATATTCTTGTCAACGAATTGAGTAAGTATATGTAAATGAGCTCATATTCAACGATGAATATTCTTCCACAGGATAGACTTGCTTGGAGACTTCCACGACGACACACATAGATATTGCACCAGAAGATGAAGCTTCAAGTGCTGTTAAACTGTTCGTGCCGAAGGTTTAAATTATGTTCACAACTGATGCGGTTTCATGTCTCATGGAATAATAGATGTGTGTTGATTTTTTTTGTTTTTGTTTTGTTTTGTTTTTTAGTTCAAGACGACCGGTTTCGACACTCTATAGTGTCATCATCTGGTGTCATTGACACCACAGTGTGTCTAAACGGGTCGTCTTCAATAAAAGAAAGATAAAAAATGCAATCTTGGCATGTACCCTTATATTTACATATAAAATCGCTCCCTAAGATAAGTAAATTAAGTCGTACGAAAAAAAAATTATAAAAAATAAGATGTTGAAAGACAGTCGAACTGGCGTATTGTTGATTGGTAGTGATAAAAGTTCCCACGATAAATTATTTTATGGAGGAAATATCGAAAATTACTGTCTGAAACTCCCTCGTAAAAATATTTCTTAGCACTGCAAATGAAGTAGGATGAATTGCCGCGTATTCCGGAGAAATAGTATAAATATAATCCAGATATGACAAGTGAAGTACACTCATGAGACTTTTGTTATTCATTGTGCAGATGATGAAAAAGAAATACGATTACATAACAGCACACGTGACACTGCTTTCAAGATCCCATCAAAAAATTAAACAGTAGAACAGAACTTAAGAGAAAGAGGCTTTAAGCACACATCATCAGGTGTAGAACAGACAGTGCTGGGACGATGGCGGCGGTAGGAAGCACCTCGCCCGCCTCTAAGGTGTGAGCCGAAGTCATCAGCCGCGAAGACGATACGGAGCAAATGAGGCGGAAAGGCGCGCGTCTGCCGGAGACGTTCTCCGGTGTTGTTTGCATTTAATTTTGGAAATAGGACGCGCGCCGCATTAGCGGGCCAGAAGAGGCCTCTAATCACTTAAGACTTAATCTCTTGTTCCCGGAAATTGGATTTGGAGCGCCTTTGTTTACCGCTCGCTCGCTGAAGGAGCCGGCCGACGAGCGAGTGTGCCGTCGGCCCGACGACGTAAACTCAATTAATACTCTAATTAATTCCAAATCATGATCGCCTCCCATCGGCAGCCAGCCTCTCCTTAGGGCTTGTACTTCCACTTTGAGGCGGCACCCAGTAGCGCCTTGGCAGCACAGTTTTCCTCATCCAACGCACTACGTAGTCGACTTACAAAATCGTAAAAAAATTTCAGTCACATATACACTTACGCTTGCAGTCCGTAATCAAACAGTATGTGCTAGTTATTTAGCGTATAACATCATTCCTTTGTATTACACGTGCTGTAGATGGACAAGACCTGCAGCTGTCTATACGTGACAGTACATCAAGGAATTCCTCTTCTATTACTGTTACCAGCTGGAAACTCGGCGTTGCCCGGGTGTTTATTTCTTTCAGTCTTGACTTGGTTCTTCTCCCCTCCTCTCTGCCCACCTCCTCCTGTACCTCTGTTCATCTCCTGTTCCCTATATCTCAGCCCAACTCATCGCCTTCTCCCATCTCCTACCACCTTCAACTTGTTGAAGTGTGCAACATTTCATCAGGATTGGAACAACACTTTGGATTAGTGTGAAATACAAACACACACACACGGACACAATAGGAGGACAGTTGAGTACAGAGTGATCGTAAATGTTTACGATCATAATTTCCCGCGCTAAAATTTAGTGCCGTCTAAGAAAATCAGGCTTTGCTGAAGGAATTTGTTAACGGAACATTAAAGTTAGTAGATTAGTTTTGTTACTTGGGGAGTAAAATAACATATGATGGTCGAGTACAGTGGATCAAATTGCAGAATGGCAATGGATAGAAAAGCGTTTGTGAAAAAGTGGAATTTGTTAACTTCGAATATTAATTTCAGCGTAAGGAAGCCTTTAATGACGACATGTGTGTAGAATGTTGCCTTCTACGGGAGTGAAACATGTACGATAAACACTTCAGACAGGAAGAGGATAGAGGCTTTTGAAATGTAATGCTACAGAAGTATAGGTGGGTGGATGGCGAAATCAGTGAGGAACTACTGAACGTAATTGGAGAGAAAAGGAATTTCTGGCATACCTTGAATAAAAGAAGGGATCGATTGGTAGGACACATACTTGGAATCAAGGAACAGTGAATTTTGCGTTGGAAGGATGTGTGTGAGAAAAAATCGCAGAGGGAGACCATGAGATGAATACAGTAATCAGTTTCAAATCGATTTAGGTCACCGTTCTTATGAGGAGATGAAGGGGACTGCTCAAGATAGGGTAGGATGGAGAACTGCATCAAACCAGTCTCCGGACTGAAGACCACTACAAGAACAATGACAAAATTTAATCTTATGTTATTCTGTTAGCTTAATGTGAAAAAATCACACCTTAGTTTCATCTTTGAGACTCTCGGTACCCACTTTGAGAGGCAGGCAAGTTTAGACTTGTTCAGTATCGCCTACTGCAGCAGTGGAGGTAACACGCGAGGAACAATATGTGGCTTTGAAATTCTGCTTTCGTCTAAAAAAAAAAAAAAAAAAAAAAAAAAAAAACTTCAGTTGCGACCTATAGAAAGATACAAGAGACATATGGAGAGTCAATTGTTCCGTACAACAGAGCTCGAAGGCGCTTTAAAATGTTTAAAGAGGAAAACAATTTCAAAGAAAGCTGAACCCGGTGCTCTTACGGAAGAAAACATCAACACTCTGCTGTCATTGTGAATGAGGATCGACAAATTACCCTAAGTTCACTCTCTGAAGTACTGAACATTTCATTGGGTCAATGGAGGACTGAGGCTGTCGGAGGTCCCCGTCCACCTTGAACTACATGTATTACTACTACAAAAATTACTGCAAGAAAGTAACTCTCTTGAGGACGAGAGGTACGGGACCGTCTAAAAATTAAAAAAGAAAAACTCTGCATTCCAGGTATTTGAAGGCCCCCAAAGGCGAGAAGGCCGGAGTGGTCCGCATCCTCCGCTTCACTCCCCCCCCCCCCCCCCCAGCACCCCAGCACTACAATGGATGCCACACACACATTGATGACAGAAACATTACATATGAGACGTGTTTGTGCGCGATGGGTTCCAAGACTATTGATATCCGAACAAAGGCCATTCCCGTGCATTATTAATGTAGTTAAAGTTGATGTTAGAGGAAGATTCGGAGTTTCTTCCACGTGTAATCACTGCTGATGAAACTTGGTTACATCAGTTTGATCCTGAGAGCAAACATCAAAGCTCATAGTGGAAATCTCCTTCACCAGCAACAAACCAAAGAAAAAAAGTTGTTGTTTCTGTTGGGAAAGTTATGGTCATCTCATTCTTTGATATTCATGGAATGGTCTATGAACATGTTGTATCTTCACACACATCCGTAACTGAAAAATGTTACTGGGATGTCCTAAAATATTCCAGGGTCATTTCAAACGCAAAAGACCGCATTTCACTGAAGGAGGCAGGATGCTACAACACGATAATGAGCGACCGTATGTTACCTAAGTTGTTGCTGAATATCTTGCAAAAATCAACGTGATGTGCATTACGTACCCTCCCTACGGTCCGGATTTACGCCCATGTGAGTTTTTCTATTCCCTAACTTGAAGTAACGCTTTCGTGGGAGGTATTATCCCTCATCAGAAGCAGGGGTGAAGGCTGTGGAGGCGATTTTGGTTTCTAGCATGTATCTGAAGACGCCGGAAGGCTGGGACAAGTGCATAGCAATTCATGGGAGACTATTTTGAGAAGGACCATCAAAATTATGTGGATCAGTAAAGGTATGTTGTCAAAAAGTATGATCATTCTTTATTGAACAGTCATCCTATTTACAGACTTTTTTCTTTTTTCTCCAAGACATCTCTTGAACAAAAATTTATATTTAAAACGACTATCAGTGGCAACAACTTACGGCAGGGACTTATAAAATCAATTAATGTGAGCCAATCTAACACCTTAACAAATATTTTCAAACATATTAATTTTTTCTCATGGATGCACAGTATTAGTTGTTATGCCAGAAATTGCACGAAAAGTTGCAAATCGAGTGGTGTTGGTTACTTCGCAATGCGTCAGTGATATCCCGAGAAATTACGAAGCGAAGTTGACGCTTTAAATAAATTAAGTGCGCCGATAGCGCACGATTAAGGGCAGCGAGAGGTTTCTGGTCAAGTGTCGGGGTGTGCGCTTGCTGCGTACTTCATTTACTTCAAGCGTCAACTTCGCTTCCTAATACCTCCGGTTGCAAATGACGTAATGTGATCTAACCAATGCCATTCATTTTGCAATATTTCGTGATGTTGATTGCATAATATATGCTATCCATTACAAAATAATACATAAATTCGCGTTGAAAACAATATTTGCTTACTTTTTAAAATGTCTCATACAGTTTACTTTCATAAGCCCATGCCGTAAGTTTCTGCCTGAGAAAGTTGTATTTCAGTACCTTTTGTTCCAAAGACATTTGCGGTGAATCGTTTAAGTAGGACACAATGTATGAAGACTATCTCTTATCCTAGTGTATATTTTACTATGAAATGTAACAGCGAATTCCTATTGTACACTGAACCGCATTAAAATGTTGAAAAATGAAAAATAAAGATCCGCTACCATTTCACTGTATTTTGCATTCCGTATGATTTCGAAAACAGAAAACTTCGAATGTAAATGATATTGAGAGTTCTTGTTGCTATTGCTGTTTTACTGTTTGTTATGTTATTACGTACGAGGGACTCATGACCTACTAATTTAGGTACATTGTATCATTAATCCCACGAACAAAGCAGTGAGGAACAAATACGAGTTTAAAGTGCATCGGGTGTCACTGCCAGTCACAATATTCAAGCATACGAATAGAAAAGCGGATACTGAATGTCACCAATATAATGCTGGTTGTAAAATTGTGTACCGCATGTTCTGAGGTAAACAGTAAATGGGAAGAGGTCATTCAAAGTTGGGGGCCTGTAGCACACCCTAATTGAAAAATTTCAGAAATGACATTCAGTCGCGAAACATAAAAATTTTTCTTTTTCATATTCTGAGAATGTATGGCATTAACTGCGAATGGGTAAAGTTGAAAATGTGCCTACAATGAAGGAAACCCGGGTTCGAATCCCGGGTCAGTACACATTTTCAACTTTACCCATTCACAGTTAATGTCATACCTTCCGCGAATATGAATAGGTAATAACTGCAAGATCAAAAGTTTGTTTTCGGACACGTCAGAAAGAACAGACACCACATACATATAACTTATACAGTTTTCTGATAACGGGCAATGATCCTTTCTTCAGTACAGAGCCACTCCTAGGCCTTTTTATGTAAATCAGTTTAAATAAGTACGAGTTTGAGTAATAGTTGAATAACAGAGGGCCCAACGCTCTCTGTAATAAAGAAAGAATGGAAAAACAGAAGTTTTCAGCGCAACTGCCTAGAAAGCAAAAGGCCAGGGTTCGAATCCCGGCTGGGTACACATTTTCAACTTTACCTATTCGCAGTTAGTGTCATAGATTCCGTGAATGTGAATTGATAATAACTGATCATCTTGTGATGGTGCAGCTCTTGTATCTTCGAACTTTCTGCATTATATTTGTGGTCAAATCCGCCTTCTGCAAGACACCTTATTTTGTTGTAATACTCAAACATGTTTCAGCAGTGTCTTGCATAAGGCGGTTTTAAACACAAATCTAGATAATAACTGCACGATCACAAGTGATGTCTGTTCTTTGGGATATGACCGAAAGAACAGACGATATATATATATCAGGCGCGTCCAGAAAGTAAGTTCCGTTTCAATTCATCTCCGCTGCACAGCGCTTGCGACTGCAGTTCCGCGCGTGTGCTGTAGACGATGTGTATCAAGGAGAAGAACGTGCGCCATTTGGAGATCACTGTCAGTTACGTACGCTTTTTGTGCTTGTTTGAAATGTCAGCGTTGATTGAAAATACCGCGGCCTGTGAAATCAGGTCGGTGATTCGGTTTCTGAATGCGAGGAAAGTGAAACCAAGTGAAATTTATCGGCAAATTTGCGATGTTTACGGACCAAATGCGATGAGTGATTCGATGGTGATAAGATGGGTCCGACAGTTCACTGGCGGGCGTAGTGATGTGTACGATGAAGAACGAAGTGGGCGTCCACCTTTGGTTACTGAAGAAATGGTTCACGCGATTGATGACAAGTTCCAGGACATCTCAAGTCTTTCCTTGGCGGTCATCACTTCACCAATGACGAAAAGTTGAAAGAAACTGTTTCCAACTGGTTGAAGACAAAGGCGGCAGATTTCTATGAAGAAGGTATACAAAACCTGGTGCCACGCTATGTCAGATGCCTGCAAAATTTCGGCAGTTATGTCGAAATGTAGTTTAAGAGTTGTGGAATTTTGTGCAATAAAATTTTCTTCTGTATCTGTGTACAATTTCATTTTATTACCAAATGGAACATACTTTCTGGACGCGCCTCGTATATAATTTTATTTGTATTCCTGAGAAAAGAGGCATTACTCATATACTTGGTGCGTTAATCCTCTTCACAAGCGCCTCTCAAACGCTCGTTTTCAATGCACGGTCAGTGTCCTGCATTCCCTCAACACACATTGGTAATGCGAATTGTCAGTAAACGGAATAGATATTCATGATACACCTTTGTCCGCTTATACAGGGTGTATAAGATGAGTGGTTATCCCCTGGGTCACGGCCCACTGTCTCATGACCGCCAGCAAGTCAGCTACGCTGTCGTAGCCTCCGCCCCCTAAACTTTGAAGGATTGTAGCTCCCAAACTAACAGTGATAGGAATGTAGTTTAAATTGATTTGGACGCAGCTGGTTTCAACGAATTCAATGCACGATAGAAAAAAACTATTGTTCCATTAAAAAAATTATATATTCGTGCTGTAACTGTTTGGAAAATGATACAATAAACTATGTTTGATAGCTCCGCAGAAAGTGTAACATTTCTTGTGTTGACCCACCGCATTAAAATTTCCCGTCACCTATTATTTTATAAGTTACAGAGGCAAACACAACTTAGTGAAACACCCTGTATGTTATACCATAATCAGTTTCGAGAAAGTACTTGCTTATAGAGCAAAGCAAGAAACGCATAACCTATGACAGATTCTAGAACTTGCTTTAAATACACTTGTTCAAGGATTAAGGCAAGTAGGAGAGGCCCGAATGTCCATTTTAGATGAAGTAACCGTAACAATGGATTGCTTCATGACACATTCCTGCATGTCGCTACCCACCATTGTCTTTCATGGCTGAGAAATATGCCATAATTGTGTCACGAACTGAGTGGTGACACATATTCAAGGACGTTGTTTTGCGAGCCAATCGTCTTGATAGCACGTTCCGATACATTTCTCTTACATCGCGGCTGAAACTTCCATAATAGTAATTTACCTAGATCTGAGCTCTTGGCTGTTAGTTTTGTGACTCATAAATGTCGCTATTTCTCTGGGAAGGACGGTTCTTGTACGTTGATATTCCCTTTGCGGTAAAAGACTGTTCGGAATGGTCCACTAAGGAAACTCAGACAGTGCCTTCAGACCATGGTGGACTTCCAGGCAGATTAAATCCCTCACCCTGCTACTGCTCAAACTCAGGGTAAAATATAGCAACACAGATTGCAGAAAGAGGGCAACTCCTACTACAGTTAATTTATTCAGAAAACAGGTTCTTAATGTTGCAAACGAATTTTATTGTGAAGTGGTTCATGAGTAGGAAAAATAGCAACTACAGTTATAATCGGGAGAGAATTATTGTAACAATTAGAAAGAATGCCACATGTATTGATTAGATAATATGAGGCACTGTGCGACTGAATCCCGGATCGTGACTTTGGGGGTACGTGAAGAGGTAATATCGGCTATCTCTCCTAACAGTCGTGAGGGGCATTTCCTCTGGTCTTTCTAAAGAATCTTCAGTTTTGTTTTTATAGTGTGCAGCTGGAATCACCCCAAACAAATACTGCCCATAACGTCTTTCACACCACGCCCAGTGGCGACGTAAAACATCGTTTTGCTACCTGTTAGTAAAAAATAAATAAATAAGAAAGGAGAGATCTGTCACGAGTTAGTGTAAAGTTTTATTCAGTTTAGCGATAGGTACTGAAGTCACAGTAATGAATAACCAGTACCTGAGCAGCAACTGAGCAGCTGTTTATGACTGTAGCAGCCAGCGCGGGCCAGGACGGAGCTGATACTGCTGAACTAACGCCTCTTCGGAGGAATCTTATTTCTTGTTACAATGAAGCGCTACTCTTTGCACATGCGAATATCCGTAAGAAGAGCTTCTCGAAAGATATCCTCGCTTCACGGAAGAAAATTAGTTTACAGGGGGCATAAGGGGAGATACACCAGGGCTTCTTATATAGTTATGCTTACTATATTCGTCTGTTCGTTTCTCTACGCGTTTTTACCTCTCACACTTCCCTCCAGTGCTAAATTCCTGAATCCTTGTTGCCTAAGAATGTGTCCTACCAATAGGTCGCTTGTTTTAGTCGAGGTATGTCAGAGATTATGAAGGATAGAAACGAAAATATGTGACATTCATTAGAATTTATTGATTGTTGTAATGAACATTACAGTGAAAGAAGCGGGTGCTTGTTACCAAAACTATTGTTAGCATCGTAGGGTAAATTTTCAGTACAATTGTTTTTCATGTAGCTGGTTTTATTTGTATGTGACTTCACGCACTTCTCACATGAATTTTACGAGTTGCATCGAAAGTGGCGGCTTTTAATTGCTTTTAATTGCGAATGATGGACATTTCCGTCCGCCGAATTCTGTGGCTTGTGGGAATGAGCAGATTTCTCCTTGAGGTATTACATGAGCTTCGTCCATTATAGCTCTCTTTAAGCAATACAATGATTGCTCTAGGCCACACGTCGATAGTTGGCCTCCAGGGAAGCAATCGCGAATAATCTTTTCAAATGGCAGAAATAAGACGATTATCAGATTGAGTGATAAAGCACCATTTTATTTCATTGACAGTTATGAAAGGTTTTGACACACGGACGTTGAGGCTACTGAAATTGTCTTTGATTCAGCAACAACTGACTACAAGACACTACTACAACAGACGATACGTAATGCATGTATGCGCTATTTCAATTCAAAATCAACATTCGTTCAGTGGTATTACTGGTACAGTTATGCCTCTGAAACAATAAAATGTGGTGACTTATTTTGAGGGTATTTTGGATGGTTCTTTGTGCAAGATATCAGCTGAAAGGACTGATTTAAACGCACAACAGTTCATATCTTTTCATTCAAATTTAGCTCCACGGTCCATAGTTCGCAGTTGGCAGAATGCAACAGGTGATGAGGTAATAACTCTTATTGGAATTCTCGTGCTTCAAGGAATTGTTCTTTCGGTGGCCGAGAGGACTGCGGCGCGCCAGTTACGATCTGCATGGCCACTACGGTTGGGGGTTCGAATCCCCCCTCGGGCATGGATATTTGTGCCGTTCTTAGTGTTAGCTAGTTGATAAGTAGTTTGTAAGTTTAGGGACTGATGACCCCGTAGTTAAGTCCCATAAGCTATGCAAACATTTGAACAATAAATGTTTTTTTTTTTTTAAATGTGTTTATTTCCGTCAACAGTTGCAATATAATTGTTTAATAACATGTTTCGATCACTTGGGTCATCTTCAGATCTTATAGTTGCGTCCGCAACTCGTTTGCCTGAGTACTAATTGGTACTAATCTGATCTGATTTGATCTGATCTGATCTTATCTGACGATGATCCAAGTGATCGGAACGTGTTATTAAAGAATTATATTGCAACTGTTGATGGAAATACACACATTTAAAATAACTTAGTGCAGTTGCGGACACTCTCCAATCGACCATGTCGACTATAATGACAAAACATTTTGAATTGTTCTTTTTCAAAGGAAAAACTTTGATGTGTGGCAAAAGTAGGCAGCACCGCAGCGGCAGGGGACACCGGCACATATTGTTGGCTGAGGAAGAGTCCCGCGCACGCTAATGTCACACTTGAAGTGTAAAGTTAGACTTGTGATGGATGGTCACCGTGCATTTCTAATGGTCAGAGAACTTTTACATAAATTGAAAACATTTGGTACTCCGAAAACTGAATCAAAATGTTACGCATGACAGCCGTTGGGCAGATCCTCCACTGCGTTGTGAGGGACTTAGATAAGAGTGACGGAACGGAATTGACCAATCAGCTGGGTAAACGGCCGCCTCGGTCGTCCGGCCTGTCAGAAATATCAGGTGGGTCAGGCGGCGCCCCTGGGGCGGCCAGATAGAATCCGCCGCCTCCGCCGTCGTCCTGGAGATGCGGTATTCGCGTCACGCGGCCAGCGGCAGCCCAAACCAATCACGCGAGTCAACAGCGGGCCGCGCCGCCTACACATCGGCTGGCGGCCGGCGGCGTTTGGAGTACCTGCTGCCAGGGGGCAGCAGCGTGTGGAGGAAGCAGGGTGAGCATTTAACGTCGCGTACACAGCGTGGGCAGTAGAGGCGGAGCCCAAGCTCATCTCTAATATATAAAGCAGAGTGTTCGTACGTTTGTACGTGTTGCAGTTCCAGTCTTTATGAAATGTTGTACACGTAATCTTCAATCCATGAGAACGTCGCCGTAAATATAAGAATAACGTTCGATATATAGTTCACGAAGTGACCTCATTAACAATGAGATGCGCGAAAAACTGCTACACTTTTCGACAATGCTGCTCATTTTCTCCTAAACTACTGGACCGATTTCAACCAAATTTGGTGCATACATTCCTTACCGTGAGGTAACAATTGCTGCAGAATCACGTACGACACATGGTTCAGAAGATATGCCGTCAAAAACTATAGGAATCGCATAAAACTGCCACATAATGCGGCGAGACTTGCAAAAAACTTTATACATAATTTCAAACCTTTATTAAACTTTTTCTCGCTGAAACCATAGCAAAATGATGAAAGGAAAAAAAAAAATAAAGGTTCTCGCTTTCTACTGTTCCGCTGTTTATGGAGTAAAACTACGGCATTCGGTAGGCCGTTAGAATTTGTAATTTGTACACTACAAATTGTGGCCGCAGGAAATTTTACAGACAGAATAGACACATATAGTCGAATGTACCTTCTAAATTGAATCACATGCCGACACGTAGATCATGAGATTTGACCACATAAACAGTAACGTTCATGGGAAAACGTCCCTTCCCGCACCAAGTTTTAATCTTTTACTTCTTTACTACTAACTATATTCCCAAGGGATTTTACAGACATGCAGCCCTTATAAATATTAATATATACCTGAAAATGGCAGGAATAAATGTATAAATACCCGGGAAACGCCGGGTTTTCAGCTTGTCTAATATATACAGCAGTGTGTCCGTATGTTTGTACGTGTTGCATACAAATTTTGTACAGGTAAGCTTCAATCCATGCGGACGGTCGCCATAAGTGTAAGAATCACATACGATTTATATTTCACGAGATACACGTCATAAGCAGTGAGATGCGCGAAAAACTGCTGCATTTTGCGACAATGCTGCTCATTTTCTACTAAACCATTTGACCGATTTCAACCAAATTTGGTACACTCATACTTTACCACGAGGTAACAATTGCTGCATGGTTAAGAATTACATAGGCACGTGGTTCAAAACATATTGCGTCATAACCAATAGAAATAGCAAGAAATGCCATATAATGCGGCGAGACTTTCGAAATACACTGCATGAGAATGACAGTACTTACCGACTTGCAACACAATTTCGAACCTTTATTAAACTATTTCTCGCTGATAACCATAGCAAAATAGTGAAAGGGAAAAAGTTTATCGCTTTCTACTTTTCCGCTGTTTGTGGAGTAAAGCTACGGCATTCGGTACGACGTTATAATTTACAATTTGTACACTACAAATTGTAGCCGCAGGAAATTTTACAGATAGTATACACACATATAGTTCTATGTACCTTCTAAATTGTTTCACAGTACGACACATAGTTCATGTGATATGACCACATAAACAGTAACGTTCTGCTGTTCATGGACTAAAACTGAGGCTTTCGGTATGAGATTACAATTTATAATTCCTACACTATAAATTGTAGTCGCAGGAAAATTTACAAACAGTGTACACGCATATAATTGAGTGTACCTTCTAAATTGTATCACAGTACAACACGTTGTTTATGCCATATCAGCACGTAAATGCTAATGTCCATGTAAAACCGCCCCATCACGCACCAAGTTTTCATCTATTACTTCTTTAATACTAATTGTATTCCCAAGAGATTTTACAGACATACAGCCCTTATACAAATGAATATATACCTGAAAAATAGCAGGAATAAATAAATAAATACATGGTCAATGCCGGTTTTCAGCTGGTATTACATATTGATAAGGACGGGGAATGAAAATTACCTTGACCATTCAAAGGAAGGAGCCCGGCATTTGCTTGGTGCGATTTAGATGAATCAAAGAAAAGCTAACTCTGGTTGACAGGAAACGGGTTTGAACCAACGCACAGTGGAGTATTGGTACCGAAATCCTAGCCAAAATTATATTTTACTATTTTAACCGTTCAAATCATTCACATTCATTTTTTAAGGAAATTACGAGGGGTGTTTCAAAAGACCGTACAAAGTCCGAGAGATGGTAACAAGGGCGCATATCGAGGTCTTTATTAGTTAGTAGCATCTTTGGAAAGAACGTAAACCAGTTTCAGCCAGATTGGTATTTTTGAGAGTGTGTATGTGTGTGTGTGAGTGTGTGTGTGTGTGTGTGCGTGCGTGCGTGTGTGTGTGTTTGACATTCGAGTGAAATAAGGAAGTCTTGTGATTGTCAAAGAATGGACGAAAAAGAATTTCGTGTGGTGATTAAACATTACATTATGGAAGGCAAAACGCTTCAGAGACTAAAGAGAAGCTTGATAAACATTTTGGCGACTCTGCATCTTCGGTCAGAACAAGTTTCAGAATTTTTGGAGTGGCCATATGGGTACAAGTGACGCTGAATGTTCTGGATGCCCTGGGGAGGTTACGACTCCTGAAATCATTGATAAAAGACATGATATGTTGATAGATGACAGAAGAGTTAAGGTGCGTGAGATTGCTAGTGCTGTGGGAATCTCAAATGAACGGGTACATAATATTTTGCATAAACATTTCGACATGAGAAAGTTATCGTCAAGTTTGGTGCCGCGATTCCTTACGCTTGACCTAAAACGGAGACGTGTGAAGTGTTGCAAGATAGGTTTGCAGGAAGAATCCGCAGTACTTTAGGCATCATTTCGTCACTGTGGATGAAACATGGATACATTTTTATACTCCAGACACCAAAGAACAATCTAAACAATGTTTCAGAAAGGGATAATCTGCAGCAAAAACAGCGAAGACCGATCCTACGCTGGAACGTTTATGGCCACGATCTCGCAAGGGGTAATGGCCATCGACTACCTGGAACAGGATAAAACTATTACACGTGTATATTATTCATCATTATTGGGCCGTTTGGAAACCGAGGTGCCAGAAACCCTCCAGCTATTGGCTCACAAAAATGTGCTTTTCCATCACTACAATGCACCAGCACACAATTCAGCATTTGTGGTCGCAAAATTATTGGAGCGCGCGGTTGCTCGACGTGGAGGTTCGAGTCATTCTGGGGCATGGGTTTGCGTGTTTGTCCTTAGGTTAGTTTACCTAAGTTTGTTTGTAAGCTACGGACTGATGACCACGCAGTTTGGTCCGATAGATTTACAAACATTTGAATATAAAATTATTGAAAATCAGATTCAACTCTTTCTGCATCCCCCCTGTTCTCCTGACTTGGCTTCCTCGGACTACTACTTAGTAATAGAAGTAGAAGAATTCGCTGGCTGGACGAATATTGATTCAAACGACGACATGATTGCAGGAATAAAATGTTCAAACGCTTGTATAGGTTATTGGACTTAACTACGGGGTCATCAGTCCCTAAACTTACAAACTACTTATGAACTAACTAATACTAAGGACGGCACAAATATCCACTCCCGAGGGGTGATTCGTACCCCCGACCGTAGTGGCCGTGTATACCGTGACTGCAGCGCCTCAATCCCCTCGGCCACCGCGGCCGGCTTGCAGAAACAAATAGCTATTTGGCAGGCTTGGAAGATTCCTGTAATTCGGAAGGGATCAAGAAATTAGAACAACGTTTGACGAAGTGTATAAGTCTAAAAAGAGACTATGACGAAAAATAAAAATGGTTTTCGCTCCAAACATTTTAGTAGTTTTTAATTTTGCAAGTACTTTTGAAACGCCCAACGTATAACTACAAATAACGCTAATTTACTTCGTTTCCAAACTCATAGAGGCTCTTGGGAACACTGGTGTGTATTTATTAGTATGTATGGCTGTCTGCCTTTGTGTACGCAGCTTCAACCCACTGTTACTGGTCTTCTAGCGTCATAATTTCTTTTCTTTTTCAGGTGTAGTGGTTATCGTTATCAGCCACATATTTCACAACGCCTGGCTGCCAAATGCGTCAGCAATTCT
The DNA here is from genome assembly GCA_026315105.1 of Locusta migratoria. NCBI lineage: Eukaryota > Metazoa > Arthropoda > Insecta > Orthoptera > Acrididae > Locusta > Locusta migratoria. The sequence continues at coordinate 452,730,572 of CM048744.1, forward strand.
CATTGTTTGTTGTTGACGGAGTTATGGAGAGAACTCCCTCAACTATGTTATTCACAATGACTGCTGCCACATTTGGTCGCCAAGCTTCTTAAAATAAGTGGTTAACTTTGATAACCACCGCCCCTGAAAGAGATAAGAATACCGATAATTTACTGAGCAGCTTTAAGTGTCGATACAACGACATGAATACATCAATTAGAACAAAAGAATGCCATGTCATATTGTTGAATATCATATAAGTTGTTGATTACCGAAGCAAATTAAAAAATTCTCCCAAACTAATAGCATTATCTATAAGGATATTTTATTTCGTGCCGCGGTGTACTGGCCCACGATCTAAGGCGTCTTGCTGCGGAGCGCGGTTGCTCGCCGTCGGAGCTTCGAGTCCTCCCTTGGGCATCGCCGTGTGTGTCTGTATGTTTTGTTCTTAAGTTTAATTTAGTTTATATGGTTTGTAACCTTAGGGACTAATAACCAATGAAGACAAGTCCCATAGATTTACAAAAATATGAATTTTATTTTGGTTTGCAAAATCATGTATTGAGAATGGTATATTGGTGCCTGTATGGGCTTCTGGAAAAGTTGTTTCTAGATCAATACTTGATGTTGTTTAGAAATAAGTTGGTAATGTTTTAGAAGAGAGCATATGAAGATTGCTTTTAGGTAGTTGTGTAGCAGTACCCATAAGCTGAGAGTAGATACCCTCCAATTTTGTAAAACTGACATGCATTTACAATTTTGCGTATGGCTCTTGGTTTGTAGATTAATTAATTTCACGTAAAAAATTTAAAAGTACAATATTAGTTTGATAATTACTGTTTCAGCTGCAGAAAGGGAATATTGGTTTTTATTTGAAAAGGTTTAGAGAAAACATAGAAATGAATAAAGCTTTGTTCACTTGTGGAAATCAGTAAAAATTTTAATACAGCTATATTTCAGTAGCTTCAGTCTGGTTTTTCAAAGATACTACCTTTGCACAAATCTTCAAATTCACCTTCCTGTACAATTCCTTCTTTGATTTTTTTCGGTTTTATTATATCCCTTAACTTTCTGTTTTTTATAATTTCTGTCTATTGATATTTTTAGGCTTCTGTTAAATATTTCATCTTTTATTTCTTTCTTAAAATAACTGATAATGAATTTACTGAGAATGGACTTGGCGAACCCAGGGTTCCGAGTTGTAGACTGTGTCACGCCAACAGTCCACCACACCGTAAGCTCTGTGCGTGCCTCAACGATCATCGTTCCGCGCGACGGTGCAACGTAGTAAGTTGTAGAGCCCGGGAATCTTGGCTTAATCGCCCAGATCGCGAGGATGGTAAAAACGTCAAAATCTGTCTCAAGGTGTGCTAAGTGCCGAGGAGATGCATGGCTGTTGAGGTTGAACAGTTGCTAGCGGGGAACCTACCGCACCTCAAATGTATTAGGATTACCCAGGCAAGCGGGGTCTGCCTGGGGGGACCATTAGATCCCTAGCTGTTCGTGGAAACACAATGAAACGAACACGAAACGTTGGCGGACGTAGCACCGCTGTCTCTAAGGGAGGTAGAAGCGTATAAAATGCTGCATGATATGATCCTCAAACGTTCCCTTCCATAGCCATGGGAGAAACGTCGGGCTCCACATCAGGGTGAGGCTTATGCCCCTATCTATCTCTTTAAATGGTCGCAAGTTCGACGCCTCTTCGGGCACCGCTTCCCGGCGGGAATCCCGTGTCTTGGCATACAGGGTACAATCTGCACTGACCCTGTCACTAGAGCTGAGCACTTAGCATATCTCTATGCTCGCACCTCAGAGACTGCTGCATATGGTGCACATTTCCGCGCCCTTAAAGAGCGCAAAGAGCGAAATCGGATATATTTTTGAACGCGACGCCGGGAAACATACAACGTCCTTTTACTTTATGAGAGTTTTAAAGTGCCCTTGCTGCATGCTCAGACACGTCCCACCGACCCGACGGCATTCACCTATCAGCGGACTCTTAGCACCAACTTCTAGCGTTGCTCAATCGTCTCTGGGTTCAGGGTGTATTCCCGTCCCAATGGCGCGATAGCATCATCATCCGGTGGTGAAGCCTGCGGCAGATCCGCAGGTGGCTGACAGTTACCGCCCGACCAGCCTCACAAACGTTCCATGCAAGCTCCTTGAACGCATGGTGAGTCGGAGGCTTATGTGGATCCTCGAGGACCGGGGACTCTTTGCCACACAACAAGGGGATTCCGTCAGGGCCGCTCTGCTATCGATAATCTAGTGTCGCTGGAGTCGGCCATCCGTACGTCTTTTACTCGTCTCGAACATCTGGTTGCAGCCTCTTTGACCTACGGAAGGCGTATGACATTACCTGGCGCCACCATATACTGTCTACTCAGTACGACTGGGGCTTACGGGGTCCATTCCCTGTATTGATACAGAACTTTCTCGCGATGTGTTCTTTTCGTGTTCGTGTTGGTACCCGTCTCACCTCACAACAGTATCAAGAAAACGGTGTTTCACAGGGTTTCATTCTTAGTGCCCCTCCATTTTAAGTCGCCATTAATGGTCTTGCAGTGGCTGTGAGGTCATCGGTATTTTAGCTCAACCAGCATTGGTGTCGCTGAAAGGCGGTTGCAACTAACCATTCGAAAGGCACAGCCGTGGGCGTTTGCCCACGGTTTTCAGTTTCCTGCCTCAAAATGCATCTCCTTCGCCGTGAGGCCCCGCCCGTGTGTCGGTGTGGAACAGAGCTGACAGTTGTCTATCTATTGATTGTTTGTCCAATTGTAGCCAACTTGCGGCAGTCTTTTAAACTACTAGACGCGCTACCCTTAGTTTAAGGCAACGAGGCCTCCACGGCTAACTCCGTTTTACGTTTTAGTTGCGCAGCTGGTGTTTACAAAGCCATGTAGTGGTGGTTCATAAAGCCTGACATCAGGTCCCCAGCTATCCAGCGCTTTTAAACGTTTTTTCCTGCGGGTTTTTAGTGTGTGCAGCATGGCTGGCTCATCCTGTATTATCTTTTTGATCAACCAGCCATGGTAGTCTGCTGCCCAGTTTTTTTTTAAGTTACTTCCAGACTTGTTTTCTTACCTATATGTCGTTCTTTTGTGTTGTCAGTGAACTAAATGTTCAAATGTTTGTTAAGCTTATGGGACTTAACTACGGGGACATCAGTCCATAAACTTACAAACTACTTACCAACTACCTTATACTAAGGACGGCACAAATATCCATGCCCGAGGGGGGATTCGAACCCCCGACCGTAGTGGCCGTGCAGACCGTGACTGGAGCGCCTCAGTCCCCGCGGCCACCGTGGCCGGCTGTCAGTGAATTCTTCATTCTGAGTCCGTCCTTTTCATGAGTCTCCATTCTCGATGTTAGCTTCTGACGGTGATCTCTTCGCTGGAACAGGGGACTGATGACCTAAATGTTTAGTCTCCGGAAAATCATAACAACAACAACAACAAAAAGCTTACTAAATGTATATCATTGATGTTTTGAAGGCTAAAGCTACATATTTAGTTCTAAGGAGGTTTCAATTCGTCAAACACAAAAATGTATTGAATTTGGCGAGAAACCCCGCAAAAACAGTATGTTATTTGAAACATCACATAATTCGAAGGGAAATTTGGGGGATTTTTTAGTTTTGCATCTGTATCTCAAGACTGTATCAATCACGACTACATAATTGGCAGGGCAGTGTGGGGCTCATTTCAAATTCCCTATTGAAAATAACAGACGAAATCACGAATAATTTGGTAAAAATTGAATTGCTGGTATTAGGAAATAAATGTAAGTACCTGGAGTGACCGATATCTTAAATATAAGCTAGCACAATTACTTAACATTTAGTGCTGTTTCAGTTTCATTAAATCGTCTAGTGTGGTCACAAAAAATTTGATTGAAGCTAATAACGTAATGGATAAATGCGCCACCAGCTAGAAGAAAAGCATTAATAAAACTGAAAGAACGATTTTCCAGAAAGCGTATTGGATCCCTGAAAAATTGGTTTTAGGCCACCTGTTAGTCAGCTAAAAAAATATAGTACTTAGATTTGTTGGGAAAATTTCAATTTTTCGCATTTCGATTTCGAGTCAATACTCCATTATGCGCCGTCCTCCTTAGTGCAAGTTGTCTGCACAATCTCGCTCGGTGCTTCCGTTTATCATATTGTCTTGTATTCCGTACACAGTTTCTATACTATCAGATAAACAGTATCCCTATACTGTGCAATTAGTCGTTAGATGAAGAATAGGCAAATCATTAAATAAGGAATCGGGGACCTTTATGCTCGCAATAGCGAAATACTAATTGCTGTAAGGGCTGCTAAAATAGCACAAGAACACGTGAACACACTGATAAATCACGATTTTTTTCTTTTGCCTTTGATTTCTGTTAAAAGTAGCGTAATAATTGTAAACGTACGCCATTAAATCTATCGTCGTATGTTACGTTCCTATTGGAGCAGACTCCGCAAAAATGGGCACACTGATTATGAACACAGCTTTGACTCCGCAAGGCCGCATCGAAATGGCATTAAACGGCTATTCACGTCGGTGATTCGAGTGCTCCCTTGGGTATGTGTGTGTGTGTGTTTTCCTCAATTTACGTTACTGTAAGCAGTTCGTTATTCTAGGCACCTATGACCACAGTAGTTTGGTCCTGTATATTTACCAAAACTTTAATAATAATAATAGTTATTATTATTACTGTCCACGTTTCAGGATGTTTCCCACACGTGCACCTGACATGGAGTCATTACCTTAAGCTTCCAATGCATATGCATTTAATACCCAAAAGTCCAAATGTATAAGGTACTTAGTAACCAAGAAACATTATATATTATCTGAAGCTTCCTAGCAGAATTTGGGACCTTTTCCTTTCGCTGGCAAGCGTTCCACAGACTTTGCTATCCCAGCACGTTATATGGTCCGACGTCACACCTTTACCTCTCGTGGCCAACGAGAAAGACAGGCCCAGGCACGTAAGCCAGCTGACGTGATCAAATTAGCGCTGAGCCAGCGCCATTGCTAACTCATTGGCTGGCCGCTATGAGATAGTGGGATGTGCCCAAGCGACCAGCCAGTCATCAAGAAATCGCGCTGACTCATCACTACTCTGATAATATGGCTTACATGGCCGGAACAGCAGCACATAGAACACAAGGCCTCACAACTGACCGTGCCTACGTCACACCTAAAGGCCGCGGCCGCCATCTCACTGGCTGGCCGCCGTGGGGCCCACCGCCACGTAGCGGCCGGTCAGTCAGCTAGCGTTCGCGCCCTTTAGGTGTGACGTAGGCAGGGCCTTTTGTCAGGCCTTGTAAGTGGTGTTGCCCATGACTGTCTTTCTCGTTGGCCTCGTTTACCTCTGGTAATAAGCTCGGCTCCTGCAAACCATGTACGACTAACATTCCTGGAAGAGAGGATACGGTGGAGGCATGGCTTAACCACATCCTAAGTAATGTTTCCAGAATGATATTTTCACTCTGCAGTGGAGTGTGCTCTGAAATGAAACTTTCTAGAAGAAAAATTCATATCAGTACACACTCCGCTGAAGAATGAAAATATCATTCCCAAAACATTCCTATATCTACCGATTCATCATCTGGGAAATGTTAGGTTTCGATGATGTTTCACCTGACGACTGAAACGGCAGGAAACCAGTGATGCTGAAAGAACGTAAGCATTGTTGTAGCCAAAGGAATGTCTTCCAATTTCGCTCGAAACTCATTTCCAAGAAGCCGGTCGCAGTCACAGTCACAATCTGCACGGCCAGTACAGTCGGGGATTCGAATTCCCCCTCAGGCATGGATATTTGTGCTGTCTTTAGTATTAGCTAGTTCATAAGTAGTATGTAACTTTAGGGACTGATGACCCGTAGTTAAATCCTACAAGCTCTACAAACGCAATACTCATTTTCAAGGAATTCTGTAAGACAATGCGGTAAGACCCAGGGCTCAATCAACTCATTGTCCATCAAAGAGGAACGTCCTTTAAAATTTCGTGAACAACGGCGTGTGGTATATCTTCGGACCACTGACGTGAATTTCGAGAATTATTGATGGTGCTACGAGTGGCTTCATTGTTGAAAGTAAAAAGGGAATTTACACGTCGATTTTCAAGCGGAGGCCTTGTAACGACAGTATTCCACCGTCCACATTCATCACCTGGTCGAAGGTGTTGAATAAGTTGTAAATGAACAAATGGAACCCGTGAATATGTAATGTCCGCCATAGTCTTTTATATGGAACCAATACGCGCAGAAATTCGATGTTTGTTTGTTGAACAATCTGTTCATTTACGTTTTCAAATGTTCACGTGTTTATGGGGCTAAACCGCAGTGGTCATCAGTCCCTAGACTCATAAAGTACTTAAACTAACCTATGTAAAGGACAAGACACACACCCATTCCCGATGGAGGACTCGAACTTCCGAGGGGAGCAGACACTTACTTCGCATCAAGGTTCCGTGGAGAACACGGCCGATCCCGCGCAGCAAACACACTTCAGTCTTATAGTCTGCGGTAAGGAATTCATATGGCGTTGTGTATCCAAGCAGAAGGACTGTTTCCATTACAAAACCCATACACAAGAAAGCCACATCATCGTACTCAACCTGTGTACGTAAGTGCGGCATTTTTGCACGCTACAATACAGTTTGTTACGTCATAATGTAAACTAAAGCACGACTCAGTATTTTTTTAAAGCAAGCATTTTAGGAAACAGCGATCTTAAAATATTAAATAACCAAAGCCGGCCGCGGTGGCCGAGGGGACTGAGGCGCTCCAGTCACGGTCTGCACTGCCACTACGGTCGAAGGTTCGAATCCCCCCTCGGGCATGGATATTTGTGCCGTCCTTAGGATTAGCTAGTTCATAAGTAGTTTGTAAGTTTAGGGACTGATGACCCCGTAGTTTAGTCCCATTTAAATAATAATAATAATAATAATAATAATAATAATAATAATAATAATCAAAATATTACAGTTTAGTTCGCAAGTTGATCTTTTTATTGGCAACCGGTTTCGGTCCTTTTGGCACCTTGTTGATTAATTATTTAAAGCACAACTTCCCAATTTAAACTTCAGCTGTCTACTGCTGACATTCGATACACAACCCAATACCATACTTTATCAACCGTTGTACGCTGTGAACTCGACTGTATCTATGTCCCAATAAAATTTATTATTGCAATTATTCTACACTACCACTTCGAAAAATATTTACTGTTCCTCCTCAACCTGCAAGTGGCCCTGTTGATGCCCTTGATGTGCGCCTGCTAGTCATTTGCATGTCTCATCTCCCCCCCCCCCCCCAAACTTCTAATTTCCGTTCACTAACACGCTTCCCATTGGATGTGGCACTTTTCGTGACACCACTGTATATTGGGCCTACGGACGACGTAGACAACACTGTATGTAATTCCCGATCGTCAAGCATTGCGTGGCGTGAGGCTGTGTCACTTTAGATAATGATCCTGTGTCCACTGTACAGAAATTGTTTCGAAACATTCGGAATGGCATCCGTACAATATACTTATCGAACGAAGTATCGATGTGTTTATCATATTACAATATCTTTATAAAGTATTAATGGAGAAAGTACACAATTTTAATGATTGATTTCCTCGTGTTGTACTGATAAACTTTTCGACCTATATTTCGAAATTTAGAATGGTTTCACAGATGTATTCATTATCTTGGCGTAATTGTTAACTGTGTTCCTACAGTTGCCATTACAGAAGGTTCTCGAATGGAAAGAACAATAAAGTATTAAATTGATTTCATTACTATAATTTGTGGTTCAAGCTTTTCTTTTCTGGGTTTTCTTCCTGATATTTGATTTAGTTACTGCCTTGAGCAAAGACAGTTTTTGTTTTTATTCACCCACATATATTTAGCAGACGTTTCTCCATCATCAGTGTAATTTTTTAAATTACAGTTATTGCAACTACTCACAACATGCTTAGGAGTAGTTTCTCCATTATCAGTGGGATTTATTAAATTATTGAATCTGTTAAATCTATATTAATTATATCTATATTAATGCCACACGTATTAAAGTGCATCATTTGAGAATGGCTTCACCGATTTGGCTGATCTTTTTTTTGTTCTGTTCGTAATTCTCAGGACAAGTTTCGTATGAAGAAAATTTTTTCTAAAATCTACCTGAAAGTATCAGATTTTGAGAAAAACTGGAAGTTCGCTTCCAGCTCGGTTCATTTTCTACATTCTCCAGCAATCAGATTATTCTTTCGCTACTGGCCTAGCGAACAAATACGGTGTAACAGAGCGAACAAATACACCAAGGAGGATAGAATAAACAGGGATGGCGTTAGGCACACAAGGTTAAAACAGCCATACAGATTAAACATTAAACGTGGTTTATTTTTTTAGAACAATGCCTCCATTGCGGCGTCGAAAAATCGGTCGGCGTACGTGCAACGCAAAGCAAGTCATTGAGTCCGACGAAGATCGTACACGGCGCTTGAAGGTAAATAGAGAAATAAATTCTTAAGTGCGATCCGTTATGAATCTGGAACAACGGATACAGTCACGTTCGATTCTCTCAGTTGCAGCTGACGCAGAAAATAATTTTGATCGTCGACAAAACAGACGGCCACTGTTACGTTTGGCGTTCAGATACGATCCAGCAGTCGATTATGCAACGAATGCATCAACTACCCTCGGAACAAACTGTAGCCATCTAAAATTTCATTGACTATCTCAAGTGTTGCCACGATTGGTCGGCTTTATTCCCACGGTCCAACAGTTGTTGCCAACATAGCTATAACACGCATGTGTAAAATTGTAAAATTTTACTGGCATGTAGAAATGTTGTTAATAGTGTTTCATTTAGATTTCTAATAATACAAGAACTAAAAGCAACACAAAGACTTTCGAAGTGCATTTCCAATTCACTTATTTTATTTCAATTAATTGTTTCGTTTCATATGGAATTTCTTTAAAGTATGATCATGCTACGGTTGTTATGTATTCAGTTCAAAATCTCTCAATGAGATAAAAACATCTTATGAAAACATTTCTATCATACTCCCTGCGAGAAAAACATGCTAAGCTGTGCTGTAAACATGTGCAGTTTTCCTTTTAGAAATAAAACAGGAAAGTTGTTTTATGCCTAAATGTATAATCATACCTGTTTGTACAATACAACATTTAAAAGTGCAGCCATTAAAGCTACTAACGTGATAGATAGAGCAGTTCGGAAGGTCTTTCAAATGACCCGTTTCCAAATGATTTACCCAACTGTTTTGACTTATATTCCCAATCAAGGCCCCGATTGCAATAACAATAAATAAGATCAGGAGTCGGGGAAGGCGGAGATAGAGAATGAGGGAATGAATGGATTTAAAAGGGGAAGATGATATAGAGAGGAGGGGGGGAGGAGATGGATGTGTTGCGGGATAAGAGGGACTGGTACGAAGATGGGGGAGGTGGAGATGGCCAATTGGAGAGACAGACATAGGGAGGAGAAGAAAAGAAATTAGGGCATATATCCCATACACATTAGCTACTGCGAAGCGTTGCCGGTTTCCTAGTGACATATAACGAATTTTAACATTACGACATAATGATAAAACTCTTTATATGTCATTTAACAGATGCTACAATGAAAAAGAAATTCCACTGATGATGGAGAAACTTCTGCGAAACAGGTTTCAGTGAATACAAAACAAAAAATGTGTATTCTCAAGGCAGAAAAAGATTATCATATATTAGGAAGCAAACACAGGAAAGAATAGCTTGAAACACAAAATGATCGTAACGAATGTTCATTTCAAACTAATAAAATAAGAGCTTTTACACAAGTTTTTCACTCGCTAAATGAAATAATCCATATAAACCGTTCTGAACACATAATTAGGAATATATAGTAATTAGATAGTTGAAAATACTGACAAGGAAAGTACTTGGGCTCGAACAAACATATATACACCAAAATCGTATGATAGATAATGTAAAGATCCCTTATTGCACTAGTGATACTCCCGCATCTGCAAAACTCTGCAGTCGTCCGTTAGAGGCCTCTGAGTGTGCCAAGTCGCATTGCAGTTTGACCTGTCGGTTCGCAAGCAGGGACGGTGCAGTCACAGTCTAATAAATACAGTCGCGACACTCACTGCTGTGAAAGCTGTTGCCGTCGGACACTTGGAGCGACACTAGCGCTCCAAGCGGTCGTAAAGCCGGCTGTCCCTTAACGCCGTATACGACACATTAATAATGCCCGCTTGTAATTACATTTCTGTGTGATTGGTAAATTTTGTATATATTCTTGCATACCAAGCTTTATTTAAGTATCTTGACACATGACTGAGTGTAAAAGAAACGTGAACCGAGCAAAAACTCGTTGTGATCGGACACAAACTGCAATTGTGCAATATGTTACGAAATAATTCTTTAGAAATTGCTTGCAGCTTACCTTGCCGGTAGTGATAGATAAGCATAGTATTTTGTGCAGACAAGCCTATAATAGAACTTCTAAGGGTCAGTTGAATATCAACAAACGTAAATTTAATAAAAACTCGTGAATAAACTGACGCTAACTGCAACATATTTATGACGAAATTATTCAGACATTGCACCTTACTTTGCTGGTAAACACAGTATTTCGCACATGAGAAGCATGTAATTGGCCTTCCCGGTATTAAAAGGTGCGAAACAATGTTTTTCCCCTGCTTCTTAGTTATGAGAACACCCACTGGCTATGTAACTTTCATCTAATATAATTTTGCTACTAGGTTATTTCATTTATATGATATTTTAAGATAATATTGCGTCGATTACACGACCGTCTAAATATATTATATGAATGGTCCTGAGTCATTATCACAGTCTGTTATTATATGGTTCGTTGATGAAGGAGGAGTGGGAGGGGGCGGGACGACAATCGTCTGTAAAATAAGACGGCTCTGTGGTTTCAGGTAAACAGGTTTATGTGTTAGACTGTGGTTTGCGTTAGATAAAACAGAAAACATTTAATCTTTCAAATATTAATAACGGTAACAATGAACACTTCTTTTTCATACATTTCTTTTAAATTTGCCTCAATAGTGAATTACTTTCGAATTTCCAGACAAAAATGTTTCTAGCTGTGATGTAGCAGCAACCACAGACGTAATACTTTTTTCATAACACAGTTTAATTTCTTCCGCCTTTATATTATCGCGTCTTTGCGGTAGTTTCCTCTTTATTCCCAGTTTCGGTGGTTTGTTTGGAACATCGAACAATGTAGGCACAGCATTCCATACCAGCTTCTTCCGTTCATCATTCATGAACCGGTTTGCATCGAAGTGTAGCGAGCAGAACTTCACATTATCATGTAAATACGCGGCAACTTTATCCAAAAGATCTTGTCTGCTATTTATAAGCCATTTCTTGATTCTAAAAAGAAATAATCTTCAATATGTGTCTGTTGCTCACAAGATAATTGTAAATAAGCATTACCGAATCTTGATGTCACATACATCTCAGGCTCTGTAGGAAACCTAAAGAATGATAAATGAGACGTATTCTTGTTGTTGTTGCTGCTGCAATTTATTGCACTACACACGCTTCCCTTCTTAAAAACCATTTCGTACACCAAAACACAACAAACACACGTCTCGTATACGATACAGAGCAACGTGGCTTTACGTCCGCAAGGAGCGCTGCAGTCACCTAGTATAACAAAAATCAGCGGTAGTGTCGCGACTGTATATATTAGACTGTGGTGCAGTGTGCCTCAGAAGTTGTGTTTTGTGATGTTATTTGTGTGGTGAAGCGTCAAATGGGGCGGCGAATGCTAATCAATCGTGGTAAATTATTACGAATAGTTGAGGTGAAGTTACGAAGAACCCTTCTTCGTGAAGATGGTATTAGTATAGAAGATGAATCATTTGCATGCTTTCTCGTATCTGTTATGGTACAGAAATATGAGCATAAGTTAGATACCGTTGTTACAAACTCATAATAATGATAATAGGGATTATAATGACGAACTCATTGCAAGCGGTAGTGCTACGGTAAGTGTGGGAAGAGGCGATGGAAGCAGGTGCAGTGAATACCAACAGTCTTTCGGGAAGAAGGTTAAAGTGGCAACTATCATCACGGCTTTGGATGAAAATTCGCTAGAGAACATGTACGATGATTATTACATAAGTTATAGTTAAGATATCTGAATTACGTATGGCGTCTACAATTACATCTACAGTGCATGGTTGCAGAGCTTTGCAGAAAAACGACACCCACCAGCACTTTGAGGTATACGTAGAGATCCTGTAACCAAACGTTCATACAGATATGTTTGTTCGAGCCCATATACTTTCCTTCTGAGAGAGCAACATGTGATTGCAAAATAGCTGTTGTTTTTTAGAGAAGTTCACAGATACCATGCGTGTTATGGACTCATCATTGATATTGCGTTTTACGGTAGAGACTGGTATCGTGTACTTGTAATTCCCGTTGCAAAATCTAGTTACTCTCGAAAGGCGACGAGACTCGACCTGTTCGGGTGATTTACGTCAAATGTTCAAATGTTTGTAAATCTATCGGTCAAAACTGGGCCGCGGTGGAGTAGCCGAGCGGTCTCAAGCGCTTCGCTGAGGAGCGCGCGATTGCTCGCCGTCGGAGGTTCGAGTACTCCCTGAGGCATGGGTGTATGTGTGTGTCTGTCCTTAGGTTAGGTTACCTTAGTTTAAGTAGTTTGTAAGTTACGGACTAATAACCATGCAGTTTGGTCCGATGGATTTACAAGCATTTGAACATTTCTACCAAACTGCGTGGTCAGCACACCAATTGCTGGGATGGAAACCATATGCCCCTATTAAACATTTGGGTCAAGATGGAGACAGCGGCTGGTGCATACAGACACAAATCTGGCAACAACTGGAACTCTTTGGGATATCCAGAATCACACACTAAAATTGTGAGTGAGGTAAATATAGGAAATGTTGGGGAAATGCCAGCCGACTATATTATAACCCCATACTGCTTCAACAAGCCTTTCAATATAACAATTGGAAGTAGGGATCAGTGGGAGAAAATAGTTAGACACCGTACGGGGGATATTGTCTGGTTCACTGACGGGTCAAAATCAGACTAAGGTCTTGGGACTGGGGTGTATGGGGTGCAGCCAAGACTGGAGGGCGTCATCTCTCTAGGAAAACTGGCCTCAGTATTCCAGGCGGAAATTACTGCCATCAGGGCGTGTGTGGAGGAGAATTTGCGTAGGTGCTACAAAGATTGTAGCATCTATATTCAGACAGCCAGGCAGCCCTAAGATCACTGGCAGCTCCTGCAACAAGGTCTAAAATTGTTGCAGAATGTCACAGAGTTCTAGTGGAGCTAGGGGAAAGCAATAGAGTAAACCTATTGTGGGTCCCTGGCCACTCGGGGATCAGTGGCAACGAACATGCCGACAGATTAGCCAGGATGGGTGCAGAGACTCCATTTATTGGACCGGAACCTGTCCTGACAATCACCAAGGCAGTGATCAAATTGGAGCTACGTAACTGGCTCAGAAGACAGCACGTAGAATATTGGACCAAAGTCCATAACAAAAACAGGGCAAGGTAATGATGCCAAAGCCATGTTTTAAAAGAAGCTCTGCAATCCTGGGTCTGAACAGGAGAGAGATTAGACTCATGGTTGGGTTGCTGACAGGCCATGGGAATTTCAAAAGACACCTACATACAATGGGAATAACAGAAGAGGGCCCTAAATGTAGGATCTGTGATGGCGGTTATGAAACTGCGTCACATCTTATCTTCGAATGCATTGCATTGGAGAGTAAAAGGCACAGAACATTTGGGACAACCAGACCCGAAGATATTGTGTCTAATAAAGAACTGGTAAAGGGACTCCTTGCACTGTTCAATGCCATTGGTTGGCTTTACTAGACCTACAGGGAGCGATACCACACAATAAACTCAGTTTCGGTGCGGACAGTGGCGGGTTGGACCAACACTATTTTGGCTTCCCTGAAAGAATCAAATCAAATCAATCAAATTAAATCTATCGGACCAAACTGGGCCGCGGTGGAGTAGCCGAGCGGTCTAAAGCGCTTCGCTGCGAAGCGCGCGGTTGCTCGCCGTGGAGGTTCGAGTCCTCCCTGGGGCATGGGTGTGTATGTGTCTTTGTCCTTAGGTTAGTTTCCTTAGTTTAAGTAGTTTGTAAGTTACGGACTAATAACCACGCTGTTTGGTCCGATGGATTTACAAACATTTCTACCAAACTGCGCGGTCATCTGTCCGTAGCTTACAAATTACTTAAACTAAGGTAAACTAACCTAAGGACAACACACAAACCCATGCCCCAGGGAGTACTCGAACCTCCGACGGCGAGCAACCGCGCGCTTCGCAGCGAGACGCCTTAGACCGCTCGGCCACCGCGGCAATTTACCTCAGTCACTCTAGGTAAATGCTGGGATGGTTCCTTGGAAGGGCACGTCCGTTTTCCTTCCCCATCCTTAGCCACACAATCAGATCGTGACCTCGGTCTCAAATGCCTCCTGCCTGGGATACGGCAGCTGCAGCGGCCGTGTGACGTGGCCAGGTGTCGCCTGCGGCTGCGGCTGTACTTGCCGTGCTGTCCGGCAGTTAGGGGACCAGCGCGGCGGCGCGACGCCAGGCCGACGGCCGATTGATCCGCCGCGGCCGCTGGCTACACTTTTAATTTGACGGCGCTGCCGCGACATGCAACCCGCACCAAGTACACTAGGCCCCGGGTCAGATATAGCTGCAGGAAGCTATTGTGGCTCCCGGTTGTTGCCAAAAACAACTGTTATCCCACACGCGAGATCACATGAACTCTTTTAGGCACGGAACACTATGAAAAGGGCTCTGGAGTTTTATTTCCAGCGCAATACATGAAACATATTGCGATTATTAGTTACTCATGAACTGTTGTTTTCTCTGAGAATACCATTCGGTATTCAATTCCACAAGAAGGATAAACACCGTGATAATCATCACTAATTATGCCTTTCAGATTTCGGTCTGGACAATAGTGCCCCTAATCAAATTCCTCTACGATACCCTGTTCAGTGTTAACATTATTGCCTCGTCCGAAGTTAAGCCTGTTACTTCAAAATCAGTTTTCATCTACCGTGGCTCCGCTTACTCTCTACTTCCGAACCCATGAGTCTCTTACGTAATCTTGCTTCTCCCGTGCGTGTTAGATGACCCTACCATCTCAGCCTGTTGGCTCTGCTTCATCTATGATTCCCATTTTTCTTTGATTTCCTCATTAATGACACCGTCTTTCCATTGTTCCCATCCATTAGTACCTAAAATCACCATTGTCGTTTTCATATACAGGGTGTTTGCCTCTGTAAGTTACGAAGTAATAGGCGACGGAAATATTTATTGCGGTAGGTCAACATAACAAACATTACACTGTTTGTGGAGCTATGAACAGAATTAATTGTATTATTTTCCAAAGAGTTACACTAAAAGGATACAGTTTTTACATGGAGTAATAGTTGTTTCTTTCATGCACTGACATCGGTAACACCAGGTGCGTATAGATCAATTTACATTACATTCCTATCACTTTTAGCTTGTGAGCTACAATTCTTGAAAGTTTCATGGGCAGATACCACACCCTGTACATCTTACAAGGCTGTGTGGTGGGTGATGCAAGTTCTGGCGGTGGGGAGTTGATTTAAATGAGATGTTCATATGTGTCTCCATGTTCCTGAATGCACAATGCATTGTGCCTTCTAAACGATCTGCTGACGAGATGTAACATTGCCGGTGTCACTGACCGACATTCGTCCTAAATGCGCCGCTTTGGATCATCTGGGGATGTGGGCTCAGTGACATAAACACGTATCTTTATATTTCCAACAAATAGAATTCTAAGGTTGTTAAATCGGGCGACTTTGCGGGCTATGAATGTGGACCATGGCGCTCCAATCATCTTCCTGCAAACCTGTTGTTTAGTTCTTCCACAGCAGCACGCGCAGAATGAGCTGGGTGACCAGCTGGGTGACCAGCTGCATCCACATATGGATACTCGTGTGTAGAGACACATGTTCAAGGATACTATAAAAGTGCGATGTAACTTACCTGTCAGTGAACATGGAAAGTAGCGTGGACCGATGATTTCATCCTCAAGGTTTCCACACCACACGTTAATAGACCACCTACGTTGACGGTCGACAGGTCGTACCCACCGAGGATTGTCTGCGGCCCAGTAGTGCATGTTATGGCGATTCACTGCACCATAATTGGTGAACGTGGACTCATCAGAGAACATAAGACTTTGTAAAGACTCCAGCGTGAAATTACGCATGGCCCACTCACAGAATGTCGTGCGGCGACAGTCGGCAGTCTAACAGCGCTTCGAAGAAGCTTCTCACTCCGTGACACCGGCGACGTTCCAACACGGCCGCACCACATTTAGAAGGCGCATTGCGTTATGCGCAGCGTGTGACATACCTACCCCTGAAACTTTGAAGGGTTGTAGCTCCCAAACTACGCGTTATAGGAAGGTAATTTAAATTGATGAGTACACAGCTGGTATTACTGATTTCCGTGAGTGATAGAAACAACTATTGATCAATTTAAAAGATTGTAACTTTTCGCTGAAACTCTTTGGAAAATACAATAATGTATATAAATAGCTCCGCAGACAGTGTAACGTTCCTTATGGTGACCTACCGAAATAAATATTTCCGTCGCCTATTACTTCGTAACTCACACAGGCAAACACATTTACTGAAACGCCCTGTATGTAACATCAACCTTATTAATAAAGTAAATTGTAGAGCCCAGCTTTCACTACCATACATCACAATTAATCCTTCAAACAGTCTTGATTGCAAATTTTTTACTGGTCAATGACGCGTTTCGCCCTTTAGCAGGGCATCTTCAGATTATCTGCGTGACAGAATTTACACAAAATTACAAGGCGGAATTACAAACGGTTATAATGGTACATGGGCTTATTTTGTATTAAGAAGACAGTGTAAATGGTAAAAAAAGCTTACAATACGCTCTCCGTGGTGTGGTGTGACACCGTAAGTTGTTATTGCGGTGTTTCTATTTTCCTGGAATGTTTTTTGGTTTTCCTTGTGGCCCTACAAATGTACGGGTAACAACGAATTACAATTGAAACATACTCGGTAAAGATGTGAGAAACATAAAACCGATTTTTAAGATTACCTTAATCGAAGATTACCTTAATCTTAAAAATCGGTTTATGTTTCTCACATGTGGCCGTATACTATACGCCACACAGATGTGAGACTGACACCAGCGACTGCAGCAACGGGTCGTAACCTGACATGAGGATCGTAGTGTAGTGCAGCTAAAACAAACACCTCCGTCTCCTCACTTCTTGCAGGTCTTCGTCTGTTACTGCGGCGCATTACCATGCTGCCTGTTTCCCGAAGTCGTTGTTCGGCACGTAAGAATGTAATGGCTACTGGGGTTCTTCGCCTAGGATATCTCACAGCATACGCCGTGGCTGCTTCAGTGGCATCGTGTCGGCACTCGCCGAGCATCAGCAACATGTCAACGTACTCGTTGTTCGTGTATGCCATTGTCATCTGATGTCAGTAACTGTGGTATATTGAGCCAAGGTTGTTTGTGTGGCTCCAACTGTCGGGTACACGGCTGTGTGAGGCGACAGTCGGCATTCTGACAGCGCATCGAGGAACATTCTCGCTCTGTGACACTGGCGACGTTACAACTCGGCCGCGCCACATTTAGAAGGCGCATTGGATTATGCGCAGCATTTGTGGTATCTGCCCCTGAAACTTTGAAGGGTTGTAGCTCCCAAACTAACAGTGATAGGAATGTAGTTTAAATTGATTTGGACGCAGCTGGTTTCAACGAATCCAATGCACGATAGAAAAAACTATTGTTCCATTTAAAAAATTATATCTTTGTGCTGAAACTCTTTCGAAAATGATACAATAAACTATGTTCATAGCTCCGCAGAAAGTGTAACATTTCTTGTGTTGACCTACCGCATTAAAATTTCCCGTCTCCTATTATTTTATAAGTTACAGAGGCAAAGACACTTAGTGAAACACCCTGTGTATATATCTTCAGCATGACACTCCATTACACCTTTTTTGCTCTAGGTGATGTTCAACTTATACGCTATCTTCAACACGCTGTCCATTCCATTGAAATGCTGCTCCAGGTCCTTTGCTGTCTTTGACAGAATCACAATGTCGTCGGCAAAAAGCAATTACTTCACCATGAAGTTCAGTTCTTTCTCCCAATTTCTCCTTGCTTTCCTTTATAGCTTGCTCAATGTACAAATTGAACAACGATGGAGAAAGGATACATTCTTGTCTTACTCCCTTCCCAAACTCTGCATTAGAGGCCGTCAAACGTGGCTTGCCTCCCGCTCGTTTCCGCCAACGAGAGCGGCTGGCGATACCGCCGCACCCGGGAGCCGGTAGTACCGGTAACAAAGTCTCGGGAACGAGGCGACTCGGTACTACCGACTGGCATGTAGAACAGCCAACAGCAGTGCGCATGCGCACGGTCACCCTACATCCCCCCCCCCCCCCCCGCCCTGTAATTATTGCGCCCGTCTGGCACACGTTTACATTTTATAAGGCTGCGATCGCAGTGCCGGCCATGCCGAGATGGAAGAAAGGGGGAAAATCCAAGTTCCGATTTTCAGGATAAAAAATATGTTGACGGTATATCAGACCAATCTACAATGTTTTATCAATCAAGTTTTTCCGTACAAGCTTCGTCTTGTCTGAAAAAAAAAGAAAATATCTACTTTTCATTCCACCCGAGTTTTCAGTTTTGTAATGCTTCTCACTTGATTTTGATGAAAGTATACGACTAAAAAGAATCTGATATTTGGAATCACAATAGTGCATCATCTTAGCTATTTGTCAATGAGTGGAGTTGATTTACAAATCGTGTATGGAAAAAATTCGATAGCGAGCAGATTAGTGTTCATTAAAGTGATTGAAATGTAACTAAAAAAGAGAGAAGTTTTTGAAATGTTATTCTCACTGATATAGACCTCATTTCACAAGTAATTGCGAGTTATCTGAGCGGCGTCATGCCGCAAACACAAGTCTACGAACTCGGCGTGTGTGTAGCGTAGCGTGCGGCACTGCAGCGCCGAAAATATTATTTAGTGGCCACGTACGTTGCTCTCTCGTGATGTGTTAATAATCCATAACCAGAAAATAACTATATACAATTTTTCATGGGTGGCGACCGATCTGCTATGGTTTTACGTAAGGTGACACTTCACTTAATGAAAGGTATACAGCTAGTTTGTTGTGCACATCGTATAACTGATGAAATACATATTTCGTATTTCGAACTACAAGAGAAGAATAAATTAATGTAACCGGAGAATTTGCTGTTGATGGAGTGAAATAAAATTTTCTGAAATTCTACTTAATGATTTTATAGTTGGAGATGGCAAACGGAAGAAGCCCAATAATATACTTACATTTATTGATGCACCTACACCTAAGGTGACTGTTGCACTATTTATCCTTCTTTTAATTTTCACTTTTGTAGCTCTAGGAAGATGTGTCACAAGGTGAAACAATTTATATACAGTGTCTCACATAAAGTCGCTATCCCTCTCGCCCGAGACTAAAGTAGAAATGAACTAATTAAAAAGGAATTCAAAACAGTAAAATTAAAGATATAATAATTACGTCCTTATGAGGAAGGGGTACGCAACTTATGACCATGGGGGTACGCGAGGTGTACCGGTTTTATGTGGGGCACGATGTACTACGTTTCAATTCATTTCCACTTTCAAAGAATTCTACACGATTCTCAGAATTTTTATTTATTTTGTTAGGAAGCTAACTGATGGGAACTGCTTTTCTATGAACACTTCCTGAATCACCTGATAATTATTTTCTTTGTCTCCATGGTACTTTCAATTCGATTTTTCTACTTTAAATGAAAAAAAAAAAAATGCGCAGATTTAGTTTAGCCTCAGATACTGAAGATCAGTGAAGGATGAGAAGTAGGTGTCATTTTGTTTCATATTGTGATTTGGTTTTTCCTTCTTGGTGGGCGTGTGGCCAGCAACAAGGGATCGCCATCCACCGTCAGTGGAAGATTGAAGGAAACACAGGGGTGATCAATAATTTTTCACTGCCATCTGCTTCCATCCACGCAACTGTTAATTGATTTTATTCACTATTACTTGCACACTGTACTGACTCATAGAGTTATAAGCACATTAGAAACATATGCTATTGACTCATCCCAGTAATTTCGACTAACATTTAGGAGAGTTTTTTCGTTTTGTGAACAACTAAGCATTTATTAAATTTTTTATTCATATTAATGAATTAATAGTAATAGAAGAAAAATAAACATATTTTCATAAGTGTAATTGAAAAAATATCTTTCAGAGAAGGTTCTGCTGAAATCAGGCAAGAAACGTGCAATATTTGTGCTGCACAAGCAACACTGTAGCCCAATTGGTTCGTGCCGGGGCAGACTCGCGCCGGGAATATTAAACATATCGAATGTTCACGTAAGGAAAGACTCTCCTAAATGTTAGTTTAAATGCATGGCAGGAGTCCATTACCACCTAATTCTTATGTGCATAAGATTCGACGAGTCACTACAGTGGGAAGACAATAGTAAAAAAATAACAAAATCAATGAACTGTTAGCTGGCTTGTTGAAGTAGACGGCAATCGATCTTCTGCTGACAGTAGGTGGTGATTCCTCTCCCGATAAAAAAAAGAAAAAAAAGTGACACACACTTCTGATCTTTTACTGACCTGTCCTGCAGTGTCTGACGCTAAATTAAACTAGCGTATTTAGAAATTTCGAAAGTACCATCCTGCAGACAAAGAAAATTGTCTTCAAATGATTCAGCAAAATGTTCGTAGAAACGATGTTCCTCTCAGACAGGTTCCTAAAAGCAAATTAGTTCATTCTTACGCTAATCTCAGACGTGAAGGTACCGCATTTATGTGGGACACGCGATGTACAACTTGTAGAAATTTTCAGCAATCAGTCGTAAAAATATTTATTTATTGGCAGAGCTTGATTCCGACCACTGTGTGATGCTTAAAAAAACTATTAAAACACTTAAAACATCTCAAAGTCTATGTTGGAAGTTGCGTTTATACTGATCTGCAAATAAATATTTTTATGACTGATTGCTGAAAATTTCTACAAGTCAAATACAGTCATTGAGCACAAGTTCCGCCATGGAATCAAGCCCGAAATACAACTATTTTCACTTTGTGGTAACACATTTTCTGAAAGCAACAAAAGAATTTTTTTTAAAAAGGTATATATTGTGTATTAGGTGCAGATGGAACTATAAGTGTTATGGGATTTTTCATTTTCAACTAAAATGCCGTTAACTGTAACATCAGCCAAATCTACAAAGGCTAGAAATGTAGGTTTGCCTTCCTTAATCTATCTTCTAAAAAAAGCCGTAAAGTGAGTATTGCCTCACGTGTTCCTACATTTCTCCTGAATCCAAACTGATCTTCCCCGAGGACGGCTTCCACCAGTTTTTCCATCCTTCTGTAAATAATTCGCGTTAAAATTTTGCAACCATGACCTACTGAACTGATGGTACTGCAATTTTCACAACTCTCTGCGCCTGCTTTCTATGTAATGGGGATTATTAAGTTTCTCTTAAAGCCCGAGAGTATGTCACCTGTCTCATACATCTTACGCACCAGGTGAAATAGTTTTTTCATGGCTGGCTCTCCCAGAGACTTCAGTAGTTCTGAGGGAATGTCGTCCACTCCAAAGGCCTTGTTTATAACCAGGTCTTTCAGGGCTTTGTCAAATTCTTCTCTCAGTATAGTATCTCTTATTTCATCTACTTCTTCCCTCCTTCAATATTGTCTATAAGTTCATTTCCTTTGTAGAGCCCCTATATACATTCTTTTCAACTTTCAACTTTCCCTCTTTTGCTGAAAACTGGTTTTCCATACGAGTTCTTTATATTCAAACAGCTGCTTCTCTTGTCTCCAAATGTCTCTTCTATTTTTCTGTAGGCGGTATCTATTTTCCCCTTATTTAAATATTCTTCTACAGACTTGCTTTTGCCTTCTCGCCACTCCTGCTTAGCTACTTTGCACTTCCTTTCAGTACCATCTCTTAGTTTTGAGTATTCCATTTTGCCTATTTCATTTACTGAATTTTTATATTTTCTTCTTTCATCAATTAAATTTAGTATTTCCTGTGACATGCAAGGACTTTTAAGTCTTGCCTTTCTAACTACTTTGTGTTCTGCTGTATTCACTATTTCATTTATCAATGCTATCTATTCGTCTTCTGCTGTTTTGATAACCCCTGTTTCTGTAAACTGTTGCCTCAAGCTCCATCTGAAATTCTTAAGAACTTCAGGTTCCTTCAATTTACCCAGGTCCCATATCCTTATTTTCCTATCTTTCTGTAGTTGTTTGAGTTTCAGCCTGTAGTTCATGACCAATAAAATATGGTCAGAGTCTACATCTTCCCATGGGTATGTTTTACAGTTCAAAACCTGGTTCCGAAATCTCTGTTTTACAATTATAAAATCTATCTGGTACCTTGCGTTGTCTCCCATTCTCTTCAACGTATACCACATTCTTAAACATGCTGTTTGTTATGATTAAATTATGTTCCATGCAAAACTCTATCAAGCGGCTTTCTCTTTCATTGCTTTTGCCCAGTCCATATTCACCTAATATTTTTCCTTCCCTTCCGTTTCCTACTACCGAATTCCAGTCTTCCGCCTTAATTAAGTTTGCTTCTCTCTCAATTGTCTGGATAATTTCCTTTACCTCCTCATAAATTTATCGATCTCCCCATCCTAAGAGCTAGTTGGCACATAAACCTGCACTATTGTGGTCGGTGTTGGCTTTGTATCTGTCTTGACTATGATAATGTGATCACTGCACTGCTCAGTAGTTTACCCGCATTCCTCTTTTCTTATTCATAATTAAACCTACTCCTGTAAAACACACAACTAATTTGTATTTGTAATCCTGTACTCGCCTGACCAGAAATCCTGTTCCTCTTCCCACCGAACTTCAGCTGGCCCCCACTATATCTAACTTGAACCTCTCCGGGGACACCACCTTTACGAAGCACTCTCCTTGCGGGCGGAGAGGCTTGCGTATCCGAGTGAAGCAGAGGGTTATACCGAAGGTAGAGAAACTACTGCCGGAAAGGCCTCAGCCGATGGATCAGACCAAGCGTGTCCCACAACGTCCCGTCTTCCTTATCCTCTCCCAGTCCTTTCCCAATTCCTTTTCCAACTCAAGGTGTGATGCGATCCGTGCCGAGGGGTGCATGGCACATGGGTGGATGTGTCTCGAACGGAGCCTCAGGGATACCGGGGGACCTCCCTGAGTAAGTAGCCTTGCACCGCGTGGGGTTATCGTGGTGTGGACCATATAAATCCCCAAATCTCGTGGGACTAAGATGAACACGGAGGAAAAATTATTTTAAAAGAATCCGAGGGGCAATCTGAGACCCCAGATACTTAGACATTGGGATCAGGACCGATGGAGTCCAGTCCTACTTCTCAGTCAGGGTCTAGACCTGAGCAAGAAGTGGGAACTGTAACAGAGAAGTTGGAGCAGATTAGGATTAAGGTCAGAGGAGGAAACTTCTCAAGGAACAGAAGCTAAAGGAAGGAAACGAATGGCTTCCTAAACATAAGTGGAAGGAATCAAAAGGGCTTGAGCCCAAGACCCCCAAAAAGAAACTGCCTCAGGTCGAAGGGGATACACAGACCCCCTCAACGTCAAAGATAGGTGGCAAGAGGGTTAGGGAGGAATCTAAGACTCCCTCCTCCCTGTACAAGCGTGAACCTAAAAGGCTGAGGCAGGAAATAGGGAAACAGACCTATAGTACTACAGTCTCGGTCTTTAGAATGGCGGTTGTCCAAGAAGGATACCCACTGGTGAACATCACCTTGCAACAGGAGGAGCTCGTGCAGATGGTCCTCTTTGAAGAGATTGGGGGGGACGCTGGCCTAGGACCCAAATTCAGGAGGGTCTATCTAGATCGCGGTGCCCTCATTTTTGTCTGCGAGGGGGAGCACTCAGCAGAATGGCTTAAGGACAAGCTGCCCATGATATCCCCGTGGGAGGATGCGAAGCTGCTGGTCAAGACAGCAACCGAACTCCTGAAGACCGCAAAGGTATCAATATGGCTACCAAAGATCCTTAAGGATGTCCCTCTAAAGACTCTGTTTGAGAAAATAAGGGTCCAGAACCCAAAAGTCTCGACAGAGGATTGGAGGGTAATTAACCAAAAGGTCGTTCCGGAAGGACGAACCCTGGTGGTGGAGGTCGGAGAGAAGTCAATGAAGACAATGCGAGAGCAAGGCCTGAAACTGTTTTTAGGGTTCTCGCAGGTCGCTGTCAGGGTAATCAAAGACCTTAAAGGCAATAATTGGAGCAAGATGGGGACTGGAAGTGCTGCAGATAAACCTGCATCACAGTAAAGGGGCCACTGCTGCCCTGAGCAGGCGCCTGAGGAGACAGGAGGTGGACGTGGCCCTGATACAAGAACCCTATTTATACAAAGGGGGTGTATTGGGCCTCTGTGGTACTGGAGGTGAGCTGATTTATGCCAGAAATCTAAAAAATTCCAGAACATGCTTTTATGTTAGAAATGGAATACCTTTCATACCAATGATGGATTTTTGTTCCAGGGACTTGGTGACCACCAGGATGCAGCAACGTGAGGAAGGCATCACGAGGGAAATGGTTTTGGCCTCAGCATACCTTCCTTACGAAGACAGCTCTCCTCCTCCTTTGGAAGTGAGGAGACTGACGGAAGCCTGCCATCGGCAAGGTGACGAATTGTTGGTGGGATGTGATGCCAATGCCCACAACCTATCGTGGGGCAGCAAGGACACCAACAGTAGAGGTGAGCACCTTCTTGAATTTCTCCTATCTAACAACTTGGAGATCCTGAATAGGGGTGATGAACCCACATTCAGGAATAGTAGAAGGGAAGAAGTAATTGACATAACTTTTGGTTCCATGATGATGGGAAGTTATGTCACACAGTGGCATGTGGTCCTGGAGCCATCCTCATCAGATCGTGTGTATATTAAATTCAAGGTTGAAATGAGAACCAGACAGACCATGGCCTATAGGAACCCCAGGAAAACGGACAGGGAGACATATAGGAAAGACCATGACTTCAGCCTATCGGAAATTGAAACTTCGATAAGGAATCCACCAGAGTTTGAGGAAGTAGCAGAGGCTGTAACCTCTGCTATAGTGACCTCATACCAGGACAACTGCTCACTCACCAAGAAGTGCACAAATAGGAGTGTGCCTTGGTGGAATAATATCCTGGAAATGCAAAGGAAACAGGTACGAAGACTGCGAGGCGCAAGGGACAATGGGCAAAGTATCGTGAGGCCTTTGTCAATTACAACTTTGCCATCAGACGGGCAAAGGAGGCATCCTGGAAGGTATTCTGTGAGGAAGTGGAGGGCACGGCTGCCCAAGCAAAACTTCATAAAATCCTCACCAGGGTACCAACTAATCCAGGAGGAACAATGAGGAAGGAGAATGGGGAGTATACAAAGACAGCACATGAAACGCTGGAACTGCTCCTCAAGACTCACTTTCCTCAATATACTCTGGGGGATAACTCAAACCAGAATGTGATTCTTGAGAGACAAAGGTTCTCAGATATTCGCAAAGGACTGGGATTTGGCCAAGGAGTGTGCCAATTTCAGTAAGATCCGATGGGCGGTGGGAACATTTCAACCGTTCAAGTCACCTGGCCCCGATGGAATCTTCCCAGCTCTCCTGCAACAAGCGGGAGAAAATCTTATTCGATTCCTATGCAGGGTATTCAGGGTTAGCCTAGCAGCAGGAATCATTCCCAATGCCTGGAGGGCAGTGAAGGTTGTCTTCATTCCTAAACCAGGGAGAATTGATCATACCAAGGCCAAGGATATGAGACCAATCAGCCTGTCCTCCTTCATTCTTAAGACATTGGAAAAGCTGGTTAATGTGCATGTTGGAGAAAGAGGTTAAGTACGGCTCCTCTACATTCAAATCAACATGCATATTAGCCAGGTAAGTCATGTGAGACAGCTCGCCACCAACTCGTTGGGAAGGTGGAGCAATCACTACACTTTCAGGAAATAGCCCTCTGTATCTTCCTGGACATCGAGGGGGCTTTTAGCAACACGACCTTCGATTCCATGGTTAGGGCAGCAGAGGTGCATGACCTAGGGACCACTATATATAGGTGGACTAGGTCCATGCTCAGTGGAAGAAAGATAGAAGCTACCATGACGAATGAAAAAGTGGTAATCAACACCACTGGGGGCTGCCCGCAAGGAGGAGTTCTTTCCCCTTTATTGTGGAATCTAGTGGTGAATGATCTCATTGGAGAATTAAACTCTGGGCAGTACTTTTGCCAAGGATACGCAGATGATCTTGTCATAGTAATACTTGGCAAATTTGCTAACACAGTAAAGAATATGGCACAAGGTGCTTTGGACATTGTTGTTGTACCATTCACAAAGAAGCATATACAACATTCAAGTTGGAATCTAAAGCTTTTCAATGAAGCGCTACCTGTCAAGGGGACAGTGAAATATCTAGGAGTTACCCTCGATGAGAAACTGACATGGACCCCTCACATCAGGAATATTTGCTCCAAGGCAAAAGGTACTCTTGTGAGTACCAGGAGAGCTTGTGGCAAAAATTGGGGCCTGAGCCCCAAGGGTATACACTGGATATACACCACAGTGATTAGACCCAGGATCACCTATGGGGCGGTCGTGTGGTGGAAGAAGGTAGAACAGCAGGTTGCTGCTAAGGAGCTTGGTAAGGTGCACAGATTACCCTGCTAAGCCATAACAGGCGGAATTAGCAGCACACCAACTGCTGGGATGGAAACCATGTTGGATATGCCCCCATTACACCTTTGGGTCAAGATAGTGGCAGCGGCTGGTGCATACAGACTCAAATCTGGCAACATCTGAAACTCTTTGGGATATCCAGAATCATACACAGATAGTGAGTGAGGTAAATATAGGAAAGGTTGGGGAAATGCCAGCCAACTGTATTATAACCCCATACTGCTTCAACAAGCCTTTCAATATAACAATTAGAAGTAGGGAGCAATGGGAGAAAATAGTTCGACACCATACGGTGGATATTGTCTGGTTCACTGACAGGTCAAAATCCGACCAAGGTGTTGGGGCCGGGGTATATGAGGTGCCGCCAAGTCTGGAGGGCGTCATCTCTCTAGGAAAACTGGCCTCAGTATTCCAGGCCGAAATCACTGCCATCAGGGCGTGTGTGGAGGAGAATTTGCGTAGGTGCTACAAAGATCGTAGCATCTATATCTATTCAGACAGCCAGGCAGCCCTGAGATCACTGGCAGCTCCTGAAACAAGGTCTAAAATTGTTGCAGAATGTCACAGGGTTCTGGTGGAGCTAGGGGAAAGCAATAGAGTAAATCTATTGTGGGTCCCTGGCCACTCGGGGATCAGTGGCAACGAACATGCCGACAGATTAGCCAGGATGGGGGCAGAGGCTCCATTTATTGGACCGGAACCTGTCCTGACAATCACCAAGGCAATTATCAAATTGGAGCTACGTAACTGGCTCAGAAGACAGACAGCACGTAGAATATTGGACCAAAGTCTACCAACAAAAACAGGGCAAGGTAATGATGCCAAAGCCATGTTTTAAAAGGAGCTCTGCAACCTTGGACCTGAACAGGAGAGAGATTAGACTCATGGTTGGATTGCTGACAGGCCAAGGGAATTTCAAAAAACACCTACATACAATTGGAATAACAGAAGAGGACCCTAAATGTAGGATCTGTGATAACGGTGATGAAACCGCATCACATCTAATCTTCAAAAGCATTGCATTGGAGAGTAAAAGTCACAGAACATTTGGGACAACTAGACCCGAAGAAATTGTGTCTAATAACGAACTGGTAAAGGGACTCCTTGCTCTGCTCAAGGGCATTGTTTGCCTTTACTAGATAAACAGGGAGCGATATCACACAATACCACACAATAAACTTAGTTTCGGTGCGGGCAGTGGCGGGTTAGACCAAGACTATTCTGGCTTCTCTGGAAAAATCAAATCAAATCAATTCTACTTCAATCTACCCATTTCCCTCTTTTAATGTTCTGACCTCCCTACCCGATTAAGGGATCTAACATTACACGCGCCGATCCGTAGAATGTCACCTCCGGATTATTTTACCCAAGAGTAAGCCATCATCATATATTTATGCAGTAGAGCTGCAAGTCCTAGAGAAAAAACGTCTTTAGTTTCCCTTGCTCTCAGCCGTCGGAGTGACTATGTGGCAAAGCCACATTAGCTGATGTTACAAGGCCAGCTCAGTCAATCATCCAGACTGTTGCCCCTGCAATTACTGAAATGGCTGCTGCCCTTTTTCAGGAACCACACATTTGTCTGTCCTGTCGACAGATACCCCTCCGCTGTGGCTGCACCTACGGTACGGCTATTTGTATTGCTGAGGCACGAATACAACCTAGCAGAACACCGTCGAGGCGGAGAGAAAGAAGCTTGCATCTCTGCCGTGTTGTGAATGAGTTTCGCCAAAATTTGACTGCTCCCTAAGAGGCGAAAGATCGATTCGCTCTTCAGGCCTCCCACAAAATTATGACAGCTGATGGGACCTGTGAAAGATGAAATGCCGGCCGCGGTGGCCGAGGG
The DNA here is from genome assembly GCA_026315105.1 of Locusta migratoria. NCBI lineage: Eukaryota > Metazoa > Arthropoda > Insecta > Orthoptera > Acrididae > Locusta > Locusta migratoria. The sequence continues at coordinate 452,759,221 of CM048744.1, forward strand.
GACTGAAGCGCTCCAGTCACGGTCTGCACGGCCACTACGGTCGGGGGTTCGAATCCCCTTCGGGCATGGATATTTGTGCCGTCCTTAGTATTAACTAGTTCGTAAGTAGTTTGTAATTTTAGGGAATAATGACCCTGCAGTTAAGTCCCGTAAGCTATACAAACATTTTAATTTGAAAGATGAAGTGTTTGTAACTCTATGGGACTTAACTGCTTGGTTATTAGTCCTTAGCTTACTAACTATTATAACTAAGTTTAACCTAAGGTCAACACATACATCCATGCCTGTAAAAGATGATCTAGGCTTTAGACACCAGGTGTGTACAAGATACCGTGTGGGTGTGGACTGTTTTATATTGGATAAACAGTGTGCAATACTGAACAGCGCTCTCTAGAACACCAAATATGTTTCCGTTTACATTACACCGAGATATTAGCAATTGCGAAGCATGCTCTGGAAAACAAACATAGCAGTGTGTTGACGAGACCTCAGTCATTACCAGAACAAATACTGTCTGGGACAGCGTAATAAAAGAGGCGATAGAAATTAAAACATGTGAAAAAGCGCCTAAAACAGACGGCGGCCTGCACCTAAGCATAGCTTCTGACCCGGCCCTGGGACTTTTGAAGCGGGCGCGGAAGACACGCGACCAAAACATTGCCATATATAGCTATGCGGCGAGCATCTCTGACGTCACAGGACGGCGTCATCAATGACTCCATAGTAAAAATTTGACAATGGCCGAGAAGATTTCGTACGAAAGCTCGATGATATCAAACCACTTAACGTGGCTTGAAGCCCGAGATAATTTTATGTGCTTCCAAATGTTTGTAATAAGTGGGAATCGCCCAAGCGGGCTTAAACAACCATTTTATTAGCAAAACATTAACATTTCTGGTGGAAGTGAAATGAAAAATCATTAAAAAAAGGGGAAACACAATAACTACCATTATCGGGAATGAACACACTTATGTGAATTTTCACAACAGATGTACTTAGAAGCTTCTTTCGCAATTGAGGATGTGTGAAGATGTTGGTCTTGTTTTAATAATAACACGTAATTTACAAGGGAGAAACATTAATCACAAGTCGAGAATAAAAACAGCTAAATTCAACTGCAGTAAGCAGTTGTTTTCCATTGTAGTTTTGCAAAGATAATGTCAGTAGCTCCCAGTTTATTTGAGGGTGAAATTCAAGCAAGACTTCTGCTTCGAAATTGGCTAACATGTTGTTGATATATATAAATATATATACACATACTTTTCCTGTATTAACAAATGTTCAAATGTTTGTAAATCTATGGGAATTAACTATTCTTGTTATCAGTCCCTAGGCTTGCAAACTTAAATTAAATTAACCTAACGTCAATCCGAGGCAGATGATAATTTCTGTCGTCTACATAGGACAGACTCCCACCTACATGGATCAGCTGTTTCTGAGAGGTAGGCTCCAGCTCGCAATAATCAGCAGAGCATGAAAACAGAAGGGCACCCACAATACGGCGGTGGAGCCACAGCATATAAGCCATTCGATCTGAATCACTTCCTGTCGGTACAGAATTTTCATATCTATCGTGAATCGAACAATGTACTGCACCCGAAGTCGTTCATTGCACAGTTTGATAGTATACTCCCGCCAGAGCGGCCAATGCAGTATAATTGAATTCATTTGCGGCCATCTACAAGGGAGCGTGGCGGAACACATGCGCTCTGTGGCGGAATCTTGTACGTCATATGAGCAGTTCAGGAAGACGTTTCTTGCTTCTTATTGGCCTTCACAAGTGCAGGTACGAATCTGTGATGAAATTGTTATGGGTTGCGAGATGTTGTCCGCCGATTTTAAGAACCCAGTCAAGTTTCTGGATTCACTAATAAATAAAAACAGAGTCCTTGATAACCCATATTCGGACAAGGAAATTATGAAGCAGTGCTTTACTAAGCTCCCTGAAGGATACCAGAGAAGCATGATAGGAAAATGCGACGGAAGTCTTGACCGATTTATTTCCGCGCTTAGAGAGGCAGAATACGTAGAAATCTGACACGGGAGGCGTCCTCAAGATAACAGGGACGAAAATCCTCCGCAAAATGAAGGCAATAATTCTTGGGGGAACAATGGCGACCGTGGGCGAGAGAAGAATCGCAAACGCGGGTGGAATAGCGGCAAAGATTGGAAAAAGAGGAATCATAACAACGAAAACTGGAGCAATAATGATAATGACGGCCAGCAGAACCGATCCTTTTCCAATAACAATAACAATAGTTCACGAAAGGGCCAAAACAATGCACAATGGCAAAATAACGCTCCACCCCGGTTCCAGAACCAGAATAATGGTAATTGGCAGTCACAACAAGTACAGCAGTGGGGTGCACCTCATTAAGCCTTTTATTGAATAGACTTCTGGTTTCTTAATGTATTGTAGATATATATTTCATGTGTGAATATAAGTTTGTATTTGTACTTTAATTTGTTGATTGTTAATGTGTTCCTTTTGTTTTTATAAATAAGTTGTGTGTAATCAATCGACATATTTACAGGTTTTCCTTAAGTTTATCGTCGTATTTCAGCATGTAATTTGGTTTTGTGATAGGGATTGGATTATCTCGATGTGCATCCTTGAACACCTAAGGGCGGATTTTTGTTATTTAATTTCTGTCTTTTTCTGAGGCGTCAGCTGTCCAATTTCGTCGGCGTGTTGTTCTGTGTTTATAGTTGTTTATCTGAATCATAATTGACAGGTAATTTATTAATATTTAGGCTGTGTCAGCGTTTTCGACTGCGAATGTCTTTGTATATATATCGTCTTATGTTGGTTGAGTCTGTCTGTGTAGCGACTCTGTGAAAGTGGATGGATAATTCTCGCCGTTGACATAATGTTTTTACTCAAATTGTTTTGTGGATGTTTGATTTCGCTGTGTTTTGTTGCGTCTCTGGGCACAATTCATTGTGAATAAGACTTGATGGAACGGCTATAAATGCGATACTGCATGATATTTTCACTGTGTTCGATAGTGGCTCCTACAATATTGACGCCAAGTTACGTTAATGTCGATTAAAACTTCATCCAACTTGTATAGGACAACATTTTTCCTTCGCTATAACCATGATTGTTTATTTTCAGGGTAAACTTCTACAACTTGTACACTAACATTAATTTACAGATTCAGAATGACCAATCTTCATTGTACTCTTAAGCCCATAACAGCATGATGGGAAGAAAACTGAAGAATCTAAAGAAGGCTGCAGTAAAATTACACAAGAGAATTTTTTTTAAGGAAGTGGTCAGGAAGTATAAACAAATACGTTTACGTTCCCAATAACCCAGGATTCCTACACTTTCCATTTCCATGTCTGTAGTACGATATAGATTATTAGTTTCCATGAGCATGCACTTCAGTAAGCATGGTAATTAACAAAGTATTGTTTGTTTGCATGGACACCAAAGCATGCACTAACGAACTAATAATAATAATAATATCATAACCCTATTATTGAAACAATTATGTTAATATTTTAATTTTTTTACTTGTTAATAAAGAATTAAGTAAACAATTTAATATGTTCATAAAGGTACAGTGGTACCATGATAACGTAAGAAGATTTAATGTTTTTATTACCTTTATTTAAAGGAACTTTTGAAAAAGAAAAAAAAAATCTTTTTTGTTGATAGGATCTATATAATTTTGTATTGTATTTGTTTTATATTCCCCGTCTTATATGTGTATGTTTGTATGTCCTGAGACATTCTCATGGCACATGGGGGCAAACTTCAGGCAGCCGCTGGTGGTGGTATAAATGGGACGACGCACAGATGCGCCAATGCTGTTTGCTGTCCATGGCTTCAGCCCCGCGCGGTGTTCGGGACCGCAGCGCTGGGTTTGGACTCGCAAAACCGGCAACGATGTCGTGCGCGCCGCCAGCGGCCGCCCGGAAGCAGGACAATAGGGTGCACGCCATCGAACAAAGAAAGCGGAGTGCAGCACTCCCCATGGGCCTCGGCACGCCCCTACTGCTGGCCTGGAAACTGGTTTCTCTATCAGCTGGGGGCGAAGCATCTGCTGCCCCAAGACCAAGATAGACAGAAGATACTTGCCCCAGACTGCCTGGCGCTGTATGTGCCCGCCACCTAGGGCCACTTACGTCACCGGGGATCTCTGTGCTGAGGGGGAGGGGGGGTGTCTGTGGCATCCGACCAAAGCTCGTGCACCTTGGATTGTGCCGCGGGCCCACTGATCCCGCCTCGGTGTGTTTGCGAAGGAAGCGGCTATCTCTGAAGGGACAGCCACTGCGACGGTATGTGAGCCCTCAATGTCTCTGTGGTCCACTGAGTGACTATAAACTACCAGTGTTGCTCCTCCCACACCCACTACACCACCACTATGACTCATAAACAGTTTTTATGCACACACCACTGTTCTGAAAAACATTGCCCAAATGAACTGAGTGCCATGTTATATGTTGTTTAATTTGAAATACACGATTCCACAATTTTGATATTTTATACTACTTGTTTGTCTATACATTAATTCATAAAAAATTACATTGTTCACACTTGGTGATTCCTGCCACAGGATTATCGACATAGTTCACAACCCCACTTTAGATTTACCTATGTATGTATTGGAAGTTAACCAAACAGGTCATAGGCACTATAACCTATGTCATGTTATGCCGTTACTCTGGGTTTAGATGACGCTTGAAATGGAACGGTGTCAATGCATGCGAAATGTGACCCAATCTCAGAATTTCAAGCGTCTGGTAAGGTACATTAATGATGTGACATTGGCACCATATTCCGCCACAGTACAGTCTAACGCTACCATGGACATGCCAAGCGGTGGAAAGGTCGTCACACGACTTCTTATTATCATCATTTCCCACTTTACCTTGTAGGCCTTTGTGGTGGAGGTCAGAACGGAGTCTGAAAGCTCTGTTATCCCGAGTTGCTTTTATGTGTGGTTGCGGAATCCATTTCATACACATAACCACTCGGAATCAATAGGAATGATCACTGGGTGACTTTTCTTGGGACGTTTCACGCTTGAAAACGACAGTCTATACCCCCATGAATAGTGGCACGACTTACTTAATGTTTGACAACCACCAGGCAATTCAGCTCATCCAAAAAGATATCGTTGGTTCAACCATATTAGACTTTTTCTAAACTCAATCTAGCGCAGAGCGACTACAACTTCAACTGTATTATGAAGTGAATGAAACATGGGCCGATGAAATTTAAATATGATCTTTAGCATCAAAGAAGGTTATATACACATATTTCTTAGTCCCTCCCTCCCGTTGCATGATTACCAGACGGGTGAGGGTAGGCATGTGTATCTCTGAGGTAATAAATATCTAAAAAAAATTACTTAACATCTTCAATGTTGACCTCTAATTATAAGCTATTTAGGTAAGTTAAAAAATAACATAAACAAAAATCCAAAAAATAAAAGTTAACAAATAGACCCAAAATCTGAATCTTATGAAGACTGAATATGACGAATTAAATTTAAGAAAAAGAAATATAAACCATGACCACCAAATAACTCACCTCAACCAGAATCAAAAGACTTTAATGAATAATAACCAAAACTTAAAGGTATCTGTTAAATAAAGTACGAAATAAAAGCTTAATTCTGATAGGAGGTGCCCAGATAAGAGTTTCCTATTATAAAAATGCTTAATTTTAGCAGTAAAATTAGCAGAAGATCCGTGTGAACTACCGGATACTCTCTGTTGCAAAACCTTGTTCCCTGGCCCAAATTGAGAACTGACTTAGTTCAAATTACTCTAATAACAGGAAGTTAACATTACTGTGGCCAATATATGGAGCAGCTTACACGAAATTACACACAGGCATTAATAAACAAGCCACCACAATAAGAGTTATTTCATAAAGGTGGCTAAGAAAAACATTTATGGGCCAACGGAACTTAAACATAAAGTATTGCATCTGAGCTTGTTCTCAGCACTGGTGAAAAACAATATTAAATAAATATAAATTTTAATGATCTTAACTTGTTTATTCAGGTCGAACGCAAGCAAAATAGGAAACCAATTTTGTTAATACAATAAGAATACATCCCATTTACGTTATCTAATGATGACGATGCCCTGCATTGGATTTAACATAAATTATACAGAGCGTAACGCTACTGGGAGGAGGATTTACAAACAACACTCACTCGCTCACACACATGCAATGCAACGGCTAAACTCAACAAGATCAGCGTGTTGAAGTGAGGCAGAAGTACGCGAAGTTATCGTAGGCGAAATTCAGCAAACCCGGAGGTACAACACAATACAATATACAATAAAACTGCGAAGATGGCTATGATCTGCCATGCCTGATTTGAGACGGTGCGTGAGTATAGCAAGGTTAAGTTGCATTTAGATTAGACTGCGAGCAAACACTCTAACGGCGACACACGTCTATGTTACATGATCGCACTCCACTGAAGGTGAAGTGGTTAAAAATCGGATTCATTACACAAAATCACGGCAATCTGAAAGTAAATTATCTAGACACTGGTTTTACGCGAGGTGGTGTGAATTCAGGTGCCTAGCTGCAAATCCCTGAAGTCGGATTTCGGAGCCACGTGGTTCCGAAAACCGATAAAAATGTATAAATTGAAATTCCGAAAAATAAACAAAATTAACTACAGCATGCAACCGATACAACTGCGTAGAATTTCATAAGGAAGCTACTGAAATTCAGAAACATGCGTTTGGGAGCGTTCACAGAGAAGGAAGAAGTCCAGTCTCAAAACCCAGAAAAGTGAAATAATTACAAAGTCGGAAAAATAAAGACTACGGCATACAACCAATAGAAATGTATAGAACTACATAAGGAAGCGAATGAAATGCATCTACTCGCTTTAGGGAGCGATTACAGAGACGGTGTGATATTCCTGGCCTGTGGCCACTTCATATTTCTGGCCGCTGGCCGTTTCTTTGCTAACATTGTACGTGCCTTAAACGCGGAAGAAAGGCAGCATGCAGCATATGTTGAAATGTGGGGTGGGGAGCAGTAGCATATGGCGCAGTAGGTGCTGGTTCCCGTGGGAAAGCCCGCCGATGTTACTGGTGCTCTCCTCGCATTGGCTGCTGCATTTCACGTCACGTGATTTCTTTTGAAATTACTTTTGTTTATTATAAACTAAATATTAATTATTCAGAGCTGAGAATTTATTATAAATGTCTCTCAAGGACAGGCTAGATTTGGACAGTTTAAAAAGTTTAAGTTGCCTTCTCTTATTGTAACAAGAGAAGAGCGATTTTGCAGAAGGCGCGCGACGGCCCTGTTTTGGCGCGAAATAGAGCGTCAGGTGCCCTCTCGCAACGCGCCGCAGTTTCAGACTCGAGCTGACCACCATACGCGCCGGACATCGCCGGTCATGAGTAAAGATTTTTGAGTAAATGTGATATAAGTCGAGGTCTCAACATGAACTATGGGCAGCATAGGCCGTATCATATTAACAATAGTTGCTAATTTTTTTATTATTTATTTAATAAATGGCATCCCTGACAATTAAAAATCTCGCGAGTCGCTTATTATGCTTCCATCATAAAGAACTTTAGCCGTTAGCCAGTTGATGTACGCGAGTGAAGCAAGTGCAAGTGTTGAGTTCGCGGTCCATTGGATTACGTAACTTCAAGAATCGGGTGTGGAGCCTGAAAGGAACAGCCGTAAACATCGCCAGCAGCGGCAGACGACGACTCCATCTATTAGCGGAGCTACAACCACTAGCCTTCACGTCGCAACAACTGCACATCGCGACGCGAGGAAAAACGGGAGTAAGTGCCAACTCCTGTAAATTATAAATAATTGTGTAAGTCTGTTAATTAAATTTGGAAATTAAAAACTAGTGTAAAAAGTATATTAGAAATGGAAAATGAGGGAAAGACTAGGTATTATCTCAGAAGTAGGGACGGAGAATGTGTTCAAAATACAGGTAATGATCATTCAGGTCAACAACCTCAGATGCAGGGTGACAATATCAGTCCGTATTTTGTAGCGAATATGCAATTTAATATTGTCCAGGATATGGATGTTAATCAGATCAATAGCACACATAATGTAGAACAAAGTGCTGTGGAAAATGTTGTAAGTGACGTGCAGAGAGATACACAAGTTTGTCAATCTGTCGCTCCTAAACATACTGACGTGGTAAATCTGGATGCAGCTGTCAGAGAAAATGTGTCTGGCGCCTGCATAACAGAGGAGCAGATAGTGGTATCAAGTGACAGAATCCATAGCACAGCTTCAGCTGATACGTTGCCAGTAGAAAGTAGTGGAGAGAAGGAAACTGGTATTGACAATAATAGTATATCAATGCTTAGCGATATGTTAGCTAAATTTAGTCAAAACATGCTTGCTAAGTTAGATCAATGGGTGAATAAGTTTGATCAACGCATAGAAGAACAAAATCAGAGCATGAATAAGTTGGTGAATGAAATTATTGCTAAATTTGACCATAACAATGAAAAATTAGACCGTGCGATAGAGCAAATACGTACACCAATGGCTAGTGTAAATAATAAATTCCAGGGCGTAGAAAACAGGGTAATTGTTAATGAAGACAAAACAGACAAGTATTTTAAACAATTAGATTTGGAAATTTGTAAAAATGACGTTGTGCACAGGGTGGACTCTGAAGTAAGCAAAATTAACGAAAGATTACAGGTTAATAGTGACACGCTGTATACTCTTACAAATAAGGTAGAGTGTTTGAGAAAGGAACAGGCTAGCGTTAGTATAACATGTAAAGATGGATATCTGTCACAGCAATCAGACATCGAAAAAATGAACAGAAATATAGTATTAATTGACAGTAAACTGTCACAGGTAGGCTCATCATGTACAAGTAATGCACATGCACCTCACAGTAAATTAACAGAGATCGAGCAGAAACTGAATGAGCTGCCCGATTCATGTAATTTAGTGGAAAATATTAGCACCAATGAAAATGAACTTGAGAGAAAACTTGAAGCGTGGGTGGAACAAGAACGTAAGGAAAGTATAAGTGACATAGTTGATGTTGCAAATGATTCTAAGTCATACAAATTTCACAATTTCTCAAAAACTGGTAATGTACATCCTGTTGCTTTCATCAGGCAGATCGATGGTGTTGTTCCTAATAACATGACAGAACAACAAAAAATGAAATTCGTAGCGAGTAGGTTTGATGGGGGAACAGGAGCTATAAACATTTGTAAAGCCCATCAGGAATTTGTCACTGCATTTCTCAACCAATATTGGTCTGAAAGTACACAAAATAATATACACACTGAAGGCCGCATGAAAGACTACAAGTATAAATTTAAAGTTAGGCCCGAAATAATTGAGGAACTTGTTCAGAAGTTTCATGGAGTCAAGATATTAAAAGCATGGACTTGACTGCTAGCTTCTGACAAATACAGCTAAAGGAAAATTGTTACAAATACACTGCTTTTACATATGGAAGAAGATGTTGTCAGTTCAGAGTGTTGCTTTTTGGTCTGAAAATATCAACATCTGCCTTCACACGCAAATAGGTACATTTACCTCAGGGGGCAATAGCGCTCTTTGCTTTGCCAGGTAACTGACGCCTACCAGGTATCCTAGTTAACTAGCAGCTTATTTCCTTTCCTTTCATGCTGTTAGTTCTTCCTCTTACTATTCAGTCTGATCTCTTTTCTATCGTCTTTACTTTCTTCTCCATCCATACCTCAGGGGGCAATAGCGCTCTTTGCTTTGCCAGGTAAATGACGCCTACCAGGTACCCTAGTTAGCTAGCAGCTTACTTCCTTTCCTTTCACGCTGTTAGTTCTTCCTCTTACTATTCAGTCTGAACTCTTTTCTATCGTCTTTACTTTCTTCTCCATCCATACCTCAGGGGGCAATAGCGCTCTTTGCTTTGCCAGGTAAATGACGCCTACCAGGTACCCTAGTTAGCTAGCAGCTTACTTCCTTTCCTTTCACGCTGTTAGTTCTTCCTCTTACTATTCAGTCTGAACTCTTTTCTATCGTCTTTACTTTCTTCTCTATCCAAATACCAGATTGTACGAAAACACTAATTTAGACGAGCAAATAAAAACAGGATTTGACATGAGTAAGTAATAATGCGAGATTTACTGATTTAATACGTACTGAATTTGGCTTATGCGAGTATATAACAAATATGGAGCATGGTAAATATTGTAACTCAGCAGTAAACATCTGCATAGCACGAGTTACTTTTGTAAAGTTAGATGGCAGACACATATCTTCTCAGAACGAAACATAACATTGAAAATAGCTGACTACATTATTGGTGGATTTTTATTTAATTTATTCCAAGATTGTTTACCCTGATTATTATAAGGTAATATATGATACTGAGAAGAGGACGGCGCAACAACAGGTGAGTGAAATTAGTAAAAATTACTGTCGGACATAGGCAATGTAAAACATGGTTTTGTTATGAATGGTATGAGGAACAAGGTGTATGGTCTGCTATGTGTAATTTTAAGCAAGTATTGAGAAGGTAGTAAGAAGGGTCAAGTACAGGTGACTGATAAATTCGGCCTGGAAATAGGCTCATAATTAAGATGGTAGTAAGGTGGTAAGAAGGGTCCAGTACAGGTGACTGATAAATTCGGCCTGGAAATAGGCTCATAATTAAGATGGTAGTAAGGTGGTAAGAAGGGTCCAGTACAGGTGACTGATGAATTCGGCCTGGAAATAGGCTCATAATTAAGATGGTAGTAAGGTGGTAAGAAGGGTCCAGTACAGGTGACTGATGAATTCGGCCTGGAAATAGGCTCGTTATTAGGAACGAAGTGAAGTGGTAAGAAAGGGTCAAGTACAGGTGACTGGTGGATCCGGCCTGGAAGTCGACTCATTATGATTACGTATATGGTGTTTCAGGCGGCAGTGAAGTCGTCATTTGTGGAATATTGAAAATAGGTAGGGGACGCAGTGTGTGCCTCACTCTACATTTTTTAAATTAGAAATATACACTAGCAGAAATGGTACCATTTTTAAATACATTTGTCCTATGCTCTTACACGCCTATGAATTAGTATATGTATAAATTATATGATACTTTGACCTGTTTCGCCTCCACATAAACGTCAGGAAATCATAAAACATCACAGCGATAAACAACATATATTATGGAACATATATATCATACATAATAGAATTTCATGGTCAGCTGTCAATGAAAGCAACAATCCGTCAGTCGGAATTATATTTTGCCTTTATGCAGCAAATGGTTTCTGTTGATTTCTGTGATCTGCATTTTGCATTAAATATTAAACATTATGACAAGCTATATATAGCCTATTACAGTGAATATAAACATGACATCTATTTGCCAACAGTACGGTATTAAATATTAGACATGGCATGTGTTGCCAATTGTAATATGCGAATGGAGGTAACACTTGTTGACAACAGAGTATTGTCAATGAATGAAGGGTCAGTGACTCAATTAGGAAACAGATATATACGACTGAATGTACCTTGAAGTGTGTCACAAAAGATAATTAAACGTAAATGTATGACAGAATAGGTAACTGAAGAAATATGGGAAAGGTCAATGACCTCGACTTCAACTTTATCGGTAATTACCAAACACGAATGTGTATTATTCTCGATTCAATATGCAAAATGTCTGCATTAATTTGATTTTATAAATGTATTTGTATGCATAAATTTTATGTACCACTTTATATATATCCTTTGTATGTACAAGCGTGTGAAGCCAGCAGTGCTATATAGGCTATGAGATATGTTATTAAAAGTACAAAGTCATGAGTGCCTTGTGTTGAATTTGTACTCAATGCGTGTGTCAAAATTGCAAAGCCGAAAGTGAAAAAGGCAATTCAATTAATTAAAACGAGAAAGGCTTGGTGAACGGCGTTGTGCCGATATAAGTGATAAATGGCCTCGTGCCAAAAATAGTTTCATTTGTTTTGTCAACAATCGGAGTTGTAGTGGTTTTGATGGACGAAAATGCGCTGAAAATTAGTAATTTTATGTAAGGCAGTGTTCTATGTGTTGTGGTGGTATTGATGGACGGCAATGTGCCAAGAATTTAGTTGATGTTATAAGCGGCCATGAACCGAGAGTCTAAATGTCAGATATTCAAATGGCAGGTGCCAATATATTTATATATTTTGTAAACATGGACGGCCTATTGAGAGGCTTTATGCCTGCTGTATTTTATGGTATTGTTAAAAAAAAAGTGTTACTTATCTATTGTTTAATCATCTATTTTCTAAACATTTTCATACTATGTGTTAAGTCAATTGTAACTTTCAGTTTTTGTGTGCGTATTTTCAGAAGGATATTTAGGTGTATATCAGCATTTACATGTAGTTTCATATGTTGTAAAGTTAGCTAATTCGTAGCTGTCCAAGTTCAATTTAGGCAGGGTTATAATTCTGATGTTTCTTTACCTTTTTGTGTAATCATTTTTGATTTATATGGGGAGATTTAGAAGCAACGGTTTCAATATATATGTAAGTTCTTGAGAGATAATGGGTCCTATTTTTCAAAATTTAGAGGGTTCTTATTTCCAACTTGTCTGTTGTCTTTGAGAACATTCCAAGTTTGGAAATCTCCGAAGGAAGGGGATGTGTGATATTCCTGGCCTGTGGCCACTTCATATTTCTGGCCGCTGGCCGTTTCTTTGCTAACATTGTACGTGCCTTAAACGCGGAAGAAAGGCAGCATGCAGCATATGTTGAAATGTGGGGTGGGGAGCAGTAGCATATGGCGCAGTAGGTGCTGGTTCCCGTGGGAAAGCCCGCCGATGTTACTGGTGCTCTCCTCGCATTGGCTGCTGCATTTCACGTCACGTGATTTCTTTTGAAATTACTTTTGTTTATTATAAACTAAATATTAATTATTCAGAGCTGAGAATTTATTATAAATGTCTCTCAAGGACAGGCTAGATTTGGACAGTTTAAAAAGTTTAAGTTGCCTTCTCTTATTGTAACAAGAGAAGAGCGATTTTGCAGAAGGCGCGTTTTAGAAGCAACGGTTTCAATATATATGTAAGTTCTTGAGAGATAATGGGTACTATTTTTCAAAATTTAGGCGCGAAACAGAGCGTCAGGTGCCCTCTCGCAACGCGCCGCAGTTTCAGTCTCGAGCTGACCACCATACGCGCCGGACAACGCCGGTCATGAGTAAAGATTTTTGAGTAAATGTGATATCAGTCGAGGTCTCAACATGAACTATGGGCAGCATAGGCCGTATCATATTAACAATAGTTGCTAATTTTTTTATTATTTATTTAATAAATGGCATCCCTGACAATTAAAAATCTCGCGAGTCGCTTATTATGCTTCCATCATAAAGAACTTTAGCCTCACTTGTATGCTGTAGAAGAACCAACGACCTGTGTGCTGTCTTCTGCGCTGGGGACACAAATATAGAAGACAACAGGTTAGTCAGAACTCTATGATGTCCATAAAGTCTTGGACAGCAACTACAGCACCTCGTGCGTACTGTAGGGCGGTACAAACGCACACTGTTACGCAACAGCATCCGCAAGGATGTGGAGGTTTTTGGGGACTTGTGGGAGGAAGCAGTATTAACTTCTCTGTCCGCAAAAAAAAAAAAAAAATAAAAAAAAAAAAAAATACCTAGGTAGCTTGTAACGGATGAAGTCCAGTCTCGAAAAACAAGAAAAGTGAAATTATTACAAAGACGGAAAAGTGAGAATGAAAACAATGACATGCAACCTTTAGAAATACATAGAATTTCATAGGCAACTTATTGAAGGAGGTTGTACAAGGTTTGGAGAGAAATACTGACAAAGACTAAACGCGTACTATAAGTTCGGAGAAGAAACAGCGGGGTGAGAAGATTGTGAAATGTTAGTGGAAATCAGAAGGATACATGATTAGTTACTTGCCTGATGGGCGTGGAACAAACAATAGTGACAGCTGAAGGCATTGATCTAAGAACCAACCATGTGGAACACATATCACTCACAGAAGGAAACGATAAGAATGATTTGACATGCACTGTACAAAAATGAAAATATCGTCTGTTAGAAATCGGGGGCCACAAAGCTAGGATGAATTTACATAAATTTCGTACACACCACATAATCACTAAAGGTTTGGATATATCAGGCCATTATCAAACTGCAACTAGTAACACATACACCGCATTTATCTGTTGGGAATCACTGGATTGAAAAATTAGAACACATTTCTGCACACGATCGGAAAAAAATATTCCAAAAAATAAATCTAAGTTCAAGAGTCAAAGTTAAACATGCTAGACAACGAATTACTACCATCTAGAGTATAGCCACGGTGGAGTAGCCGAGTGGTTGAAAGTGTCTCGCTGCGGGGCGTACGGTTGCTCGCTGTGGAGTTTCCAGTCCTCCCTGGGGCTTGGGTGTGAGTGTGTTGTCCTTAGGTTAGTTTACCTAGGTTTAAGTAGTTTGTAAGCTATGGACTGATGAACATGCAGTTTGGTCCGATAGACTTACAAACATTTGAACACTTTTTTCTCCATGGATACAAGAGCAGAACCAACCTTACCTCACCACGATCCCAGCACAAAGTCAAGTCCGAGTGGCCAGGAGGCACAAAGCGTACCGGTAACCGTATAACCTAAGAAAACATAAATGGTGGGAAAAGAAGATCGCCACACTCGCCCTGGAGATGCCTCGTCGACTGGCTTGTAACCGAAGGGTGTAGAAACCTCTTTGGTAGCACCCACAGCAGAGGTTGGTGAAGACTATCGACTCTCAGAGAGAAATGTTCAAAGCGAGCTATTACTACCCACATTCAGACATCCAGTAGATTTTACCACATCCACTTAAAAGTAAAACAAGTACACATTCTCACACGGACAGTGGCGTAGTGGAGAAGCCGTACTTATTGCCATATTCATAAATACAATAATAAATTATTAAAATAATAAAATTTAGCAATATTATCTAACTTTTCAGAAACTAATATTTTAAAATATGAAATAAAAATGCTGTTCCTCATGCCTCGAAGAGAGTTGGGATCTAGTTTTAACAAAATGATAATCTAGCGTCTTCCAAGTTTTATATATATATACGAGGCGCGTCTAGAAAGTAAGTTCCGTTTGGTTATATAAAACGAACAGGTACAGATACGGAAAAAATATTTATTGTATAACTCTACAACTGTTAAACTACTTTTCTGCATAGCTTGCGAAATTTTGTAGGCAATTGTCATAGCATGGCACAAGGTTTTGTGTGCCTTTTTCATAGAATGTTGCCGCCTGTGTATTCAACCATGTGGTAACATGTTCTTTCAGCTCGTCGTCATCGTTGAAGTGTTGTCCACCAAGGACAGATTTTAGGTGTAAGAAGAGGATTACTGTCAAAAGATTTTTCATTTTCACGATAATTCCTGACCTCACACACCGAATGGGACCAAACAATTCTTACGGAAATTGCAATGGGTCCTGTTTGATCATCCTCCATACAGCTCGGACCTCTCTCCTAGCGACTTTCATCTCTTCTTACACCTAAAATTTGTTCTTGGTGGTCAACACTTCAACGATGATAAAGAGCTGTTACCATATGGTTGAATACACAGGGGGCAACCTTGTGTGAAGGATGCATGCAAAAAATTGTGGCACGCTATGACAAGTGCCTACAAAATTTCGGCAGTTATGTGGAAAAGTAGTTTAAGAGTTGTAGAATTTTGTGCAATAAAAATTTTTTCTGTATCTGTGTACAATTTCATTTTATTACCAAACTAAACTTACTTTCTGGACGCGCCTCGTATATAAATATTAAAGTGTCTTTAACGTAGAAAAAAAGCCTCTTTGCCACCTCCCCATATTCTTTCAATATTTTACAAAAAAAAAAAAAAAAAAGAAAAAAAAAAAAAAAAAAAAAAAAGCATGTTTAGAAAATGAATTTTTTAACAGTGCTATCAGTGCATTTTGTACTTTACTCTCTTGGTCCCTCTGTACAATTGCCGTATTATTCTGACGTTATATCATTATCTGTAGCTGTCCGAATACTACACTGTAAGACTTTCTCATGGTAAATATTATAACTGTTATAAAAGTATTTCCCTAATATTCAGTGGTGGTATTCGTTGTTATTATAAGAATAGTATAGAGTAACTGAATGAATGATACAACAATTGTTGATAATTTATATTCTGTCATCTGACACTTCATTTGTCGAGGTCTTCTCCTTCTGATTGTCATGGAAAAACTTTGTTTTTCCAAATTATGAAAGGTAACACAGTTTGGGGTCCATACTTCACGTATCTTTCTATTCCTTTTCTTTCATTGTGCTGGCTAGAAGATCACAACAATAATTTAAGTGTTCTATTTTACGCTAAATGATGGATTTTTAGATTCCGAGATCGATCACGTAGGCAATAAATATTTCTACTTCATCAGATGTAGTGCGGAACATTCGATATACGTAATGTGTTTGTACCACTGTGGCTGCCCCAATTCAGATATCTACAGTCTGTCACACGATAGGTATGACGAAACGCAATTGAGTAGAAAACAACGCAACACGTGACCACGCCCTCGTCCATTCGTTACATACCGTGCCGCGAGGAACTAAAAATGTCGTAAACCCAATTACGCGCGTGACGTGGTCGTAAAGTGAATGACAAATCCCCCAACGTGGCGACGCAGGCCAGATAAAGTTGTCAGGCGGGCGGCATACCTGGCAGGGGCGGAGGCGCCGCAATCTGCTGCCCCATCTCCCACGGCGTTAAGTGGCCCGCCGCACGATACGCGCTGCTGCCTCTGGCCGCGCTGTTGCCGCGGCGTGAAATACGAAAGGCGACGTTCTGTTTATACTATTGCAGGTCTGAAAGGATGCGGTCTCCACACATCGACACATTGGTGTAACATTAAAAGAAAGAAAAAAAAATGCCGGCCACGGTGGCCGACGGGACTAAGGTGCTTCAGTCACGGTCTGCACGGTCACTACGGTCGAGGGTTCGAATCCCTCCCCGGGCATGGATATTTGTGCCGTCCTTAGTCTTAGCTAGTTGATAAGTAGTTTGTAAGTTTCGGGACTGATGACCCCGTAGTTAAGTCCCATAAGCTTAACAATCATTTGAACATTTGAAAGAAAAAAATCACGAATGATTTATCAAACTGTGAACTGTAGAGAACGTAACTGAAATATATATGCCAGACGACTTTAATTACTGACAATTTACAATTAATTTCAGAAAACCCAGATACGTATCCCTCAGAAAAGTATTCACTTCTTTGGAAATGTCTGTAAATCTATCGGACGAAACTTCGTGGTCATCAGTCCGTAGCTTACCAACTACTTAAACCTACGTAAACTAACCAACGGACAAACACACACACACACCACACACACCCATGCCCCAGGGAGGACTCGAACCTCCACGGCGAGCAACCGCGTGCTCCGCAGCGAGGTGCTTTAGACCGCTCGGCTACTCCACCGAGGCTCACTTCTTTCAACAAAACTAAAATGTGTGGGTATATTAACATATTAACAGTCTCACTTACAAAAAAATTGTAATACGAAATACATAACACAGAATATTCAGTTACTTAGCCTCTGTACAATTCACCACTTTAATTTCATGATAGATAAATTGCTTCACATACACCCTGTCGGGCCGCAGCGAATTAGCCGGGCGTACTGGAGCGCCGTGTTGCAGTGCGCGCGGCCGTCCGCCGTCGGGGGTTTGAATCGCCCCTCGGGCATGGATGATTGTGTCGTCTTTAGTGTAAGGTAGTTCAAATCAAATGTTCAAATGTTTGTAAATCTATCGGACTAAACTGCGTGGTCATCAGCCCGTAGCTTACAAACTACTTAAACCTAGGTAAACTAACCTAAGGACAACACACACACCCCTGCCCCAGGCATAAGGTAGTTCATAAGAAGTTTGTAAGTTTTGGGACTGATGACCCCGTAGTTAAGTCCCATAAGCTTCACAAACATTTGAACATTTTTGAATACCCTCTCAGTTAGCATTGTGGCCTAATGCATCGCTTTCCGTAGTGTGGAGGTGTACCGGCCCCGGTTCAAATGCGCCCGGCGGATTAACGTAGGAGGGTCGGAGTGCCGGCCAGCCTGGATGTGGTTTCTAGGCGGTTTTTTACATCCCCCTAGGTGAATACCGGGCTGGTCCTCAAGTCCTGCCTCAGTTACACGATTCGCAAACATTTCGTAACAGTTTACAATTCACACATATGACACTATACGCAGACATTCGGGGTACACATTTCGTCTTTGCGGAGGCGGGGAGGGGGAGTTGGGGGGTAGCGGCAGGAAGAGCATGCCGCCACCCCGAAAATATTAACATGACAAATCCAAATTATAACAGCCGACCCTGCATGTGCGGGAACATGGCCAAAGAGACAGCAGAAGAATTAGCTTCGTATACCACACTACATAAGGTACCAACTTCATCACAGATATTACAAAAACCATCAGCAAAGACTATTAAGAACAACCAGCAAACTGTACGGACGGTCTGATTATTTACAACTAAAGAGTAAATAATTAGTTAGTGATGCAACTCAACTGGCCGTGAAAACAACGCAATGATATCACAATGAGATATTAAGATTACCTGACATAGTTGGGTTTGGAGGCGATCAGATCGTTTTATAATTTCCCAAATGAGAAGCCAAGATCGTACATTAATAATTTATTCACTGACGATCGGTTTCAGTGAACTGTGTCACCATCATCTGGTCACATACATATTACAAGTTGGTTATCTGTCAAAAATATAAAAGACATCCAAGAAATAACGTCAAAACATAAAAATAACATAAATTTTGGATTAAGAGGCACTTATCCTACCTTGTTAAAAATTGGTATAACATTCTGTAAGCTGTCATGTTTTTAACTTATGTATTTTTTATATAGTGACTAAGTGCAATGTTGCACTTGTTATTTTATACCCATTTTTAACAAGATTATAAGCTTGTAATATGTATGTGACCAGATTATGGTGACACAGTTCACTGAAACCGGTCGTCAGTGAATAAATTATTAATGTGCGAACTTGGCTTCCCATTTTGAAAATTATACAATGAGATATCCTTTATTTACCGTCGCACATGGATCCCGGTCTTGGACGACAACATACATCTACATATACATAAATACTTGGCAACTCACATTAAAGTGCATAACAGAGGGTTTATCCAAAAGCTTTTATAATGTTTCATTACAGTTCATTCTCTAATAGCTCCTGGAAAATGTAACACCTAGATCGCTTGAGCCGCCAACGGCCGGACATAAAAGAGTGTTCCGAAGACGGCCGATTAGCCACATAATGCCGATTAAAGAGTTCTCATTCTTCTTTCAGTCGACACACATTACAATCTGAAGCAGCAAATAATCGGGTATATGTATATGCAGCGTGTCCCATATTTGCATTCGTGCCTAGTTTCCTAAGCCCCTTGCAAAACATATTGTTTGAAAATATTACCGTGGCAGAGCGGTCTGCGGCGCCCCAGGCACAGTCTGCACGGCCGCTACGGTCGGAGATTCGAATTCCCCCCCCCCCCCCTTGGGCATCGATGTTTGTGTCGTCTTTAGTATAATATAGTTCGTAAGTTGTTTGTAAGTTTAGGGAATGATGACACCGCAGTTAAGTCCCTTAAGCTTAACAAACATATGAAATTTATTTTTATTTTTTGATAATATTACCTTACGATCGGGCATGGGTGATAGCGAGATGATGGACGGAGATACGGGAGATTAGTTGTGAATAGAGAGGCGCTTAAGCAGGTAGACAATAAGATAAGCAGTAAAGATGGAGAAGGGGAGGGGGGGTTGACAGGTGTATGGGAGAGAAGAGACGAAGAAAGGAATGAGAGATGAGTTAGGCGAGGAGGACGGGAAAATAAAACATGAATTGAGCAAGGAGATGATGGAGGACGAGATGGGTGGTGACAGGGTAGAGGAGGGGGGAGGAAACTGAAAGGGAGAAGGACAGAAACAGAGGATGACAGAGAGAAAAATCAGGAGGATACATGGACAGATTGTGGCTCTCATGTACATTTCGCATATTCCATTATCTATAAACCATATATTTATGCTCATGTAGAAAACAGACCATCAAAAAAGTACTCTCTGATCTGACTTAACAATAAATAATGAATTACTCTAAAACCATATTTTGGTTCCATTTTTTTCACTCCACAGAGCAATGGACAACATGCTATTGAATCCAATGATGTTTTCTCGGTAAATCTATTTTCACAAAATTTATTTGAGTTTCTTCATTTTTTCATAGAAGAATTTATATCTAGGGGAAAGATAGATACCACCTACAGGAAAATAAAAATTTACCAGTGCTAAGCAAAGAAGGGGAAGCTGAAAGGTGAAAGGAATATATACTGTAGAGGGCCTATACAAGGGAAGTGAAGGCAGTATCAAGGAAGAGGAAGTAGAGATAGGAGATACGGTCCTGCAAGAAGAATCTGACTGACATGAAGAAATTGTTCTTCTTGGTATGAAAGATGTATCAGACAGGGAAAATGCCCTACGGCGTCAAGAAGAATATAATAATTCCAATTACATTGCAAGCAAGTGAAGACAAATGTGAAAATTACAGAACTGTCAGTTTAATAAGTCAAGATTGAAAAATAATAACACGAATTATTTACAGACGAATGAAAATCTGATGGAATTCGAGCCTGGAGAAGATCAGTTTGGATATATGAGAAATTTAGGAACAAGCGATTTATCTTAGAAGATATGGTACGGAAAGGCAAACTTACGTTTTTAGCTTTGGTAGGTTATGACACAACAACACAGTGACCAACGGTGCTCAAAAAAAATGTTCAAATGTTTGTTAAGCTTATGGGACTTAACTACGGGGTCATCAGTCCCTAAACTTACAAACTACTTATGAACTACTTACTAACTAGGACGGCACAAATATCCATGCCCGAGGGGGGATTCGAACCCCCGACCGTAGTGGCCGTGTTGACCGTGACTGGAGCACCTCAGTCACCTCGGCCACCGCGGCCGGCACCAACGGTGCTTTCCAGTCATGTGTGCGTACAGGGTGGTATATAAAACGATGCTTTATGCATTTTCCCTCATTATTTGTATTTTTTGTAATTTATTATGTATTTGTATATTTTGTTTCTGTGATATATTTGCATTGTCCTGCTAATTTCCATATATGTCAAAAATATTGTAAATGTAGTAGACACGCTGGGTTAGCAAGGGCTTTGCTATTGTATAGAATCATCTTTGAGTAGGGAGTTTTTTTTTATCGCTGGTAGCGCAGAGGCGCACAGCGAGAAGGAGTCGTTGTTGAGAAGTAGCGGTGGACAGACATTTTTCATTGGACAGTGCGCTCAGTGGTGTACGGAAAAAGTACCTGGATTGGCACTAGTGGAGGAGACGGCGAAGAGGCAATATTATTTATTCATACGGCCACAGCTCAGATAATTAATAAATGCATCAAGAGGAATGCTGTGGGCCCTAAATTGTAATTAACATTCGTCGCCAAGAAGAGCCTGTGTTTGCCAATTGTTAAGTGCCAACAGTCTTCAATCAGCAACACCACGTCGCACACGAAATTCAGTAAGATCTGTCCAGTTTGTCTTAGCATGTACAGCTAACCAGCGTATTAGTGATGATTGTTAAATAGCGAACACTGTTATTTGTGAACCTGTGTTTAAAAATCATTACCCATAGTCATTGTCCAGACAGGTTCCTTCCTCATCCATTGGTTTTCCGAGAATATTCACCAAGTTATAGAAAACTAAAAATCAGAGTCATTAAAGACAATGTGACAGTCGTTAATAAAAATTGTGTTCAGAAAAGTATTACTAAACGTAGCTTATGGCAGTGTTACTGATCAATAGGTTTGCTAAGTTCAACGAAACTGCTAGATTAACTTTCAATTTCAAAAGATATTTCAATAACAGGGTAAAAGATTAATTGTTTTCCACTGTATATTATTTTGAGGTAAAGTTTGTTTTAAGTTGCAAGTACTGACTAGTGAGAATAGTAATTGTTGACAAGTGCTTGAATGCTAATAATTCCTGGTTAAAGATAGAGCAAAAGTTAATCAGAATTTTAAATGGTTCTTTTCTAAATATTCAGTGTTATCACGACAAGTCATTAATTAATTTTTTGAGCTTGCCATTAGTATAGTTAATAGTTCAGTTACAACTTGATTATTGGTAAAGCGCATGGCATACCCGCTGTAGAATAATTTCTGGTACTGATATAAACAATTAATTATTTGAAACTGTAAATAGTAAGTATTAAGGTGACAGTTTTGCATAATTTGCTGCATGTTGCATTTGCGCGGCTATGGCTTGCATTTCGCTGTCTTACATTGAACCATGTGTTAGTGAACTGTTTCTCAGTAATTAGTATATTGTCAGTGTCTTTTGTACCTAATTTGACTCGCACCCTCTGATTTACTGCGCACCCAAATTTTACGTAATATTTCACGTTGTTAATGAACTTTGCCATTATTGACATCCCACCAAATTATTTGCTCATACAACGAGCTGGCGACCGTAAATCATTAAGTTATTCACTTTTTCCAAATTAATCCCTGTGTTCCGTTTGTTCCGTAATTTTATTCATTTAAACATTAATAATTTTATTCCACATTTTACCTTACACTTTCTTTATTCCTATCGATCGTTGTTGTCTACCAAAGAGGTGCAGCAACGTTCCGGTTATAGCCTCCGCTACATCATCGGCTTCATTACCGATAGCTTTTTCACCAAATTAAGATAATTAGGCACTCGAGTCATTTTTCTAATTATCATATACTAACCGGTGATGTAGGACGGGTAGGGTTATAAGGTCTAGAGAAAGTTATTGACAATGCTGGCTAGAATACACTCAAAATCTGAAGGTGGCAGAGATAAACTTTAGGGATCGAAGATTTACGTATTTAAGTTGTACAAAATAAATAAATAAATAAAATAAAAAAAGAAAGTTATTAGAATCGAACGGTGTGAAAGTGAAGCAGTTTTTGGGAAAAGAGTAAGACACGGTTGTAGCCTTTCCCAAATGTGGTTCAATGTGCACATTGAACAAGTTGCGAAGGAATGAAAGTGAAAATTTGGAGAAGGAATTAAAGTTCAGGGAAACGAAATACAAACTTTGCGGTTTGCATCGTGTGTAGGGCCCTTAAGAGAAAGGATAGAGTGGTGGGACACATTCCAATTCATCAGTGGTTAGAAGGAAGTTTGTGGGGTGAAAATGTAGAGGGAGACTGAAAGACTAACACAGTAAAGAGTTTCCAAGGGACGTAGGTTGTCGTTCTTATTCGCAGATGAGGGGACTCGCAAAGGACAGGATAGCGTGGAAAAGATGAAACTCCATATAGGATCAAGCCTTCGGAAGCCCATTAGGTAAAATGGAGTGGAATCAAGCAGAGATCAAAGATATTGCATGATAAATACTTTGCCAAACGAAACGCAAATCAAAGCGGATCGATAAAAAAGTAACGAGAGGTAAAGGGACAGAAGACCAAGAACAACATTACATACCAGAGTTTGCAAGAGCGACTCGTGGTTTAGTCGGTGGTGGTCACAAAATACTCCCAAACGACTCAGGCCACCGGCAGCCACGCCCTCCCGCCGCCACTTACTTTCCCGCTTGGGCCGCGGCGTAGCTGTCAGCAGGCTGCTGAGTTAGTCGACCCTCAGCCGCCGGTGAGAGCGGTGCGTGGCGCTGGCGGCAGCTGATTGCTTCCGGCTGTCGGCTGTCGCTGGCGCGCGAGATGAGTGAGGGTGGTGGTGGGGGTGGGGTGGGGTGTCCTTATCGCCCGCCTCTTCAGGGCGGCGCTAAGCGCCCCGCGGCACGACACACGCCTCCCCCTCCACCACACTATCTTCCCCCGCATCGTAGGCGCCGCTGATGGAGTCATTTCTGGGCGGTTAGCGCTTAGGCGCGATAGCTGCGACAAGGAATAAACGGCCCTTAGCCGGAAGGTAACTTCCCTAACTGCTGGAACCGCCTCATCTCGCGGCTAAAGGGCGTTCAGTGACCGCTGAGGTACCTAAAGACACCCAGAGTGTTAGATTAACACGCAGACGTTTTTCGTATCTTATGCCGCCGGCGTGGTTATCTTCGTGAATGTGGACCATTTTAAAAACAAGGTAAAAATTCATATTTTAAAAGTAAATGTTCAAATGTTTGAAATTATACGTTGGTCATCAGTCCGTAGACCTACAAACTACTTAAACTAACCTATGGACAACACAGACATCCATGCCCGAGGGAGGATTCGAACCTCCGACGCGGGAGGCAGCTCTATCCGTAAAGTGACGCTCCAGACCGCTCGGATACTCCCGCGTGGCAATTCAAACGAACGGCTCGATACCGTAATAAGAATAGGTGGATACGAAACTGCTCATTTGTAGTATTAGTTACGCAAGGAGTCTAATAAGTTCAAAATAAGAATCATGTATGAAAGTAGACGATAAGCTTGGTAAAAGGAAGTAAAAATCTTGACCCTGCTTACTATATTCGTCTCGTGGTCTCTCTCCATCTCCCTTTGCGATTTTTATCCACGCACTTCCCACCAACGCTAAATTTATGATTCCTTGATGTCTCAGTGTATGTCCTACCAATCTATCCCTCCTATTTGTCAAGGTACGCTATAAATTCCTGATGTCCCCAATTCTGCATAGTGCCCCCTCATTTATTTCGCGATCTATCCACTTAATTTTCAGCAATCTTCTGTAGCACCACATTTCAAAAGCCTCTATCCTCTTCCTGCCTCAACTACTCATCGTCCAAATTTCAAGACAGAACACTACAAAAATATGGGATTAATATTCGATGTTAACAAATATCTCTTCACAAGCGCTTTTTCCCCATTTTCCTTTATATCATCTATACCGCGACCATCAAATGTTATTTTACTGCCCAAGTAACAACACTCATCTACAGCTATTACTGTTTCGTTACCTAATCTAATTCCTTCAGCGTCGCTTGATTTTCTTACGGGGACCTGGACGTGAGCGGTCTGCATTTTCGTACATTGCTTTCGGTGTACATTAGACTTGAACTACTATGCGCAGGAAGGTGCGATTTTGTACCAACACTGAGTGACATTAACGTAAGCTGTAATAAGAAATCCATTGAGATATCTGCTATAGTTTAAGAATTACTGTATTTTACCTAATAGATGTTTTTATAATACACGTTCGCATTCTGGAAACTTTTGCTAGTGCATCGTCAGTCTAATAGCATTTAGACGGTGGCAGACTGCTGTCGACAATAGTAGGAACACATTATGCCTATTGTTTTGTAGTTTGCACTATACCTGAGGAAACAAAACTCTTATTCCACTTCATTCCTATTTTGTCTAAAATTTGCCGTTAAAATTATATACACAATGAGAAACATTGAAAGTTTCTGCAATGTATTAGGCATAATACAAAGATACTGTCCCATTACCCAATTGAGAGAAATTTGGTGAACTTAGGTAAAACCGTATGTATGCACCTGATGTTCTAAAAATACACTTTCGAGAAAATGAGAAAATAATGTTCATAGTATTTTTGACTCACCGTACCCCCTTTCAGAACATTCCAGTGGCTTAATCTCTCTCGCCTGCAGCTTCTTTATCCTCTGCAGAGCTTTTCAGAAGTACTTACTCTTGACTCCTTAGTGGTGGCTTCCGCAGCCCTTTCAAGTTCAACTAGTCGCTGCGATCTATGGCAGTCAGAGCAGCTATCACATTATTTCCTGGTTGGATGCTTAATTTATTCATTACGTCTTTCCTGCTAATTACATCATCATTGAAACAGATAACAGCACCCATCACACCTATTATGAGTACTGTCCATCAACAAACACTGTTTTCGGTACTGGTTGACACACGCAGTTGTTGAACTCTCATTAATATTTGTTAAGTAATTATTTATCTGCAAAGCCCCTGTATATTGTCCTTATTGTTTCCATAACTGCGACAGGAATGGAATGTTTATGGTGATACTCCTTACCTGAAGCATCAGCGTGGCCAGTGTGCAGACATTTGTTCAAAGAGCGTTTATAATAAGTATTTAAAAGTAAATAAACTGTACATATTTGGAAACGAGAGAAATTTGTGGAAAATGTTTTCTATTTTTCAGTCATGTTCACGTTCAGGCCCCTTAAACATTTCCGTTCTTTTGCTCTTGTTAATGTTCATCTTAGACGCTGTTTTCAGAAAGATGTCAATTTCGTCCGATTGCTTCTCCAGGTTCTTTTCTTTCTCTGGGTCAATTTCAATGTCATCAGCAAACAGAAAAGATTTTATATCATCACGCTGAATTTTAAATCCTCCTCCAAATTTATCCTTCTTTTCCTTCACGGCTGGATCGATGCACAGTATGAATAACATTGGGGAAAGTCTACAACCCAGTCTTACTCCTTTCCCGACGAACGCTTCCGTTTGATACCCTGGGTTAATTGTTAACTGGGTTTGTGCAATTAGTAAATAACCTTTCGTTCTCTACATTTTAATAAATATTTAAGGCATATACTATCATTGATCCACGAGAATCCGCGAAATGCCACGAGTAATGAGAATTGGGAGTGGCACTATGACGTAAAGCGTGGTCAAGTTGACAGTTTGCGTCTGGCGGAAAGATAAGTATGAGTAGCCCCAGCGGCAGCGTTTATTGGTGTGTTCCCAGTGTAGTGAGGAGGATGACTGGGGTTATAATCCCGGCTCCTCACAGTTCTATAACTTCCCCCGTTGATTGACTTCGATTCCATCTATTTACTATCGTCGTAAATTCCCTTGTGTGTTCATAAAAAGTAGCTATAATTACAAATAATAATATTTGAATTCCGAAAATTGAAGAGCTACCAACTTCTAACTGAACAAACACTGTACTGGAAATGACTCGTTACGTGAAATCGCATTATATGGACACACATACCTGGCAAATACTGAGTCTCTGCTACGAGGTCGATGATGGTGTCAGCAGTAGACATTTATAAATCGTATTACCCAGGTCTGCCAATAACGATATTTATTGGCTTTATTATTCGCTTAAATTTTTCTGAAGGTACCTTTCTGGACTATTGACAACGTACAGACAGATCTATTCAGGGTCGATGTACTGTGAGCACCATCCTCAGAGACGGTTGTTTCAGCCATATAAATCTGCGGTGGCTGAGAAGTATTTTTCGGAGTGATATGAAATTATTTATGATGAGATATAACTGTTGGCTCTGCATCTGGCTATATGGACCGTGTCTTGAAGCAATCAGTTGAAATTTGTCTCTCAGATAACATTATAAACAGAGACAAGGGTTTCCCTTATGCAATATGAGGGACCCAGTGTTATTAGACATGAAAAAAACAACGGTCTGTCATTCGACCAACAAATAACAGTACTTAATAACGATATGTCGTTATCGCCGACTTCCATCAGTTGGAGCTGTACGGTACAGGACCGAACTTTCTATTATTGCACATGCGCACTTTGCTTCTCGCGGCGTCTATAGCGGGCGCCGCTCGCGCTTTGAACACATTTCCGGCGTGATAGTGTAACATGACATACACGTTAAGATGGCTGCAATATTTATTTTCCAAATATTGTGTCCAGATGACATCACGATCCCGACAAGAAAATCATATAATGTTGCGCCAGGAAATCCTACGTAGTCACACTAAAAGTAGGATAAATTACAATGTCATTTGCGTTTGTTGTAAGACCCTAGCGTCATCCGTTTACGAAACTTCGTGCTTTGAAAAGTGTCCTTAGTAACACTTGTACAATACCTGGTACACTAAAGAACAACACGAGTGCAGTATCTGACCAGTAAAGAGTCATTTGACCATCACAGATTTTATTCAGAGTGTCCACAGACAATACACGCGTCCAGTCTTGTATAGAATGACTATAGCACATAGCATTTCACCGGAGATATCCGAGCATGCTGCAGTAATACGAATCTGTATATCATCGGGTGTAGTTGTCATGTGCTTGAAGCCTTTCAGATTTCCCCACAGAAAAAGTCTACAGGAGGCAAATCTGGGGAACGGGCTGTCCAAGGTACAGATCCTGTGAGTCCAGTCCAACATCTGGAAACAATTCATGGTGACGTGCTGCAGTAATCCGTGCACTATGGGACAGACAGCCATCGTGTTGATGCTGTTCAAAAAAAAGATCAAATGTTTGTAAATCTATCGGACCAAACTGCGTGTTCATCAGTCCGTAGCTTACAAACTACTTAAACCTAGGTAAACTAACCTAAGGACAACACACACACACACCCATGCCCCAGGGAGGACTCGAACCTCCACGGCGAGCAACCGTGCGCTCCGCAGCGAGACGCTTTAGACCGCTCGGCTACTCCACAGCGGCTTGCAATTGATCAGCAACAGGATGAGCGGCAGATGAGATGCATAATTGTAATACGGTTCGTGGAGAGGATAGGGGAGGTCGGCAAAATATTTGTAGTTGGATGCGGGTCGCATAGTTAAAAAAGTTGGGAAACAATGCTGTAAAGGTTAGCCATTACTGCGTAATTATAACTAATTAAATTGGTACCTGCATAAATTTAAATGTAATTGCAGTGGTTGAAATTCATTTGCTACTTTAAAAGTATTAAAACGAACTGCGCTACAAATTTCCGGTACCTACTATTACCTACTCACAGTTCGGCTTACTGGAAACTCTAGCGCACCGTTTCAGGTAGACGCAAACTACCCCTACATGGACGGCAGAGCTGCCCGCCTAGCCGGTAATATATTAATGTCCCGGAGAGGAGATCAGGTAGCGAGCGGCGCGGGGCGGCCAACAGCGATTCCGCGGGGATCGCGGCATGCCGCGCCCTACTCAGGCCCGCATTAGGGGCTGTTACCGGAGTTCAGTTCGCCAGAGTTGCCGGCACTGCGTCAAAGCCCAGGGGGCCACTGCGACCGGCAGCCGGCGGAACAATGCGCCCATCCCGGCTACACCGACCACTCCCTGCCTGGAACGCATTAGCGTCGTGTTCGTCGAACTCGCCACCTATATAAATTTGAATTTCTACGTCCGGCATGAGTGCAATAGTGGGCTAATTTAATTGGGAAGCTTATGGCCCTATGTGTAAGCCCCTGAATTATTTGTAGCTGTTACATTGTTATGTACTGTAATAAATACAATTACCAGGAAAATAATAAATTTCAATGAAACTAAAAATCCCTTTATCAATTTTGCATGGTTCCTAAGTTTCGTACAAATTTTATGGAGTGGTACTCAATGGCTGCAATTAAATAGAAACTCACTTTTTTTTATTTAGGAACCATCATCATTGGCCTGTAATATAAAGGCATCTAATATTCGAAATACTGGGAAAAACGAAAACCAGATAAAAAAAGTTGTAATAGAAGTTGTTCAACTTGAAGAGAACTGTTCATTAACCCAGGGAGCGGGATCGGGAGTGTCGTTGAAATTATAAATTGGAATTCCTTTTTTTTTTTTTACCGCAGATTAGGAAATTTAAATAGAATATGTATAATCCTTTCATGTGACACCTTCCACAATCGAATGATGCACAAACTAATAGGGGAGTACACAAATCTACGTGATTCTTCAACGATATTAACGGTTGCAAAGAGAGTAGATATGATTCCTCTGTAAAATTGTGGCAGGAACTCGTCAAAGGTATGGTAATCTGTTCCGCTTTAGGAATGTTTCTTCTACAACGACATTTCATAGTATTCTCCGTTTGCTGAAACTGGAAGTGTTAAACGTAGAGGATGAGTCTGATGTCTATTTGTTCGAGGTATCAACATTTTCCACAATTTTATTTATTTAATTTTTTTGTCGAATAAAGCACCATCTATCAGAAAAAAAAATCCTCAAAACTCACATATTTATCACTGAGAATCCAAATCTGCAATTAAAAAAAATAAAAGTAAAAAATGGGGTCATAGTTAAGATTTGAAAGTGAACCCCTCTCGCACCAGCGGAATGGTGCAGGGCGGGGTGGGGGAGGGGGTGACCTTTTTGTTTACGGGTTTCCCTCTTCAAGATGATCAACTTTTCTTTTCATTCCCAACTGTATTTCTCTAAATAATCCGAAAAACAGTTTTAAGTGCCTCAACCTGTATGTTTATTTTTATTTGTCACTGTTAGAGTATATAATTATTTTAGTATATTACACTTTCTATTCTTTTGACCTACTACGTGGAAAAAAACCTTCATTAGCCAATGTTAATTTTTATTATTTCGTATTACTTAACACTTTCTCGTATTGCTAATCCAAAAGTGTATTCCTGGAATTACATATGCACGCTTCAGATTGCCTAATTTTGGTGTGTCTTGACAATCATATTTGTGCACTCTGTTCTGAAGATCGTTTTACAGTGGGTACTGTTCCAACTATCAATGTGCATTGATCAGCTGTCTTTTATTCATCTGTACGTTTGTGTTTGGGACGTAAGGGGGAGTAAATGTGGATGTAACTAGAGGTCTGTTATGTGTGTCCTCCTGTTACTGAGGATGAGGTTTTCTTTTTTATTTATTTATTTTTACATTATCAGCAAAAAGGGAATATGAAAACCTTTATTATGTGTGTCCTTTTTCCTTCCAGAAATTTCACTGTGTAAATAGTTATGTTAATACTTTTGGCTACTGCATATTTCGTTCTGTTTGTTGCATTTCATCAAATGCTCAAATGTTTGTAAATCTATCGGACCAAACTGCGTGGTCATCAGTCCATAGCTTACAAACTACTTAAACCTAGGTAAACTAACCTAAGGACAACACACACACCCATGCCCCAGGGAGGACTCGAACCTCCACGACGAGCAACCGCGCGCTTCGCAGCAAGACGCTTTAGACCGCTCGGCTACTCCACAGCGGCTTGCAATTGATCAGCAACAGGATGAGCGGCAGATGAGATGCTAAATGTTGAAAAACCACAACAAGCACAGAATACCATGGTGTAGATAAACGTACTTATGTTTTCCGTAATATCTAATGGTGTGGTTTCTACTTGTTTCTGGAATCAAAAAATATACCATTGATAATGCAGGTATTTCCACTGAAACTAGATTGGGCATCAAAATAAACAGGTGGTTTACATCAAGGCGGACCTACAATTCCACATCTGTAACGAGAACACAGACGAACAAAAGAATTTCAAAACACAATTATTGTAATAATCAAAAGGAATTTAATTTGCGGATATTGTTAATTACTTCTACTGTGACTTTTTTCTTTACTCGTTAACGAAAATTTTTCAGCTGTGGCTTTGCTTACTAGTATTTTGATGAAGATTAGTTTGCATTATGTTAATTTCCGCTTGGAAAGGCTAAGTGAGAAGCCACCCGACGCGTCGAAAGCAAATTAGTGTTGGTGGCAAGCGCATGTGGCGTATCGGCTACGGAGGCTTAATTTCCTGCAGGCGGAAATGAGGGCACACATAACAGGCGGACAGGCGGCGCGGCGCGGTGATAGGGGTGGCCCCACACCCCACGTCACACTTGTGCCTCAGCTAGCCTGGGACCCACTGCCACTATCTACGTTGCCAACTAACTCTTTGAAACTAACTCTCGCTGACAATTCTGCGATTTAACTGTTCGAATCAATGCATCACTATTCACGACAGCGACACTTACGTATTTTATTTATTTATTTGGTTATTTAACCTGACCAGATTAGGACCATATGGCCCTCTCTTACATCTGATCAGGAACAACATAAACAAAGGACTTAATTACAAAAACACTATATTAATAATATTAAAAACGACAATATATGGTAATACTGATAATAATAATGATAATAATAACACAAAAATCGAAGTAATACTAACAACAAGTGATATTTACATGGAGATAGATGTTTAATACATTTGAATTGATTTTAATATAAACAGAAGGGGGGAAATGATTAGTGAAAGAGGAGAAGATTGAAAAATGACAGTGCCAATGGCTATGAGGAAGTGGAGATATATATATGAACAGAGATCTGTGCTAACGAAAGGAAAGGGAAACATTTATGGGGGGAGGAGCAATCGACAACAGTGGGCTACAGACTGGTAAGTGGAGAAAAAGATAGCTATTGTGACAGCAGGTGAACCTTAGCTGTCTTTTAAAGTTTTGAATTGATTTTATCTCTCTTAACGTTTGAGGAAGATTGTTCCACAGCCGCGGTGGAGTAGCCGACCGGTCTAAAGCACCTCGCTGCGGAGCGGTTGCTCCCCTTGGAGGTTCAAGTCCTCCCTGGGGCATGGGTGTGCGTTTTTGTCGGTAGGTTAGTTTACCTAGGTTTAAGTAGTTTGTAAGCTACGGACTGAAGAATTTACAATTCCAGAAGGTTCTACGTCTTTCTTATGTTGACTTGTAAATTCTACTTGTATCTTATGTTAACTGTTCTTCTAATTTCTGGTAAATTCTGTCTGTGTATAAATAGCAGAGCACTCTGCCTGAGAGGCAGTCAGTGCTGCGTGTATGTTTGATTGTAATAAAAGTGCTTTCAGTATAAGTGCTGTGTTTAGTTGCCTTCGATGTCAAGCCTACTTCCATTGCAACGTGACAGTGTTTGGTGGAGGCGCCGGGTACACTGTGCAACAGCTGCATCACCGTGGCTCCGATTAGGCAATGTAAAAGCCGTCGCTTACACGGACTGGAACCGGAATACAAGGGATACACCGAGTACGTCCTTCCTAAAGTCCGTATTATCAGAAGAAAGATGGAGACGAAACCAGCAATAAGCCAGCTGCACATTAGACACCCGTCGGTGTTCTCTGGAGATGCTGGACAGGACCCCAACAAATGGCTAAAAGGGTTCGACCGAGTCGCCAAGTACAACAGGTGGGATCATACGATGTGCTTGGCCAACGTTTATTTCTACCTGGATGGAACAGCCCAGCAATGGTTCGAAAACAACGAAGAAAAGTTGAATGACTTGGAGACGTTCCAGGAGGAACTTAAGAAGACGTTTGGAGACCGCCAGCGACAAATCCGCTCGGCGGAAGAACAACTGAAGAACCGGGCCCAAAGACATGGTGAGCCGACACAATCGTACATACAGAGTGTTTTGGCCCTGTGTAACGTAGTCAATCCGAACATGACTGAAGCGGACAAAATCACGCACCTGATGAAGGGAATTGCAGAAGATTTGTACCAAGCTCTTCTGATAAAAGACGTCGCTACGACAGAAGAGTTCATCAAGTGGTGCCAGCGTATTGAAGAGATGCAACAAAGGAGGGTTGGACGCAAGAAGTATGACAGACTCCCAAATGTAGTCCCTATGGCCGTTGTGGAAGACCAGCAGGACTTGGCTTCTCTCATACGACAAATCGTTAGAGAAGAATTACAACAGTGCATGGCAGCCGGGGCTATTAGACCGCGCGAGCATCAGATTATGGCCATGGATGTGAGCCCTGTAAGTCACGAGGGCGCCGACGCCGCTGAGGACGAGGTATTTCAAACATTAGCTCCTGTCTGCCCCGTCAATCACACCCGACGTGAAGAATGGCGTCGCCCTGCTATTACTTACGCTGCAGCCGCCAAACGGCAGCCCATGAACCGACCGACGCGACCACAGCCAACTCCTCCGGTAACTATGACGCCCCGCAGAAAAACAGACGTCTGGAGGACAAAAGACAACACACCACTGTATTTCCACTGTAGACGCCCTGGACATGTCGTACGCTACTGCAGAGAGAGGAGGCGAGTATTCGATGATTATTTTGCCGCAAGACGTCAGCCGTCGGAGCAGTTCTATCCAAGGCAGTCACCTGCTGATGAGTTCAGTCGACCTATGGGAAGAAGCTCATCGCCGTACCCTAGACGAGGTCGCTCCCCGACGCGCCGCAGCCGTTCACCGTCGTCGTACAGAGGTACCAGCCGCTCCCCTAGCCGCCGCGCCCAGGAAAACTAAGCGAGGCGATCATCTACGGAGGTGAGTCCGCCGTAGATGAAAATCCTCCATGGACGACAGTCGCCAAGATGTCGGGAAATCTCATCGACGTCATAATCGATGCCCAACCTGTCCGGCCACTTGTTGAGCCTCTTTTCTGTATTATCGGGTAATTACCGCCGTACACTAAAGAAGACAATGTTCTGTGATACGGGAGCAACTGTGCTGAAGGTCGCGAATGGAAAGTATGTCCATCCAGCAGGAACTTGTGTCGCAAGAATAACCATTAACAATTGGACGCAGCCGTTTGAATTTGTCGTGTTAACAGAATGTAGTCACAATGTCATCCTCGGATGGGACTTCCTTCAGGCATCCCAAGCTATCACTGACTGTGGAAGATCTGAGCTGCAAATTGAAGAAGTTGTTCCGCCAGATACACGTAATGCAGAATTTTCTGGAAAGTTATTCGTCGTTGACAATGTGACGATACCGCCGTTGACAATGAGAAGAGTTGCAGTCACAAACACAGATGACTGGTTAAACTGTGAAGTTCTTGTTGATAGTAAAAAGTTTATGAGGCTCACAAAAGAAATTTACATACCAGCGGCTATCATAAGCCTTACCGGTGGTCAAGGAGAGATTTGGATCACAAATTGTCACGAGCAGTCACAACTTATCCCCAAGGGAATGTGTATCGGGACAGCTGAACCAATCCAGGCTGGTGAGCTCAACTTCATCAATGAAGACCCACAGACCCACGCCCTGCTATTAGTACAGACAGCACGCTGGAGGGAACAAACGTGGAACTGCCAATAGGGCCTGGATTAAGGAACAACGCCAGCGGGTGTTAGGTATACTACGCCAATTTTAGGGTGCATTCACACCTCAGCAGGGGAAAAGTCAGAAGAAACGGCCCACGATAAAGCACCGCATCAGTACCGGGGACCATCCGCCAATTAGCCAGAGTTCGTATAGGGTGTCGCCAGCTGAAAGACGGATAATTCGGGATGAAGTGGAGAAGATGTTACGAGATGACATTATTCAACCTTCGTAGAGTCCTTGGTCGTCTCCGGTGGTCCTCGTAAAGAAGAAGGATGGCACGTGGCGATTCTGTGTCGACTATTGGCGGCTGAACAGTATCAGAAAGAAAGATGTCTATCCATTGCCGCGTATTGGTGACACCTTAGACTGCTTGAAAGGAGCTACATACTTCTCAACTGTGGACATGCAGACGGGTTACTGGCAAATCGAGGTTGACGAAGTTGACAGGGAGAAGACGGCTTTTATTACACCTGACGGTCTCTATGAATTTAAAGTAATGCCATTTGGATTATGCAATGCTCCAGCCACATTCGAACGCATGATGGTCAACTTGCTTCGACACCTTAAGTGGACGACGTGTCTCTGCTATTTAGATGACATTGTCGTTTTCTCGAAAACATTTGAAGAACATCTGAGTCGCCTGTCAACTGTGTTGAAGTGTGTTCAGGCTGCAGGTCTCCGCCTCAATCCAAAGAAGTGCCTCTTCGTCGCCAAAGAAATAAAAGTCCTGGGGCACCTAGTCAACACAGATGGTGTCCGTCCTGATCCAAATAAAGTAAGGGCAGTCACAGAATTTCCAACTCCTCAGCACATTCGTGATGTGAGAAGTTTGTGAGAAGTTTTCTCGGGCTGTGCTCATACTACCGACGTTTCATAAAAGGATTTTGTAACAAGGCACGTCCATTACAAGAACTTCTGCAGGGAGACGCCAAATTTTACTGGGATGAGACAAAAGAAAGAGCTTTCCGAGCACTTAAGGAGGCTCTAACTTCCACAGCAGTGCTAGCCTTGTACGACGAGAATGCAGAAACGGAACTTCACACAGACGCCAGTGGCTATGGGATTGGTGCAGTGCTTGTACAAGTTCAGGAAGGTGCGGAAAAAGTGATTGCCTATGCGTCAAGAGTACTCTCAAAGTCCGTGATAAACTACTCTAAAACTGAAAAAGAATGTCTCGCGGTTATCTGGGCTATCAACAAGTTCCGGCCTTATTTATACGGCAAACCATTCACCGTCGTGACAGACCACCATTCTT
Organism: Locusta migratoria; assembly: GCA_026315105.1. Classification (NCBI taxonomy): domain Eukaryota; kingdom Metazoa; phylum Arthropoda; class Insecta; order Orthoptera; family Acrididae; genus Locusta; species Locusta migratoria. Next base: position 452,795,106 of record CM048744.1, read on the forward strand.
TGTGTTGGCTGACTAGCTTGAAGGATCCATCAGGTCGACTAGCAAGTTGGGCACTAAGACTCCAAGAGTACGATGTCACAGTGGTATTCAAGAACGGGCGCAAACACAAAGATGCCGACTGCCTTTCGAGGAATCCATTAGTGGAACACAACAGCATTAATGAAATTTCGGCTCTCACTGAATTAGATGACGTTACAGCTGAACAGAGGGAAGATCCAACACTATTAAAAATGATAGAGGCCTTGGAGAAAGGAGAACCGACAACTGGAGAGTTCCAACTTATAAACGGAACATTGTACAAGAGCAACTACGATCCACTGGGCCCCAAATGGTTACTTGTTGTTCCAGCTCATCTCCAGCCAGCTATTCTCAAATATTTCCATGATGTTCCAATATCCGGTCATCTGGGATTCGTGAAGACCCTAGACAGAATCAGACGCAGGTATTACTGGAAAGGTCTCTAACGATCTGTCAAGCACTATGAAAAGTCACTGAAAAGTGTGCCAGCGACGGAAGCATGTGCCGCAATTACCTCCAGGACATCTTGTACCGATTCCGCCGGCAGCAGCTCCATTCCACCGAGTTGGGATCGATCTTTTAGGGAGGTTCCCGAAGTCGACAACCGGTAACCGTTGGATAATAGTCTGCACTGACTACCTCACACGCTACGCTGTCACCAAACCTGTGCCGACTGCAGAAGCTCCAGAGATCGCAAAATTCCTTGTAGAAGACATTATTTTGAAGCATGGAGCACCACGTGTCATGATATCTGATCGTGGAAAAGTATTCCAGTCAAAACTAGTATCAGAGGTAATGTCACGGTGCAACTTTGTCCACAGAATGACAACTGCATACCATCCTCAGACAAATGGTCTTACGAAACTTTTTAACAAAACGTTAGCCGACATGCTATCGATGTACGTCGATGTTGAGCAGAAGGATTGGGATACAATTCTGCCAGTCGTGACATTTGCTTACAATACCGCAAGACAAGACACCACAGGCTTCACTCCGTTTTTCCTGCTCCATGGCCGTGAAGCTGAGACGACAATGGATACACTGTTCCCGTTCCAAACGGACGACACTCAGGATGACTATGTTAAACAGCTCATCACCAGGGTCGAAGAAGCAAGACAGCTGGCTCGCATATGGACACTGGACGCCCAGGAGAAGGACCGTCAGCGGTATAACGACAAGCAGCGACCTGTTGTGTACAGTCCAGGAGATCTGGTATGGACTTTTACTCCTGTACGGAAGGTTGGACTGTCAGAAAAGTTATTGAAGCGATACTTTGGTCCGTATCGTGTCATACGCCGCCTGTCAGATGTCACATACGAAGTTGAGAATTATGAGCCGTCGTCGAAACGTCAAAAACGAAGAGACATTGTTTACGTCCTGCGCATGAAGCCTTACTACGATCCTGAAGAGCAGGTAGACGACAATGGCTTCTTGTTCAAGGACTTTAAGGACGGTAATGTTCCTGATGAAGCCACGACAGGAACGTCTGTCGTCGATAATCGCGGAGAAGGGAAGGATTCTCTTGAACTGTCATACAGAGGACCCATGACACGGTCAAGATCCAGGACATTGCAGCTGGCTCCACAGGGATCATAACAGCGGGTCGCTGTTTCTCCAGGAGAGGAAGCAATGCCGCGAGAGACGACGAAGACCAACTGCCGGCGTGGAGCAGGGGATAGCGTCACGGACTGCGGAGCAGCAGGTCGACGGTTCAATCCCGTCCACCGGCAAAAATTTATTTCTTTCTAATTTAGAATTCCAGAAGGTTCTGCATCTTTCTTATGTTCACTTGTAAATTCTACTTTTTCTTATGTTAACTGTTCTTCTAATTTCTGGTAAATTCTGTCTGTGTATAAATAGCAGAGTACTCTGCCTAAGAGGCAGTCAGTGCTGCTTGTATGTTGAGTTCGTAATAAACGTGCTTTCAGTATAAGTGCTGTGTTTAGTTGCCTTCGAAGTCAAGCCTACTTCCATTGCAGCGAGACAATATGGTCGTAGAAGCGTAGGTTACAAATGTATCGGACACAAGAATTCATCATCATCTCCAGCCTACGTGAATTTTAGTATGACAGTCTTGCATAATAGCGTCTCCATAATCTAGACTGGGAACTATTAGTGTCTCAACAAGCTTCTCTTTTAGCTGTATAGGAAAAGCTTTTTTGTATTTCTGCAGTGAATGAAATGATGTGTATACCTTCTTACAGACTGTCGTTGTGTGATCGGTCCAGTCCAAGTGCTGATCAAATATTACTTCTAAATTCTTTTCTGAATGAGAAAAGCGTATTGGTGTGTCGTTAAGTATTAAAGGTGGAAGAGTTTCTCTGAGCTGTGGAGTGATGAGACTTTTATGGGCCACTAAGGTTGCCTGCATTTTTGATGGATTCAGTTTCAAGCCCATGCCATGTGCCCATCTTGATATTGAAAGTAACTCCGCGTGTACATGCTGGATGGCTGTGCTTAGGTTTTTAGGACTTTCACTGAGATATAATTGTAGGTCATCAGCGTATAGGTGATATTTACAGTAGGACAGAACTCACAAGCCAAAAGGCGCTGTTTTATTTTTTTTTGTCTGTATTTATTTATACTGCTCAACAAATTTCGGCGAAAGTCTGTCGCCACTCTCAAGTGCTTGTACCTCAGATAAATTATTTTCGTAAGTAACTCATATTGAATTTCTAAATTAAGTCTAATTCAGAAACGGTATCCTAAGGCTCGTTTCACACTGGGACACTTATGACGGTCACCGGTGACGGTCACTGATAGAGATACATTCGTTTGATTTGGAGCATTCACACCGGGACACTGCGCGAGTCACGGTGACCCAGCAGCGACTCACCCTCGCCACATGTGACGGACACTTAAACTGTGTTCGCTGCGGTCACCGCCGGACATGCTTGGATTGAAGTGTTCACACTGGGACACCGATCACAGCGCACAGTTGCCAACAGACAGGCAGCCGCTACTGAGCCCAGTGATTCACTCCACAGTGCAGCCACGAGCTTAGATTTAATTAACACACAAGATTTTATGACTAGATGACCCAGTGAACTTAATATGTACCATATTAATTTAAATCGTATGTATTTTAGACCCAGTAGCTTTATAAAGGCACCATCAGATAGTCTAAGTATCGGCTCGATAGTGGGCGGAAAGAGTGGGTAAAACACGCACACATGTCCAGGATAACGTTCATGTCACATTCGTGGGAGTTCAGAGAAGGTTTAAACGGTGATAAAATATGGAAAAATTGCGACGAAAATTTATATTTTAAACATGTGAAATAATGACTTTTGGCTCTTGTATTGGGTGCGTTCAAAAATATACTTTGAAAGAGTAAGGTTCGCTTTACACGATTTGAACCCGTATATGAACTGTGAAAGATAAAAATGAATTGCTGTTAGTTAGTCTCGCTAAAACTCAAGAACGGCTGGAGCGATATGGCTACGTATTATTACATAAACCATTGAATCAATTGTAATGGCATCTGGTGTGGAGATAGCTAGAACGCTGAAGTAGCGGATAAGATACTTTAGAAAGTGTGTAATTCGATATACTTTTAGATTTGCAGTATATAAAGCGAAATATTGAACAATAATTTTTCAGAAGTTATAATTAACTTTTAAAAATGCTTTGTCCCTTTTGTAAAAAGTGGATAGAATGGCAGAACAACAGAAGAACCTGTCCTATTTTCTGACCAACTATTCCAAACCTTTACTTCACGCAAACCTTCCTCTCGCTTTGAAGGTCGAATCTGCAAAATTTTATTGCAATCAGATGAATGATACTGATATTTCATAGAAAAAAAAAAAGCTCCTTAAGTTTCTCGCGAATTTTCATATGAACGTTCATATTTCGTTGAACGTCAAATGATCACAATTTTATCGCAATCGGATGAATGGTTATTAACTTAGTGTTGACTACATTTAGAAATACAATGAAAAAGGAACTTTGTTTGAAATTTGCGACCTTTTCTTTTTAACAGTCCCTATATTTTATTTTGTACTGAATTCTCTTCCCAGGCCATAATGAACAAAATAAAAAAAAAATTACCCCTCTCCGTCGTGCGAATAGTTATAGTGCCGAATTCAATCAAAAACACATTGAAAAACGCACTTTCAGTTTTTCTCAAATTTTCCAATTTTTCGGTAGATTTTCCAAAAGATTTATTTCATAAAAACCTTGTCCTGTCAAGCTGTACTCAAGTGATGCTCTTACAACCAAGTGGAAATTTATTTTATTCATAAAATCGCTTTTGGTTTTTTCCAAATTTTCCTACTTTCCGGGTGACATCTCCAAATTTTTATTTGATGTGACCTTCCTCTTACTTTCAACATGAAATGTACAAAATTTTATCGCAATTGGACAAAAGATATTCATAGCTCACTGACAAAAACTGTTTCAGTTTTTCCCGATATTCCTCTTTTCCGGACAACTTTTCCATATTTTATCACCGTTTAAAACTTCCCTGGACTTACGCCAATGTTTCAAGACTATAATTATCCAAATCGGTTCAGCGTTATCGAGTTTTAGCGAGACTAACGAACAGCAATATATATATATATATATATATATATATATATATATATAGAGAGAGAGAGAGAGAGAGAGAGAGAGAGAGAGAGAGAGAGAGAGAGTGAAAAGTCGTCCTTTTTTTGGGATATGAAAAGCGATGACTACAGTAAGAAAGTAATGAAAATGAATGTGTGGCAAGAAATTATAACGAAGTTTGAGCCTAATTTCAATAACCGTAACAGATGATAGAAAATTGGTAAGTTCTACTTTTTTTCTTCACTCTAGTACCGTATATTTCGGACCATAAGAACAACGAAATATATTTTCTACCATTGTACGAGGCTAGAAGGTTAATAACCTACATGGAGAATGCTATCCCTCACCCCTTTTCTCTTGCATTACCAATAGCAAGTGTACTGTTATGCAGTCTCAATCCCAGAAAAATGGACAAAATGCATGAGCACGGAAACCATGAACTCACCCCTACAGGGTGAATGAAAATAAAAAAATAAAACTATTTGAAAATTCTCATAACAAAATTAAGGGTCGTATTTTAGTACTCATTTAAGGCGCTCCGCGTTATGGTGCGAAAAATACAGTTAAATTATTATTATTCAAAACAACAATCATTCACGCATATATCGTTACTATAATAATGAATTTTATTTATTTACCTTAATACTATTGACTTTCAAGTTTTTGACACCCGTATGATAACAGTGCTCGTGCTTGGGTTCTGCTCAGTTAGGTACACACAAGTTTAATACAAAAAAGTGCATTGTTATTATTATCCTTTCTCCAGACAATCACATAGCAGTGTAGTGAACGTTTTGTCTTCATTCTCCTCCTCATTAGAAGTAGTAACAACAGTTCCTCCTCGCTCGACACTAACTAATCAGTTGGCAACAGCTGCAGTGTGGGACACCAGTGACCCAGGAGTGTTCACCACAGTCACCGGTGACCATCACAAGTGCCCCAGTGTGAAACGAGCATAAATGTTGACTGTGTTTACCAAAAATAACTACAGATAAGAGTAATCCATATGCCGTAAGTTGTTTTACATTCATCATTGGTCTGAGCCAATGTAGCCCAGGACTGTTTCTTGACTGAGATCCATGAAGAATGTAACACAAACTAGAGAGCATGGATTACGTATTATTGTACCTAATTTTGGTAACCCCATTCAACATTTAGTTTACTGTTTCTGAACTAATCTAAATATAGAAATTCAGAATCGGTGATTTATTATAAATATTTCATGTGAGGTACAGGCACTTGAGAATGGCGACAAAATACAAAATACAAAAGAAGAGAAAAAAAGCTACTTTTGGCTTGTAAATACATTACATAAGTGTCTCTATCATAATAATTCATAATCAGTTGCACTCCTTGCCGAAAAGATGTCGCATATTACATATATAATTCATCACTAGTTCACTTTCTCATTAGGCTATTGAAGTGAAACGAGAAATAAATCGAATTTATTTAAATTAGAAAACTTGGGAATCATGTAATATAGCCTGAGCCCAAACTGCCCATACGTTTGTCAGATAACACTGCGATATTTCCAATAAACAGTAATTACAATATATTTTTCTGTTTTTATACAGTTTCAAGTTCAAAAATAATTATCATATCAATTCATAGAAAGCAGCTGTCTATCTAGAACAGGGCTAATTAAACAGTTTAAAATACGACAATTTCCAGGAAGTGCAATTTTACGCGTCGGTCTTAAAGTTTTATTTCGCATTATATAACTGATAGACAACATTTGAACTACTACTCTATTTATAAAATATGAAATGTTCCACATACAGTAATCTGAAAATATTACTTCTCTTGAGAAAAGAAACGACTAATATTAATTTTAATTATTAAATACTTGTAATACACAGTTATGGCAAACGAACATCTTAGACAGTGAGTTTTCGTGCTGATTAGTAACAAACTTTTGTCAGGTTCAAGTATCTAAAATTACTTTCTTCTTTATACCTAAGTCATTAACGGAATTTTGTAAAATATTGTGTTCATTTTAGGCACAGTTCCGAATAAAAACAAAACTGTGACACCCTAATATGTAATTGAGACCCAAGAAGATTATTTTGCAATGCTACGTATTCCGAAGAATCTTATAAGAAGTTCAGTAGGATGTTAAAAAGTTATAATTTCTATCTACGCAAGTAATGTAACAAAATGGCACTTTATTGCTGCTTCGATAAGTAACTTTGGCGTCATATATAACCTGCCTCTTAATTCTAGTGTAGTAACGTAACTACTTGTATTCTCGTAAAAGTAGTTTCCTAAAAATTAGGAATCTGGTATCTCTCATTATTAACATCCTATCAATAATATAAACAATAGAAAAAGGTAACTTCTACAATATAGATGTCACACTTTGCATAAGGAACTTTTGCAAAAAGAATACTGGAATCGTATAAGATAAAAACGAAATAATGTTTGTAAATCTAACGGACTAAGCTGCTGGGTTATTAGTCCGTAGCTTACAAACTATTTAAACTAAGTTAAAGTATCCTAAGGACATCACAAACACCCATGCCCAGGGGAACTCGAACCCCGACGGCGGACGACCGCGCACACCGCAGCTCGGCGCCCCAGTACGTACAGCTAATCCGCCACGGCAAGATAAAATAAATAAAACAAAAAAAGAAACTTCAAAATAATCCGACCAATAGATTATTTTGCGTCGTCTTCACCAATTACATCCAAAAACATCTGTGAATGTGGTACCTAAGAATAAATTGCATCCTTTTGCTGGTACTTTCCGTCAAAGAAAAGCATACAGATTTTCTGTCTATTCTTGACACTTTTAAGTTTGAACATTTTTCTAGGCTCATAGTCTGTATCTGCAGGGCAGGTGGCCCGTAACTGTAAAACTCAAAAATGTTACCGTGATCTCTCCATTGGCAAAATATTCTGAAATACTTGTAGTACTTCATTTATATCTTGCAGAGGGAGGACGTAGGGTACAAGTGATTATCTGAAATGGAGAAACTAGTGCAAAAGACGAATTTGTGGAGCGTTGCGTTAAGAAAGTTGACTTAAAATGTACTTTCGTGGTTTTAATCACATATTCAATTACATTATCTTCCGTACTCGCACCTCTCTCTCTCTCTCTCTCTCTCTCTCTCTCTCTCTCTCTCTCTTTCCATTCATTGATTTGTGAGGTTTTGTCGTTGGTGGTGGCTGTGTGTGTGTGTGTGTGTGTGTGTGTGTGTGTGTGTGTCTATTCACATCGTAGTGTTAACACAAATGATTCTAGACCTGGATACCACACTTTTCTAACTCTCTTAAACAGGTGTTCAGGGTACACTATATCGATCTTCTATCTGTGACCTTTCTGACAATACAGTCTTCTTCATTGCATCTGTAACCACGCCAACATACAATTTACTAGGATGCACAATACTCTGATAATTATATTGGTAAAAAAAGGCATATAGATATGTTTTAAAGTGAAGGAAACACGTCAAGATGTTTACTGATTTTAACCGTCGGCGTTAGCGATGTCCGTGATATAGCGCGTGGAAGACGCACCGCCAGAAACACGTTTGTTTTCTAATAAGCCTTCCCTTTTAAGTTTTAATAGATTCTACTTCTATTAAATCGAAACTAATTTTTATAGCAAAATGTTCAAATGTTTGTAAAGCTTATAGGACTTAATTACGAGGTCATCAGTCCCTAAACTTACAAACTACTTATGAACTAGCTAATCCTAAGGACGGCACAAATATCCATGCCCTTGGGGGGATTTGAACCCCCGACCGTAGTGACCGTTCAGACCGTGACTGGAGCGCCTCAGTCCCCTCGGCCATCTCGGCCGGTTTTTTACAGCAAAAGCCTAGTCTCTTTCGGGGCAGTTGCCTCCCTAATTTTCAGGCCTCTTCCCATAACTTCTTGGCGATTTTCGACACTTATAGAAATATACTTTTATAACAAAATTGATTAAAACCGCTTCACAAATTTCTAAGTTATCATAATTTTTCCATTTATCCCCAAATTTGGAGGGACCGAAAAACCCTTAAATAACCACCGCAAAATAAATAACTCTCCCTTAGTTTTTCATCCGTCATACTGGGCCTCTCTTCTTTTCTGCCGCGCCGAGTCGACGAGTTCCGAGATTTTTCGGGCCTTGGGATGTGACAGAGCTGACACTGGACTAGAATGAAAAATGACGGTAGCGCTACTCGACATCGAGATTCTTTTGAATCACGTATCATCGTCTACAATAAACTTGTTAAACTGTTCCCATCTACACCTGCCATCCGAGACCAGGCAATGGTCCCTCTGCAATAATCATTGTCATAATGCACTAGTGTCTGCAGAGTAAGCAGTTACCGCCTCACGTGAGGATTGGCGTTAAGGAAACAATACAGACGTGTGCGTATGGGGTGACACTGCGAGTGGGGAGCATGCCGTCACATTGTGTTCCATGATGAATCGGAGTTATGCCCTCTTGATGACGATCATCGTCGACAAGTACGGCAGTGACCTCGGAATAAGTCACATTCATCCAATGTTCTTGACAGCCAGACCGGTGTTACAGTTGGCGTAATACCGAGGGGACTTACGCCCCTTGCTGGTCGTGACCCAACGCACACTTTTACAAAATATCCTCGTGTGTAACCCACTCGAGAGACAGTATCGTACTGACACTTTTCAATAATCCTCCTTTCGCACGTCTTTTTGTACGGTCTGTGTAATGGCGAGTCACTTCCATGTCCATCATGAACCCCACATCTCTCGTAAAAAATAGACACGTTGAACACTAGGAGGGACAGATATATGCGCAGATTCCGCTAGTAAAACGTACAAGAAATTGCGTTCCTTTGCAGCGGTGTCATTTGTACACCGGAATTCAAGTGATAATTTTACCATTATAAAATGGTCTAATGACGGGAATTCTGTCTATAAATCTATCGGACCAAACTGCTGACGGTAATTAACATACCTCGATACCTTAGTGGTAGTTGTATGCGCATTCTCACGTAATAGCATATTTATTTATTAGTATTCCTCCAGCTTTAACTGTCAGTTCTTGATGTCCCCCGTGAGTTAATACATATATTTCGGGAAAAACTAGCATAACAGAACAAAAGATGGAAACTAAATGAAATATGACGGGTAGAGATTGTATGTTACGTTAAGTGCGGTAACTCGACGTGACATGGTCTCAATAACTCGATGGAAGCACCTGCAGGAACATTCAGACAAGCTGCCTCCATAGTCAACTGGCTATTCTGTTAAGTCCCATGAATACTCGATGGGGAATATGTCGCGTAATCTGGGTGGCCAGATTTTTTTCCTGGAACTGTCTAGAATATTCTTCCAACCAAAAGCAAACACTTATTAGCCTATGCAATGTTACGTTGTAAGCCATATGAATTAAATTGTTGTTTCAGAACATAAAGTTCATGAATGGATGAAAATAGTTTCCAACGAACCAAAAATAATCATTACCAGTCCATTATCGATTTAGGTGGAACAGAGAACGGAGCCCATTTCATGTATAAACAACCCACAATATTGTGGAGACACCACCAGCTTCCACATTGCCTCTTTGAGACTTTGGGTCCATGGCTGAGCCGTGCGTGAAATCGATTGTTTGCGCTCGTCTGTTTGACCGTGGCGGTCGGCCTAGCGTCTCTGACGTAAGGCGTGTGTAAGTAGGCAGAGGGAGAGGTGTGACGCTTGAAGGGAGGAGCAGAACTGGAGACGGCGCAGTCGGACACAGCTGTTTGTCGAGTCGGCGACCGGGACAAGTTGTTTGTTTCAACACGAGTTCTTCCAGGGCTCTCGATTGCGGCTTGTCTTGAAGAGAGTGACGGAACTGGATTCGGCGCAGACGGGCAGTGCTGTTTGTCGAATCGGCGAACGGGCCACGTTGTTTCAGCACATGTTCTTTCGAGGTCCTCCATTACGGCCTCTCTTGCGTACTGGCTTCGGAGAGGGGCTGACGTCGCCCGTTTCTTCTCGTCGCACCGAAAATTAGATTAGATTAGAATAATACTTGTTCCATAGATCATTTATACGGCATTTCACAATGGTCTGCAACGTGTCAGTTTAGTAAATGATGTCTATACATGACACTCAATATTTTAAGGATTTTTGTAAATTATATCTAAAACTTTGTCTAAAGTGTAGAAGAAGTTGCCATTCAGAAAGTCCTTTAATTTCTTTTTAAATACCAGTTAGTTATCAGTCAGACTTTCGATGCTACTTGGTAAGTTACCGAATACATTTGTGAAAGCATAATTCACCCCTTTCTGTGCCAAAGTTAGTTTTACCTTGAATAGTGAATATCACACTTTCTCCTACTGTTGTAGCTATGCAAACTGCTATTAATTTTGAACTGAGTCGGATTGTTAATATTTCCCAGAATATGATCCCATATGAAAGCAGTGAATGAAAGTAGGCATAGTAAGCTAATTTACTGAGATGGGTATCACCAAATTTTACAACGACCCTGATAGCGTAAGTAGCTGAACTCAAACGTTTCAGCAGATCTTCAGTGTCTTCCAGTTCAGTCCCTCATTAATGTAGACACCTAAAATTTTTGAACATACTACCTTAGCTACAGACTTATGTTGAGAGTCTACCTTTTATTAATGGTGTCATGCCATTAACTGTATGAAACTGTGTATACTGGGTTTTATCAAAGTTTAATGAGAGTCCATTTGTAGCAAACCACGTAATAATTTTCTTAAATACATCATTTACAATTTCCTCAGTTAATTTCTTTAGTCAGGCGTTACAAACTATACCTGTATCGCCAGCAGAAGGAACTAGCTTACCATCTTCGTGAATATAGAATGACAATTAATTAATATATATTAAGAACAGCAAAGTACCAAAGACCGAACCTTGTGGGACCCCATTTTTGACAATTTCCCAGTTAGAGGAATTAATTGTTTCTTCCATATCATGTGAACTGCTCATTTTAACTTTCTGCACTCTTTCAGTTAACTATGATATTTGTGCACTGTCGCACACATACCGCAATAATTAAGCTTATCTAGAAGAATACCATGATCTACACAATCAAAAGCCTTTGAGAGATCAAAAAAAAATGCCAACGGGTGATATGCGGTTATTCAAAGCATAAAATATTTCAGCAGTCAAGTTATTTATAAGATTTTCTGTTCAAAAGCTTTTATGAAAATCAAACTGACATTTTGTTAGAACTTTAATTTCACTAATATGTGATGCTACTCGAGAAGGGAACTTTTTCAAAAATTTTAGATAAAGCTGTCAGAAGTGATATGGAGCAGTAGTTGTTGACAGACAAACTGTATTCCAGCTGAGGATTCACACACGGACTCTGCGCCGCGCTGGGGTAGCCGAGCGGTATAAGGCGCCTAGCTGCGGAATGCGCGGTTGCTCGCCTTCGGAGTTTCGACTCCTTCCTGGAGAATGTGTGTGTGTGTGTGAGTATGTGTGTAGTTTAAGTAGTTTGTAAGGAATGTACTGATGACCAGGCAGTTTTCCGACAGATTTACAAACATTTGAACGGGCTCTGTGTGATCACCAGGTTAACATAATGGCCGTGGCTTAAAACCTGTTCACGGATGTATTGCATGGAACTATGCTCTGTTGTTTGCCTCTGGATTGACGATTGCCGTTGTAGAGATGTGAGACCCATTTAGTTGCCGTGCTTAGCTTCCTCTTGCGTGACATCTGCCCCACTTTCTCTAACCCTCCCGTCTCGCCCCTTTCTTGTCTCTAGAAGTTCCGCAAGGTTTTACATATATTGGTAATTATTGCCGTGCCAGTCAGCTGTAACGGACAAAATGAGACAATTTTTTTACATCGATCTGGGTACCCAATGATATTTTCTCTCATTCAGAATTAACCTTCACTGTTAGTGGAATTAAGACCAACTCGCTCCACCAGCTAATCCACTGAGAATGAGCCACTGAATTAGAGCCAGAGGTGTCTCCTGAAACTGGTTCCCAAGTGTTGTAGTGAACGCTACCTGGAAGTGTACTGGGTGGATGTGAGGTCCGTGTCTCGATGTCTATGAAGGTCTGGCTGGATGTCAGTACCTTGTACGGCAGTTCCTGGTCCACTCTTTACTCTGGATTGCAGTACCTTGCATGGTCTTTTATTGTGCTATTGTTTCATTGGCTCTCTTGAGCATTTCTGTATCTCTTCTTCTTCTTATTTCGTTTCACCTTTCTTTAGGTACTTTCATTTCTTAATATTCTGTGCCTTTCTGTAAGCCCAGTATTGTTTCATATTTTCTGATCTTGCTTTCCTTCATTCATCAGAGTTTTGGACGATTCGTTTGGTTTTTACTGTGGCTTGGAACCTCTCTTTCTTTTCTTTGGTTATTTGTTTTGCACTTTTATCAGAGAACATAATTTTATGATGTGGAGTTCTTAAAATTCCTACTCCGTTTCCCTAAACCAGCTTCGTTCGATTATATATATATATATATATATATATATATATATATATATATATATATATATATAGTTGGGTTCATTCTGAGGATGTATCCATAAAACTCAATTCTTTGTTTCTTCATTGTGTCTGACATTATTCAATAGTTTGGTGAAGGATTTCATTTCTAGCGTAGATTAGTTTATTGTTCGGCACTTGGGGAAAGGACTTTTGTAATATCTTCTTTTCTTTTATTTCCGTCCTTTGAATTGTCAATTTTATTTTATTCTGGTTACTAGAAATAAAGTTTTCCTAAGGTTATGTGCTATAATTATGCGTTACCTTCCCCCTGAGTAGTGAACTCCAAGGACTGTTTAAATTTAATTTGCTTGATGAGCTAGACTTTAAGCGAAACAAGGGTTTTATATAAATCATAATGATCAAATATTACTGTTTTAAAATTACGTGTAAGGCTTTAACTGCTGTTGTTTATATTCTAGCTTGTGTTGCACATTGCCTCAGCGTAGTTTAAGATAATTTAAATTGTTAATAAATTTATTACTGTGAGCGGAACAAACTAATTTCCTTTATTTATTTATTTATTTTTTTTTTTTTTTTTTTTTTTTTTTGCCTTCCGAACGCTCCCTAGTACGATTTTCTGGTCCTTATTGTCACACTGTAATCCCACATTCGCCTCTTATCAACTGGAATCGGAGCTCATCTGACCAAGGATCTACCTTCCAATAGTCTACGTTGCAGCCGATATGCCTGTGACAACGTTGTACTGTTGACAAAGGCTCTCGAGTCGGTAGTCTACTGCCGTGCACGACTGCGGTTACTTCACGCAGTGCCGCGGCGGATTAGCCGCGCCGTGTTGCGGTGCGCACAACCGTCCCACGTCGGGGGTTCGAATCCCCCCTCGATCATGAATATTTGGGTCATCTTTAGTAAAAGGTAGTTTTTAAGTTTAGGGACTTATGACCCCGAAGTTAAGTCCCTTAATCTTTACAAACATTTGAACATTTTTCACGCAGTGTTTCTTCTCTCTTAGCACTGATAACTGCACGCAAACGCTTGCACTCTTCAACTGCAGATTATCTGCCGTTGCGTTGTCCGTGGTGTGAGGCAACGATTCGGATTTAGTATTGATCGTCCACTCTTCAGACTGCGGATCTCAGAATACTGAATCCCACGTATGTACGAAGGTGAATGATGTAAGCATGTAGCTCCAGGTACCACTACAGTACAGACAGGTCCTTAATTCCTGTCGGGCGGCCATATTCGAGTGGGGAACTTTTCACATTAATCACCGGTGTACAAAGCTCTCATCTGTTTAAAGAACTATATCGAATGACATAATTGGGAGATATTTAGTGAGAGAGGTAGATGATTATTTTATGTTTTTTTCCTGAAAAATAGAAAATAATCGTAATATATTGTCAACAGTATTTCAAATATATCGTTTAGAAAAGGCAATACTTCGTTTCCGGAAAGTTATTTATCCCATTTCATATTTGTGATCATTTATCGAATTTAGAAACCTAGTGCATCGGACTGTGTTTTTCCTCGTATGTGAGTGCGACGAGCCTGCTGTTATTAATAACTCTTGTAAAGGGAATCAGTAGGCTATCCTTTTGCCAAACCACGAGAATTATGCACAGACAGACATTGCACACTCATCTGGCCGAGGGAACAAACTTTCAAGTTTATGAACTATGAAGTTTTTGGGACCATGCATGTTGTGGTGGAGTCTTCATTTACAAAGGAGAATACGCCGAACTACAGCACTGCAAAAAAGTTTCTACTTTTCACGTCTTCATTATGTTTCCCAGATTCAAAAAAAGTTCAAATGTTTGTAAAGTTTATGGGACTTAACTACGGGGTCATCAGTCCCTAAACTTACAAACTACTTATGAACTACCTACGGACTAGGACGGCACAAATATCCATGCCCGAGGGGGGATTCGAACCCCCGACCGTAGTGGCCGTGCTGACCGTGACTGGAGCGCCTCAGTCACCTCGGCCACCGCGGCCGGCTTTTCCCAGATTGTTAACATTTTCTTTGGCTGAAAGAAATTGACTTGAACTGGAGTCGACTTTCATTACTAAGTACATTAGGAACAGTTTCAGATGTAAAGTCTTACCGGAACTATGCTGAACACATCTCACATCTAGAATTTAAAAAAAAAAAAAAAAAAAAAAAAAAAAAAAATAGTAAACGGCAACCACAAATTAAATAAAAGTGTTTTACTTTCGTCATATTCATGTCCAAGCAGAAACTGTAATTTGTTAATGATGCAATATTAATGTGTAATATTTAAATGTAAAGAGATTTGAAGAGAGAAATATATATTTGCTGAAACCAGCATCAAGAAAACACAACAAACGTTTCATGTAAAAGATTTCAAATAAGCGATTCCCAATACGAATAACAAACAGAAATACCCGTCTGTATCTTTAAAGTAATCACTATTAGTTACAATTAAAATTGAAGCCGTCCAGATCGCAGAATTGTTATTTTTCATTTCATGACTGGTTGCAGCCAACGTAGAGGATGATCATCAGATGACTGGCTCCATGGTGGCAGGTGGTGGTGGTGAACACGGTGTGAACCGCACAAACGTGGACTGCTATGAAATGAAAAATAACAATTCTGCGAACTGGACTGTTTCGATTTTTATTTTAACCATTGTTCTAAGATCGCTGTTTGTCCATCGTGCTTTCCATTAGCTGCAACAGATTTCTGGCATCAGTTCTATTGTAGTAAGTACTACTTGCCAACAAGCCTTCACAAAGCGCTTCAATAATTACTACTGCATTTTCAGCCTTCGAATTAACGTTATTTCCACTCTTATTTTGCCGAGCGACGTGGTGCAGGGGTAATAAACAGGACTCGCATTTGGGGCGAAGGCACTTCTAACTCGCCGTCGCCATCCTGATGTATGTTTTCCGTGCATTCCCTAAATCACCCCAGGCAAATAACGTCATGGTTTCTTGCAAATGGGTTAGCCAATATCTCTCCCCAGCATTAGCAAAAAATCTGAGCGTGCACTCTGTCTCTAATGACGACCATGTTGACGGGACGATAAACCCCAATGATCCTTCTTCCCTCATTGCGTTGTTCGTGGTTATTTCCTGCTCAGACTGCCTAGTGCAAAATTGAAATTCTTAATCTACCGTATCATTCATAGATTGTGGTGGAACAGCTCTGAAGTTAATTGCCAACGGAAGGATTTAATAATTCCTGCTGCCATCAGATCTGGTATTTGCCTTACATGTCACTTAAGAGTGCAAGTTCCTACCTTCCGGTCACCACGGCAGCACCTAGGACCGGAATCAAACATTGTGTATTTTCCCGGTGGCATTATAGAGACCGTGCATTAAACACTTTTGCGTCTACGTCTACATATATAGGGTGTCCCACCTATCTTGTCCACCCAAAATATCTCTGGAACAATAGCAGCTATTGGAGACGACTTTCACCGGTATCAATGTACGGCTGGGGCCCATGAATGTACGTATTTGGAAACATAAAACGAAAGCAAATGTGTTTATTAACACAAACTTATGCTTTTTAAATGGAAACCCTGTATTTTTTCTTCAGCAATCCATAGCATGACAAACCACATAAACAATGGCGTTGATTGCATCGCAATATTCCAATTACGTCCCGAGATATTGCGACGAGAAGTTGACGCTTGAAAAACCCGAAATGCGCTGATAGCGCATGTCCTGAGTCTCAGGCGTGAAACTCATGCTGCCCGTAATCGAAATGTGATTGACATACGTAATTGTACTTCTATACTTATCAAGAGGTCTGAAACGAATAACACGGTCTGCTGTCATACTGCATTTAAGTCGTACATTCCAGCAGGTATTTATCCCATAGGCTAGGGGTGGTGCGGTTCTGTAACTTATCTGTTTACCGCAAAGTTAGTCACAAAGTTAACTTCGCTTATCGTTAATCCGTTACTAAAACGTTAATGCCGTTCAACGTTAGAACTTTACTTTACTGTAGATCTACCGCAAGTGACAGTGAATCATCCACTTATAATAGTAAAATGCTGTTGATGGTTTTAGTGAAACGAGCAAGTGGACTAAAAGTTTTACCGTTGTTTAGGTAGAAATGTTTTGATTTGGGAACTTCAGGTAATACATAGAAGATGAAAGTAAACATGTTTAACCAATTAGTTTTATTATCACATAATTATCAATGTTATGTTTATCTAATGCGTTACATGACAAATTGTTTCAAACAAATGTTTCTGAACATCACTGGGTAAAATGGCCCTTCGTAGAAACTTGCACTGTGATACCGCACTACATACTAAAGATAGCGTTTACATATCATGCTCAAAGTGATAACCACTGGCGTGCATACATAGAGTCACTCTGCGGCTGAAGGATGCCCTACTTCGTGCTACTGTTTCCTCTTTGATGGCTGTACAAGCGTCAATAATGCGTTGCTTTATGTCCTCTGGTGTTGTTGGTTCATGTGGGTAAACAGCTTCGTTCACTGCTCACCAAAGAAAATAATCCAGCTGTGTAAGGTCCGGAGATCGGTCAGGCCACATAACTGGGCCACCACGTCCAATCCACCTACCAGGGTACTTACGGTTCAGAAGTCGTCGTTCTCTTAAGTCGTTATGTGCAGGGCATCCGTCATGCTGATACCACATGACCATTTTCCTGTTCAGAGGTACGGTGTCCAAGAGAACAGGAAGATTGTGTCGTATAAATCTGGAGTACTGTCTGCCATTTTGGACACCATTTACAAAGAAAGGTCCGATAATGGTATCTCCAATAATCCCACACCAAACATTCACTTTCCACGGACGTTGATGCTGTACCTGACGGAGCCATTTTGGATTGTCTGCGGACCAATAATGCATATTCCTCATATTGACAATTCCTTTGTTGGAGGATGATGCCTCGTCGGTAAACAGAACATCTGCGAAAAAATTTGGATTAGTCAGAAGTTTTTGCTGGGCCCATCGACAAAATGTTACCCTGTTGCTGAAATCATTTCCACGAAGATCCTGGTGTAAATGAAGATGGTAAGGATGAAATTTATTACGTTGAAGACTTCGCTGTGCACTTGATTTTGACACACCAACTTCACGTTCAGTTTGACGTGTGCTGATGTGAGGATTCACAGCTACAGTAGCGAGCACAACAACTTCAGCACGTTCATCTGTGCGTGTTCTAGGACGATGTCTAGGTCTTGGATTTAAGCTTCCCATTTCACGTAGACGAGATGTGAGACGACCAAACACCCAGCGCGAAGGCGATGGCTTGTCAGGGAATCGCCTTCTGTACAGTCGTTGTGCCTGAACAGAATTTCGCCCGCCTACAACAGGGTACAGTACAGGTATGTAGAGTAGGGTAGAAAACAGACATATTAACGTAATAATCATAATGTTCTTCAACAGTACTATAAACAAACAAGCAATCTAATAACGTATTTCCCGTCAACGTACATTCTCCATAGATCAGCAGCATTTCTACCATATCTTCATGTGTGCACATAATACAGTATAAGTTCCACACCACAACGTTTATTCACAATGTGCGTACGTGCCGTCACTAGATTACTCTGATGCACGACTACACTGGCAAGCGGTGTACTGCACACCAAAGCAATAACAAATGGGATGCTCGGAGGGTGGTGGAGTACAGGAGTTTGCATAGATCGCAAATCACAAACAAGGCGAAGTGGTAACTGTGGCTGTATTGGGAACTACGTTGGACACGTGTCTAGTTAGACCTAGGCCCTGGATGAACGAGTGCGCGAAAGGCACAATGGGTCAATTAACACATTCGATAAATCTTATTTTGGGTGTGCAGGATAAATAAGACAACCTGACTGGTGTATACCGATCGGTACTGGTTCATATTGTGTACGTAGACACATAAAACGTGCAAGAGGGAAACCATTATGTGCTTATGAGAGTTGATGGCAGCAGACCGTATTATTCGTTTCGAACCTCTTGATAAGTATGGAAGTGCAATTACGCATGTCAATCACATCGCGATTACGGGCAGCATGGGGTTCACGCCTGAGCCTCAGGACGTGCGCTAGCAGCGTATTTCGGGTTTTTCAAGCGTCAACTTCTCGTCGCAATATCTGCGGACGTAATTGGAATATTGCGATGCAATCAACGCCATTGTTTATGTGATTTCTCATGCTATGGATTGCTGAAGAAAAAATATAGGGCATCCATTAAAAAACATAAGTTTGTGTTAAAAACCACATTTGATGTCGTTTTATGTTTCCAAATATGTACATTCATGGGCCCCAGCCGTACATTGATACCGGTGAAAGTCGTTTTCCAATAGCTGTTATTGTTCCAGAGATATTTTGGGTGGACACGATAGCTGGGACACCCTGTATACCATGCAAAGCTACTCATGGTGAATGACCAAAAATAACTTACAGCACTACCATTCAATTCCTCTCCTATTTATCGCTGTGGAGTAACCGAGCGTTCTAAGGCGCCTCGTAGCGGACAGCGCGGATGCCCGCCATCGGAGGTTAGAGCCCTCCCTGGGGTATCTGTTTCTGTGTTTGTGTTTGTCTTTGTCTTTAGGTTAGTTTAAGTTAGTTTATACGCCCCTGGACAGATAACCAGGGTAGTTAAGTAACGTAGATTTACAAACGTTTGAAGATTTACTTTCCTGTTCACCTTCAAACAGAGCGAAGGAAAATCGATTATGTCCCCGCACGATTCCTTATTTTACTTATCATTTTTGAGTAAGCCTCCTTAACTCCACATAAGAACGGCAACCTACATCTGTCTGAACATGCTTACTCTTGGTCCTCCCCTGCGGTTTTTACCCCACACACTTCAACGCTAAATTCACAATTCCATGAAGTCTAAGAATGTCTGCTACCAATCTATCCCTTCTTTTAGTCAAGATATGCTATAAATTCCTTTTCTTCCCAATTCTGTCTAGTACCTCCTCATTAGTTGCGCTATCCACCCACCTAATCGTCAACATTCTTCTGTTGCACCACATTTCAAAAGCCTCTGTCCTCTTCCTGTCCGCACTGTTAATCTTCCATGTTTCACTCCCATACAAGATAACAATCCACACAAATGCCTTCAGAAATGACTTCCTTAGGCTTAAATCAATATTCGATGTTAACAATTTTCTTTTTTTTTCAAGTACGCTTTTCTACCCATTGACATTCTGCATTTTATATCCTCTGTACTGCGACCATCACCAGTACTGCCCAAATAACAGAACTAATCTACCTCCTTTATTGTTTCGTTACGTAATCAGCTTCCTTCAGCATCACCTGATTTTCTTAGACTGCACTCCATTACCCTAGTTTTCGTCTTGCTAATGTTCATCTTGTATTCACCTTTCAGCACACCGTCCATCCCGTTCAACTGCTAGTCCTTGCTGTGTCTAACAGAATTACTATGTCGTCGGCAAAACGCAATGTTTTTAATTCTTCACCCTGAACTTTAATTCCGTCTTCAAATTTCTCCTTGCTTTCCTTTATAGCTTGCTCAATGTACAAATTGAATAACACCGGAGAAAGGCTACAACCCTGTCTTATTCCCTTCGGAACCACTACATCTCTTTCATGTCCTTCAACTCTGACAACCGCAGTCTGGTTTTTGTACAAGTTTTAAATAACCTTAAGCTTCATATATTTTACTCCTGCTTGCTTCAGAACTTGAAACAGTTTATTCCAATGAACATTGTCAAAAGCCTTCCCCAAATCTACAAAATCTAGATACGTAGGTTTGCCTTTTCTTAATCTATCTTCTAGGATAAGCAGTAAAGTGAATATTGCCTCCCGTGTTCCTACATTTCTCCTGAACCCAAACTGATCTTCCCCGAGGTCGACTTCTACCAGCTTTTCCATCCTTTTTATTCTTGCGCGAAAGGTAATTTGCAGACGTAGAATCGTTCTGCAGTCAGCTTCACATGCCGGTCTCCTACATTTACTCAACTGCTTTACTTGAAAAGAATGTCGCTTTCCCTCCAGGGACTCCCATTTGAGTTCTGGGTGCATCTCCGTAACACATGCGTTTTGATGAAACCTATCGGTAAAAAATCCCCTCTGAATTGCTACTACGTCTTCTTTTAATCGGACCTAGTAGGGATTCCAAGCACCAGAACAGTACTCAACTCACCAGATCCTGGTATAGGTGGTACACTATTCGAGACTTTCAAAATGTTATTCTCTGAGGCCTTTCGTGCCGGGAGAGTACCACAACAACAGGGGTATCGGGTTTAACGAAGGAACATCACAGGAAAATTGTCGAAGTAAGTGGTCAATACATTTTTGGAGGAATCACTCCAAGATTTGACTGGAAAGGTTTAAGGAAATTGTGTTCAACTCTGAACGGAGGAAAGAAGAATAGTAATTCCTGCCACATTGCGGTGTTCAGGGACATGGTACTTACCATGCCGAGGATATAGTGAAATCGATCACGACAAATGGAGAGACAAAAGTTACGTAAAAGACTGTAACAATCAAGATTCGCTCGATAGATTGTTATGCCATGCAGTAGATATATATATGAGTGAAAGTTATTACGGTAGTTGTTGGCGGCTACCAAATGCACCTCATCTGCAGTAGAGTTGATGAGAGAGGGATAGCATCGATATACTTCTAGAAACTAAGAAACAATATGTCAACACTTGTTTCGGTATCTACATTCTTTGGGGTCTCCAGGATAAGAGTAAATAGCTAGTTTTCAATTTTTCATTGACCTATGATAGACGTTTGCTGGAAGACTGG
The DNA here is from genome assembly GCA_026315105.1 of Locusta migratoria. Classification (NCBI taxonomy): domain Eukaryota; kingdom Metazoa; phylum Arthropoda; class Insecta; order Orthoptera; family Acrididae; genus Locusta; species Locusta migratoria. The sequence goes on from CM048744.1 coordinate 452,816,803, forward strand.
CAACTTATTTCCCATTCTCTATGTACAAATTTGTAGATGTCCCATCACGTACCATCGCCTTTCCTCTCTTGAGTATCCTCAGCCGGTTCACTTTCTTGCTGTTACCAATTTCGGTATCCGTTGTTTACGCACGGTCTCTCATTATTAGGGAGTAAAATATCAACAGAAATGTAAGAAAGATTGGGATGAAGATTTGCAATGGGAGATAGCTCTGTGCAATTCTGCAACGGAAACTGTATCTGCCGGCCGCGGTGGCCGAGGTGACTGAGGCGCTCCAGTCACGGTCAGCACGGCCACTACGGTCGGGGGTTCGAATCCCCCTTCGGGCATGGATATTTGTGCCGTCCTAGTTCGTAAGTAGTTCATAAGTAGTTTGTAAGTTTAGGGACTGATGACCCCGTAGTTAAGTCCCATAAGCTTAAAAACCATTTGAACATTTTTGAAACTGTATCTCTTCGCTGGGACCCTGCTTTAATTACATTTTTGTCCTGCCACAATGTACAATGACATGTATTGCATAAAAAGTTCTCTCTTTACTCTCCGCGTTACATCATAAAATTAATACGTGAGCACGAAAATTAAAGTACCGGTTTTAAAAACAATTTTCAAATGCTTGTAAATCTATGGTATTCAACTGCTTGGTTATTAGTCCCTAGCTTACAAATTACTTAATCTAAGGTAAACTAAACTGAGGACAACACAAACAGCCATGTCCGAGTGGGGACTCGAACCCCCGACGGCGGACTGCTGCGCGCACCTCAACACGGCGCTCCAGTACGCGTGGCTAATCCGCCGCGGCTGTACCGGTTTTTAATATTAGTTATAGACGGTGGAAACTGGTACTTCTACTGTTAGGAAACGTGTGCACGAAACTAAAGTCACGTGCACATTGAAACTCGCTCGCTTTGACTGTTAACTAGCCGTGTTTTTGAAGTTAACAATTGACTGCTTGCTTACAAAATCTAATTACGGTGATATTCACACAGCGGCGGATGTATGCAGTTCCAAATGTTTAAATGTTTGTTAAGCTTATGGGACTTAACTTCGGAGTCATCAGTCCCTAAACTTACGAACTACATATGAACTACTTACGAACTAGGACGGCACAAATATCCATGCCCGAGGGGGGATTCGAACCCCGACCGTAGTGGCCGTGCTGACCGTGACTGAAGCGCCTCAGTCACCTCGGCCACCGCGGCCGGCTATACAGTTACCTTGAGCAAAACTCTGATTCTATAAGTTAAGCAAACAGTTCTACCTTTACTGTAATCATTAGAGGAAACTGTACAAAATTAAACAATGATCCGCAGTCATGGATCTAAATCAGAAATCATAAATGTTAGCAACGGAAACGCAAATATTCTCTCCTCCAGTAGGGAGCAGAGACACAAGATACATGAACAAATTACTCCACATTAATCCAAAATAAATGATGAGGGGATAATTTAAATTAGCACAGAAGGATTATAATTTAACAAATTAATTTAATGTTCAAAACAAGAACAACAAAGGGGAAGACAATTTTTTTTAAATTACAATAAAAAACACACCTTACAAAATGTTCAAAATATCCACAATTACATGGCTCTAAAATTACCCACCTGCGAAGTTCAGTACATGTTAATTGCGATCACGTTTCATAGGAAGGGACGGAGGAATTGCAGCACATTCACACACAGATTCATACGCCAAGCCATGCAGGTACTTACCAAACACCCAAAACCAATATAGCAAGACGACAGCCAAGCAATGTGGAGAATGCAGATCGAAGGTTCACTCGCGTACAATGAAATAGTACTTCGCTTCCATAACGTGTCAAGCTAGTTGCTTAGGCTCATGATAAACTGTCAGAAACAAACACACTTGGTTTAAGACCACAAAGTGCGGTGTACAGACAGAAATTAAAGTATCCCTAGAACTTCTAACTATACATTAAATCAAGATTTCATTAAATAATACCTAAAAACGGACGCTCTGGCGTTCGTTTAGCACAGAGAGAATTTAATTACAAAAGGTTAAAGTTGTAAGATCAATACAGCACTCTACTATGACGGACCACAAAATATGCAAAAAGTTAACAAAATCAATTTCGAAGAAAATAGGAACGCTAAATATATCGTGTAACCATTCTTTCTGATCAGAGGAATGATACCTATTAGATAAGCAAGGTTACAGATTGCTACAGCACAGTAGAGAGTTCGGTCACAAAAATTCAGGGAAGTGAAATCATTCTATTTCATGAAAATTAAAATCACGATATACGTCGTGCAACTGTTCTTTCTACACAGAGGAAAGAGATCTATTTAATGGTAATAAGAGAACAACTTAATCGGCGCACACGTGGGCCGACAAGTACGCAGATTACAAGTTAGAGCCGGCCGCGGTGGCCGAGGGGACTGAGACGCTCCAGTCACGGTCTGCACGGCCACTAAGGTCGGGGGTTCGATTCCCCCCTCGGGCATGGATATTTGTGCCGTCCTTAGTATTAGCTAGTTCATAAGTAGTTTGTAAGCTTAGGGACTGATGACCCTGTAGTTAAGTCCCATAAGCTCTACAAACATTTGAACATTTTTTACAAGTTAGAATGGACAATTTTCGGCGAAAATTATCATGCTACACTCACTAGGAAACACATTAGCAAATTAGCTATATAATTGTTAACCACTCGTGTGCACTGAATGATGGAAGAGCTGAAGGCTTAGTCTGATATTGTCCACGTGTTCTGTCGACAAAGTACGAACGGTATAGGCACTGTGAGTCCCCGAAAATATTACAATTCAACTATGATAAGAATGCGAAAGACACTGAACATATTTGAACAGGCGAAGAAGTGATTTAAAAGTTATAAAGTGCAAGAACTATGCTAACTAAACACCATCAGAGCCTCAGAATCAGATTTCATCAAAACTTGACATAAAATTAGCAATCCTGTACGAAATTAAGCAAAATCTCACTACTATATATAGTGTAGCTCCTACTCCCGGAATTAAACTCGCGAAAAGGCATAAGCCACGAGGCCACAGCAGAACTAAACCCAGAGGTACTTACCCTACCAGGAACCAAGTAGAGAATGAATAGCTCTCTTGACCACTGCTTAACCGTCCCCAGAGGAGTGGTAGTGGAGGGGAGCGCAGACAGTGTTACCGTTCGTCAGGCAGGTAACTTGACCAATTCCCAGCCAAGGAGGTTAAGAGCAAGCTACATTAGGAATATTTGCTAAAACTGGGTTCTGCTCAGCAGATGGCAAACCTGCTTCTCGCCCAGAGACATTCAACGTCCAGCGTTTGAAAGAAACGACGATACAAAACAGACGAAGCGTGACTAGAACTTGCGAAACTTTCTTACATACAAAGTTTCATTTATTCTGTGGAACCCAGGGCCAGTGGGAGCACATCACAGTACACACTAATACATATTTGGGGCGGCATGTACAACATAGACAGAATTTTCCATACAGATAAAACTAATTCAATATATAATGCCTGGTATCTCGAATATTGCGAGTGGGTTGTCTTGATACACTCAAGAAAAAAAATGTCTTAAGCTCGTCAACATTTGTTCATGGTGAGTCAATTAAATGGAACACATTATGTGGACGTGTTTCAACATATTCGTTAAGGGTGTTTTCATATTTATAGCTTCAATGTTATCTTAAAATGTGCAACGGCCATTATAGGTGAACATCGATAATTGGAGTACTTCCAGTTTCTGCCTTATCTCTCGATCAGGTGCTATGGCAAAAATGTCAGATGAAAGTAACTTGTTTTCATGAAACTGCATTTACATTCAAACACGAATAGTAAAGAAGTCTGTAAAGAAAGTCATATTCACTGTTACCACAAAATTACTAATTTTCGTTTCGTCTGAATAGCTGCCACAAAGGACACATGAGTTGGACAGAGAGATGGAAAGGAAGACTTGCACAGAAAGAGAGAAAGAAGGAGATGAAAGACAGAAGGAAGGAATGGATGGGATGTGAGACTGGATTGATGGATCCATATGTTTATGAAGAAAGCGTTTAGTCAATCTAGACTGTTACATAATGATTTTCTGAGAAAACCTTTTTTCTATATTTCAAGTCGTTCCATATATTCATAAACGCAAAGTAGTGTGCATACTTAGTTTAATGATGTATACTCTCGGTGAGGATATAATCGCTGGAATTCCTTTATTTACAGTCCCGGTCATTTCGAGTCTGACTGAACCGTAGCGAATTGTCGCTAGTCTATCTCAATACTTAGCAATCACACATACGTGTATGATACGGACATGTATCGGAATACAAAAAGCGAATAACTGGGCTTTAAAGCTTACCGTTGCAAATTATACATCAACCAACGAGCAACTAAAACAGTTTGCCCAACGGTGACCGCGCGCGCTTGCATGACCTAAATGAAGTGATGTTTGCCATATCCCGGGGGAAAGTGTATAGGACTTTCATTTACGCTAAAGGAACTGTAACTGGTGTTTCTTATCTTGATGTGCTACAGCAATAGGTCTTTCATGAACCAGAAAACTTTACTTGGCAGCAAGTTAGTGTGATGCCTCAGGTTCATTCCTCGGTAAGCGACTGGTTAAACAACGTTGTTCCCGACCAATGGTTTGTTTTTAGCAAGAGCCCGGATGACAGAGATTCCTTCAAATGGCCTCTACGCTCACCAGATGTGACGCATTTCGATTTTTAACTGTGTGTGAGTGTGTGAGTTTTGGGACCTAACTGCAGTGGTAAAAGGTGCCTAAACTTACAAAGTACTTAAACGAACTTTTCCAAAGAACAACACACACACCCAAGCCCGAGAGATAACACGAACCTCCGAGTGGAACTGTCACGTGCACCATAGCAAGGCGCCATAGTGAGCATGGTCATTCCGCCGCAGCTATATATGTCTTTTTGAGAATCTGAAGCTGTACATGGTAAGCATTAACGTGAGATATGCATATTTCTTGTTGCATGCAAATCGTTTTGTCGCTGTTAACACTTCGTTGACTTGTGCCTGCAGTTTCCTAGTTAATGACTGTTGGTCCATAGGACACTATAAGTGCCTTCTGCATACGGATGTGACGCACATATTCTTCTTCCTTTCTCTCCTAATTTTTCGTAATTTTTCAGATCAGTAATTAACAATGTTATCATTAACTTTTCATTAAATTTTTCTGCTTGTGCATCGAGCTGGGACCATAAAAGCATATATTCTTTTTTTCAAAATTATCTACCGCATTTTGTTTATTCTCCAAATAAGCATTAATTCTGGTTATCATCTCCACTACATCATTGGCCTCATTATCGACAGCCTACCCATATAATTAGAATCATTAAGTACACGGGCCATTGTTCTAATTATTTCATATTACCCACTGGTACATGGGTGGGAAGGTTATACATTCACCTGATAAATTCTTCAAAACTTTAAACCTAGAGATTCATTTTGGTACGTCCCGTATTCATGTACAGTAAAATTGTCCCACAAGGGACTGTTTCATTCCTTTTTGTCGTTGTCGAAAGATTTGCGTATTTCTCTCCCATGTTCATTTTGTTTCATCTCTTTTTTCACTTTGTAGAAATAGTTGCATGCAGGGGTGTAGATAATTCATTATAAGAGGTGTGGGGAGGGTCTTCTATCGTATTTCTTGTAAAAGAGTGTGGGGAGATTTCAATCATTTTAAGGAAGAGGGGGTTTAGGGATGTCCCCGTTACTATAGTTTCATTAAGCTCTCTTAAGTTGTTTGCAGATGATGCCGTCATTTACTGACTATTAAAAACATCTGAAGATCGAAACCAACTGCAGAATGATCTGAATAAGATATCACTAGCGTGTAAAAATTGGCAACTGACTCTAAATAATGAGAAATGTGAAGTCGTCCACATGAGTACGAAAAGAAATCCGTTAAACTTTGTTTACAAGATAAATCAATCAAAAGTGAAAGCCGTAAACTTCACAAAATACTATTACTTCAGACTTAAACTGGAGAGAACACGTAGATAATGTCGTGGGAAAGACGAACCAGAGACTGCATTTTATTGGCAGAACCCTTAAAAGATACAACAGAACTACAAAAGAAACTGAATACACTACACTTGTCTGTCAATTTTTGGAGTATTGATGCCCAGTGTGGGATCCTTATCAGATGGGTTTGATGGAGGACATCGTTAGAGTCCAGAGAAGGGCAGCTCGTTTCGTATTGTCACGATACAGGGGAGACAGCGTTACGGAAATGATACTGGATCTGGGATGGGAATCATTACAAGAACGGCGCTTATCGCTGCGGCGTGGGCTACTTACGAAACTCAAATCGCCAACATTCTCCTCCGAATGCAAAAATATATTGTAGACTCCCACTTACATAGGTAGAAATTATCATCAGAATAAAGTACGAGAAATCAGAGCTCGAACGGAGACATTCAGGTGTTCTTTCTTCCCGCGCGCTATTCGAGAATGGAATGGGAGACAAATACTGTAAACTTAGTTCGATGAACCCTCTGCTTGGCACGTAAATGTGATTTTATCCAATGTAGATGTAGATGAAGAATATCAACATATCTACAGTCTTTCATCATTTAAAACTATAGCACAGATTGGGTTCTGAGCAACCTACTTTTAAAAAACATTTCGGCTCTTTTCTGGGATTCATGGAGGAGTGAGACAGGTGACTTTATCGATATACCTGACGATTACGACGAAGACAGGTATTGGCCAGTTTGTTAAGAGTTTCTGGAAGAAAGTGAGTTCAGACACGAAGGGCGAGCGAGCTGTGGTTGTTGGCGCACTTTCCCGGACTTGGAGAGGCAGCGGCGCCAACGGAGGAGTTGGCGGCGTCTCGCCGGCCCACCCTGCGCTTTATCAACTTACTGGGAACGCGATGCTGTCAGCGGCGGGCGGGGAAATATTTGATTCGCGAGAACAACTTGTACCGCCGCGCCGCGGGGATCGATAGTTGGGCCTGCCACCTGTTACTGGCAGGTGCCCGACAGCCAGAGGCGGCCGACCTCTGCTGCCGGGCCGTCGGCTGCACGCCACTTCTCGCTGGCAGCCGACTTCTTAGCATTCCAGATCCGATCACGACTTTAAAAGGTTTTGAGTTTACGAGATTCACTAACTGTTCGGGACGTTATTGAAATATGTTATTAGTGCCTTATTGGTAGTTAATTATTTTTATAGATATATGTTACATTACATTACATTACATCTTATTCAAGTAATCATTCTCTACATGAGCGATTTGACTGTTAATAATTATTTTCACTTGTTGTTGAGTAGTCTTTTCTAGTTCGGGAACTAGTTCGGAAGAGCGCTCCCACAGGCGAACTACGCGAACTAGTTCGCAGATCCCTCGCCTCTTAGTTCGTCCGCTCCTTTTCCGAAGACTGACGGGTAACAGCGAGAGGACGCGAGAGAGCGCAGAATCGCGTGATCCCCTTCTGAAAGTTTACCGTCATTTCGAGCCGAGATGCATCTCAGCTGTAGTTTCATAGTTCACTGCCACATATTTTCTTTTCTAATATATTCAGCAGTGTCTAAATATAACCCTCATTCCATAGTATAAAGAAGTAAACAGAACTCAAAACTTAACTTTTTTGCATTTATATGCGAGATATTATGCTTCAACCATTTTCTCTCGCCTGCATGATACTGTTGACGGCTCGCGGGGTAGAATGTATAACATCGGATAAGCGACACTAACACTGTAAAGTAACGAACCTGTATACAATTAATTAACTACAAAACTGTAGTTTACTGCCTGTCGTCAGACTGTAAAGGTCGAAACCCATTTGCTTAAGTATTTGATGTCTAATTGCCCAAAATACGGGTAATAGCACACGCTTGGACAACAGTGATCATTATATAAAAAAGTTGTCATAACAGAAGAAAGAGCTCTTTTAGTAGCGGTAGCAAAAGCCAAAAAGAGCGGACGAACTAAAAAGAACGATCTACTTCGCGGGCGAGCTGCGAACTAAAATATGCGCCATCGGTCGCGAACTAAAAGATGCGCGATCGGTCGGGAACTAAAAATATGCGCGATCGGCGGCGAAGTAAAATATGCGCGATCGGTTGCGAACTAAAATATGCGCGATCGGTCGCGAACTAAAATATGCGCAATAGTTGGCGAACTAAAATATGCGCAATCGGTCGCGAACTAAAACATGCCTTACCGGTCGCAAACTATTATGCCAAACGTATCTCGCTTCATAGTTCGTTGGACTGTTAAGGAAGACCGACGGGCAATAGCGAGAGGGCGCACAGAAGAATTAAAAATCACGTGTTTGCTTTCTGCGGATGAGAGCCATTTCGAGGTGAGCGTCTGCCTCTTAGATTACATACTTCAGTGCAACAAAACTTATGTTTTGAAGTATTCTACACTCTGCAATATCTAATAAATTCCATAATACCGAGATATAGAGAACTCTAAACTTAAACGCGAGAAATTATCCAGAAACTGTTTCTTTTGGTTTGCGATATATCGTTAGCGGCTCAAGCAGCAAGCGCATGAAGCAGCTGCGTGGGGGAACGTATACCTCCACCCGCATTCGCAGACCACGCCGCTCAGCCGTCACTGGGAGCTCCCGATCGCGAACTATTATGCGCAAATCTACTGTTGACTACACGTCGTGCCTGCATAATTTTTCTTCTCTATCTACAATTAGATCACGTAACTTTCAGGAAGCTCACTGAAAAACTGGGTGAATATGGCAAATAACTGCATAGTTTATTGGTAGATTTAAAGAAGGCCTTGATTGCAAAGATCGCAACAGCCTGTTCAGCTGTTTAAGGGAATTTGGGATGGCAAACAAACTCATCAATCTGATAATGATCTGTCTGAACGACACACATGCTAAGATGAAAATGGGTCACTGCAGATGTGGAGACACGTCCTGCAAGAGAGAACGTGAATTTAAATACCTGGGTGCACTTTTCACAGACAACTCGTCTTTTGAAGCGGAGGTTAACGCCAGAATTCAAGCTTACAATACCCTAGCACAACTGTTCGCTCCAGATGTCTCTCAAGACAGTTCAAGATCCGACTGTACAAAACTCTGTTGTTGTTGTACATGGCTGTGAGACAAGGAGTGTCCGAAAACAGGACTTCCGCAAGCTCCTAGTTTTGGAGAGAAAAGTTCTTCGGAAGATCTACGGTTCGGTTTTGGATGCAGACCCAGGGCAGTGGAGGATGAAGCACAAGCATCAGAAACAACCAAGAGCTTCAGGAATTATACCAACAGCCTAGCATAGCAGAAACCATAAAGGCCACAAGTGTATGCAGTGCGCCGGTCATGCGGTCCGGATGGAAGGTGGCAGATGGCTTTCAGAAGCTCCTGGATTTCACTCCTGCATGAAAGAGACCGACAGGAAGACCAAGAAAGCGTTGAAGGGATAGCCTCCATGAAGACTTGAAGAAAGCAGCAATAGATATGGACAAGTGACGGATAGCAGCAATGCAGACAGAAACTTGTAGCAGCGTGCGGTCCACTGGAACTAACCACGTAGAAGAAGAAGAAGATGTACAAGTAGACGATTACTCTGAAATTAACATGTTTGTCTGATGTTTAAACTGCGTGGAATGGCCGCATGGTCTAATGTGTCATGCTACGTGTCGGATGGCCGTTCCAAATGTAACAAATGTTTGTAAATCTATCGGACCAAACTGCTTGGTCATCAGTCCGTAGCTTAAAAACTACTTAAACTAAGGTCAACTAATCTACGGACGAAACACACACACACACACACACACACACACACACACACACACACACACACACACACACACACACACAAAATGTGCCTCACGGAGGACTCGAACCTCCGACGGCGAGCAACCGCTGGCTCCGCAGCGAGGCGCCAAGACCGATCGGCCACTCAACCGCGGCGACCGTTCCCACCGGAGGTTCGAGTCCGCCTCTGGCATTGGTATGTGTTTGTTGTCCTCAGTGTAATTTAGTTTAAGTAATATGTAACTCTAGAGACTAATGACCATGGCAGTCTGGTCCTATAGGTTTACAAACAATTAAGTCTGATTCTTACAGACTGCGCATTCAGTTTACGTCCTGTTCCGATACAAACTCGAACAGCACGCAAAAAAATGAACTAATAAATGTTTCACATATATTTCTTTACCATGTTCATTCCATGTAGGTGGAAGTAATAAAACTATTCTTGCATTAGGGAGAGAAAGACGATTATCATAATTTCAAGAAATTGTCATTTCAAAAATGAATATTTATTTTAATTAATGTTTTACACCCCAGCTTGTTTCTCCTATAAGTGGCACTTCCTTGTCGGTTTCGTGATGTTACCTGGTAAAGATTTCATACTACCGAGCAATATGCCAGAACAAGTCGGACACAGTGTAGTTTCTTTATTAGACCTCATGCATCTGTTATTAGCAGTTGTGTCATGTCATACATTGGTCAGATTATCGCTGCCACTAATAAGCATTAATCCTTGTCCATGAACTCTTAGGCGCCTTGCTGCAGAGCGCAAGGTTGCTCGCCGTAGGAGATTCGAGTCCTCCCTTCGGGCATGGATGTGTGTTTGTTCTCCGGTTAGTTTACGTTAGTTTTAAAGGCTTGTAAGCCAGGGGACTGATAACCGCAGTAGTTTAGTCCCACAGAATTTCAGATACTTAAAATATTGTTTCTTGCATGAAAGTGTTTCTTGCATTTAAATCTTTGTTTCCCCATCCCCCACACAGGTTTGTGTGAATTTTATTTACAACTTAAATTTTAATCAGTAACTCTATTTAGCCGAATTTATGACCTCAAAATATGTTTCCCATGACTACGAAATTAATGACAATAGTATGAGGTCTCTCTCAGTTTTTAGTGGTCACTGTTGACTATTTCTTTCACTACACCCATGTATCTAGCGTGGACAGTATAATCTGCAAACAGTCACAGACGGCCTCCCAAATTTTTATATACAATCCAGCACAAAAAAAAAAAAAAAAAAAAAAAAAAAAAAAGATGGAGTCACGCAAATTGGTCAGAAACTGTTATTCTGAATATCATAGCGTGTACTTACTTTACAAGTAACTTCTTCACGGTGCAGCGGTTAGCAGGAATGCTTGTTGCTAGGCAACCATCAAGAAGGAAGCGGTGGGGCCGGCCGCGGTGGCCGAGGTGACTGAGGCGCTCCAGTCAGGGTCAGCACGGCCACTACGGTCGGGGGTTCGAATCCCCCCTCGGGCATGGATATTTGTGCCGTCCTAGTTCGTAAGTAGTTCATAAGTAGTTTGTAAGTTTAGGGACTGATGACCCCGTAGTTAAGTCCCTTAAGCTTACCAAACATTTGAACATTTTGAAGCGGTGGGCTAGACCAGAGAGACGGCAGACCGTGAAGACAGATAAACAGTCAAGGGGCTGCTCATGGACAAGGAATAATGCTTATTAGCGACAGAGACGACTCACCAATGCACTGCATGCCACAACTGCTAGGAATAAGATAGACACCAGTGTTTACATTATGTGTGTGTGCTCTGTCTCTCTCTCTCTCTCTCTCTCTCTCTCTCTCTCTCTCTCTCTCTTTCAGGAGTTGCTATACAAGCCGCAGAATTATATTGACACACACAGTGAAGTCATGCTTACATGTGTGCTGTGAAAATGTAGAAATAGTAGCAGTTGTCGAAGACTTTACCAGGCTGCATTCCCGTAAGTTGTTTGAAGTTACGTTACGCATCCCGGTATCTTCATGAATCTGCGAATTTCCAGTGGTGTATCACTCAACTAAAGGGAGTACATGTACTATACCTCGTTAAAACTGCGAATATCGCTAACAATTTTAAACTCCAAACTCGCATTGATTAATGGTTTTCACGCGGCTGTGCCTCATATATCACCTGTAATTTATGTTCCGTTTTAGTGTTACAATGATCTTCTCGTACCAGTCCGCAAAACATTGGGTTTTAGTTACTATCTAGGTAATGGCTTTAAAAAATCTGATTTTAGGTGTTGCTGAAGCGTATATGCAATGTGGAGTGACTCCGACGTGGATACAAAAGCACCGGTGTGCATGCAATGAATTAGTCGTATTTTTCTGACGAGCGTGTGGTAAATGCGAAAACGTGAACTGTGATGCCGTTATTAACAAATGCGAAAGACCAGGATTAATGTGGTGTTTTTCTTCTCTTGGCTTCTGGAGAACAAACACCGACAGCTGTCTCCGGGAGAATAATAATTCGATGTCCTGAGACAGCCAAAACGTTCGAATATTTCTAAATCGTTAACTTCAGTCCGTTAATGTCAACCAATGGTGTTTGTCCTTCGGATATGTCCGAACTAGCAGACAACATATCTCTAAAGAAAGAATGTATATTGTGAACAACTTCTATCGATAACTAAAGTTGTAGACCACGTCAGTGGTGACCGCATTTCTTCAGGCACGTTACTGTAACTTCTAAGATACGCCAACTGAATTGCGAGCATACGTTCTCTCACTATTTAATATATTGATAATGCTGCTTTGGTCACAATAATTTTTTCATACGTCACACTAAAAATATTCGACTTGAAAAAAAAAATTACCTTTAATGTTTTGGGTTTCCATAAGCATCACTTTCGATTTTGTCCTTTGGCAAGATTGGTAAAAGTGATTTTAAGGATTTTAATTAATAATTTCTAATTATTATTACAAACATCTACTGATCAAGTACTTTTACAACACTGCACTATTTTTCCAAATGTGGGATATTTCTGAATCAAATGTCTGTTCACGACTGTTGGGAAATTAATTGCAAAAATGATTCTGTCTGTACTTTTAAAAGAACAACACTGAACTCAACTGGGAATCCCATGAGAAAATTGACTGCCCCTTGAGTTTATATCAAGTGTCTCTGAGCAAAGATTAGTAATTTCTCACTGAAATTCAATAAAGGCACAAACGTTATTTAGGCGCACATCTTTGCGTCGTAGCACTATTTACGTGTTAGAAATATTGTCACTTGGATTTGTTTATAAATAACATTACTGCTACCAGTCACGAATTTTTATTTAGCACGACCCGTTTCGAGAAATAATTCCCATCTTCAAGTGCGTTTTTTGTGCTGTTTCATATTGTTTATGATGTTTTGAGTGTGTGAGTGTCTGCTTCATTCTGCTGTCGTTGAGTTTTTGTCCGGTCCATCTGTGGTAGCTCTCACATATGTCAAACATCACATACTTTTTCACACAAATACATCTCTGTAACTCTTTCTTGATATGTGTGTTTGTGACAACTGATATACTTGTGTGCAAAAATATTATATGTGATGTTTGACATGTGTGAGAGCTGCCACAGATGGACTAGACGAGAACTCAACGACAGTAGAATGAAGCAGGTACTCACACACTCACATCATAAATAATATGAAACAGCACAAAAAACGTACTTGAAGATAGGAATTATTTCTCGAAACGCGTAGTGCTAAATAAATAAAAAATCGTGACTGGTAGCAGTATTTATAAACGAATTCATTTATCTCACAGTAGCAGGTTTTCAAGAAACCCAATTTGTAATGGATAAAATCTAAATACTGTCACAATTTGTGAAATATTCCACCCATGTTCACAGCCGCACCTAAGGAAATCTGAAACAAAATTATTAATTCCTCTAAGATTATCGCGCACTCTTCATTTCAGTGAATTGTAATTATAAATTTGCTGCGTAATGGGGGCGGAATGCTGGGATCTAGGGCGGCGGCTGCTCGCAGTAACAGTTGTTAACTATTGCTGAAGTATCTCAATTTGGAAATCAACAATTATTTGAAAATTAAAATCATACAAGTTTCATCAATACGTATATTTCAGTAACCTATACACATATAATAAACATCTTAATCATTTTTTTTCAGATAGTATTTAAGAAAACAATCTAACGACGCCTGCACTAAAATTACGTATATCTTAAAAGATGTCTTTCTCAACCTAGACCTGACCAACAAGGAGTATGAGAAGCGTTTTTGCTATTACTTATGCATGAACAATAACATAAATATTAATGTTTAATATAATTAACTAAATCATTAAATTTTTCACACGTGTAATGTCTTTGGCGGCATGAAGTGTTTATATCAGTGTGACAATGTGAACATTCAGAAACATGGTACGTAATATAACTGGAGTTTATCAGTGAAAAAGCCAAATAAAATGGGAGAATATCACAACTTCTGGCACATCATGATTTTAAAGAAATTTCAGAAATTTCCGGCATGTTCCAGATGTTTGCATGTGTCTATATCTATGTACGTGTATCTGTATACGTGCGGCTGTCGTAACAGATGTAAATCTGATGATGGTAATTTCTTGAACGTGCCGTTCGAGTCATGCTGTGCTAGAAGTGTGACCTCAAAAATTTGTTGTGATAGATCCAGTTTATATGCCACACTATAAATTAATTAGATCATGGTCATTTGCCTGTTTCACTACTATGCGTAGAATTTACGATATTCGCCATATAGTCTTGATTTCTACTCATGAAATTATCACTCTTCGACCACTTAAAACTGGACTTGGACAATCGACATTTGCTGCCGAACGACAGGCAGTTACGTACTTCTTCGCGAAACAGGACACGGTCTCTTTGCGCCCATATCCTATTGATGTGCCACACCGTAAGAAGCTATCGCCGAATTCTGTCCTTTCTGTTAATGACCAACTGACCTCTTCAGCTAATATTTAATACGTGATGAGTCTCATGGGCACATATGTTGCTTCCTTTTCTTTCTTTTTAACTTGAGATAAATATATATTCAAAGCAACGTCTCGTACGAGAAAATGTGTTATTTCAAACGTTAGTGAACGGGGCATCTGCCTGCGTTATAACTGTAAGTATCCAAATCACCTAAGTAGGTGGTGTCAATATATTATTAATTTTGGTCGCCAACTCCCACCCATATTCTCGGGTACTAGCTATAAATACGTACGACGTTACCCGGATTTACTCCAATTATCTATCAATTCTCTTCCAACATTCTCTTCTCTCCCTGTTCATCTCATCCCCCTCTCTGGGCTCATCTTCTCCTTCCTCCTCATCTGCACCCATCTCCTGCCACTTCTCTGTCCATATCTTACTCTGCTCATCTCCTCCTCTTTCTCTGTTCATCTCCTTCTCCCCATCTCCCTCCCCAATTGTCCCTCATCCTCTATCAGACTATTACCTTCGGCCTGTGTAGGGAACCGAAGTTAGTAAATATAACTGTGTCACACAGTATACACCGCTCAACGAAAACTTTGCTCACAGTAACTGTTCAAAGCGACGACCACCAATCTCGATGCATTGAGGAGGATTCCCATACCACTGACATTGGAGGCTCAAATGTTTCAAATGTTTGTATAGCTTATGGGACGTAACTACGGGGTCATCAGTCCCTAAACTAACAAACTATTTATGAACTAGCTAAGACTAAGGACGGCACAAATATCCATGCCCGAGGGGGGATTCGAACCCCCGACCGTAGTGGCCGTGCAGACCGTGACTGGAGCGCCTCAGTCCCTTCGGCCACCGCGGCCGGCGACATTGGAGGCCTCCCACCATCAATGCTGTGCAAAGTATGGACGTAAATTATCCGAGATCACCCATTACCGCCGCGATGGAGTAGCCGAGCGGTCTAAGGCGCCTCGCTCCGGAGCGCGCGGTTGCTTGTCGTCGGAGATTCGAGTCCTCCCTGGAGCATGGGTGTGTGTATTGTCCTTAGGTTAGTTTACCTTAGTTTAAGTAGTTTGTAAGCTACGGACTGATGACCACGCAGTTGGCTTCGATAGATTTACAAACATTTGAACATTTTTCACCTATTACCCGTTTATATGCTGTTTCTAGCTTTTATTCCACGCTACTTGGCGTTACAACTATTATTGCTACTACAAGTCGAAGACATCTCGTGATCCGCAAAAGGATGCTGTATCAACACTTTGATGTTAATGTCTGCCAGCAGGTGAACTACACGCAAACCCATCATTGTAATTTGAAACTCTTCTGTTAGTCCACGGTTGCGTTACAAATGTGTGGTTGTAGATCCGCCTTGATGCAAAACACTTTTTTTTCTTACATACCCATACTAGTTGCTGGGGAGATCTAGCCATCGTCTTTGGGTTGTTTATATATTCTAAAAGAATGCAAAAATAGTATAGTTACAAAACTCTGAAAAATATAGCAGTTTAAGGTATACTCTTTTATCATTATGTAGACATTCAATTTCGTTCCTTCATTTCATTAAGCTATTGCTCACTCCATAACTTTTGTTGCCTTTTCTTCCTTTTTTATTTTATTTTATTTATTTATTTTTTATTTTTTGGGGGGTATCGTATAGCATGTCATCTGCAACAGTGTGAGCGGCTGTTATTAGCAAGAGTCACTATTATCAAACAACCTATTTTGAGAGCATTTACAACCTCTGTTGTGTGTATTCATGTTATTATAGTTTATAAGGATACCGGTACGGGAATATGCTCCATGGTATCGTGCTCACATTAGTTGGACGGTTCCCCGGGATGCACTTGGATAGATGTTCTCGCGTCACAGAAATACGTCTTCCGCCTATGCCAGTAGTTTGAAACTTACGCCATTTTATTATTTACGTTTGTCGCAAGTCGCGAGATGTGTTGTATATCGTGAGAGTGTTTTTGAAACTGTGGCGCGAGTTTTGTTACTTTGTGTTGTGATGCTGTTTGTAATGTGTGTGTGCGTGTGTGTGTGTGCGTGTGTGTGTGCGCGCGCGCTATTGACACACTGTCTTTTGTGTTAGTTTATCTAAGGCAGTGCAGGGTGTGTTGTTGCAAAGAGTTGTGTACTCATTTATTACGTTTTCACCTTCCAATATGGCCTTTTGATTTTTTTAATTGTATGTAAACAATTTGGGAGTCATTGTGAGAAGCCGTCTAAGAATGTAGCAGATTATACTGTCCAGACTAGATACATGGATGTAGTGAAAGGAAAGAGTCAACAGTGACCAATAAAAATTGTGACAGACCTCATGGAAACACTAAACATATTGTCATTAATTTCGTTGTCATGGGAAACAAATTTTAAGGTCATAAATTAGGCTAAATAGAGTTACTGATAAAACTTAAATTTTAAATTCAACTCACAGAAACCTGTGTGGGAATTGGGAAACAAAGATTTAGATACAAGAAACACTTTGATGCACGAAACAATATTTTAAGTATTTGAAATTCTGTGGGACTAAACTACTGCGGTTATCAGTCCCCTGGATTAAAAGCCACTTAAACTAACTTAAACTTAACGGAGAACAAACACACACATTCATGCCATAGGACTAGGATCTCCTACGGCGAGCAACCTTGCGCTCTGCAGGAAGGCGCCTAAGAGTTCATGAACAAGTAATGCTAATTAATGGCAGCGATGATCTGACCAATGTATGACGTGACACAACTGCTAGTAATAGATGCAAGAGGTCTAGTAAAGAATCTACACTGTGTCCGACTTGTTCTGGCATGTTGCTCGGTAGACCAGATGTGGCTCCAATTCAAAGAGGTGGTATCGACAGCAGTTGACAGTTTTATACCAAATAAATTAATAAAAGGAGGTGACTCCCCTTGGTACACAAAACAGGTCACGACACTGATGCAAAAGCAACGGAAAAGACTTTCTACATTTAAACGAACACAAAATTCCCAGGATTGGCGATCCTACACACAAGCTCGAAATTTAGCGAGGACTTCAATGCGAGATGCCTACAATACTTATCACAACGAAACTCTTTCTCGAAATTTGACTGAAAACCCAAAGAGATTTTCGTAATATGTTAAATATACTAGGGGCAAAGAACAAACAATACCCTCACTACGTGATAGTAATGACGATCCTGCCGATGATAGCGCTACTAAAGCAGAGTTACTAAACATAGCTTTTAGAAACTCATTCACCAAAGAAGACGAAACCAATATTCGATATTTCGAATTAAAAAAGAGGCCAGAATGAGTAACGTGGAAGTAGATGTCATCGGAATAGTGAAGCAACTAAAATCACTTAACAAGGACAAGTCTTCCGGTCCGCATTGTTTACCCATTAGATTTCTAATTATGCTGAAGCGATAACCCTCTACTTAACAGCTAAATAGAACCACTCTTTCAAAGAAGGATCTCTACTAAAAGAAGGACAAAATAAATTGTTTTACAAAGTATTCCCAGTTTCTTGTCCTAAACCATTATTACGATGAAATTTGTTGTAAATATCGCCTTGACTGAAACACGTTGTAAGGTGAAAATAGAAAATCACTTAGAACAAGAGTTTCATATCGTGGCGAGTGTCAGGAAAGGCTATCAATTGTTTGAATATATATGGGACTTAACTACCATGGTTATCAGTCTCTAGGCTTACCAACAACTAAAAATAACCTAAGGACAACACACACACAGCCATGCCCCAGGGGGTCTCGAATCTCCGACGGGGGGCAATCCCGCATACCTCAGCAAGGCGCGACAAGGATATGGTTCAGCTACTACCCAGTTACAAATTGAGCATGAGGATAAGGTGCGTAAGACCTTACAAATGAGCATTTGAAGGGATTAATGTGTACTGGAATAACCTAGTATAGCCGGCCGCGGTGGCCGAGGGGACTGAGGCGCTCCAGTCACGGTCTGCACGGCCACTACGGTATCCACTCGGGCATGGATATTTGTGCCGTCATTAGTATTAGTTAGTTCATAAGTAGTTTGTAAGTTTAGGAACTGATGACCCCGTAGTTAAGTCCCTTAAGCTATACAAACATTTGAACATTTGAACAATAACCTAGTATATCTAGCCCATGTATATACTTCCTCAATATCTGTAATGATGAATATTAAAAATTTACCGGGGAATTGTCCATCAAATATGGCTACTCACAAAGCAATCCAGGACGATGTATCTTGAAACGACTCGCGACTCGTCGACATAGTCAATACTCTGCACAATTACTGTCACTACGGACGGATACTTGTCCCTAAAGGTAGTTGGAGAAGGTAAACATATATTTTTATTCATTTTTTTCACAAACTTTTGTGCATAATAGAAACGTATGGCAGTCAACAGGCAGAAAATCCTGCCGCCTCTAGCGTGTCACAACTGTTTATATCCTATGTCTCCCGCGATGGTACAAAATTCGGCTATGTGAAACACTGATTTACTTCTTGGTACTATGTGGCTATGAGACGTTCAGTAACCGAAAACAGAACTGCCGATACTCTTCGTCTGTGGAAGATATGTGGCTCGGTGTTACATGCAATCACGGATGAACGGAATATCAGAAGCAACCGTGATGTAGCTGATCTATACAAAGATGCCGTTACAGCTCAAATGTTCAAATGTTTGTAATTCTATCGGACCAAACTGCGTGGTCATCAGTCCGTAGCTTACAAACTACTTAAACCTAGGTAAACTAACCTAAGGACAACACACACACCCATGCCCCAGGGAGAACTCGAACCTCCACGGCAACCGCGCGTTCCGCAGCGAGACGCTTTAGACCGCTCGGCTACTCCACCGCGGCGCCGGTACAGGAGAAACCATTAAAAGCAAGCGACTATAATTGGATTGAAATTTGTCTCAACTAGGAACTTCAGGTTTTCATACACACAGATAGAAGACCTCTGGAAAGGCACATGTGAACCGATGCTGGGTTGTTGCGAGGATGAGGAAACAATGTAGAAGGAAAATAGTAGCAGCTCATGTTTCGTTGAGGGTGTTTGGTGTGATCGCGTAAAAAGTCTAGTAAAAATGTTATATTGATATTTTTGTCACTGAATATTTTCACCACCATTTGACTGTATTATTTTATTCGTTTTAACCACAATCCGGCTTTAGAGTCATTTTCAAGTGTACAATTAATGGAATTATATGTAGGTAACCAAGTAGTAAATTTTAAATGTAATTGATTTATATATGCACAACCATGTGAATCGTCAATGAGTAATTATGATGAAAAAGAACAGAATAGTACGATCAAATGGCCATGAAATCATTAGATGACTAAAACATATTGCATGACTGTGGCTCATGAGTGCAACAAAATATTTAAATGATTTTATGTTTCATCTCCTACTTATAATCAAACGGGACTATCAAACTGTTGAAACAATCTTACACACACACACACATACACACAGTAAACAGTGTCAAGATGATGGTAGTTTACGACAAAGGAAACATACCCTGTGCAGTGTGCCATAGTGGCATATGGAGGCATCCCAAATTCCCTTCCACAAACTAAAAAAAAAGTAAAATAAACTGTAACAGATGTACATTATTCCAATAATTATATATAACATGCAAAGAATTATTTTTGTTCCTAAATTAATAAAATTTGGGATTGAAGGGGTTAGACATGGTTTCGTTACGGTACTAATAACATGTTTGATTAGATTAGATTCATAATTATTCCGTAGATGTTATACACGACATTTCGCAATGATGTGGAACGTGTCAGTCTAGCTAATGGTGTCTATAGATGACACTCTATATTTAAAGGATTAACGGTTTTTTTTTGTTTTCGTTTTTTTTTTTTTTTTTTTTCAATTTAAATATTATCTATAAATTCATATAAAGTGTAGAAGGAGTTGTCATTCAGAAATTACTTTAATTTCTTTTTAATACCAGTGTAGTGAAATATCGTGGCCACTTATTTCAAAGTTCAAGTATGCGAGACAGTACAATCCTTGGGAAGTAAACGTCTAAATTACAGACTCGCCCCGAAATTGGGCCTGTATATAGACCAGACTTAATTTCGTGTCAGTCCGATGTGGAAGGTAAGTCCTGACCTGGCCCCACCAGATTTCCATGTTTTCTTCAAGCTGAAAAAGCATGATGAATACGTTCAGACGGTGGATCTCACAACTTCTTCGTGGCAAAAGAACGTATTGTTGTCGTCGAAGAAATGGACGATTTGTTGAACGTTCTGACCATTATTTACAGAGGTTTACTGACTAACTTGAGAGCTAGTCTCATGTAGCCAGTGTCTCACTTCGAGGCGTAGTTTGGCATTTAATAAACTGTTCAAAATGTTCAAATGTTTGTTAAGCTTATGGGACTTAACAAACTACTTATCAACTACCTTATACTAAAGACGGCACAAATATCCATGCCCGAGGGGGGATTCGAACCCCCCGACCCTAGTGGCCGTGCAGACCGTGACTGGAGCGCCTCAGTCCCCTCGGCCACAGCGGCCGGCTAATAAACTGTACTTGCTCTGATCCAGAATACAAGTAGCTTACTTCTGGAAGTCCCATACCACATCCAAAGTACTTGAATGTTGATGGCGTTGGTGGGTATTAGGCCAATAGCTTATAAAGTTAATAGCGGAAAATCCGTGACATTTACATGCGATTGTCAGGCGACACCGCTAGCTGTGCCAGCTGTTGGCTCGAGTCGTCTACTAAACATGCTTTACGTCTGTGATTCCGTGTTTCATTTCGCTGCGTACCAATTTATTTATTTATTTATGTTTTTTTTTGTTTTTTTTTTTTGTTTTTTTTTTTTGAAACATTTACCTATGTTACGGTCTTTTAGGATATTTCGTTAGATGATAATTTATTTTATTGGTAGCATTCTATTACAGTTGGATAAATGATACCCTTCCTAATCTTTACAATTTATTTGAATAGGAGTCAAACTGAATATAACACAAAAGATGACAAGTTTTAGGCCTATACATGTATGTACTTTCCATGATTATTTAGGAAGCCCAATGCAAGGCACGGCATCAAGCCAAATACTGAAAGTGACAATAATAATTTAAGACATTAATTAAACATTCTGATAAGCGTTGTGCTTCATAAAGTATAACTTATGCTTAGATGGAAAAGCCTTGCAGTTAAGGTATTGTGAGGGTGTGTTCAAAGTCTCGTCTAAAGTACTCTTTTAAATAAAGGTATTAATATAAAACTTGACATTGTACGAGACGCGTCCAGAAAGTAAGTTCCGTTTGGTAGTAAAATGAAATTGTACACAGATACAGAAGAAATTTTTATTGCAGAAAATTCTACAACTCTTAAACTACTTTTCCACTGCCGAAATTTTGCAGGCATTTGTCATAGCGCGGCACCAGGTTTTGTATACCTTCTTCATAGAAATTTGCCGCCTGTGTCGTCAACCAGTTGGAAGCAGTTTCTTTCAGCTCGTCGTCATTGGTGAAGTGATAAGCAATAATTGTAAACCTACGGTTTTCCTGGATCTTGTCATCAATCGCGTGAACCAGTTCTTCTGTAGCCAAAGGTGGACGCCCACGTCGTCCTTCATCGTGCACATCACTACGCCCGCCATTGATCTGTCGGACCCATCTTCTCACCATGGAATCACTCATCGCATTTGGTCCGTAAACATCGCAAATTTGCCGATAAATTTCATTTGGTTTCACTTTCCTCGCATTCAGAAACTGAATCACTGCCCTGATTTCACAAGCGGTGGGATTTTCAATCAATTCCGACATTTCAAACAAGCACGACAAAGCGTACGGAACTGACAGCGATCTCCAAATGGCGCACGTTCTTCTCCTTGATACACATCGTTTACAGCGCATGTGCGGAACGGCGATCGCAGTGCTGCAGCGGAGATAAATTGAAACGGAACTTACTTTCTGGACGCGTCTCGTACATTTGATGATGAATTAAATTACCCACCTTAAAAAAATACTAGCAAGGAATAAATTACAACAAACTCTTATTTGTGAAATGTTTGTGCACAAAGTGCTCTGGGATAATAGGCATTTATTCAAATGCTCTCGACTTTCTTTCTTAAAATTTTACGACTTACCCAATGGCTGCATCTATAAACAAATTATAAAAAAACAGGTAAATCTAAGGGTAAAAGACACTGTTGATTGAAAGAAAATTATCTGTGTTGTTCTAATGATAACCTGCTCAAGCTATTATAGTTATATCTCTTATTTTTCCGGAATCGTAAGAAAGATTTCGGACTGCTTTGGTGTTTGTAGTTATTACAAACGTATACCACACATATAGGGTAAGGTGGTACAATTTCGATATAGGTACAATTCCGATCAACTTAAATTTTCGCGCCATTTTTCTGTCTCATAATGTCTCGTTGTGTCGCGATGTAGAGTAACAGGTTTCTACAGCTCCTCCTGTCTTTTCCAAGAATACTAAGGGTGACTGGATTCGCTGCCAAAAATGCAATGTTTGGTACCACGAACTATGCGTTGGTGCGTGAGAGAAAAAGTGCTTTTTATGTGGAAGATGCCCGTAATCAAAATTGTACGAGGAATTGATCACGAAGTGATCACAATTGTACCTAGTGTGGTACATTTTCGATCGATTTTTCTCAATTCCGTAACTTTTTTTTGTGTTTATGCCAACATTTGTAACAGTATAATATTTATGTTACATATTTATTAAACATCCAAGAAGAAGTGCCATAGTTAAAATTATTCCTTTTCTCAATTTATTTCCAGTTATAACAACATTTGTCCGAAATGATCGAAATTGTACCACCTTACCCTACTCCCTGTTCCATCCATTTTCTAGTTCTGTAAAGTAAGCCGACTATTCAAGTAAGTCTTCCGAGTCTCTCTATATAAACCCGCTACTCTTTCCCAGTTTTTACTTCACCACTCACGCCACTAGGAGATGCTCGGGAGCCTTGTCACTCGTTTTAGGGACGAGTGTCCGCTATTATAGCAGATGCTTGGGAGCGTTGTCGCTCGTTTTAGGGACGCTATTATATTTGCAAGCTACTTGCGTTAGGGTTTCTGGAGAGCCTTTCTAGCAGATCAATATTTCCTCTCCACGTGCCGGCACCTGCGTTTCACTTGTCCTCGTTACAAAGTACTGGCGATGACAGGCGGAAAACTCGGGCCGGCCAGTGTACACAGCAGCGTTGTTGTGGCTGTCAGCGGCGCCCGCGTCCGGCATCGACCAACGACCCGCGGCGTGACAGGTCCATCGACCGCGCACTCAGTGTCGCCGCAAGAAAGCAGATGCAGCCGTTCTTTGCTGAAATATTAACGGCGCCCGGTTGGACCTTTATATCGGGCACGTCCGCCCACGAAGGCCTGCGGACGCCGGTTGAATGTTTAACGCGACAGTAATCGGCCGCCACGTCACCGGGAACTTGGAAGGCCGGGGTGGGCTGTACAAATAATTCAGGCCGCGGTCTTACGCAAGCACTGCTTTCCAGCAGCGAGCTCTCAGTGCGAGCTCTAGTTTGCTGGTTAACACTTCTTCCTCCTTTTACCATAGAGTGATTGTTCAAGTCACACACGTTTAGATCACCTAAAGCCCTTCTTATCGCTGCAGAGACTACAGATTTACAGCTACCATAGAAATTTTCAAGACATACGGAAGATTACTGCAGTACTCCGCTTTACGTAGATCTCCGTTAAAAGATCTAGAGAATGTCTTACCTCGGCTTTTCTGCGCTTGCTTACACTGCAGCTAAGACAGTGCAGAGATTAGCCTGCTTAGCCATAACAGGGGGAATTAGCAACACACCTACTGCTGGGATGGAAACCATGTTGGATATGCCCCCATTACACCTTTGGGTCAAGATTGAGGCAGCTGCTAGTGCATACAGACTCAAAACTGGCAACAACTGGAACTCTTTGGGATATCCAGAATCACTCACTAAAATATTGAGTGAGGTAAATATAGGAAAGGTTGGGAAAATCCCAGCCGACTATATTATAACCCCATACTGCTTCAACAAGCCTTTCAATATAACAATTGGAAATAGGGAGC
The DNA here is from genome assembly GCA_026315105.1 of Locusta migratoria. Classification (NCBI taxonomy): domain Eukaryota; kingdom Metazoa; phylum Arthropoda; class Insecta; order Orthoptera; family Acrididae; genus Locusta; species Locusta migratoria. Next base: position 452,841,455 of record CM048744.1, read on the forward strand.
AGTGGGAGAAAATAGTTCGACATTGTATGGGGGATATTGTCTGGTTCACTGACCGGTCAAAATCAGACCAAGGTGTTGGGGCCGCGGTATACGGGGTGCAGCCAAGACTGGAGGGCATCATCTCTCTAGAGAAACTGGCCTCAGTATTCCAAGCCGAAATCACTGCCATCAGAGCGTCTGTTGAGGAGAATTTGCGTAGGTGCTACAATGATCGTAGCATTTATATCTCAAATGTTCAAATTTTGTTAAGATTATGGGACGTAACTACGGGGTCATCAGTCCCTAAACTTACAAACTACTTATCCACTACCTTATACTAAGGCCGGCACAAAATATCCATGCCGGAGGGGGGATTCGAACCCCGACTGTAGTGTCCGTGCAGACCGTGACTGAAGCGCCTCAGTCCCTTCGGCCACCGAGGCCGGTCATCTATATCTATTCAGACAGCCAGGCAGCCCTGAGATCACTGGCAGCCCCTGCAACAAGGTCTAAAATTGTTGCAGAATGTCACAGGGTTCTCATGGAGCTAGGGAAAAGCAATAGAGTAAACCTATTGTGGGTCCCTGTCCACTCGGGAATCAGTGGCAACGAACATGCCGACAGATTAGCCAGGATGGGGGCAGAGACTCCATTTATTGGACCGGAACTTGTCTTGACAATCACCAAGGCAATGATCAAATTGGAGCTACGTAACTGGCTCAGAAGACAGCACGTGGAATATTGGACCAATGTCCATCAACAAAAACATGGCAAGGTAATGATGCCGAGGCCATGTTTTAAAAGCAGCTCTGCAATCCTGGGTCTGAACAGGAGAGAGATTAGACTCATGGAGCATTGCTGACAGGCCATGGGAATTTCAAAAAACACCTACATACAATGGGAATAACAGAAGAGGACCCTAAATGTAGGATCTGTGATGACGGTGATGAAACTGCATCATATCTAATCTTCGAATGCATTGCATTAGAGAGTAAAAGGCACAGAATATTTGGGACAACCAGACCCGAAGAAATTGTGCCTAATAAAGAACTGGTAAAGGGACTCCTTGCACTGTTCAAGGGCATTGGTTGGCTTTACTTCGCTGAAAAAATGAAATCAAATCAAATCAATGATAAAAAGTCACTTTATAAACTATAGTCATATGTTTTCTTTAATAGTGTTTTCTGTCAAAAATCACTTCGCAGCAAAATTCAGTTCTTCAGACATCTGAAACTGCCAGGAAATATCTTCTTTGATATGTTGATCTACTCGCTTGTCACATTGAATTTAAATTCGTTTGTCAAACTATCAATGGCAGCTGGCGTTTCACATGACTGGGTTCACTTCGGTGAGTGTCGGATCGCTTTGAGTCCAAAGAGACAATGTGGCGACCTCTGCGAGTGGCGCCGGGAAATGTGCTCTCCTTTAGGTAGATCTTCATTAACAGATCTAGAGAATGTCTTACCTCGGCTTTTCTGCGCTTGCTTACTCTGCAGCTAAGGCGACGGCCTACCAAGCTCCTTTATTTCACATTTTCCAAACTTAAAACTGAGAAATCTGTTCCTAAAAGGTATTGAACGTTGTTAATTTTTCTTTGATAATAAATACCAAGGTCATATGAATATGCACAGGAACACTAAATCACAGTACGTAACTGATTACACTATTAAATGTCACGATGAGACAAGCTACCTTCGGGTCACGTGGCATTGTAAGCAGCACCCCTCCTAACTTTACGCATACATAAAGCCTACACTTCCCCACCTCTTTTCGAACAGTTAAATATTTGAAACTTCCTGGCAGATTAAAATAGTGTGCCCGAACCGGGACTCGAACCTGTGACCTTTGCTTTTCGTGCGCAAGCGCTCTAGCACTGAGCTATCCCGACAAGACTCAGGTGCCGCCCCACAACTTCAATTCTGCCAGTACTTCGCCTCCTACTTTCCCAGTGCTCGAGGGAAGAAAGGAATACCTTAATCTTTCAGATTTCGCTCTGATCTCTCTTATTTTATTACGATTATCATGTCTACCTATGTAGGTGTATGTTAACATAATATGTTCGCATTCGGAAGAGAAAATTGGTGAAGGAAATTTCGCAAATAGATCTCGTCGCATTATTTCTGTGACACTCTCTCCCCTATATAGCGATAATACAAAACGAGCTGCCCTTCTCTGAACTTTCTCTAAATCGTCTGTTAGTCGCACTTGGTGGGCATACCAAAATGCGCTAATACTCCAAAGTAGGACGCACAAGTGTAGTGTAGGCAGTTTCTATAGTAGAACTGTTGCGTCTTCTGTGTGTTCTGCCAACGAAACGTAGTCTTTGGTTCGCTTGTCCTACAATATTTTCCATGTGTTCTTTACAATTTAATTCGTTTGTAATTCTTACTCCTAGGTATTTAGTTGAATTAACGGTCTGTAGTTTTGACTGATTTATCGTGTAAATGAAACGTAACGGGCTTATTTCATTGGTCATATGGATGACTTCACGCTTCTCATTATTAGGGGTAATTGTAATTTTTGCACCAATCAGATATCTTATCTAAATCATTTTGCAGTTGATTTTGATCTTCTGGTGACTTTACTAACCGATACGTGACAGCATCACCCGCGAACCACCTAAGGCAGCTACTGAAATTGTTACCTAAATCGTTTTTAAAAATAAGGAACAGCAGGGCCCTATAACACTTTTCTTTGGGACGCCAGACGTCACTTCAGTTCAACTCGATGACTTTCCGTCAATTACAACGTACTGTGTTCTGTCTGACAGGAAATCACGAATCGAATCCCACAATTGTGACGGTATTTCATAAGCACGCAGTTTGATTAGAAGACGCTTGTGAGGAACAGTGTCGAAAGCCTAGAAATACGGAGCTATTTGACATGTATATATCTATTTGTCCATTGCACTCATCACATCATGTGAGTAAAGAGCTAGCTGTGTTTCACAATCCGTGTTGACTATGGCTCAATAGGTCGTTCTACTCGATTTAGTTCGTAATCTTTTTTGGAAGTATATTTTCTAAAATCCTGCTACAAACCGACGTCAGTGATATAAGCCTGTAATTTTACGAATTACTCCTATTGCCTTTTTTTAATATTAGCGTAACCTGTGCAACTTTCCGGTCTTTGGGTAAGGAACGTTTGCTGAGCGAGCAGTTGTATTTGATAACTAGGTATGGACCGGGAGACTTACTTTTGTTGTGATGTAAGTATCTTCAACACACCAAGGGCATCACTTTCTAAAATACGCATGCTGGCAGCTGTTCTTGATGCGAATTATGGAGATTTGCTTCGTCTTCTTTCGTGAAGAAATTTCGGAAGGCTGTGTTATGCAATTCTGCTTTCGCAGAGCTGTCGACAGTAGCATCATCGCGTCGTGAAGGTATTGATTGTGTTTTAAAGCTGGTATTCTGTAATACGATCAGAATTTCGTAGGATTCTCTATCAAATTACGTGATAGAGTTTCGTTGTGGATTTTTTTATAAGCTTCTCGCAGTGTAGTTAATTAAGTTTCGAGTTTCTATAAAAGTTTGCCAGTTTTGAGGATTTTGTGTCCGTTAAAATTTGGCTCGCTTTTTTCTTTGCTTTTGAGTGATCTAACCGGTTTTGTGTACCACGGCGGGTCAGACCCCTCTTTTGTTAATTTATTTGGTATAAATCTGTCAATGGTTGTCGATATAATTTCTTTGAAAGCCACATCTGATGAGCACTAACATTGTTAGTTTCGAAAGACTGAACAGTCTCACTCAGGTAAGCGTTAATAGAATTTTTATCTGCTTTTGTGGAATAGATATACTTTTCGTTTGTGTTTGGAAGATTTGGGAAATCCAATATTCATATTGGCTACAACAAATCTGTTTCCTAATGCCTGTTTCTGTTTTTATGCTCTTTGTTAGTTCCGGATTATTAATTGCTGAGAGGTCAACCATTAAATAAAAGAATTGAAATACACTCGATATTGTTAGACAAATATCTATTGTAACGACGTAACGGCTATAACAGCGAATCCTAAAGGTCAGTACGAAATCTACGATTGTTACTAATCGCGGGAAAACAATTATTTCTATTCTGAACACAGTCTTCTTCTTGAAAACTAATTTATTACAACTAAACTTCTTCTACGCTATTTACAAAGGTCGTTACTTCGAAGGTGGTTACAGAAGTCGGTTGGAGCAGCCGGAGTGATTCCTCGGTACGGCGTCGAACGGTCTTCGGCGACTTCTTCCGTAGCAGGCTTCTTCTTCTCCATCTTCGGAATTTTCCACGACGCTGTCTTTTGCTTGGTGGATGGGAGACTGACTGGCGAGTCGCCTGGCAGGGCCCTAAAAGCCGATCGCCGGGCAGTAGCGAGCCGGCGTATGAATACTTCGCTGGTTCTCAGCTACGCTGCGACCTCTGTAAGAGAAGGTCCAAATTAGGCTCGAGAATGTTTATTTACTTATTGAATCCGTCACTGCTGGTGGAACCTGGACTGCGGTTGGTCAAGAGTTTGTAGGAAGTGCGATAGCAACAGCCTTATGTTTAATAGAAACATTTATTCTTTCACTACCAGTTTCGGCATTCCATTATGCCTTCATCAGCTCCCTGTGTATTACATAAACCTACTCAAGTGACTAAGGCAAAAACATTAAAATATAAAACACATAAAAGTATTGTATGGTAGCACACTGAAAATAGAATATATGCACAAACGTGGTCAAATTTAACATGCAATTTTCTTAAATAACTAATCGTATAATAGCGACATCTAGAATCCCCAAGCTGACAAAGGAAATTATAGTATACGACTAAACTGTTTGGCGATTAAAACATTACCATGTTTGTCGACAGAGACACATAAAAGCAAAATTAGCTATGCCAGCAAAAAATATACACATGAATCATACACTCAAAGGAAGGAGACATGAAACATACTTGTTAGTAGTCACTTAGAAAATACGGAACTAATATGTCATAAAATAAAAATGTATAAAAACTAAAATATATAAAAAGTCACAGAAATCATCTCACTAAACTATCACAAGTGGACGTGTAAAGGTAACATGTAAGGAAAAACTGTAACATACATATTATTACCAAATACATGGTACATATTCCTCCTGAACTAATTATAATGAAGTATTGAACTACTTATAAAAACAATGACATATTCCAACATTAAGACAACGAAGGACCAACAAAAATATATAATTGAAACACAGGGCAAGAATACCACAAATGCCCCTTAAAATTACAACCATGTATAGAAATATACCTGAACGTGCAAATATTAAAAGCAATATGTTGATACAATAAGCATAGTCACCAACTAAAATTGTGAAGACGGGTGACATTTAGAACCTGTCAATAAGGTGCTTTCGTTGTTTTCTCACCATACATGTTATGGTGTAGACGCTTTCTTGTCCCCCCCCCCCCCTTTCTACTTCCCAGTTACATAATAGTTATTGGGGTACTCAAGTTATAAATGTGGTGTTGATTTTATTCACTCTTCCGTTTTTAGATGGGAAATGTTTGTTAAATACAGGCTGTTGTGTGATTTCGGTCCTTGGTGTGTCCTTTCTGAAAGGGAATCGCGAACCCACTCGCACAACTGTAGCTATATTCCTTAAGCACGAAATTTTATTACAAGACTCCTGTGACGTATACTGTCAAAAGCTTTGGGATCTAGAAGACAGCGATGTCACCGCTTCATTTTTAATATTATCGAACACATGCCTTCAGTTTGCATATTTTTGGAGGAAATCGAATGGACAAAAAACTAAATAAATAAATAATAATAATAATAAAATTTTAAAAAAATGCGTATATGAACTCTAGAATGTATACATTAAGAGCAACTACTACTTGTTCTGCAGAAGAGATGAGAGCCGCAGCTCACGAAGCATGGAAAGTAAAAAGCTAATAGAACTACAGATTTTCTTTACAGTACCAAATATTAACCATCGCTCATACGTCTTAAAGTACGGAATTTTGTAGCCAATGTGTGCTAAACATTTGCTGCGACTAATTGTGCCATATCTCCAGGGACAACGTGTAAGCTACCCATGCGACGTCAAGTGACCACAGTTACACCAGTACCCTGAAATTTTACCACGAGTACAAGAAACCACCGAACTGCGGCAACGAGATTTACGTCCGTTTTCTCCGCTAATGCCGAGAAACTCGTGCGTTATCAGCGGATCAAAAGTAGTCCCGACGTGTAGCCGGCGTGCGGCCTGTTGTTTTACCAGCGCCGGCCGGTACGGCGGATTAAATTCCGTTTTAAATATTCCGACGCATAATCTGCACGTCGCCGATGTAATCTGGTAATCCCGTTTGTGCCGTTTCCATTTGCCTTTGCGTGCCAGTCGGCCGTCGTCGGGGCCTTATGCGCGCCTGCGCGCTGCTGCTGCCACGTGGTGGGCTTTTTCTGCAGCGACGGACAACCGCCCGCCTCGCGCCCTTTTCGGAGTAAGGCACGCGGTAATGGCAGACACAGTCTGAATCACGTTTAACGAATGCGCCCTTGGAGCGAGCATATGCTGGTGGGGCAAAAAAAGGAGGGAGGCCGTGCTTCAGAACGGGTAAATTTTTATTCACATTTTTACTCTGAAATGTACGAGGTGTATCCACAAAGTAAGTTCCGTCTGGTTATAAAAAACAATCGTGTACAGATACAGATAAAATATTTATAGTACAAAAATCTACAACTGTTCAACTACTTTTCTACATAGTTTCCGAAATTTTGTAGGCACTTATCATAGCGTGGTACAAGTTTTTGTATTCCTTCATCCAGTGACGTAGCCAGGATATTGTCAAAAGGGGGGGGGGGGTTAAAGAAAAATTTACAAAGGCTCATGTTTTCCATTTATTATAATAAAAAAACTTAGGCTAACATACGTTTTGTATTTTATGCACATAGTTGGCGTTTGTAAGAACTTCTTATAAATACTGCAATATTTTATATACAAAATTCAGGAAAACATTTATTAGAAATTGTTTCAATATACGCTAGTAGAACCTTCAGTTGTTATTCGAAACGAAGTCAGTTTATCAGAATGAGAAGTGTTTCTTTGTGTTTAAACACTGGCAACGACACGGTTTCACCTCACGAAGCTCGCTGCCCGTCAATCATGACTGAAGCTTGGTGTTTCGCAAAATCTGCAGTAATTTTTGCATCAGTACAAATACCTTGCACATTAATTTAGGAAGCGTAAGTCTATAATTTTATTACCAGGATTATTGGTTCTTTTACTCTTGTTCGCACTGCAACGTATCCATCCTCTAGATAAAATATCACTCTTAAACCTGCCTTTAAAAAGTATTACACGCACTGAGTGAAGTGCCTTATGACATACTGAAATATTGTCACTCCAAATATCGACTCCACTGCTATAAATAGATAAATAAGATATTATAGTAGTACGTATTTTAACTTACCATAACGCTAGCCCCCAGGGACCTCACAGTTCTTTCGTGAGTACTTGCGAGCACGGGGCCCTAAGCTAATGCAGTCTTCCTTCTTTCTTTACTTCCCGGACTGCATTTTCTTTTCCCCTTCCCTCCTTTCCTATCCTCACTCCTTCCCCTCCCCAGCGGGGGACTGATAACCTCAGTAGTCCCCATATCGCAACGAATCAACCCAACCTCTAACCCATAACGCTGATGGACAAATGAAAGTCGGTTTTTCTCTTTTTTCTTGTTATGAACTTATTCATAACTGGAGACTTATCTTAACAGCACAAAAGAAATAAACGGTAGTGGCGGCATTCCACTGTAGTGCTTAACAAGGCAGTAATGGAGCGAGGCCAACAATGGACAACGGCTAAAGGAGGACTGGGCAATAGCCGATGCTGTTGTCGATGGATCGATAATTAAAATATATAGAGATGGCTTTGTTGACTGTCGATAGTGCGTATCCCCTTTTCGGCATATGATAACAATATCATTCAGTTTCATCACACGGTAGCTAGGTCGTCTCCAAGCTATGTCGTGTCCAAGACCCCCCCCCCCCCCCCTTTGGCTGCAGCCTTGCTTCTTCATAGAAAGTTTCCGCCCGTATATTCAAACATGTGGTAACATCTTCAAGCTCGTCAGCATCGTAGAAGTGTTGACCACCAAGGCCAGATCTTAGGTGTGAGTAGAGATGAAAGCCACTAGGAGCGGTTGTGCTTAATCTTCAATTGTGTGAACCAGTTCATCAGTAACCACAGACGAGCGTCCACCTCGTTCTTCATCGTGTATTTGACCACGTCCTTCATTGAACAGTCTGACCCATCTTCTAACCGTTGAATCTATCATAGCTTTCGACCGTAAACCTCACAGATTTCCCAATGACTTTCGTTTGTTTCAACTTTTTATGCATTTTATAAAAATAATCACAGATCTGATTTCACACGCGGCGGCATTTTCAATTACGGCTGACATTATAAAGAAGCACTACAAATCACACGTTAGCAGCAGCAATCTGAAAATGGCGTGCATGACTTCTTCTTGAATCAGAGTAACTGGCGCGCATGCTCGGAACTGCGATCGTAGCGCGGTCGCGGATAGAAATAAAAACTGTGGACGACCCTCGTATAACACACACATACACACACAGACTATAATAATGCAGTGTGACCGCAAACTTTTTCCGCAGCGGCGAGCTGCGTTTGTTCACATTGCGGGGCGCTTAAGGGTGGCAGCACATTCATGCCATTGTATAACTTAGCAGTTACGTTGCGAGATGGAAAACAACATTTTTGTAATTAAAACAATTAAATTAATTATTTTTATTAATTACAAGAAATACACTATACTCACCATTAGCACAGTAACTACTGGAAATGATTTCCTCTTTCTTGAAGGCACAGTTCAACACGCTTACATTGATGCTCTGTGTAAACCTACATGGAAAAATTAATATACCTGAAGAAGGTCAATAATTGCTCGAAACCGATTGTAAATAACTCTGCAACCTTGAAACTGGTAGCTGTTTACTTTTCCAACCTACGTTTATTCTTAATTTTAAATACCTTTCACGTAGAAACGAATGCAGATATTCAGTAATCGCTGTGTTAAGTTCATGCATTGTCTTTGGATTATTTTGATATACAAATGTCTTAGTCTCACCCCAAAGGAAATAATCGAGAGGAAACAAATGCGGTGAGCGAGGGGTCCAGAGACTTTGTAATTGTCTCCATAGATTTCATCTCAAAGTCGTAGGAATTGTTGTGCTGTATGAGCAGTAGCTTTCTCTTACTGAGAAAGTGAATGATTGATCTCACAATCAGTCAGCAGCGTAATAAATGGCTAAATTATCTGGGAACAATAGATTTCGGAGGTGTCGGTAGTATCGAAAAATATCGGCCCTATAATTCGCGTTCATGTTATGGCAAGCCACGCCCCGATTTTCTCTGCGTGCAATGGGGTTGCTCTTAAGGCATGTTGATTTTCGGATGACCAAATATGTGAAGTGTAGAATTAATGTAGCCAGATAGGTGAAACCAAGCTTCATCAGTGAACTCTATGTCCGTTAATAAATCGCTGAAACCATTCACAATATGCTATTCTTTTCGTATGGTCCATATGATGTAATTGTTGCCGTTCAGTAACTTTATATGGATAGCCCCAGTTCTTTGGTTACGACCTTATGAGCTGTCGTACGAGAGACTTCAGCCCCTTGTGATAATCTCCTTACTGATTTTGTTGGACTCCGCAACATCATGTCCGATATATAGTTGAGCTTCAGATCTGTTAAAACCGTTGTCCTACTAGTTAGTGGTGTATCATGAACTGAATCTGTTGTCCGGAATTTGCGAATTAAATCATGTACAGTGTCGCGATGTGGACACCTGGAAGTAGGTAAAAGCAATCTAAATTGTCGTCTCACATGCTCTGTGAAGTTTCCTCCCGCCCGGAAAACCTCTTCCATTAAAAAGGCTCTCTGTGCAACAGTAAGCATTCTCACTACACTCAGCGTAAACAAGACAATAACACAAGTAACAGCTGTAGCGCACACGCAACGCTACCCCCCACCCTACCACCACTGCAGGTCCACGGAACACGTGCAGGTGCGCTTTGTGTCTGCTGCCAACCTTACACGCCACGCAATGCGAGACACGCGGAGAAGGCAACTGCGCAGAGACTTTGCACACCCTAACTTACTACACAAGACCAGCCGCTAGTTCTACATATACATACATACTCCGCAATCCATCCAAAAGTACATGGCGGAAGGTATCTAGTATCACTACTAGTTCCTGGCTTTCCTGTTCCACTCCCATACAGAACGAGTGAAAGATGAATGCTTGTGTGCATCAGTATGAGCACTAATCTCTGTAATCTTTGTGGTCCTTACGCGAAAAAAATAGCAGCAGTAATCGATATGCAGTCCGCTTCAAATTGTGGCTTTCTAAATTTCTGAAACCGTATTTCTCGAAGGGAACGTCGCCTTCTCTCCAGAGACTCCCATTTGAGTTCCTGAAGCATCTCAGTAACACTCGCGCATTGATCGAAACTATCCGTAACAAATCTAGCCGCCCTCCTCTGAATTGCCTTTATTTCCACCTTCAGACTGATCTGGGAGGGGGAGAGGGAGATCTCAAACGATTTAGAAATGCTCAAGAAGGGGTCGCACAAGCTTTTTATAAGTGGTCTCCTATACAGACGAATCACATTTCCCAAAATTATCCCATTAAACCGAATTAGACATTTAGCCTTCCCCATGGCTGCTCTTATATGCTCGTTTCATTTCATGTGGTTATTCAGTATTACGCCGAGATATTCAACTGACGCGACTCTGACAAGGAGAACTTGTTTAACGCTGTCGCCAAAAATTTCAGAAATTAGTTGCCCGAATTATTTCCAATTTTTACCCGATACTCAGCTGAAGATTCGTTCGGTATAGGCTAAATATTTCTTAATACATAGATGTAAGAAAAAAAAATTGTACACCTGGAAGACGACGTCTGATTTTATCCGAAGACGCGAGATGCCGTTAGGGCATAGTAGACGTACTCCTAATAGTGTGCCATCTTTGTTTACTAATCAATAGTGAATGTTTATAGCCATAAGGTTTATTGTAATAGTTACCTTTTCCCAGGTTTCCGGTGGTGGAAACATTGGTCGTTATCATTATTGACACCTCATAAATAGGATGTGTTATGCATCCAATAAACTCACAGAGCTGCAGATGCAAATGCACCTAAAATACAAGGAATGCGATCAGTTGCGGAAGCACCACATCCTAAAGACGGTAGTGCCATATTCGTTAGATCTGAGATGACGGTGACTCCTGTCGGAAAAACCACAGTCAATGATATCTAAATACTAACACCTGAAATTGGAAACTTTACAGTAACAACCGTGTATAAGCAAATAGGGAAAAAAATTGCTTTCACCTCGCCAAAAAACTTCACCAACCAAAATACCAAATTCATTGTAGGAGATTTCAACTGACACAGCATCACTTGGGGATACAATGAAACAGATGAGAACGGTCATCTGTTGGAGGAATGGACAGAAACAAGAGATTTCAGAATCCTCCATGATCCAAAACTACCCCACTCCTCCTTCACAAGTAAAATATGGAAACATGGATATAACCCAGATAACTGCATCACCTGCTCAAACATAAAAGACTTCTGTACTAATGTGGTGTATCAACCTATTGCTCGCACACAGCATAGACCAGTAGGAACACAGGTGTATATAGAAGTCAAGACCACTGCATTGTCGTTTCACAGAAGACTTAATTTGAAAAAGGCCGGTTGGGAAACTTTAGTTGAGGAACTGGATAAAGCCATAGTAGACCTCCCCCAACCCCAGAGAACTACTAGTTATTTGTGCGAATGCTACAGGGCATCTCTGGACAACACAGACCACGAGGCTGCCGACAGCAGTACTTTCCGGGTCTCTCTCATGACTCAAAGCATCTGCTAGCTAAGTATGAGGAATTGTACTGAAAGGGCCCCTTTAATCAAGAAACAATAGCTAGAGGTATGGCCTTGATGAAAATGCTAAGTGAAGCTCGGCAAAATGGATCGAGGCCTTGGGGAGGATGGATATGACACATAGCAACAAAGTAGCCTGGAATCTCATTGAAAAACTAGACGGGGACTCAAGTGGTCCCAAACAGTCTGCTTAATCAAGTGGCCCCACAACTGCTCCCTAATGGAAAGTTTAACACAAAACGAAAGAAAGTAGAAATTAACAGGACCTTACAATCAGAAACTAATAGGTTTTCAACACACTTTACAATGAAGGAACTCAATAAGGATCTCAACAATATGAAAAACGGCGAAGCAGCTGGAGTTGATGACATGTGCACTGAGCAGATCAAACGCTTTGGACCACGCACAAAGAACTGGATCCTGCAACTTTTCAATCAATGCCGTGAAACATGAGATCCCTAATATGAGGAGGAAGGCAAGTATAGTGGCGCTCTTGAAACGCGGGAAGGCGCCAGATTCACCGAAGAACTATCACCCAATATCTCTCCTGTGTCATCTTCACAAACTATATGAGAGACTTATTTTAAATCGTACGACAGACTCTATTGAGATGGAACTTATTCCCCAATCAGCTGGTTTTAGACCTGGAAAATGATGTACTAGCCAAACTCTGTGCTTAACAGAACACATAGAGGAAGGATACTAAAGTAGAAAGATAACATGGCTAGAACTGGTCGACCTTAGATCTGCATATGATACACTTAACCAAAGGCTGCTGCTCCAGATGCTTTATAATGAACCAAGACACTATCAATTCGTTAAGATTATTGAGTCCCTCTTACAAAACAGACAACTTTGTGTTCTCCTTCATAAAAAAAACAGCAGATGGAGGAACCAGAGAAATTGTCTGGCCCTCCCTTTTTAATATGTATACCAACGACCAACCGATGCCTAAGGATACAAAACATTTCCTATATGCGGATCACCTGGCAATTACAGCACAAGGGCGGACCTTTGAGGATGTAGAGCAGAAGCTGGAGACAGCCGTTAGAGAAATGTCAGAGTACTACAAAAATAACTCTCTCAAACCAAATCTACCAAACACAGAAGTCCGCGCCTTACGTCTTCGATCATGGCAGGCTAATGTAAACTTAACGTCTCTTGGAATAATACCACACTGAAACATAACAACAAAGAAACTTACTTGGGTGTGGTGCTCGATAGAACTTTGACATATCGGTAACATTGCGAAAAGACGAGCAAAAAGGTAAATGCCAGAAATAATATTCTGCGGAAACTGGCTAACAGTAAATGTGGTGCTAAACCATCCGTAGTAAGAACCACTGCACAAGCCTTAAGCCTCTCTACAGCTTAATAATCCTGCCCATTGTAGTCTAGATCAACTCATGGAAAGAAGGTCGGCCGGCCGCGGTGGCCGAGGGGACTGAGGCGCTCCAGTCACGGTCTCCACGGTCACTACGGTCGGGGGTTCGAATCCCCCCTCGGGCATGGATATTTGTGCCGTCCTTAGGATTAGCTAGTTCATAAGTAGTTTGTAAGTTTAGGGACTGATGACCCCGTAGTTAAGTCCCATAGACTCTAAAAACAGCCGGCCGCGGTGGCCGAGGGGACTGAGGCGCTCCAGTCACGGTCAGCACAGCCACTACGGTCGGGGGTTCGAATCCCCCCTCGGGCATGGATATTTGTGCTGTCCTAGTTCGTAAGTAGTTCATAAGTAGTTTGTAAGTTTAGGGACTGATGACCCCGTAGTTAAGTCCCATAAGCTTAACAAACATTTGAACATTTTGAACTCTAAAAACACAAAAAAGAAGGTCGACATATGTTTCAATGAAACATCCCGATTAACAACAGGTTGCATGAAACCCACTCCTCTACCAAAACTATATAGAGTTGCCGGGTTTGCGAAACCAAATTCTCGGAGGACATCACAAGAATTCACAAAGAGTCTCAGAAGAACCATCGACGATTGGCATCCCCTTTTTGGCAGTGAGTGTAAAGCCGGGCGACTGAAATTCGGTAATAAGTTCTTAGCCACGAGAACAGAAGAACCGCCAGATGATTACCCACTTGTTCAGGAGGTTCCCAGCGGATTCACCACTAACTGGAAGACATGGAGGACTGTGAACCGAATAATGACGGGGATAGCCCCAATGAAGACAAACATAATTATGTGGGGCCTTGGAACCACGGATGGACGATCTATGGCTGAACAAAAAAGATGCTTTGGACGTGACCATATACTGGGCTGAAAGATTGTGATCTTGTTTCCGGGCACGAAAAGTAAAGTAAGAGTAATAGTGAAGCAAACAGGTCCAATGACACGAACACTCACTAGTACTTGCGACAGCCAAATGAACTAGTTTGAAGGGCTACAAATTGTGTGCTTCGGAGTGGAGACGTTTTCGTTTCGGAGAATTGCCTTCACTAGTCAGTTGTGCAAGAACACTGGTTTCATTGGTCACATGGACATTCTTACAGTTGTAGATGAGAGTTTGGACATGGCCGTAATCTCTGTTACGGCGAAAAATTGTGACAGAGAAACTTGTTGAAATCATAGATTGCTCAAGCAATAGCCAGCTCAGACGGAAGCAGGTCATCGGTCACTGGTCGCGGCCATGAGACTGGAGACAGCTACTATACTTCTCACCATCGTCCACGGAAGATGGTAAACCGCTGTGTAGCGTCATCATGACGTTGAATATGTTGCTGCATGAAGCATTGATTGGTTTCCTAAAGGCCAATGACCCTGTCGGTGAGCTAGTACTCTGATGATAACCCTGCCATCAAGAGTTCATGTGTCATCAAGATCGCGGCGGTGTGGCCGAGCGCATTGAGGCGCTGTGGTCCGATGCGCGAGGTCGTTCCCCGTCAGGGGCTCGAATCCCCCCTCAGGCATAGATGTTTGTGCTATCTTTAAGGTAGTTTATAAGTATTTTGTAAATTTAGCGATTGTTGCCCCTCATTTAAGTCATATTAACATAACAAAAATTTCAAAATTATTTTGTTATCACGGCATCCGACTCGATTGGTTCCAAGCATGGACCCACATGCAGCTACATAAACCGAAGGACTTCTCTTGTCAGTCTCTGCTTCGACACCCAGACACCGCGGCGCGGGCACCTCCGGCCTAATAGTAAAGCAGCCAGCCCGTAGAAGACGCGGTGAGACGATGAGCTGTCGCCGTCAAAGGAGACGGCACCTGCTGATCTAGCTCCTGTCGAGCAAGGGCCTGCACCAGGGTATCTTGTATTCAGTTGAATAAACTTGTAAACTCCAGTACTGTTGTAGTAGCGTCCTCTGGCGCTCCACAAGGAATCACGCCCATCCTGACACAAAGCTGGGAACCTACCACTCGCCTTAGCACCTCCAAGCCAGAGTGTGCGTCTACCTTCCCCCCACCCTACCCCCGTCGGATGTTTGAGTCCTCCTTCCGGCATGTATATGTGAGTTGTCCTTAAGTAGTTTGGAAGCTGTTGTTGTTGTTGTTGTTGTTGTTATTTAAAGGGGACCAAACTACTGGGTCATCAGTCCCCTGTTCCTAACAAAGAATGTCCATTTAATTGGAAACAATAACTGTATGAATACTCAAGAGGAGTATATGTCACCGATGAAATTTCACAAACAACACAAAAAGGGAAACCAACAGCACAGATATAAAAAATAAAAGACTTTATTCAATCATGTTAACATTGGAAATGAGAGTCCATGGCTGGCTGGTCACGACGGGACGGGCCAGTCACGAATGTCACAGCAGACACGAATGGCTGTTAGTCAGAAGACATAAAACATTTAACAGTATTTTAAAGTCAAAAGAAATCACCCTACATTAAATAGAAACCGGCTGCACGGATAAAACGTAGCACAGACAGCCATGGGGGCATCGTCCCCTAGCACTAAGGATAGGGTAGTGGGAAGATTAAAAGACTGCCGCAATGGGGCTAAAACAGTACAGTCCATCAGGAGATGTACCACTGTCGAGGCACCACCACAGCGACACATGGGCGGTGGCTCATGGCGAAGTAAATAGCCGTGAGTCAACCAAGTGTCCCCGATACGGAGGCGGCATAGCACGATGGAGTCTCGACGATGGGGCCTCAGTGAGGTTACCCATGTGGCTGTGGATTGTTTGATTGTGCGAAGCTTGTTCAAATGTTTGTAAAGCTTATGGGACTTAACCTAGGGGGTCATCAGTCCCTAAACTTACAAACTACTTATGAACTACTTACGAACTAGGACGGCACAAATATCCATGCCCGAGGGGGATTCGAACCCCCGACCGTAGTGGCCGTGCAGACCGTGACTGGAGCGCCTCAGTCACCTCGGCCACCGCGGCCGGCTGCGAAGCTTGTTTGGCACACTCAGTGCAGACCATTCCAAGCCCCAAGCATCTCGACCATCCGGTGTAGCATCCACCTAAGGTCCGTTTCCACAAGACCAATGTCAAGAGGGCGTGAGGAGGTGACCTGCTTGGCCAACTGGTCCACACGTTCATTACCAGGTATGCCAATGTGGCCTGGGGTCCATACAAAGACCACTGAGCGACCAGACCTATTGAGAGCGTCAACAGTGTCGTGGATACTCTGCACCAGAGGGACTTTGCTGAAGCACTGGTCGAGCGCTTGCAAAGCACTCAGGGAGTCGCTACAGATGACGAACGACTCCCCAGGGCAGGCTCGGAGATGTTGCAGAGCTCTAGAGATAGCGACCAGCTCTGCAGTGAAGACACCACTCCCACTTGGCAAAGACCGCTGTTCAAAAAGGTCACCATGGAGATAGGCATACCCAGCATGGCCATCTACCAGTGAACCAACGGTATAGATGACTTCCGCGCCATGGAAAGAATCAAGGACTTCCAGGAACTGGCGACAATGGATCGATGGCAAAGTGGAGGCTTTCGAATCCCGGGACAAGTCCAACCGTAGCTGCGGACGAAGAATACACCAAGGAGGTGTATGGGAAGAGCAGTGGAAAGTAGGAGGGAAGGGAAGGAACTCAAGGGAGGAGAGAAGGGAATGGACACGGACTGCAATCGGGAGACCCGACCGAGGCCGTCTTTGAGGGGATGGAAGTGCAGCAGTTGGGAAGAGAAGCCTGCGATGCAGATGATGGTCAGAGGTGTGGACACGAGCGACATACGAGGACAACAATTGTTGCCGACGGTAATGCAGTGGGGGAACCCCAGCCTCAACGAGGAGGCTCATTACCGGGCTGGTACGAAAGGCCCCCGTTGCCAAGCGAACACCAGCATTTAAGATGAGGTCTAGGACTCGAAGCGCAGAAGGGGCTGCCGAGTCGTACACCTGGCTCCCATAGTCCAGGCGGGACTGGATGAGAGCCTTATAAAAGTCGTAAGAGAGTTGGACGGGCGGCTCCCCAAGCAGTGTGGCTGAGGCAGTGCAGTATGTTTAAGAGTCGCCAGCACTTTTGTCGAAGCTGTTGTAGGTGGGGGACCCACGTGAGCCGGGCATCAAACAACATGCCCAAGAAGCGATGCGTATCTTCAACACGCAGAAGGTCGTCACCTAAGTACAGTTCTGGGTCTGGGTGCACCTCCCGACAGCGGCAAAAGTGCATAACCCGAGGAATGCCCCAGGAATGCGCCCTTTGAATGGCTCCCTGCAGCCGCCTTTCAGCGACACCAATACTAGCCGAACTGTAATACATACAAAAGTCATCGGCATACAGTGAGGAGGACACCGATGACCCTACTGCCGCAGCAAGTCCGTTGATGGCAATTAGAAACAGCGGAACACTAAGAACGGAGCCCTGTGGGACTCCGTTCTCCTGGGTGCGTGAATTGCTGAGGTGGGTACCAACCCTAACCTGAAACGTGCGAAGTGAGAGGAAGTTCTGTATGAACAGTAGAAGTGGTCCTCTCAAGCCCCAGCCTTGCAGCTTAGCTAGAATATGGTAGCGCCAGGTGCTCGCGCCTGGCAAAAGCAGTGCGGATGGCCGACTCCAGCGGAACTAGATTGTCCAATGCAGAACGGCCCTGGCGGAAACCACCTTGTTGTGGGGCAAGGAATATACGGTCTTCAAGAACCCACATGAGCTACCGAGTCACCATACGTTCCAGGAGCTTGCAAGGAACGTTGGTGAGGCTAATCGGGCGGTAACTGTCTGCCACCTGTGGATCAGCGCCAGGTTTTATCACTGTGATGACGATGCTGTCCCGCCATTGAGATGGGAAAACACCTTCAACCCAGAGGCGGTTGAACAGGGCGAGAAGATGGTCTTTAAACTCCTGTGACAGGTGACGTAGGAACTGATTGTGGATTCGATCTGGCCCTGGAGTGATATCAGGGCAAGCAGTGAGGGCACTCTGAAACTCCCACTCAGTGAATGGCGCATTATATGGTTCTCGCCGACGTGTGTGGAAAGACAACTGCCTCCGCTCGCACTGTTCTTTGCGAGTGCGGAAGCCCACAATATACGCAGAAGTTGCAGAGTTTCTAGCATAATGGTCCGTCATGTGTTCAGAGATAGCAGCTGGATCCATGCATATAGTACCCCGAATGTTCAAGCTGGGGATTCCCGCCTGTGGTCGGTACCGAAAAAGGCGCCGAACCTGTGACCACACCCGAGATGGGACGGCGCGAGAGCCGATGGTAGCGACATATTTCTCCCAACAGTCCTGATTACTCTGGCGTATCAGCCTCCGAGCCTGTGCCCGGAGTCGCTTAAAAGCGATCAGGTGCTCTATACAAGGGTGGCACCAGTGGCGCTGCAGTGCCCGACGACGTGCCTTAATGGCCTCAGCAATCTCTGCGGACCACCACAGAACCGACTTGCGCCGAACTGAGCCAGTGGTGATCGAAACACTGGCTTCAGCTGCGGAAATGATGGCTCTAGTGATATGAAGAGCAGCCTGATCAACATAAACATCGCTCGGGTTTGGTGGTATCACCCTAGTAGCCGAGGTGTAAGCAGGCCAGTCAGCCCTATGCAGAGACCAACGGGGCAAACGATTTGGAGGTTGATACTAGGGGAAGAGAGATATGGATGGTGAAGTGGTCGCTACCACATAGGTCATCGTGGACCCCCCAATGAAGCTGTGGTAGAAGACTTGGGCTGCAGAGAGAAAGGTCTATAGCCGAGTATGTGCCATGCACCACACTGAAATGTGTGAGGGCACCGGTATTAAGAAGGCAGCAGTTCAGCTTGCTATTAGAGCTTCAATGTCCCTACTGCGACCGTTGACCTGAGAGCCACCCCACAAGGGGTTGTGGGCATTGAAATCCCCCAATAGGAGGAATGGTGGGGGAAGTTGTGCGATCAAGTTCGCAAGGACTGCAGGAGACACTGCCTCATCCGGAGGAAGGTAGAGTGAGCAGATGGTGATGTTCTGTCATGCCTGAATCCTCACAGCCACTGCCTCGAGCACTGTGTTAAGTGGCACTGGTGAACTGGGAATAGTGGCAAGAACGTGTAGACAGACTCCTCCGGATACCCTGTTGTATGTTGCGCGGTTTTTATAGTAACCCCTATACCCACGAAGGGCAGGAGTCTGCTCGACAGGAAACCAGGTTTCCTGTAGTGCAACACAGAGGGAAGAGTAGTGACAGAGCAACTGCTGTAACTCGGCCAAGTGGCGGAAGAAACCGCCACAGTTGCACTGCAGCATCACACTATCTCTCGACTGACTGGGCATATTTATGCAGATGGTAGAATAGGGCCCACAGGTTTCTCTGCAGTCACTGACTCAGGAGGCAGAGTCCTGAAGTCCATTGCTTCCAAAGTCTTGGCAATTGCCAAGTCTTCAGGGGACACGAGGATATCCACCACGTCCTCGGAAGCAGACGATTTTTTTGGTGGCATGGTAGCCACCTAAGAATCTTTTGTTTTAAATTTTTTGTGTTTCTCTCGCTGATCCTTCGACCTCTCACGCTGGGAGGGCTTGGCAGACGCAGTCTCAGGGACAGAGGTTGTCCTTGAGGCCCTACGACCAGCTTTGGATGGCACTTGGTGCCACTCACTGGCATTAACTGAGCCAGTGGGAGAAACCGAGGGAGAAAGGGATTCAAGCGATCCCTTCCTCGCAAGATGAGCCAGAGCAGGCTGTTGTATCTCTGGCTCACGTGTGGGGACCGATGTCCCCATTGGTTGAGGGTTTTTTGCTTCCAAGGCAGGGGCTTTGGAAGCAACAGTGTTAGTTGTGCCCCCTACCACCAAGGGGGCAGATGGTGACGGTTGGGCTCAAGGGCTCACTGTGATAGACGGAACTGGCGGCAAACTAGTCTGCAGAAATGGTTTTGTGGCTGCTGCATAGGATGTTTTGATGCTGACCGGGTGGAGTTTCTCATATTTCCTCTTGGCCTCGGAATAAGACAGCCGATCCATGGTCTTGTATCGCATGATCTTCCTTTCTTTGTGCAGTACAGAGCAGGTAGGCAAGCAAGGTGGGTGCTGCTGTCTACAGTTAACACAAATGGAAAGTGGTGTACAAAGGAGGTCTGGGTGCGATAGACGACCACAGTCCCGACAGGTGTAGTTGGCGGTACACCTGGAGGACATGTGCCCAAACCTCCAGCATTTAAAACAGCGCATATGGGGAGGAACGTAGGGCTTTACGTCACACTGGTAAATCATCACCTTGACCTTCTCGGGCAATGAGTCACCTCGAAGGCTAAGATGAATGCACCAGTGGCGACCCTGTTGTCCTTCGGACCCCTATGGACTCGTTGTATAAAGTGGACACCTCGCCGTTCCAAGTTCTTGACTGCAAAAGGAGATCCCTATGAAAAATCAAACCCTGTACCATGTTCAGGCTTTTGTGTGGGGTCATAGTAACGGGAACATCACCCAGCTTGTCACAGGCGAGCAAAGCCCGTGACTGTGCTGGGGATGACGTCGTTATTAAAACTGATCCCGATCGCATCTTCGACATGCCGTCTACTTCTCCAAACTTATCTTCCAAGTTTTCGACAAAAAAGACAGGCTTTGTGTTCACAAAAGATTCACCATCAGTCCTAGCACACACTAAATACCTTGGAGCATATTGTTGTCCTCGGCTACGAGACCTGCGATCCTCCCATGACGTGGCCATGGAAGGGAACGACTGGGGGTCATAAGTCTCAGCATTGAAGTCTACTTTTCCTTTCTTAGAGACGGTGGTTAAACGCCCACCAGCGTTACTCTGGGTTCTTTTCATGGTGTTCCCACGAGCAGCTAGGGAAATAGAGGTCCACCCAGGCAGAGCCCCGCTTGCCTGGGTAAGCCTTATACAACTGAGGTGCGGCACGTTCCTCAGAGGTTGCTCGCTAGCGACTGTTCAACCTCAATAGCCATGCATCTCCTCGGCACGCAGCACACCTTGAGATTGAGTTTTTTTTTATAGAGGTTTGTACCGTCCTCGCGACCTGGGTGATTAAGCCAAGATCCCCAGGCTCTGAAACGTACAACGTTCCACCGTCGCGCCGAACGATGGTCGTTGAGGCACGCACAGAGCTTACGGTGTAGCGGACTGTTGGCGCGACACAGCCCACAGCTCAGGACCCCGGGTTCGCCAAGCCCGTACTCAGCAAATTAATGCTGAGCCCCTGAGGGGGGGGGGGGGGCATAGCTTTACAAAAAAATTAAACGTTTGACTCCAGGTAGTACAGACATCTGCCAATATCGGCGACAACAGTGACACATCGTAGAGCAACCACGGGATTTTTCAGACCTGAACACGAAAGTTGCCAAACGGTTGCTAGCGTTGGGCCTACGGACTATCATTCCTGCCACAGCTTCGACATACACAACCCGACTGGTGGCGACAGGAAATCTCTTGAACATCGGACCGTGGTACGTTGGAGCAGCCGCAGTGGTTCCTCGGTACGGAGTCGAATGAGTTTCGGTAACTTCTTCTATCGCGGGCTTCTTCTTCTCCTTCTTCGGAATCTTCCACGGGCCTATCGTTTGCTTGACGGATGGGACACTGACTGGCGAATCACCTGGCTGGTCCCTGAAAGGCGATCGCCGTCCAGTCGCAAACCGGAATACTTCGCTGGTTCCCAGCTACGCTGCGACCTCTGTAAGAGAAGTTCCAAATTAGGCTCGAGAATACTCTGTTTATTTACAGTCGCGTTTTTGTCGCGGTATAACGCCTGCTAGTCCCGGCCGAGCATTAGTTCATGGCGTGCTGCCATATTGTTAGGGGTAAGCTGACAGCACAAATACGATAATGATTATTCTGCGTATGCAACTCATGATTCGTTGGAGCGATCTAAATCAATTTATACAGGTTTCCAGTCAAGATCCGGTTTTTATTTTTTAGGGTGGCCGGTTTCGATGTTTCTCAGACGCCATCTTCTGATCTCACAATGTCATATCTCATATGGCATTAGCTATAGCCTCTCATTACAACTTTCATGGTACAGTTGTATGCAGTAATACAGACGTGAAATAGAAGCATTGATGGTAAAGTTGAATACACCATTAGATCTACAATATACAAATCCGCAACGGTTGCACAAGAGTCATTAAGGGTAAGGTACGTAAAGGACTGCGATGAGAAGATGACGTTTGAGTAACGTCGAAACCGATCATCCTAAAATATAAAAATGCGATCTTGGCTGGAAACCTGTATAAATTATCATTCTATTGACTCACTATTAAATATCGTCCTTTGCCGCTGCATAGGTGTATTGTTATGTACATATTGATGGTCTGATGTTTTACATTTGCAAAACAGCTGTTCACGAAATGACAGGCCAACGATTTGTATTTACACTCGTTCTTCTAATGTAGTTGGTGGATGTAAGAATGTCACGCTGACTGAAAGTTTTAATGTTTACATTATTGATGCCGTATTTCATTATGTGATCTAACAATTAACGATTTGTATTTTAAAGACTCTTTCGTAGCCCATCTGGTGAATGCAACTCCTTTTGATCAAATTTTATATCATTGCCAATTCGATTCTATTTTACAGTGTTACATTCTTCCGCGACAACTAAAAAGAAGAGTAAAAATAGGAAAGGATGGTATCTGAAGACGGAAGGCAAAATCTGTAACCCATGACACGAACCGATACTTTAGCAAATAACCGTGACTGATTATGATGGTGTATCAATTCACAGATATAGGCAATGGAAAATATCTACCGTTGTTTTACGTCGAAAATATTTAATGTTGGCCGCAAAATCAAAATATTTGTCCTTTTATTTTCACCCTATAATATATTTAAAAATAGGAAAATAACTTACTACGTTTACATTTGTTGTAAATGTTTAACTGGTTCTATCAATTCTCTTACAGTCAGTTGACTGGTCACTGCAGTAGGCAGTTCTTTCCTGGAAAAGTCATAACGAACCTGCAGTTTACCCAGCTTCGCTCCCTAACATGAGAACGACCACAGCGGTCAGTTATAACGGTGAGCGCTGTATAACGTTTAATACATCGCAAATTAAATTTAGCAAGCTTACATTTCATGACTTTGGTGCCCTAAAATTTCCGTATTGGTAATATTTACTACAAAACTGTATAAATTATATTTCCTTGCATTATATTTACCTTACACAACCACAGCCGGTCACTTTCACCGGTGAGATTTTTTAATATATTTTTATTTTTATCTATTTATTATCACTTTTTTAAATTCCATATCGGTGACGGCACAGCATTTACTTTTTCATCCTCTTAGCGTATAATAATTCATTGTCGTGATTTCGTATCCTTTATTTATTTCCCAGTTTCTTTATTTCTTGGCTGAGCTGGCATACTTCATTGCTGTTTCTTTTTCAGTACTTTGCTGCACTCTGCTCAAGTTTAGCTCTCCACGTTATAATGACGCGTAGGTATTTTCGTTCAGAAGTAGAATTACTGAATTATTTTGATAGTTTACCAGGATAGGATTCCGAAGCAGATGATATTTTTGAACGTGACCAGTTGTGTGATAAGATGATACAGAATATCAAACGTACGATGCACAGTACGACGAATCGTCAGATTCGTAAGATGAATATTCAGAACCTGTACAAAAATTCACAAATAACCAAGCGGTTACTGATTAGATTCCAGTGACACCAAAAATTGCTACTCTCACCCAAAAAGAATAGGAAAACAATCGGATACAGAAATCGGAAGTAGAGAAATATATGTTTGTAGAACTTATGGGACTTAACTACTGGGTCATCAGTCCCTAAGCTTACAAACTACTTATGAACTAGCTAAGACTAAGGACGGCACAAATATCCATGCCCGAGGGGGGATTTGAGGATTTGAACCCCCGACCGCACTGGTCGTGCCGACCGTGACTGGAGCGCCTCAGTCCCCTCGGCCACCGCGGCTGGCTCGGAAGTAGAGAGACTGCGGCCGACGTATGCTTTACCTCGAATAGTTTTAATTAAATACAGTTAAATAAAATCTTAGCATAGGATATTTGTAGGGTAAGCAGAATATTCTAGTGATATTTAAAAACAACTAAACTTATTCAAAAGTAAAACAGAAAAAATATGAGGAAAACCGTCTCTCGTCAAAATGATCGTTAGCGGTGCATCTAGGTAGTTCGCTAATGCTGGTCCTGGTAGTGCGTGGGATGGAAACGGTGCGCAGAGAGCGTGGGTGTGGCTGCACGTGGCCGCGACAGGTGTGGTGACAGTCGCGACCACGAGCACAGGCAGCTGCCAGCCGCCACTGTATGGATTTTATGTCGAGCGGCAGTGCAGCGGGGATAACTGGGGGGCGTAAACGGCGTCGCTTGGTGTGGCGGACACTTGACACCGCTTGCAGCTGTCGCCAGCCCCTCCCCCCCCCCCCCTCGTCTGTCCCATCTCGCTATGCTGATCACTACAACCGTCCATTTACACCCAGAGCCAATAGCCGTTCCACTTCACATCACTATTAGAAAGGTGACTGTGACAGTTTGCAAGGGTGATTAGTAAAAGTAAGTTCCGGTCTATTACATTACGCAAATGACTTACGCTGCGTAGGCACTGGATCGTGTCGCGGCTCAGGAAGTTTGATTTAAACGCACGAATCTGTCCTTTGTTTTGTTTCGTCTGTGGTGCGGGTTTGTTTCGACCTCCGCGAGGGAGCGTGCATTTGGGTGGGAAGCGTTGGCGTAATCACGAGTAGGTGGGTTCTGACAGCAGAGGTGAAAGGTTGACATGATGTAACGGCGGCATTGACTTATAATCAGCGATGGGTGGACTGAGACGGAAGTTATACGTCTAAAGGTGGCAAGGACGCTTGATTCTGGTATCATGCCGTGAGCCAAGAGTGTTGCTTCCGCATATTGTCATGCACTCACCGTTTCCTGAGTATTGCCGATTATAACCGTGAAAGTGTGTTTTCCTGTGCCAGCTTGTTCATATTATGGGAGAAACCTAGTATACGCTCCCCATAGTACTTGTCACTGCCTTTTAATTTGTTATTAATGTTATGCAAGTTGTTGCTAAGAATTTCGTTTCTTGCTTAACTAGTCAGCTGGGTATTTGAGCAGCGAAATCAGATAAGTATCTTGGCACATATACGAGGGGTGACCCAAAAGACTGCCATTCGTAGACGTAGTACACGGTTATCACGCTGGATGGCGTTAGTAGAGACTTTCATGAAACAGCTGTGCAGACGGAGTCAGTGTAGTGCTGAACGTGTAGTGTAGCATTGTGTTTCTCTGACTGTTGGCGTGTTACCCCTGCGAAGTCGTCATGGCAACTTCCTGAACAAAGTCATTACAGAGGATGAGAGTTGGTGTTACGGGTATGACCCAGCGTCACGCCAGCGGAGGGCTCCAACTCTCCAAGACCAAAATAGCAAGGCAAGTGAGGTCAAGTGTGAAGACGATTATCATTGTCTTTTTTGATGTTCGTGGAATTGTGCATCGGGAATTCGTACCCCCTGTGCAGACTGTTAACTAGCAATTTTAAGGCGTCTGCGAGAGGATGTGAGGAGAAAACGCCCGGAACTTTGGCGATCAGGTGACTGGTTTCTGCATCCGACAACGCTCCAGCACACACGGCCTTACGAGAGACCCAATATTTGGCATCTCAGAGGTGGTCTGTCGTTCCCCACCCTCCGTATTCGTCGGACCTAGCCCCGTGCGACTTTTTCCTATTTCCACGAATGAAAGAAAGCGTGACTGCCTATTAATACCTACCTCTTGGTTTGTTTGCATATGTTGCGATATAACCACATGAGAGCAGTGGATGTGTGGGCAAAGCCACCGAGTTTGAGCAGCATACACGGAACTGAGTGTGTCTCTGTGACCGATTGGACTCATTGATGAGCAACATATTGGAAATATAAGTCATTTCTCGTGTTTTGTACTAGTTACTGTATCTTGTATCTTGCCTGTGGCGAAATACCTAATTGAAATTATTCCATGCTTTCTAATTTGTATCGTAGTAACTTATGTAGAATTATGAAAAAAAATTCTTACAACAGGGCTTGAACCATGAAAGTTTTTCCCACAGCTTCCCATCTGGTCCTGCTCAGTTACCAATGAAATTTGAATAGCTCAGACAACTATGTTCCTATGTGTAGTTCGGTTCAGTATCTTCCTGCCACTGTAAATGCTGTACAGTATTCCGCTATTTCTCTCACCAATACAGGTTTTTTAATATGTGCAGCAATAGAGAGAGAAGGTGCCACAAAAGTGAGGTAGGTGGAGAATAATACGATCTCTAAGGACAAAAAATGACACCACTAGGAACTCGCTGAGTGTTTTCTGAAGGGTACAAGAACACTGTGAGTGCCACTATTGCTCTACGTTGGTGTCGTGCATTTCTTGAAGCCACGATAAAGTACGACCTGTCAGAGTGTTTGCAAATAATAAATCTGACTGTTCTGTTCGCGGACATGAGGGCTACAGTATCGCAAGTTTTGTCCACTTACAGCAGTTTTGAGTGTTTACTGGCGCATTGTGATGGTCAAATATGGTGCACCTTTGACAACTTATTCAACCAGCCTATGGATTCTCCCACGTCATCGCCATGGAAAGCAACGGCGTCTCGTAGCATCATGTTTGAAATGAACATAGGACACGGGTTTTCTGTAAATGCCCATAGATGGCAGTTTCTCCATCCACCGCCGATTTTAATGGTTACTTTTGTGTACAATTTCGTGAAGAATTTTAAGTGTTCTTATTGTTGGTATGTTACTATTGACTTCAGTATACTGTTCAAGTATTTTAATCTTCTGTCTAAGAAGTATTTAATTGTAATTAATGTTATATGTATTGTGTATTTGATTGGTTAATTCTAATAACACATGAGGCACGGTGGGCGGAACATCCACTACCGTAGCCCCACTATCCTCACCAACATTTCACGTTTGGACAGCCTGCTGTCTCCAGTGCCATAAAGGGTATATATATATATATATATATATATATATATATATATATATATATATATATATATTTTAAATGTCATTTTAGATGTTCCTCTATAATATGTTTACTGTCTCTTACTTTGCAATTCATCTGAAGATGGTCTATATAGATTGAAACCGGTCATGAAATAAAAACAACAATTTTGCTGATTTTAATTTTAAACATTAAAAATGTCTGCAAACATTTTCTCAGCAAAAGCTTGTGTCACCTGTTTTTTCGGTGACGTACGGGGGACAGCTTCATCATCCAAGTGTTGAAACCACGAACTGATCCGCAGGTGGCTAATGGTTACCGCCTTATTAGTCCGACCAACGTCATGTGCAAGCTCCTCGAACGTGTGGTCAGTCAGCGGCTCATGTGGATACTGGAAGACCGGGGCCTCTGGGCCTCGCAGCAGGGGGCCTTCCGTCAGGGTCGATCCACTCTCTACAACCTAGTGTTACTAGAGTCAGCCATTCGTACAGCCTTCGCTCGGCGTGAGCATCTCGTTGCCGCCTTCTTCGACCTTCGAAAGGCGTACGACACCACCTGGCGTCATATTCTAGCAACATTTTACTCTGCTGGATCAGTCGTCAAGCACGAGCCTGAAGGCGTTTGAAAGTTATCAGATGCTCAACACATAGGTGGCGACGTTGGCGCTAGAGTGCTCGCCGACGATTCCGGATGGCCTCGGAGATCTTGCGACCACCAAGGCAATGACGTGCGCCTTAACGTACCTGGGGAACATGGAATAGTTTTCTCGGCAACGGAAACAATGGCCGCAGAAAGCTGATGGACTGCTGCATCAAATTCAGCGAGAACTGGAGCAGACACCACAGCAGCCGAGATATAAGGTGTCCAGTTGGCTCTGCGGAGAGACCATCGGGGTAGGATGGCTGTTGGTTCAGGCTGAAGCAGAGAGAGGAGGACAGGAAAGTGGTCGCTGCCTCATAGTTCATTATGTACACTCCAACTGAGGTGGAGAATAAGGCGTGGGCTACAGAGTGAGAGGTCTATGGCCGAGAATTTCAGGAGGCATACATCCAGCTGTGTTAAGAGTGTCTCGACATCCCAACCATGCCTCGATATCTGGGTGCCACCCCACAAGGGATGGTGTGCACTGAAGTCCCCCAGAACGATATATAGTGCAGGAAGTTGAGTAACTAATGCACTGAAGTCAGAGGTAGTAATAACCTCATCTGGGGGAAGGTAGACAGAGGAAATGGTGATGTCCTGAACCGCACGGATACTGACTACCACTACCTCTAGCGTTGTGTGGAGTATAGATGCGAGGACATACACACATACAACCCCAGATACCCTGTCATAGATCTAGCGGTTTTTATAATAGCCCAAATAGCCACAGAGGGCAGGGGTCGGCTAGAATTGGAACTAAGTTTCCCGCAGTGCAACGCAGAGAGGAGGAAAGCTGCACTATAGCTGTTGAAATTCTAACAAGTGACGGAAGAAACCGCCACAGTTCCATTGTAGGATCAAGCCGTTATCTGACATGTAGGGCATGCTGAAGGAGAAGGTGGAGAATCGCTTTCAGAACTGTCTGTCGTCGCTGGCTGTTAAGGTTGAGCCTTATTGGGGCCCCAACAATGGCCAAGTCCGCAGGGGACGCGAGTTTCTCATCCTTGTCCTCTGACACAGAAGTAGGAAGGGGTGGCACAGTAGCCACCTCTGATTCATTCTTGTTTTATTCTTTTTCTTTTTATCTTGCTGATCTTTAGGTCGCTCTCACTGGGAGGGCTTCGCAGACTCAGTCTCAGGGACTGAGGATGCCTTAGAGGCACTGCGACCAGCAGTTCGTAGCTCTTTCAGCCACTGGTTGGTACCCACTGTATCAGTGGGAGAGATCTTTGGGGGAAGGGTTACAAGGGACCCCTTCCTGCCGAGGGGAGCCAGATGTAGCTGTTAGTCCTCTGGCTCAGGGGTGGGGACGAATGTCCCCAACGGTGGAGGTGTTGTTACTCCCAAAGTAGTGACCTTGGGGCAACTGAAGTACCCCCAATCACCAAATCACCAAGGGGGCAGATGTAGCGGTTGGGCCGAAGGGCCCATTATGGAAGATGACGCAGAGGAAGGTCGTGACAGAGATGGCAAAGGCGACGGTGATGCAACTGTGGCGTAAGATGTTTTCGTGCTTGCTAGATGTTTAGCATACTTTTTCTTTGCGAGTATGACAACCGGTCCAGGGACTTATATTCTCTGATTTTTCGTTCCTTATGAAGAACCGTGCAGTCTGGCGAGCAAGGAGAGTGATGCTGCTTGCAGTTAACACATACTGGAGGAAGGACACAAGGGACGTCTGGGTGTGATGCACGTTCGCACTCCCGACATGTAGGGTTGGCATCACATCGGTAGGACATGTGCCCAAACCTCCAGCATTTGAAGCAGCGCATAGGGGGAGGAACTTTCTCCGGAAATGAATCGCCGTCAAAAGCCAAGGTGAATGCACC
Organism: Locusta migratoria; assembly: GCA_026315105.1. Taxonomy (NCBI): domain Eukaryota; kingdom Metazoa; phylum Arthropoda; class Insecta; order Orthoptera; family Acrididae; genus Locusta; species Locusta migratoria. The sequence continues at coordinate 452,871,133 of CM048744.1, forward strand.
GGTGGCTACGCTATTCTCCTTTGGACCCTACAAACGCGCTGGGTGAACTACACTCCTCGCCTCTCTAGGTTCTTCCGTAACTCTTCGTCAGATTGCAATAAAAGTTTCTTGTGAAATATAATTCCCTAGAACATGTTCAAGCTCTTATGAGGAGTAATGCTAACGGGAATGTCATCTAGCTTGTCACAGGCAAGCAGTTCCCGTGACTAGGCTGGGGACGGCGTCATTATCAGTACAGCTCCAGATCTCATCGTAGACATGCCATCCACTTACCCAGTCTTATCTTCGAGGTTTTCCACAAAAAACAGGGGCTTCGTAGTTGTAAACGATTCGCCGTCTGTTCTAGTACAAACGAGATATCGGCGGTCTCACCTTGTTGACGGGACCTGCGTTCTTCCCATGGTGTGCCCATGGAGGGAAACGCTTGGTGGTCATACGTAACAGTATTAAATTATGTTCTCCCATGCTTAGAGACGTCAGTTTTGCTTCCGGCAACGATATTATTGGCTCATTTCATCGTGCTCCCTCGAGCAGCTAGCGATTTATAGGTCCACCCAGGCAGAAACCCGCCTGCCTGGATAAGTCTTACACAACTGAGGTGCGGCAGGTTCCTCAAAGGTTGCTCGCTAGCAACTGTTCTACCTCAACAGCCATGCGTCTCCTCGGCACGTAGCACACCTTGAGAATGAGGCGGGAGATTAAGCCAAGATCCCTGGGCTCTGAAACGTACAACTTTCCACCGTCGCGCCGAACGATGGCCGTTGAAGCACGCACAGAGCGTACGGTGTAGCGGACTGTTGGCGCGACACAGCCCACAGCTCACGACCCCGGGTTCGCCAAGCCGTGCTCAGCCCCTGAGTGGCACAGCTGGGCTTCGACCTGCCAATGTGGCCTGCTCACAGTAAACGATTTTACTTAATCCATCTATTAATTTTGTCAGTCTTTAATAGAGGAAGATGTTATTTTAAAAAATTGGCGAAACTGTTAGGTGACTGTCGGATTAATAATACGTAAGCTTTTTAAAGGCACTTATAGACGTATTGGTCCATCACAATTCACAAACTCTTAGTTCCTTTCTGTTTTAACATTTTATCTCATTCGTATTACTAGGTCTAAGAATGTATTGTTAACCTTATTTGTATTGAAATGCACGATAAGTAGGGGCTAAGATGTATTTCATCTCGTTAGCTTGGAGCACTGCAGTTCTTTCGATTTTCACTAAGCTGAAATCTTCTTTAGAAATTGTTGTCGTAGCGCAGTATCTGCAACCATAGTTCTTGATGTCAGACTGGAAATTGTAAGAGATGTGAGCTAGTCTTAAAAGTTGACCACTGTGCGTAATATAAGCTTAATTCTGGGAGGAGGCATCCAGATAATGTTACACAAAAAACTTAGTTTTATCAGTAAAATTAGCAAAGGTTCGTGTGAACTACCTGCTACTCCCTGCAGAAAAACCTTGTTCCCTGGAGCAAATTGATAACTGACTTGGTTCAAATTACTCTCATAATAGGAAGTTAACGATACAGTGGCCAATATACATAGCAGCTCACACGCACGCAATTACACACAGGGATTGATAAACAAGACACCACAATTAAAGTTATTTCATAAACGTGGCTAAGAAAAATATTCATGGCGCAAAGGAATGAAACATATAAAAACAACTGGTGAAAAACAATATTAAGGGGGAAGGTGCTCGAAAACTACAATTTATAGGCAAGTCCAAATTATACTGAACTTGTTTATTCCGGTCGAACACAAGCAAAAATGGGGAACCAATTTTATTAATACAATAAAAAAGCATATCACTTACATGAGCTAATACTGACGATGTCCAGCACTGAATTCAACATAAGTTACACAGAACTTAACGCTACTAGGGGAAGGATTTACATACAACACTTACTCGCTCACACACACACGCAATGCAACAGCGAAACTCACCAAAATCAGCATGCTGAAGCGACGCAGAGACAGGCGCCGCTATCATAGGCAAAATTCAACAAAGCAGAATATACAATAAAACTGCGAAGATGGCTCTGGTATGTCGTGCTTAATTTGGGATGGTACGTGAGTATAGCAAAGTTAAGTTTCATTTAGATTAAACCGCAAGCGAACACGCTAACGGCGACACACGACTTCGTTACATGACCGTACTCCACTGAAAGTGAAGTGGTTAAAAATTGGATTCATTACTCAAAATCACGGCGGACTCTTAAGTTAAAATCTGAAAGTAAGCTATCTAGGCACTGGTTTTATGAGAAGTGGCGTGAATTCAGGTAACTAGCTGCAAACCCCTAAAATCGTAGTTCGGACCCACGTAGTTCCGAAATCCGATAAAAATGTATTAATTCGATTTCCGAAAAATAAAGAAAATTAACTACGGCATGCAACCCCTATAAATGCGTAGAATTTCACAAGGAAGCTACTGAAGGAGGTTGTACAACGCTCGGAGAGAATTACTGACAATGACTGCGTGCATACTACAAGTTCGGAGAAGAAATAGCAAACGCAAAATAGGCGGGGAGGGAAGATCGCGAAATGTTACTGGAAATTAGAAGGACACATGCACAGCCACTTGCCTGATGGGCATGGAACAAACAATAGTGGAAACTGAAGGCTTTGTTCTAAGAACCAACGACATGGAACACATATCACTCACAGAAGGAAAACGATAAGAAACATTTTACATGCACTGTCCAAAAGGAACATTTCATCTGTTAGAAATGGGCCCCACAAAGCTATAAAAGAACTTACATCGAGTTCGTACACTGCCAGGTAATCACAAAACGTTTGAATATACCAGGTCATTATCAAACCGCGTTTATCTGTTGGAACTCACTGGGTTGAAAAACTGGAACACATTTCGGCGCACAATCGGAAAAAAGTTTTCCGGAAATTGAATCTAGACAACAAATCGCTACCATCTCCACAGACACAGGAGCAGAACCTACCTTACCTCACTACGATCCCAGCACAAAGTGCACACCGAGTGGTTAGAAGGCGCGAAAGCTACCGGAAACAGGGAAAACCCAGTGGTGGTGGGGAGAGAAGATCGTGACACTGGCCCTGGAGAGGGCTCGTCGACTGGCTTATAACCAAAGGGTGTACAAACCTCTTTGGTCGAATCACCATCAGGGGTTGGTAACGACTAAATATAGACTCTGAGCCAGAGAGAACCATGCAAAGCCAGCTATTACCACCCACATTCAGACAGCCATTAGATCCTCGCAGAGCCACTTAAAAATAAAACAAGTACACATTCTCACAGGGACAGTGGTGTAGCTGAGAAGCCGTACTTAATCCTACATTCATAAAAACAATAATAAATTATTAAAATAACAAAATCCTGGACCATCAGTGTATTGGACGCCAAAATACGGTTACATGTTTCTTCAGCAGATCAGCAAACTGCTCACTATTCACAACAATAATTAATGTGTCCATTCCATAGCAGGAAAACACAACCCACAGGACATGTTCAAATGTTTGTATAGCTTATGGGTCTTAACTACGGGTTTATCTGTCCTTAAACTTACAAACTTCTTACGGACTAGCTAAGACTAAGTACGACACAAATATTATTGCCCGAGGGGGGATTCGAACCCCCGACCTTAGTGACCGTGCAGACCGTGACTGGAGCGCCTCAGTTACGCCCCCCTCCCCCCACAGGACAACATAAACTCTACCACACCCTTGGGATATGTCGGTTCATGTAGTCTTTGGCCACCTAAAGTACCTCATATCGATATGGTGATTCGCCCGACCGTATTGTGTTACGACGTTGTTGCAGTATCCATAGCAGGAGTCACGCAACAAATGTAATGCTGTGACAAATGACATTTTGTGAACTGTTGCGTTTGTTTGCGCCAAAGGCTCGCATAACGCATGGAACCCATGTTCGTACGGATAACGGATAACCTGTAACGATGTGTAACAGATGTCAACGGTCAAGTTCGACGAGGGTGGATGGAAGGGCAATCATCGCGAACAGTGCAGCAGTGAAAATGGGCCAGTAAGGTTCTATGTTTCGCAGGACGTGGCGTGTACGTCACGTCATGTCACGTCATCAGAGGAGGCTTGAGAAAATGAAATCGCTAACTACTTGGCTGGCCGCGATGAGACAGTGTGCTTCTCTTATGACGTGACGTGGCATACGCGCCACGACCTTTCTCGTTGCTCTAGAATCACCGTCGTCTTGCCACGCTGGTGAGCAGGGAGGTGGCACCCTAAACGCACCCTCGGTCGCTCGCAGGCCGGAAGATGAGGTCGCACGGCGACTGAGTTTTAAGTAGCAGGGCAGCAGGTAGGTCAGCGACCGGGGACAGGCGGCCCACTTTGCCGGCACAAAGAGCGCCGATCGACTGGCTGGTCCCTGTCGGTCTCCGGGACGCGGCGGGAATATTTCATCGGCGGCGAGCGACGCCGGCGGCTAATCGATAGGGGCCCGGGGCCGCGCCGAGGCGCCACCGGAAGCCGCTGATTAAAAGAAATGGGCGGCGGCGGCGGCGGGGGCGGATTTCGCGGCCACCCTCCTCCCTAATCCCCGGCAACGGCAGCGGAGGCCGGCCTAACAAAGAGCCTGCCCCCTCTGTCTGGAAGCCCGCCTGCAGGTAGTTAGGGGCGCGGCGGCCGGGGCACCTTGCAGGCGACGTGCAGTGCAGCCACACACTGATTAGTGTCAGGATGTACACTCTGCTCTCCGGGAGGTCCTGCGGCGATGTATAGGGAGTATCCTACTAGTTGGGCATAAATAGCGAAACACTCTCCCGTCCCTGTGACTGCTGAGTTGGTCAAGATTGACCGCGCAGTCTGAGGCACCATGGCACGGATTGCGCGACCACTCCTGTCGGAGTATCACGTGTCTCCTCGGGAATTGGTGTGTGTCTGAGAGTGTCTGTTGTCTTTAACGTAAGTTAAACCAGTTTGTAAGCCTAGCTATTGGTGACTGCACCAGTTAGGTCCCTTGGGTTGCAAACATTTGAACATTTGTGCCAGAAGAGAAGTCCTGAGATGCGACTGGGCATGTGATCAGTGAAATTATGATGTATGAACGGGATATGATGACCTGTGTCCAATGGATGAGAATTTAGATTTTGACATGTCACGTTCACTCCTGTCCAGGATATACGCGGCATTTTCAAATGAAAAGGTACAGCTCGTACAAGAAGTGGTAGCCTGTGCACAGAAACGCATTCTTAACCCTTTCATTCCCACATTATGAATTCAAATCTAGAAAATTTAAAATTTAGTGTTTTCTGTATTATTACAAACATCAAAATAAGTACATACAAATATTTATATTATATTCTATGTAACACAGAAGCTGAGGAAATCGTGCTTAGAGTATTCCAAGACGCCTTAATTGCTAGTGATGCGGTGATACGTGTGCTTAGTAGGCATGGAGGTCCGGTTTCGATTCTCAGCCGCATCACAAATTTTAATTCAGTGCTTCAGATTTATCAAAATAAGTGTTTTAAAATCTTTGATTGTTTTTTTTATGTCATGTAATTCATACACAACACAGAGATATTTATTACTTGGGATTGGACGTCATTTTGTTGTTGGTTAACACTGTCAGATCAATAATGTTGGCATAATCTTCGCCACAGCACCAAAGATAAGACAATTCACTGCTGAAATAAAATAAGCCACGGAGCACTGTCCGTGCGGGTGGAGAGACTTGCGCATCCGTGGGAAGCTGAGGGCTATACCGAAGGTAGAGATGGCACAGCCTTGAATATTTAAGGAAGAGGTGGCGACGCATGTTACGCGTCACTAGATGTCGCGCAACGTTGTCCCAAAGCGGCACATTTAATTTCAAGCGGTTTGATTGTTAAGAATTTTCATGTGGTTTTTGGAACACCCGTCTTATATAAACGGCTGGATGAGAGTGTGCGGTGGTGATACAAGTGGGCGGCGGTGCTGAGTGCGGCGAGAGCTTTGGGCAGCGAAAGATGGAGGTGATGAAAGATGAGAACGGCAGACATGGGTGGCGAGACCTAGGGGCGGCGAAAGCTGGGGCAGTGAGACCAGTGGGGGACTAAATCTGGGGGCTGCGAAAGCTGGGGGCTGAGAAAGATGAGAGCAGACGAACAGTTGCCCTTCCATCCACCCTCGATGAACACGACCGGTATCTGCTATGTTTCGTCAGTACTGACAAAGGGAAATAGTGCATCGCGGTTCAATTCAACAAAGGGCATGCTAGGCGTGTGTCTCAATCGATAATCCGTAGGAACATGGGTTCCAGGCGTAATGCGAGCCTGTGGAGCACACAAACGTAAGAGTTAATAAAATGTCATCGGTCACAACCACTTACATCTGTTGCGTGATACGTGGGATGGATACTGTAACAACGTCGTAACACGATGCGGTCGGACGAATCACAGGAGATACTTTAGGTGGGCAAAGACAACAAGACCCGATGTATCCCGCAGTTTAAGAAGGTGAGGTAGAGTCTCTGTTGTCCCGTGGGTTCTGTTGTCCTGCTATGGAATGGACACATTAATTGTTATGGGATTGTGAATGGTCCGCAGTATGCTAACCTGCTGAGGAAACATCTCCACGCATTTTTTGCTTCCAGTAAACTGACGGCCCTGTTTATTTATTTATTCGTATGACTTACAAGGTCATTTCACAGTCTTATTAAAAGAACATTTACAGTGGAGGATTCAATATACAAAAATATACATAATAAAAACAAGCAAACAAAACGGAGAAAATATTGAAACTAAATATATCGATTTCTTAAGCTCTCAACAGTTCTTTGTGACAGCAAATGCAGCTGGGACCACTAGAAAATTTCTTTACTGTTCACTCTTCAGTCAGGTTAGCTCAAGATTACCCCAGTCACGCACTGAAGCATCTTTGTATTTCCATTAATGCAAACAGGCTCCACGTCTTCAATGGCCCGTGGAATCGACTGAGGGATGTCCATTGACTTCAACAGTCCCATCCATTTCTCGCCATTATAATTTCCAGATAACTGTTATGTATTACCTATCTACATAAATACTCCGCCAATCACATTTAAGTGCATGGTGGAAGGTCCATCGAACCGCTTTATGATATTTCTCTACCGCTCCATTCTCTAATAGCGCGTGGGAGAAAGAAAAACCTGGATCTATTCGTTTCCGATCTGATTTCTCTTATTAAGATGATAATGTCTCCCTATGTCTTTCTTTTAAATATTCCACCTATATAACGATAATACAAAACGAGCTGCCCTTCTGTGAACTTTCTGTTCTTCCTCCCATAATGGGCAAAATAATCCAAATTAGGATGTTCAATTGTAGCGTCTGCAGTTTCTTTAGGACAACTGTTGCATCTTCTAACTATTCTCCCAGTTAAACGTAGCCTTTGGTTCGCTTTCCCTATGTGTTTCCCATTTCCTTTGTATTCTTTCTGAATTAATACGTTCGTTTCTATTATTCCTAGGTTTTGTTGAATTTATGACTTGTAGATTTGACTGATTTATAGTGTAAATGTAGTTAAACGACTTTCTTTTAATGCTCTTATAGATGAGTTCACGCTTTTCATTGTTTGGTGTCAATTATCAATTTTTGAAACGTGCAGATATCTTATCTGGGACATTTTGCCGCCGCTTTTTGTCTTATGGTAACTTAACTAACCGATAAATGACAGCATCATCCGCGAAGTCTAAGACAGCTGCTCACTTTGTTTCCAGAATAGTCTATGAAAATAAGGAACAAGAAGGCCCCTATAACGTTTCCCAGGGGAACGCCAGATATCACTTTTGTTACATTCGACGACTTTCCGTCAATCAATACGTACATTCTCCATGCAGATAGTAATCCAGTCACACAACTGAGAAGATATTCCATGACCTCGCAATTACATTACAAGCCGTTTGTGAGGTACAGTGTCAAAAGCCTTCCGGAAATCAAGAAATATGGATCTGAGAACCCTTGCCGTTATCATTCATCACTTCATGTAATTAAAGAGCTGTTAGCCGTATTTCACAGGAACGATACTCTCTTAATCCGTGTGGACTGTTGGTCAATAAATCGTTCTCTTTGAGAGGGTTCATAATGTTTGAGTAAAGTGTTTGTTCTAAAATCCTGCTGCAAAGCGACGTCAATGATATAGGACTATAATTTTGCCAATCACTCCTATTGTCTTTCTTGAATACTGGAGTGACCTATGCAACTTCCCAGTCTTTGGGTACGGCACTTCAGCTGAGCGACTTTATATGCTGTATAGCTATGTATGGAGCTATTGCATCTGCATACTCTGAAAAGAACCTAATTCGTATACTATCTGGACTAGGAGACTTGCATTTGTTAAGTGATTTAAGTTCATTTAACACTCCATGGATATCTGATTCAAAAATTACTCCTGCTGACTGTTGTTCTTGATCGAAATTTGGAATATTTTCCTCGTCTTCTTTGGTGAAGGAATATCGGAAAGCTAGGTTCAGCAATTCTCGTTTATCATAGCTGTCATTCGAAGCATCACCATTGCTATCGCTTAACAATAATCCACTGTTCCCATTACTGCATCTCAGTTACGTCTAATGTTCTTAGAAACATATATTTAGCTCTAATTGTTATCTTACTTTTAATATAGATTGAAGATATAACTATGTAATACCGTGTTTTGTGCTACTATTATCATGAGATATTTCACATTATAATGCACGTTTAAATATGATATTCATGTTACAAATATACCTGTCTAATTATATTACGAGACATTCTTGTAGTCACGTATAATTTTTTAAAGCTCTGATAATTTACACTGATTCCTGGTGTTTTCAGATGTCATATATCTGATTTTCTATTAACTATTTGAACATAACCACTTTTATTAGCTTTCATTTCACTATTTTCTGAATTGACATTCACAAATAACAAGTTGTTTCTATTGCATATGGTGGCGCCTAGAGGCCGCACATGCTTTGCAGTGACGTGGCATGCCCTCTGCCAAATGGTCTACGAGCTTTTTTGACAATCGATCCCATCTCCCGAAATTGAAATCCGCAGGATGGTCCTTGGTGGAGGCTGCCGTGATGCAGTAAGACTCCCTAATGCATCTAAGGCATGTTCTGTAGGATTCATATGCACATATCTCGCTGGTCAGTCCAAGCGATATCTTCCTCTCAAAAACTTGATCCATCTGAGCAGTGCGATGCAGAGGGGCGTTATGATCCATAAAGAGCAAGTCTGGACCAGCCGCACCTCTGAAGAGTCGAGCATGTGGTCTCAGCATCTTATCCTCGAATATGTGAGACGTAACAGTGTCCCTCGGACAACCAAGGAAGATGCGCAGGATGCCTCCTCACACCAAGACGCCACCACTACCAAATTAGTCCCTTTTCACGATGTTCCTTTGGTCGTATCGGCTACCGCATTCTTACCCTATTAATGTGCGAAGGGAATCATTCTGTAAAATAAAGCGGGATTCATCTTCGAAGAGCACATTACTTCATTAATCATAGTCCAATTTCCATGTTGCGGACTGTACCGGAAACGGGCCAGTCTCTGTCTTTGAGTGAGAGGGATGCACACCGCTGGACGTCGGGCAAACAGACCTGCCATTCTGAGCCTCCGGCACACAGTTTGGCGAAAAACTACAATCCGTGAGGCAGCTGAAAGATCTACAGAAAATTACCGTTCAGGTGCGTTTCGGTTTCGTCAAACAGTTAAGGCCTGATATATGTCCTGTGTGTGGTTACTCATTGTCGACTGCTACTGGCCTACTGCGTTTAGCAACCGTCTCCAAAGCCTAGAAATGACACTTTGTGGTGCAATAAAGACTACTGAGACTTCGGTCTGCGTATGTCCTCCTACAAGGCAGCCGAGTATTCTAGCTTCCACAACAGGGTCCAAATCGCGTGGTCGTGCCATTATGTTGTCCCTTTTCCGCGAGGTTGCTATCTGTTGAGTGTAACAGGACAAGTTACACGAGTGAGGAATTAGTGGTCTCAGGTACTGGCCTTCTTCACCCAGCAGTTACACCGCTAGTTAAGTCATGGAATATCCCTTTTCTACTCAGAGAGAACACGTATGATTAGTAGGTTTTCAAATGTTTGTAGAGCGTATGGGACCCAACTACGGGGTTATTAGTCCCTAAACTTACAAACTACTTATGAACTAACTAATATTAAGGACGGCACAAATATCCATTGTTTTGTAGTGAAATGCAAACGAAGACTCTGTTGTGATTTTTAATGTCCTCGAGATCAGTACTAGTACGGCTGAACCATGCAGATACGCTAGATCTAGTTGCATTGTGGATATCTTTTCTTGATGATTTTCAAACATTATGAAATGTCGTGCGCTTCTGAGGGTAAGATGTACATAATGAGTTTGTAAAAATCGACAACCAAAGAATACAGTTACTGCTTCCAACACTACCTTTGCAATAGAAAGATTTTATTTGTGACAAATTACCGAGTGAGATTTGTGACCTGGGAATCTGGAAGACAGAGTGTCAAGTTCAATAAGCTAGACTGTAGGTAACAGTCACACACATTGCAGGTTGATGTCAAGAATATCGTGCTAGAGGACATGTAATTTGATACTTGAAGTGATGCGTGTTTATTGTACGTTCACCGCGTACTTCCTCTGACAATAATGTTCGGTGAATGATGTAAGAACGATTACTCGGTCAACACAGGCGAATGACAACGCTGCACCTGCGTATCGACCGGGGTGTTGACGATCTGCACACACCGTAATGTAGTTGAGCATCGTGTGTGTTTCATGCTGAACCTGTTGAACGAAGTGATTGTTTACTGTGTTGGTTCTGAACGAACAAAAGATCAGTTTAAAGTTTTACTTTAAGCTTGGCAACACACCTAAAGAAACGCATGTGATGGCCTTACGTATTTATGGTGATTGGGCAGTACGTTTCTGACAATAACCTAGCTAACGACCTGCGATCGCCGTTAATGACGAAAACATTGAGCAAGTGGAGGATATTAATCACAAATGATCGTCGGTAGACTGTGTGCATGATAGCGCGTAAATTGCGGATTATTTGTTGACCCGTGCAACAAATCCTTAATCAGAAGTTAGAGAATAGTAAATGGTGTTGTCGTCTTGTGCCACATCACTTGACAGACGATCAAAAGTAAAGGGGCTTCACTGGATTTTTTCGAAACGGCGGTTGCGACACCCAATTCGTTTAACCGTCTATCACTGAGGATGAAGACGGGCCCGGTTGTCTTGGGCAAAGCACTCGACTGGAAAAACGAAGGGTCGCCGGTTCGGAACGCGGTCGGACCTCGAGCTTTTTCAGGCTACACTTGAACCGATCCTTCACCTCTCAACGATGTGAGGAGTCGCCAGAAACGACACTTGGTTCGGATTCCACGTTAAGCTGTAGGTCCCCTTTCTCCTGTTGGATAACTTGGGCAGGCTAGTGACACGCGAGTCGCCGAAGGGGCGTCCAATTGAAAGACTTGCACCAGGCCAATGAGCCACATAAAATTATTATTATTATATACTGAGGATGAAACCTAGTGTTTCCGATAATACCCAGAAACTAAGTAGCAAAGCCTGGAATCTCTCCGACATCACCTTGTCGGAAAAAGATCAGAACCGAAAAATCACGCATCAGAACGATGCCCATCACCTTTTTCAACAGTCAAGGCGTTATCCTCAAGGTGTTTCTACCCGAGAGAATTACCTTGAGCGCTGCAAGATGCATTGAAATTTTCACCCGTTTCATTCAACGTCTACCCCAGTACTCACAATAAGGTCCTGATTTCTTGTTCACGACAAAGCTCGCGCAGAGACAGCCAATATCGTCAAACAGTTCCTGGCAAAAAAAGGGGGTGGTGCAACTTGAACATACACCATAAACGCCGGATCTCAATCCTACAGATATCTTCCTGTTCCCTCGAAAGGAAAGATATATGATGATATTCCATACATCAAACTAAACGTGACGAGGCTTTTGAACTGCTTCCCGAAAGAAGACATGTTTCCAGGGCATGTATCGCAGAGTCAGCGATGCATAGTTATGGGAGGTGACTATTTCGAAGGACAGTAAGGTAACTGCACTCGTAGTTGACAGTTCATCTACGATAATGTTACAGCACTATTCACCGTACTTCATTGTGAGAGTTTGTATACTCTTACTCGTCATTCTTTGAGACTTTAGTGACAGTAGCGTCCAATAACTCCGTTTGTATAATTTTACTCGTCATTCTTTGTGACTTCAGTGACAGTAGCGTTTAACAACCCCAGTCCGTAGCGGTCTCTCGTCTATCGCTATCATTTCGCACGAAGAGGAATGGTCTGTCAGTTATGCTCATGAACTTCTTTAATACGGCTTTCTGCTCTGAAGAAAATACATATCTTCGCAAAAGGGACGATCTGTGCCAGAAAGGAGGGTGTTTTCAATTACTAAGATGAACAACCGAGAGGAGGACTCCCAGTCAACTTATGACCATACAAAAGAACACAGTCCGCTTGTACAATTCCTGGGAAAGGCTAACATGCCCCAGTAACACAGTAACATTTTTTATGCGTACGCACAAATGTGCGATGTTAAAATCTTATGTAAATTGTATCCTGTCTGTATTTTTTATTTGTTTCTGTCAATGTATTTCAATCGTTATGTCTAGGTGTTTATTCGACGCGACTGTAAGAAGCTGAAGACTAATAGTAGTGTACCTGATATGGTCACCTTTTTACCTTTTAATTAAAGATTGAGGCAGTAATAAGGTGCTGTTACACTTGGCACACAAATTTTTGACAACCATTTGTATAAGAAGCCAACTCACTGGTGACAACCCAAGATTTGACACTTATTTTAACCAAATCAAACCAATTTCTTTAACAATCATTAATAACATTGCCTGAAGGGCTATTTAGACATGACACACCACTCGATGAGAATAAATTGCATTGTGTATATTAAAAGAACCCATTGTTCTACGTCACAGCCTCTGGATGCAGTAGTTACAGATACCGACCTGGGTTCAATTACACACATCTTGATTGCTGTATGCCACAATTCATAGCTGAGGTAATTATCAACAAGAAATTTATTCGCCAATGCCGAGGTAAGACCTGAAACGCAATCTATTAGTGACAGTACACAGCAGAGAACATTAATTATATTTTATGAAATAATCAATAGCACAAATTGACAACAATATCATTGAGTTACCAGGCGTGAAATGGCCAATTGTTAATTTCAACGGTACTCCACATGAGTCTAACTAAAGATAATAGAAGGAAATGAGACAAACAGTCACTGAAGTGTCTGCAGAAGTGAAGTACTACTTATCACTCTTTTCCCCTCACCAAAACAGTCCTCTAAGGTCACAATCCGAACCAACAAGAAGCGCATCCACGTGCGCCCGTCCACAGTATGCGAGACTCTCTGAAAACACGTGACGTCACAGGTGACGGCTCCCTTAGCCGCGAACGAACATAGTTCAAATACATTTAAATAAATTAAAGCACTAAAATACCATTCAAACAAATGGGATTAATAACCACAAACAATTTAAACTTCTGACATAAAATCTTACTTATATACTACCTTGCGCAATGTCTTTTCCCTCCCAGGTAACACAATTTACACGTCTTACACAACGTGCAACTTTTACTTGTAAGCGGCTGATAAGGCACAGTTACCATCAAGCACATACTACGATCAACTTGTGTCCTGCTAAACAGTATGTATCCTATATTTATTTATTTTATTGAAAGGAGTCACACCTTACCAGCTAATCAGTCTCGACGTTGACACATTTCTTTGTTTATAAAGGAGACTTGGACTTTTTTTACCAACAATATCTTTTACTAGAAGAAATAAGCACGCAAGAATAAATTGAAACAGTGCATGTCACTAATCGTTACTCAGGTAGACGAGGCAAGCATAAAATAAAGACCTACTGTCTCCCTGAACGTCTAAGCAAAACAAGAAAAAACTGCTTGTTACAGGACGTCCAAAGAGGCATAAGGTTCTAAGGCAGCTCAAGACAACGAGTATCTGCGTTCCACAACGCACATCAAATAATGGTTTGTTCACCAATACTTTTGCAGGGCAGGCCGATGAGAAATAAGTAACCGGTCACGGTTCAAATGTTTGTATAGCTTATGGGACTTAAATACGGGGTCATCAGTCCCTAAACGTAAAAACTACTTATGAACTAGCTAACATTAAGGACGCCACAAATATCCATGCCCGAGGGAGGATTCGAACCCCCGACCGTAGTGGCCGTGAATGAGGCACCGCAGTCTCATCGGCAACCGCGACCGGCTCTTCAAACACACACAACCAATAAGTCAGGGACAGCTTCCATACGGTGGGACAAGTTGCCAGTAGCTAACTTACACAGCGACTCACAGAAGGCGAAAGCCGTCGCCGTATTTCACCGCTACCCACATAAGTACTGCACAAACGACCGCCGACTACGTTTAGAATAGTAGCTGAACAACAAATCAGCCAACACGCCTTGATAGTCTGAGCAACAAGGTTTACAGTGTCCCCTGCTCGTGCTCCCTCGGCCGTTACTACACTTCGTGCAGCCACAGCTGTAGACGCTCTACTGCCTCGCTACAGAAAGACGCTAATTGGCCATCCAGGACGCCCTCTAGTCAACTCTCACCAAACCTTCTGACGACGGCCCAGCAAGTCGAGATGGCAAACTAAAAGCCAACAATAATCGATAACTGAGTGGTACGACTCAGTACCTTATTGTACTCATCTGCACAACCTTTTATTTTTCTTTTATGTACGGAGTTCGATACCACTGATGTTTCCTAAAAGCTAAGATTACCTGACATAGTCGGGTTTGAGGGCTATCTGATCCTTTTATAGTTTTCAAAATGAAAAGCCAATTTCGCATATTAATAATTTTTTAAATGACGACCGGTTTCGGTGCACTGTGTCACCATCATCTGGCCACATATATGTTATGACCTGGTCATCTTGTTAATTTTTTTAACAAGATGAACAGCTTATTTATTTTTTCGTGTCCAGAACACATCCTTTACAGTCTAGTTTTAGTCCGTGTAATAAATTTGAAAATTTAGATATTTCTTGCCCAGTAATCAGCCACACAGATGGCCTGGTCTCTAGCTAGCTGTAAATCCACGGGGGTACAGCAGGTGCTGAGGTTTGGGCACGTCAGTAAGTGGTCGTCTGGACATTCCCACAGTCGCACAGAGGTTCCCCGTGGAGGTAGCCCTATCTTGAACGGTTGAACTTGCAATTTGACCAGCTTATAACATATACGTGACCAGATGATGGTGAAACAGTGCACCGAAACCGGTCATCATTTGTTAAATTATTAATGTGCGATCTCGGCTTTTCATTTTGAAAACAACTTCCTAAAAGCGTTATGATGCCTTTCCATCTTCAAGATATTTATTATGTCGTTGGCCTTGGTGAGTTTCCATTGTGTTTATCCGGTGGGAAATAGTTATTTGATGGACGACTTGCGTGAAAACGGTGGCGTGAGGGAATGTGCAGTGGCAATAATCCACCGGGGCGGAACGGGAAGCAGTAGCATCAGCGTCGTCGTCGGCGTCGGCAGAGCGCCCCGGCAGGCAGCCAGCGGCAAACGGCCCGTGACGCTCCGCGGCTGGAGTGCGCGGCGCGGCGCTCCGTGGCGAGAGGGCGGCGATCGGATTCCTGGGCTGGGTGGACGCGCCACATTAGCCGCCCTCAGACGCCGCCGCCCCCTTCAGCACTGGCTGCGCCGGCATTTGTCACCGGCGCGACCCGAGGCGATCGCCTCGGCCGCCCGCCGCCATTCGTCAGCCGCGCGCAGACGGCGGGAACCGCCCTCGAGCTGATTTAGGGGAGGCCCACGACCCGAACCCCGCCCACCACAATCCCGGCCACTCTGCGCCTCATTAATGTCCCGTGACGACACTGCGGCGACGTGTGTCCACTTGTCTGGAGTTCACTTCACAGCTAAATCTATTTCCACTTTCCCATTTCGTTGTGGAAGCTCAGCCGCATCGCATCAAGGGTTACTGATGTACCGTAGATGATGTTCCATATACAGTTACAAAAAAGGTACGGCCAAACTTTCAGGAAACATTCCTCACACACAAAGAAAGAAAATTGTAGCCGGCCGCGGTGGCCGAGGAGACTGAGGCGCTCCAGTCACGGTCTGCGCGGCCACAATGGTCGGGGGTTCGAATCCCCCTCGGGCATGAATATTTGTGCCGTCCTTAGTATTAGTTAGTTCATAAGTAGCTTGTAAGTTTAGGGACTGATGATCCTGTAGTTAAGTCCCATAAGCTATACAACCATTTGAACCATTTTTGAAAATTGTAAAATGATTTCCAATCCATGGTGTACAGCAATCAGTTAGAATAAATATTCCTTCAAACTGTCTTGATTGCAAATTTTTTATTATTATTTAATATTCATAGAATATATGACATCAACTGCCTAGAAAGCGGGAGACCCGGGTTCGAATGCCGGCTGGGTACACATTTTCAGCTTTGCCCAATCGCAGTTGATGTCATATTCAAAATGTTCAAATGTTTGTACAGTCTATGGGACTTAACTACGGGGTCATCAGTCCCTAAACTTAGAAACTACTTATGAACTACTTACAACTAAGGACGGCACAAATATCCTTGCCCGGGGGGGGGGGGGGGATTTGAACCCCCGACCGTAGTGGCCGTGCGGATCGTGACTGGAGCGCCTAAGTCCCCTCGGCCACCGCAGTCGGCTGATGTCATATATTCTATGAATATTAATTAATAATAATAACAACTGCAGGATCAGAAGTGACGTCTGTTGTTTCGGAACAGACGCCACATGTATATAATCTTTTATTAGTTAATGACGCGTTTTGTCCTTTAGCAGGGGATCTTCAGATTATCTGAGTGACAGAATTTACCCAAAATTACAAGGCGGTATTACAAACGGTTATAATGGAGCATGTGCTTATTTTGTGTTAAGAAGACAGTATAAATGGTAAACAAAGCTTACAATGCGCTCTCCGTGGTGTGACACCGTAAGTTGGTATTGCGGTGTTTCTATTTTTCTGGAATTTTTTGAATCATTTGTAGGGCGACAAGGAAATCCAAAAAATTCCAGTAAAATAGGATCACCGCAATAACATCTTACGGTGTCACACCACGGAGAGAGCATTGTAAGCTTTGTTTACCATTTATACTGTCTTCTTAACACAAAATAAGCCCATGTACCATTATAACCGTTTGTAATTCCGCCTTGTAATTTTGTGTAATTTCTGTCACGCAGATAATCTGAAGATGCCCTGATAAAGGGCGAAATGCGTCATTAACTAATAAAAAATTTGCAATCAAGAATGTTTAAAGGAATAAATATGTTATGTGGACATGTGTCCGGAAGCGCTTAATTTCCATGTTAGAGCTCATTTTAGTATTTCTCTTTAAATGTAAATTGAAATAATTCGTGCAGACAATTGTCAAAATACCCAAATGTTTCGTTAGTATGTACCGTACTTCCTCGATTCACCGCCAGTTGGCCCAATTGAAGGAAGGTTATGTTGACTTCCGTACCTGTGTTGACATGCGACTCATTGCTCTACAGTACTAGCATCAAGCACATCAGTACGTAGCATCAACTGGTTAGTGTTGATCACGAACGTGGTTTTGCAGTCAGTGCAATGTTTACAAATGCGGAGTTGGCACATGCCCATTTGATGTTGGATTAGCACGGGGCAATAGCCGTGGTGCGATACGTTTGTACCGAGACAGGTTTCCAGAACAAAGTTGTCCCGCCGGCAGCGGTGACCGAGGAGACTGAAGCGCTCCAGTCGTGGTCTGCACGGTCACTACGGGCGGGGGTTCGAATCCCCCCTCGGGCATGGATATTTATGCCGTCTTAGCTAGTTCACAATTAGTTTGTAAGCTTAGGGACTGATACCCCGTAGTTAAGTCCCATAAGTTCTACAAATATTTGAACATTTTTTTGAAGGTGCCTCGACAGGAAGATCTTCGAAGCAATTGATCGTCGTCTTAGGGAGCACGGAACATTCCACCCTATGACTCGCGACTGGGTAAGACCTAGAACGACGAGGACACCTTGCAATGGACGAGGCAATTCTTCGTGCAGTTGACGATAACCCTAATGTCAGTGCAGAGAAGTTGCTCCTGTACAAGGTAACATTGACCACGTCACTGTATGGAGAGTACTACGGGAGAACCAGAACCAGTTGTTTCCCTACCATGTACTGCGTGTGCAGGCACTATCAGCATCTGATTGGCCTCCACGGGTACACTTCTGCGAATGGTTCATCCAACAATGTGTCACTCCTTATTTCAGTACAAATGTTCTATTTACGGATGAGGCTTCATTCCAACGTGATCAAATTGTAAATTTTCACAATCAGAATGTGTGGGCTGACGAGAATCAGCACGCAACTGTGCAATCACGTCATCAACACAGATTTTCTGTGAACGTTTTGGTAGGGATTGTTGGTGATGTCTTGATTGGGCCTCATGTTCTTCCACCTACGCACACTGGAGCACATAATCAAGATTTCATACGGGATACTCTACCTGTGCTACTAGAACATGTGCCTTTACAAGTACGACACAACATGTGGTTCACGCACGATGGAGCTCCTGCACATTTCAGTCAACGTGTTCGTACGCTTCTCAACAACAGATCCGGTGACCGGTTAATTTGTAGAGGCGGACCAATTCTATGGCCTCCACGCTCTCCTGACCTCAACCCTCTTGACTTTCATTTATGGGGGCATTTGAAAGCTCTTGTCTACGCAACCACGGTACGAAATGTAGAGACTCTTCGTGCTCGTATTGTGGACGGCTGTGATACAATGCGCCATTCTTCAGGGCTGCATCAGCGCATCAGGGATTCCATGCGACGCAGGGTGGATGCATGTATCCTCGCTAACGGAGGACATTTTGAACATTTCCTGTAACAAAGTGTTTGAAGTCACTTTGGTACGTCCTGTTGCTGTGTGTTTCCATTCCATGATTCATGTGATTTGAAGGCAATTAATAAAATGAGCTCTAACATGGAAATTAAGCGTTTCCGGACACATGTCCACGTAACATATTTTCTTTCTTTGTGTGTGAGGAATGTTTCCTGAAAGTTTGGTCGTACCTTATTGTAACACCCTGCATAGTTTCAGCATCACAATTTGTCAAATAAAAAACTGTATAGTATAAAACTGATATGAATCCAAATACTCATGAATACCTTAGTCGTTTACAAAAAACGCCCTGTCGGAGTTGTATACCATTGCCTGCCTCCCACATCTTAACAGGCATACTGCAAAGGGGCTCTGTCATCAAATGAAGTAACCCTACCACTTTGCTAAATATAGAAAATTTGACAACTCTAAATGCATTACCATATTGTTAGAATGGCAAGCCTTAACCACAAATTAACATTTTACTGGAATGACAGCATTTTACATAGAAACTTATAAACATACGGGATTTGGAATCTTTTCCTTGGCTCGGGTATGAGGCGTAAATGAAACAAAAATTACATAAAATACATTTATGAAACAATTAAACCTTACATTACTATTAGTGTGAACAAATGGCTCGGCAAGTGTTGGTGACGGCGGTAAGGCGCGCGGCGGCGGTGAGGCGTTTCGCATCACGTGCCGTGGATCTCTGGTTACACTGGTTGCCTGTCTGCTTCTTCGCTCGTCAGTTGAACAGCGCTCGCCGTCGAAACTAGTACTGTGCGTTAACAGGCCGCGAATCCAGCAGAAATATCTCGTGGCGGTGCTGTGTGGTTTTTCCATATTCTACAAGAGTTGTGTTGTGCTACGACCAGAGGTGGCGACGCGCGTGGAGGCTGTGCATCTTTGCTCTGGGGTCGAATCGACGGCCTTCGGGCTGCAAGTCGTCGAGTGGCAGAACCTTTGACAGAGATCATAGGCGACTTTCACGACAGGCCGCATCCTATCGCTCCGGTCAATAATCCTAGGTGAGCAACTTTGTTGTTGTTGATCTCCTTCCCCAACGCTGCTAGTGGCGACCACATTCTTCCATCTTGTTTCTGCTATCTCCTACTCCAACTGTCAACAGCTGTGGCTGATCATGGTTAAAACAACTTCTGCTACTGCTGCTGCTACTAACGCCGCTACTACCGATCTGACGATACTAACACCTCCCCCCCCCCTCTCTCTCTCTGTCCCTATCACTCTCGGGCGGCGTCTTCATGGCCTTGGTATTTATTTGATGGACCTGGCTGGAGGTCATCGAACTTCGGGGTCGATGTCTTCTGTCATGTTGTACACATTCTAGAAAAATCGATCATCACGTTGCTCTGGAGGTCAGTACACTAGGTTATTGGCTTCTGGTCACATTGCTTCGAGAAGTAAGAGCTGGTCACATTTGACAGTCTGTGCTTTCACGTGAGGTGGTCTGTCGATGGCCTGATAGCTGAATCGACTGCTTCCGCCGGTGGACACAGCTATTGACTCCTTGCCACACGTGACTAATCTGTGGGACAATGTCATGCTTAATCTGCAGCACTGACCGGTCGACGCACTGTCTCAATACAGGGCAGGTATGCTGTTTTAATCGGCCGTACCTGACTGAACTGAACTAAATTTTCATTTCTACTTCACAAATTGACTTTCATTTATTAGTGCATTTTACTTCATTAATTTATTTATAAACTTCACTCAGTATTACATAGTTTCAGAGAGATTTACAGTTTAAAGTAGAAACCGAAAAACGGCACATCGCGTCTTACAGATACATTTTAAGAGGTGAGAGAAGTCATACCTGACAAAAATTCTACAACTAACCTGGCATTCAAATAACAATTATCGACAACTAGTCATAACCCGATGCTCCCCGGTAATTTATTTGCTTCATTATTCTGTTAGTTCATCACCTGTCCCCTTATCTTTCAGGAAAGTTCATCCTTTTCTCCTCCTGACATAAACCTGTGGTACGGATAATTCAAAAAAAACATTTATTACATTGTGAATTTATTGCATCCTTCCATTAGCCCCTCTCCTCCATCCGCCTGTCCTCTCTCTCTCTCTCTCTCTCTCAAGCCCCTCTCCCATTCTTGATTTCTCTATAATCTGCGTCAATTTCCTCCTCTTTCTCTCTTCTCTCCTAATCATGTTTCATTCGCCATTGATGTTCAATTCAATTGTTTGTAAATCTATCGGACCAAACTGCGTGTTCATCAGTCCGTAGCTTACAAACTACTTAAAACTAGGTAAACTAACCTACGGACAAACACACACCTATGCGCCGGGGAGGACTCGAACCTCCACGGCGAGCAACCGCGCGCTCCGCAGCGAGACGCTTTAGACCGCTCGGCTACTCCACCGCGGCCCGCCATATGATGTCTTCCGGAGTTACACAAACCTTTCCATCAAAATAATCATACCTTTACCGTCTTTTATGATAATCGTTCAAACGTTTTAGAAAGCCATTGTATGGTACCCTCCGCTATATACCATATGGTATCCTGAAAAGAATAAAAACCTTCTCAATGAATAAAGTACACAAATGTTCCAAATAGGATACTAATCTCTCAGCTATGTCAATCGCATCGTTAGTTATGAGCGAGGGTGCAATTTAAAGCTTTTGCAGTATATCCGAATTTCACTACATTTATTCGTAATTCTACGAAAAATTAGTTCAAATGGGACTTAACTGCGGGGTCATCAGTCACTAAACTTAGAAACTACTTATGTACTAACTTATACTAAAGACAGCATAAACATCCATGCCCAAGAGGAGGGGGGGGGGGTATTCGAACCCTCGGCGGGGAACGGCTTCGCGCATCGGAACATAGCGCCTCAACGCGCTCAGCCGCTCGGCCTCGGCAAAAATATTTCAGTCCCCATAATGGGAAAGAAGAAAAATGAATCACGAATATTCATTGTTTCAGTCGTAAATAATGGTCTTGAATTCTTAAACAAATGTCACGAAAGAACGCAGTTTCACTTTGATTTTCTATTGTCTCGTTGTCAATGTGAGAGAAAGTGTAATATTACATCAGGTGTCATTAGTTCTTTTTTTTTTCATATTAATGGAATCATAAAAACGGTGTGTAGTAATGAAAACTGTGACTAATATAAACAAAATAGGTATTAAAAATAATACGTGTATCAACTTCAATTAGTGTTGGAACATTTTAACTTATTTTCAAGACATTTTTATAAATAATGTTAGCAGTTGTCGCAGCAAGCAGCCATAGACCTGGATTGCAGCATCCTGCCACCATTACGTGCCGAATATAAAAACACCAGTTTATGTAAATCAGGGTTGGGTGGTAACCAAACTAGTAATGATTTATTAATTTTATTTCAGCTTATCAAGAGGAGACAGTGAACTTATATGCGTTTTATAAAAAACAGTGGTAAATATAATTTTACGAGAAAGGTACGGTATGAAGAAATGCAGGATGTGACGTGTTTTAAGCCCTTAACAGTGACTTATATTTCAGACTAGATGGGAGAGAAAGTCATTTGAGAAATTACAACACCAAAACGATAAATTATTTTCACGTTGAATGGAAGTAGTTTTTTCCATCGAAAGTGGAGGTCGGTCTGACGTCCAACAAACACGGCCTAGCTCTTTAGACCAAAACTTCGTCAAGAAGTGTATCTTTTGTTGCAAACCGTATGAATGCCGTCATCATACTTGATCAAGTAAGCGGCTTGCTGCTGAGGAAGTCTTGTTAGGTTTACATGCAACGAAACGTAACTATCCCCACAAGTAAATGGAGTGCACTATGCGAGCAGTGTTGAAAACGTACGTGAAGCAGTAAATCACGTATGTTGAAACAGTTTGGTTGAAAAATATCTCTTTCAATTTATTTCATGTGCTGATATCTGCTGCTAGTAGCTTTCAGTCCTAATGAAAGATGCCGTTATACAAAATTGACGTACGGTGAGTTTGCATGCGAGAACAACAAAATATTTACGCCATCATTAAAGCAACGTATTTTGGCGCTTTCTTCGGGTACGAGTCGTAACAAAATTGCATGGTGGTGTATGTCGCTGTAGTATGCACCAAATATTTGAAATCGTATCTATTTTACTCATACAGTATTCACAAAATGTGACTTCACTTCAAATTGTATTTTGTGTCCAGTAATTTTATTTTGGAAAGCTGGTCACCCTAGTCAAACATGTATGTAACAATTTAAGTCTGGCAACTGGAACGGCAGTAGCGCCCCTAGCGGAGAAAGAGGCAACAGTTGCACCAAGGAAGATTATAATAAAAGGAGGTGCCCTTAGCGCCGCAGAAGTGAAGCCATTGTCACCATATTGCGCAGCCAATAACATTTGTGGTGACGAGTGTGTATTCATTCCATTCTTATTAGATGAAGTCTCGATTTTTTTTTTTTTGGATAAAGTATTACTTGCTGCTCTTGTTTTACCAAGACAACCAGACAAACTTAACTTCAAGACGACATACAGTGTCGGAACACTGAACATTAACTCGCTCATCAAAACAGGAAAACATAAAGAACTGACTCAAGCACTTGAGCATCATGATATCCAAATTCTGGCACTACAAATGTTCAAATGTTTGTATAGTCTATGGGGCTCAACTACGGGGTCATCAGTCCCTAAACTTACAAACTACTTATGAACTAACTAAGACTAAGGACGGCACAAATATCCATGCCCGAGGGGGGACTCAAACCCCCGACCGTAGTGGCCGTGCAGACCGTGACTGAAGCGCCTCAGTCCCCTCGGCCACCGCGGCCGGCACTGGCACTACAAGAAACCCGCTACACTGATGAAAACTCTTTTGAAACAGGCAACTACAGAATTATAAAGGAAAACCAGCAGAGTACATCTTCTAAAATACTCCTCATTTGGTACAGCTTTTATTGTTAGAAAAAAATATAACGGAGTCCGTAATAAACTTCCATTCTACGTCCATCAGGCTCTCAACATTGACGATAAAATGTAAAAAGAAAATGTATACGCTAGTGAATGCTCATGCTCCCAAGAGATATTGACAATAAGAAAATCCGATGAAAGTATAGACTTTCTGGGAAGAACTAGAAGAAACGATTCAAAAGATTCCAAAGGAAAACATCATCATCCTACTCTGGGATTTTAACGCAGAGCTCGACAAGAAGGGGAAATACAAGAACATCATTGGTGAATATCCAGCACATAAGAGGACAAATAACAATGGAATAAGACTTGTGGGACTCTGCCAAGTATTCAACCACGAAATTATGACTACACACTTCAAGAAACATCCGAAGAAGGTGAAGACGGGGAAAGCACCAAATCAGCTCCTTGTAGAGTTCCAAATTGACCATGTAGCCATTTATAGGAGAGAATTTGAGACAATTCAAAATATTAAGTTTCAGAAAGGGGCCAAAATAGATTCTGATCAGTATCTTGTTAAATCCAAAATTAAATTCTTCCCAAATTCAGTAAAAAATAATGAGGAACCTACGAGAAAGAATTTTGTAACCAATAATATTGATGCAGACGCTAAATGCTTTACAAGAGCTGAAATAGCTGTAGTAGTTCTCAGGAAATGCAGAACAAGAATTTTCCAATAATGACAGAACCACGCTGTATCACTTTCTGAAGAGATATGTAAATCATGCTTATCGAATTTTTTTGCGTTACTAAACCATAGTACAGGTACCTGGAAACTCTGTATTTGTCCGTGACGCACGGAAGTCGTGCAACGGAAATAGATTGGCCATGAAAAATTTGTGAACGAGTTTACGCGAGGCAGCAATCATCACGGGCAATTCAAAGGCGAGAACGTATGATTCCATACATAGTAACGATTTTCAACAACTTACAAATCGCATTCACGCGGCTTCTGTTTTGCCTTTCCGTCTTCCTTTCGCTATTCCCACCAGAGGGCTCACGTTTCTTTCGCTAGTACGTGCGTAGCAAACACGGGGCCCCGAGTCAGTGCAAAATTTCTTTCTTCTTTCCTCCCTGTACTGCATTCCCTACCTCATCTCTTCCTTTCAAATTCTTCCGCTTCTCACTGGAGCTTTGATGACCTAGACAGTTTGATCCAACGTCCCAAACCACCATCCATCAGTTTGCTATTACCATCGTAAAAGCACAAGGCCGATTGGTGACTATTGGTGGTCTAAATACGGTACGGCTAATTGTGTAGGCCTATAGCTTGCTCCCAGATTGGCACACCACAAAACATACATTTTTACTCAATTTCAGGGCCGGCCGCGGTGGCCGAGGTGACTGAGGCGCTCCAGTCACGGTC
Source organism: Locusta migratoria (assembly GCA_026315105.1). Taxonomy (NCBI): domain Eukaryota; kingdom Metazoa; phylum Arthropoda; class Insecta; order Orthoptera; family Acrididae; genus Locusta; species Locusta migratoria. The sequence goes on from CM048744.1 coordinate 452,896,314, forward strand.
TGCACGGCCACTACGGTCGGGGGGTAGAATCCCCCTCGGGCATGGATATTTGTGCCGTCCTTAGTCTTAGTTCATAAGTAGTTTGTAAGTTTATGGCCTGATGACCATAGACTTTACAAACATTTGAACATTTTTTCAGTTTCAGGAAACATTGTTTAAGTGCTGGCCTTAATATAAAATATTAAAAGAAACGTTATTTCACATTTGCGTTAAATACAAGTGGTTTTATTCCCCCATCGAATCAAGTAATGAAATGGTTTTAAGCCTATGGAACAAAACTGAAGTGGTCATGAATTCCTAGCTTTACAAACTACTCAACTTGATTTGTACTTATATCGACAAAGAGACCCATGCCGGAGGGAGAACTGGAACCTCCGACAGTGAGCAGCCGCGCACACCGCAGCAAGGCTGCGTCCATCCACCAGACGTCATCTGACAACCCATGCATAGCCGGGGCTGTCGCTAGTTTCTTATAGAAAGCTGAGAGGTGGGTGTTGCAGCTTCACACCGTGAGGCTTTGATTGTCCTGAATTGAGACAGTGTCTCTAATTGAGTCATGCGGCCAGATGGCATCAGTGTGTGCGCAGTTCCCTCGTTAGCCGCTCGCTGCCTGCAGGCCTTCAGCGGCCCGACCATTAATCGCAATCAGTGCGTTTGTTGTGCCCTGGTGCGGGCACCCCGCGACCCGCAGAACCGGCGCGGCGGCGGGAGTCGTGTTAACGACAAACGGCTTCCGGAGTCGGAATGCCGCCGGCAACTTCCCTCGTCCCCGCCTTCTCCAGGAAAGGGTGACGACGCGTCTGTGACGTCACATTAACGAGCCCCCGCCGCCACAACTTGCGGCCGACAAACTTCAATCGTTACCCGACGACAGGGACAACACGCGCTTCCGGCTCGCTTTCTTGGGCAACGCGATACTCTCTCCCAACTACAGCAGGGGTAGATGTCGCAGCCGAAGCTGTGTTTGCAATTGGGATTTCCATAAGGATTATTTATTCCTCAGCAGATGAAATGGTTAAATGTTTGTAAGCCTATTGGAACAAACAGCTAACGTCATCAGTCCATCAGCTTACAAACTACCTGAACGAATTTACACTAAGGACAACAGACATCCATAACCGAAGGAGCACTCGAACGCCTTAGACAATGTGGCCATTTAGCGCGGCCTTCAGCAGAGGGCTATTCATAATCTCCGATTGCCTATCTTATATGTTTAAAAAAATTATGAAAACTTAAGTCAGTAGTCCAGGCCGTTTTACCCGGCTGATTTCCTTCATATTAGTTTTAAACGAAATGTATTTGTCCATATATTTGTTATGAGTATCAGGATTCACTTAACTCTCGCCTTCCTTTATTCATAATCAATGTTGTTCTGTCTTTGCTGTGAATATTTTAATGGTTTGTTTTATTATATTTTCGGTTCCAATAAAGGTACGCAGTTCGTTTTGGCCTAACAACACCCAACGGATCAAACTCTTTCATTTGCGGTTTTCAACACTTGAATTGATTGATTCTAAAGAAAGCTATGCGTGAATATCCTTTACTTCCATCTTTTCCAACTAAAGTCAGTCGGTCAGGCCGTTCCTTTTTTCTTTAAACGAAGGGTATTCATTCGCAGATTTGTCAAGTGTCACAATTAACTTAAGTCTCACCATCCTTTATTTTTATTTAAACGCGGTATCCTTCTGTCCTTCCATTGAATGTTTTAATCGGTTTGTTTTACGACATCTTCGGATCTAATTATGTTACGCAGTTCTCTTTTACCTAACAACACGCAGCTGATCAAGTTCTTTCATTTGCATATTTAAACACTTATATTGATTGATTCTGAAGAAAGCTATTCATGAACATTCAATTTTACTTCCAATTTTACCAATTTTTTTGTCATTCCACTAACGGTACGAAGTATTCGCAGGGATCCTCTAAATAATTTATTACGTAAAACAGCCAAGATCGGTGACAACCGCTTTTGCAGTTTGCCACAGAATTTTTAAACAGCCTAGAGTTGAGCGGTCTACCTCCCTATGCACTGACTATGAAAGAAGGTGCTACCGAAATGCTCCTCATGAATTTGAATGCAGTTATGGGACTACTGAAATGGGAGGAGGTTAACAGTGAGAAACCCACAGGGGCTTATGGTTAGTTCGTGAGTTCGTGCGTGCTAGCACGTGGCTCCGAGCTAATGCAGTCTTCCTCCATTCTTTACTCCCCGAACTTAATTTCCTTTCTCCCTCCCCTCCTATCCTACTCTCACTCCTTCCCCTCCCCGCTGGGGGACTGATAATCAAATGTATAACAAATTCTTAGATTGGGAAGTTGCAACTTGTGTGAATGTTGGGAAGCTCATACTGTTACCTCGCATATATTTCATACCATCTAACATTACAATGCCATTTTCTTTTAAACGACGACAATTTCCAGTCATAAGTGTTGTATTACGATCAGCAAAGCTAAGGATCAAACATTTCATTTTGTTGGAATCTATTTGCCTGATCCAGTTTTTAGTAACACACAATTGGATGTTGCCTTATCCCGGAGCAGATGATTCAAAATGTAAAAGTAGAATTTAAACCTATGGGTCGACGAACAGCTAACATTGTCTGGTAGGAAGTATTGTATGAAATACATCTACGTATTTGAACTTTACGCCAACTAACCACTAACGTTGTGAAGTATTCGCATAGGTCATCTAGTTATGTTGTTGTTGTTGGTTTTTAGGGGACTAAACAGCTAGGTCATCAAACCCTCATCTAGTTAAACAAACACCAAAAGGATACGGTGATTTTTAACGTAGCACTAAACAAGATTCTAGTTTAGACGGAGCTGTAGTAGGAGGAATAGAAAAGTGACGTAGAGAGGTCGAAGGAGAATATGAACAGAGAGGGTGAAGATGAGACGGTGTAAGTACAGATGCACAGAAAGTGTGAGATGGAGAATGGGTAGGACAAAGGGGGAGGATACTGGAAGAGCGGTAGGGGGAGACGGACAGTAAGAGGGAGGAGGACGATAAGTACAGAGAGAGAAACTAGGTAAGAAAACATGAGGAGAGGAGGGGAACGAGGAGGGGGTCAGAGAGGAAGAACGACAGTGAGGGCAAATTGTGCAGTATAACCATGCAATTAGCATGCAATTATGAAACTACACAATTAGAAATGTATGCTTTCTCTTTCTTTTCCATTAAATTTGTAATGAGCCACAGCAAAGAATGGCCGTAACCGTGAAAGTCTACAACTGAATGTCACATAAATTACATATGAAATACGAAAACCATCCGCATGGTACCCGTGATCGCTAGTCACTGCGTTGTCCTGGTTTGGTTGAAGAACTGAAAACGTTATGGAAATAGGCGACATGCATACATTTTCTCATCAGTGATGGGCTCTTGTATGAAAAGCCGCCAGCCAGCTACTCGTGACAGTTGCCCCTAAAACATGCCTAACACTCATCATAATTCATCATTAACTGATATATTGTTGTCCTTGTCAGTTATGCTGCGACTCCCGCTGTGTTACTCTTTCCGCCGTAGTGTCGACGATGCTCCTCTTCCTAATCTCATTCTAGTTACGAGGCAACTACAGTTGTTTGATGGTGACGAGGTAACTTCTCTCTACCATCCCCTCATACAACAAACGAACTTGCAAGTGCACATTTCCCCATGACTGACGTTCTAAGTAGTCAGTCGCATTGCTGCAGTCACCAGGGTATGTCGTGCTACAGCACTTGGGCATCAGTTGCCAGCCGCCAGCGACCTGCCAACTAATAAAACTCATATACCACCTTTATTGTTGTGTTACATAATCTAATTCCTTCAGCGTCCCCTGATTTTCTCTCGTTAAGGTTCACCTTATACGCTCCTTTGAAGACACTTTCCATTCCGTTCCAGGTCCTTTATATAACAGAATTACAGTATCATCAAAACGCGACGTTTTTATTTCTTTTCCTTGAACTTTAATTCCTATTCAATATTTCTTCGTGCATTGTTTCACAGCTTGCTCAGTCTGCAGACTGAATAACATTGGGAAAATGCTACATCCCCATGTTACTCCATTCCCCTCCACTGCGTCCCTGCCACAACCTTCTACTCTTAGAATTGCTGTGTGGTTTTTGAAGAAGTAGTAAGTAGCCTTCTATCCCAAATGTTTCACTCCTGATGATCACTAAGCATATTAAACAAAACAGGTCTATTACGCAGCAAGTAGTGTCCAACCATACCATTCGACGTCGCTCACAGCAGAGCGAATAGTCTGCAAGACGTAGAGTGCTACTTTTACCACTGACAAGAACTGGCGATCCAAGTCGGTTAATCTTTTCCAGAATATTTGTGTATAAAGAAAACCGCACTAAAGCTCATGATACTAAACCGATTCAAAGTACGACGCATCTATTTATAGTTTTAAAATCAGCGTTTTTAATTGTACCATATTTTTGCAATGTCGTTAATGAGATATTTACATAGCTGTTTTTCATTAATTTAATTTCTTTTTAATAGAGGTGGGCGAGCCATCAGACTGTACGCGGTCTGGTACCATGCCAGTTCACTCGTCTATCGTCACTTTTCGCTTTTTACGCTGACCTTAATGCGTGTTTAAGAGATAGTCATAACGAAAAAAGTATTCTGGATTTCTCAAACGAGGTGTTTCCGGACAACCAAGACAATGATAAAAAAATATTGTTTAAATTATCTATCAATCCAGTTTGTGTCCATTTAGTGTCATTAAAAGACTTGAGTCGAAACAAGGCCCCTACAGTAGATGATGTTCCCTCATAACTGCTGAATTCATTGGAAGAGACAAAGATTAAATTTCAGTGTGAAGCAATAAAAACTTTGCAATTTGCCGACACAGCATAGAATCAGGAACAGCAATGTAAGGGAATGGACACGGTGTTTAAAGGATGAATCTTGTTGTTGTCGTCTTCAGTCATGAGACTGATCTGATGCAGCTCTGCCCACTAACCTGTCCTGTACAAGCCTCTTCGTTTCCTAATAAGAACAGCAGCCTACGTCCCTTTTAACCTGTTTACTGTATTCGCCTCTCTGTCTCCCTCTACGACTTTTACCCAACACACTTCCCCTCAAATGCCAAATTAATGATTCCTTGATGTCTCAGAATATTTTCCACCAATCGATCCCTTCGCTTAGTCCTGATATGCCAGAAACTTCTTTTCTCCTCTATTACTATCAGCAGTTCCTCATTAGTTACATCATCTACAAACCTAATCTTTAGCATTCGTCTATAGCACCACATTTAATGCTCGGACATTCCACTGTAGCCAGATGTGATTTTCTGCAATTCAAATTTTCTTTAATTCGGCCATCTGAAGTTGTTTTGATATCCAAATTACAAAACTCATCGACAACGTTTATTGTCACATTACATAATCTAATTCGTTTAGCATCGTCTGATTTGACTCTTGATGCTCTAGATGCAGACTTTCCGGATCTGACAGAGCCTGAGTCATGTGAACTAGTGTTTTCAGGACTCCATTCTTCTATGCCAGGTGGTGGCAGCTACAGGCTTGAAGATATCAGTGTGGGCGGGACTGCAATACACACTATGCTCCAGATTCCCATCTACCTTCCTCTTGACCAGAGCCTCCAAAAATGGTAGCTGTCCATTCTTCTATAGCTCCATTGTGAATTTTATACTCCAGTGACGTGAGTTTAGATGTTCCCGAAAGTCATCTAGCTTTTCCCTGTCTCGGGGCCAAATGACAAATGTGTCATAAACATACCCAAAAAGAGCACTTGGGTTGATAAGCAGCTGATGCAAGATCCTCTTCTTCGAACATTTCCATGAAAAAGTATGGCCACCACGGGTGATAAAGAGCTGCCCATTGCCACTCTTTCCGTTTTCTCGTAAAACTGACCCCCCATAAAGAAAAATGTTGAGGTCAGTATATGGTGGAATAGGTCGAGCAGGGCAGCATCGAACTTCTCTCCAGTGAGATCGAGTGAACCAGTGAGAGGCACTCTTGTGAAGCGCGACAGCACATCGAAACTGACCATGATGTCAGAGTCCACAGTATGTAGCTGCCTTAGCGGTTGAAAGAAGTCCTCCGAGTTCCGAATGTGGTGTGCGCATTTAACCACATATGGTGACAGTATCTTCTTTAGGTATTAAGCAGTGGGGTATGTCGCTGCACTGATGTTACTGAAATTAGGTCGAAGATGGACCGCCTGTTTGTGGACCTTGGGAAGTCCATAGAGTCTGGATGGCACAGGTGCTTTGGGATGAAGCTTCTTGATGACCTGTTTCGGTAAACTTGTCTCCTTTAGCAATGTCCGGGTCTTCTTGTCGACTTTATCTGTGGCGTCGCCATCTAGTGTTTTGTATGCAGGGTCCTCCAGGAGTTCCAACTGTGCAAATGTTTGTAAATCTTATGGGACTTAACGTCTGTGGTTATCAGACCCTAAGCTTACAAACTACTTAAACCTAAAGACAACACAGACACACATGCCCGAGGGAGGACGGGAACCCCCCGATGGCGAGCAACCGTGCGCTTCGCAGCATGGTGCTTAAGATCGCCTGGTTACTCCATCGCGGCCCTCCAGGAGTTGTTGCCCATTCCTATCATACTCTAGCTTGTTTAAGATGGCTTTATCAGCCGGCAGAACTACAATGCTGTCATTCTCCCATAGCAGCCATAGCGGAGCACTGTCTGGAGCTCGGTCACTTGATGAACTACAGCAACATTAAAATTGAGAAATAGACGCCAAGATTTTGGGTCAGTGTCATAAAGGAGGCCATTGAGATCAAGGTCACAGACAATCTAATACACCGAGACAGCCGTTATCAGCTCAGCTCGGCATGAAGTCTGGCTCTGGAGCTTATTAGAGCCCAACGAAAGGAACCAAGAAACTCCTCTAGTAGCGGAGACACCTCAATAACTTTGCCACGCGGGCGCGGACCGCGAGCAGAACGCCCAACGCGGGACGGGTCTCAAACAGCTACCACGATCACAGATGCCAAGCGCGGACGTCCGTCGGAGCACCAGGGAAGTGCCAATATCTCAGGGGCAGCGCCAGGCGGTCGTGGACCGCAAACGGAGCGCCCGACGCAGGATGGGTCGCAAACAGCTGCCACGACAGCAGATGGTGAACGAACCGGGCGCGGACGCCCGTCGGACCTCCAGAGCAGTGTCAACACCTCTGGAGTAGCGCCATGCAGGTGCGGACCACGAAAAGAGCGCCCGACGTGAGACGGGCCTCAGGCAGCTGCCAGGACTGCAGATGGTGGGCGAGGCGGGTACAGTCATCGGACGCAGCACCAGGAAAGGGTCAACACCTCAAGAGCAGGGCCAGGTGGGCGCGGACCGCAAACATGGCGCCCAGCACCATCTGGGCATAAATACTGGACACGATCTTCCAAAAAGGCTGTCTCAGGGAGCACCTTAAGAAGGCAGCGAGTTACGCGGCCGATGTATTGTGCTAGAGCGACACAGAAATCTGGCAATAGAGGCATTTATCCAATATCGTCTGATTTTCTTAGACTACGTTCCATTGCCCTTGTGCACACTTAATACTGTTCATCTTATGATCTCTTTTCAGGCCAATATCCAATTCTTTAAAATGCTCTTTCAGGTTCCCTGCAGCCTCTGAAAGAATTACAATGTCATAGCCAAACCGGAATTAAAACGCTACCGAGAGTGGAACAAGGGTAATGGAACGTTGTGTAGGAAAATCAGGAATTCTGAAAAAATTAGATTAAGGAGCAAAGAATTAAGAGCAGTATATTAGTTTTGTTATTTGGATAGCAAAATATGATGGCTAAATTAGAGAAGATATAAAATGCACAATGGCTACAGGAAAGTTGTTGATATCGAATATCAACATATTTGTTTGGATGTCCGTTTTGAAAATATTTGTCTGGAGCTGAGGAGTTCTAATTACATTAGATGGGTGTACGGTGTTACTAATTAGGAGTTATTCAACCATGTTTTTTTGGGGGGGAGGGGGGCAGGAATTAATTTCTAGATTGACTAAGAAGGGTGCCTTCTCAGACATCAAGGAATCATAAGTTAGCCTTGGAAGAAAGTTTGGAGTGCAAAAGTCGCAGGGAGAGCGAGAGATGAGCACAGTAAGCAACTTCAAAGGTATATACGTTCTCGTTGTTATTAAATGATGTGAGACTTGCGCAGGATAGGATAGCATTGAGAACTTCACTGTAACAGTATTTGGACGATAGACCACAACAACAACATTCGTGTCATGAAATTTAGGGCCCGCTATCTCAAAAGTTTGGAGTAGTGACCGAAAATTTCTTTCACTTCTTGACTTTCCTTCATACACAAGCCACTCGTCTATGATTAACAAAATTCGTTGGGAGTGTCTCAGTTTCTTCTCTTGTGGCTCAGAGGCACAGGCGTTTACACTGCCCATAGTGTGATGAACAATAGACCTGGAAAAACGAATGGATTGACTACTTTTACCAACGAATCTAGAGTCTGCCTGCACCATTACGTTGGTCGAATTAGAGTCTCGAGTCGCCCAGGTGAGACGCTGATGAACTTTATAGCCTTACCGGTTCGGAACCAGGTATAGGCTGGTAATGGATCCCACTCCCGCACTTGTCATTTCTTTGAAGCGACATTGCAATAGCAATATGCGATGCCACATGTTGCACAAAATGTTAAGACTTCTTCTTTATGATACATTATTTGGATACGTGTCACTGTTTCTTTAGGTACATCTTGTGTAATTAACAACAACGTCCGTTTACCTTTGGAGAAATTTGTCGAAATCGCTGATGGCTCTTAGTGGAGGCCTCTGTTGCGAGAGGAGTCATCAGGTAGCTTTCATAGAGTGTAAGTCAGGACATGAAGTGTTTAAGTTTATATGGTTTGAAGGTTTTGGAAATCATCATCATCATCATCATTAGAGACAGATTATGCCTTTCAGCGTTAAGTCTGGAGCATAGTACCTCTAATAAAATTCCTCCATGATCCCCTATTCAATTCTAAGGAAAGGAAATATAAATTTCAAGTGGAATGAACAACATTATGGTGACTTTAACTCAAGCTTCAATTTTTTATATTTTATGGACGACGTTAATTGACTTAAAAAAGAAATATCTTTGACAAACATTCGATTATTTTTCTTTTTTGGCACTTTGCATTTTGGAGTCTGGCACCTAAATATTGACCTAGGTTTCAAGTAAAAATGAAAACTCTCAAGAAGTTGTTTTTCTGTAGGAAGCCGAATTTCTCTTTCTGTCTTTCATAAAATAAACTTGCAGTTTCACTATATTTGTTATTCTTTCTGCTTTTCAAAAAATTATAAATTTTGTCCTAGTGCTCAATGAACAGAGAATGCACGTTGATGTTATTCAACAAGACAATGCAAACGTATCTCGTTCGTTAGAAAACTATTATTTAAAAATGCATAGATTGATGATTACCATGCCAGTTATTAAGGTGTCTGTTACGTTTCCTTTGTAATTGCTCCGTGGTCATGGTTTGCATCTGGTCCATTATCTATAGTGCCGAAACTGTGAAATAATATTAAAAAAAGTTTTTTCTGCATAGGCGTAATCATTTCATTACGATTAGGTGTCTAATTACTGGAATTGGAGCTAGTGCTGTAGTTATACAAACACATTATTTAAATATTTCAACTGTTCTCTTTATTGTGGAACACGGAATATTTTAACTTCAGTTATTTGCAAGAAACTGATCTCACTTTCCAGTTAAATGAGACGCGTTTTCAGTATTTAATCACTTTTCCTTTGTGATGTCAAACTGCACAATTTGGGTGTGAACTGAACTCACGATGTGATCAGAATAGTAACATAGTTTAGCATATATACATTAGTCAGTACAAGCAGTACTATGAACCAATCTTATTTATCTGGTAAAGAAGACTGATTTTTATTTTTCATGTAACAAACATAACCTGTGTATTCTTGATTCTCACACAAGTCATTGCGTACATCTTGTCGTAAGTGGAACATCACTCATAGGGGAGTTAGTTTTCCTTGTTCCTACCAGACACGTAGCACTCTACTGCATACCATGCCGTCTCGCGCAGCTTGGGTATGCGCCTGTTGTACACGTACCGCGGTTGCAGCACTTCCTCGTTTTGGAGATGTTGTTAGTTCTCGATTCACCTACATTGCTAGTTTCTTCGAATTGGATAGAAACGGGGAAGTTAGTTAATGATTGACGACCGCACCTTATTGTGGTAATATTCTATCAGGGCTTCCCCATCCTGGACGCTGTCCTTCATAGAATAATACCTAAAGATGCATCTCAACTGAATTGAAACCGGTCGTATTTAAATAAAAAGTTTCGGCAGTTTTTGAGTTTATTATCAGCACCTACGACTTTTTTGTATAACTTAATTTAATTTTAGGTTTTGGAAGTAGTGTGTGTTGTAACCGGAATAAAAACTATTATGATTATAGTCTTTTAAACGTATATATTTAATCTAATATGTGTATGTGTAATTTGTAAAACATCTTACCGGCCGCGGTGGCCGAGGGGACTGAGGTGCTCCAGTCATGGTCTACACGGCCACTACGGTCGGGGTTTAGAATCCCCCTCGGGCATGGATATTTATGCCGTCCTTAGTATTAGTTAGTTTGCAAGTAGTTTATAAGTTTAGGGACTGATGACCCCGTAGTTAAGTCCCATAAGCTACACAAACATTTGAATATTTTTCTTAATTGAAATGTTTGTTATACTTATGGGACTTAACTGTAGGGTCATCAGTCCCTAAACTTACAAAATAGTTATAAACTAACTTATACTAAAGACAACACAAACATACAACCTTCGACGGGGAACGGTCTCGCGCATCGGAGCATAGCGCCTCAATGCGCTTGGCCACTTCGCTGCGGAGTGTACTTCGTATTTCCGAGCCCCATACGCTCTTCGCCTGTACGGTAGCTTGCTTCTACACTTACTAATTGCAACAGAAAAAACCCGTCGCCTTGGAAGAAACAGGAAAGAAACAATGTAATAAGATGCAAATGTTCGCTAATGATTCTGGATACTACTTTTTAGTTGATGGTTTGGAACTTAAAAATAGTGGCAGCTATTTATTCACATCTGATACAAAAGCGTTACATGTTTGCAGCTGTTACTGTCCTTCGAAGCAGTCACCAAAGTTGTGTAGAACTCGTTGCCAGCGATGTGGAAGGCATAGTATATCATTAGTAGAGCCTGTTCAGTTAATGGTGCGAATGGAGCGGTCTACAGCCTGTCGAATCTCTGGAACAGTTCTGAAGAGAATGGCACAAAGTGGTTCCTTCATCTTCACAGTCAAATGAAAGTCCGGGGCGTATGGTGGACGGTACAGTACTTTCCAGTCACATCGACCTAACAGAGTCCCGCGCATTGTCGTGCAAAATGATGCCGTTTCCCTGCACGTCTCTTGAAGATCTTGATGACACTGTTATGATGTGCGACCTCTGGCACATTGGATCGTGATCTAACTCCGTTATTCTTGCTTCGAATACATAGTGACACCGTTACGTTAGACAGCTAGCTCGCAAGTGACTGTGTTTCGTTAGTTTTTGCGCACGACGGCTATCAGTAACAATTGTAGATTCCATTGTATAGGATACCCACAGCAATGTTTCCAGGGTGTTTCACTAAGTGTGTTTGTCTCTGTAACTTATAAAATAATAGGTGACGAGAAATTGTAATGCAGTAGGTCCACACAAGAAATGTTACATTTTCTGCGGAGCTATGAACATAGTTTATTGTATCATTTTCCTAAGAGTTACAGCACAAAGATATAATTTTTAAAATGGAACAATAGTTTTTTTCTATCGTGCATTGAATTCGTTGAAACCAGCTGCGTCCAAATCAATTTAAACTACATTCATATCACTGTTAGTTTGGGAGCTACAACCCTTCAAAATTTAGGCGGCGGAGGCTACGACAGCGTATCTGCCTGGCTGGTGGTCATGAGACAGTGGGCCGTGCCCCAGGAGATAGCCACTCGGCCAGTGAGCTACTCTATTGCAGCCTCCGGCCCCAGAACTTTGAAGGGTTGTAGCTCCCAAACAGTGATAGGAATGTAGTTTAAATTGATTTGAATGCAGCTGGTTTAAACGAATCCAATACACGACAGAAAAAACTATTGTTTCATTTAAAAAATTATATCTTTGTGGTGTAACTCTATGGGAAATGACACAATAAACTATGTTCATAGCTCTGCAGAAAGTGTAACATTTCTTGTGTTGACCTACCGCATGAAAATTTCCCGTCACCTATTATTTTATAAGGTACAAAAACACTTAGTGAAACACCCTATATATACACCCGGCGGATCTAAATTCGCGCGATTCCTCACATGCTAGCAATAAAAACATGTCTGTACAAAATTTCGTCCTGTGCATATTTCCGGCAGTAAATAGAAGTCGAAGATTGAGATGGATGTGTGTCCCATACTTCAGTGTGTTTCAGAATTACACTATTACACCAACAAACATGTGAGGGATGTATTAGGCGTCTTGAGGTACAAAATGAGCATGGAAACCCATGCCCGGAAACGTCATCCAATGACGCTACAGAACGTGAAAGTTGCTGGAGGCGGTAGGAGCTGGTGCCTGTAACTTGGACTCTCCGTAACGTCGTTGAAAGGCGTTTCCGGGCATGGGTTTCCATGCTCATTTTGTTCCTCAAGACGCCTAATGCATCCTTTACAGGTTTGTTGGTGACATATGAAACACACAGCCACCTCGGTCTCTGACGTCCATTTACTGGCGCCTACATCATTTTTGAAAGAAATGTAGTACACTTAATTTATAAAACCGGCTGAATGTTAGTACCAATACTGGTGCTTCGGTGTTCTTAGAAATTATCTGCGATGACTCAAGGTATTCATTAATTCAACAGCGCCGGATGGTTGGAGAGGAAAAGGAGACAAGAGAAACCAATAATTTTAGAAGATAGTAAAACTTCGAAAACGCGGGTCACAAATGATGCCGTAGATGCCTCACACTGACAAACCCATCCACTTGTAACGTTTGCCTTTTCGATGAAGCGTGGTTTGTCATCTGCCTTTCTGAGAGCCAGAGGCCTTCATCCATCTTCGTCAGACTATGGAGCAGAGTCGTGGCGACCTCCGTCCCTGTGGCTGCCCCTGTGTGCGTGTGTGTGTGTGTGTGTGTGTGGTGCAGGCGCCACTAGCCGCCCCCGCAGCCCCTGGCCGGACACTCCCCAATTAAGGAGCTGCGGGACCCCGCGCCGCCTCAGACGGCCGGAAATGAGCGCTTTCCGCCGCCTCACACACACACACACGTCCTGCTGGCCGCGTCGTCACTCTGCCCGCTAGCACACGACCCTGCAAACGCGTCTCGCCAATAACCGTCATGTCGGCTGATACTGAAAATCTCAAGACGACATTCACAAATATTTTACCTCCTTTATTTGAGAAAAAAATGATAATTCCCATCAGCGGTAGTAGAGAACAGCTCAGAAGATCGCCAGTAAGGGAGGCCTGCAAGTCAGTGAAGATTCAAATGTTTGTTAAGCGCCGGCCGCGGTGGTCGAGGGGACTGCACGGCCACTACGGTCGGGTGTTCGAATCCCCCCCTCGGGCAGGGATATTTGTGCCGTCCTAGTTCGTAAGTAGTTTGTAAGTTTAGGGACTGATGGCCCCGTAGTTAAGTCCCATAAACTATACAAACATTTGAACATTTTTTGTTTGTTTGTTAAGCTTAAGGGACTTAACTGTGGGGTCATCAGTCCCTAAACTTACAAACTACTTACGAACTACCTTATACTAAAAACGACACAAATATACATGCCCGAAGGATGATTCGAACCTCCGACCGTAGCGGCCGTACAGACTGTGACTGGCGCGCCGCAGACCGCTCGGCCACTGCGGCCGGCTCAGTGAAGATAAGATGGAATACATGTTCCTGAAGAATGCAGCAGGTGACGGGAACCCGCTCACAACGGACACTTTTCTGTTTGAAAAGAACAAGTGCTTCCAAATACCTTGTTTGCCGTTTCAGTAATTAGATCACTACGAAACTGAGATAAATGGAAGAATTTCTGGAGCCAAAAAGCATACTTTAGCCTTCAAGATGTGCTGAAAAGATGATCCTTGCCGATAAGATTTAAGATCAGCGTTTATCAAAGTATGATTATGCCTGTGGCAATGTACGGATGTGAAACACCCACCTTTAGGAGGAAAGATGAACAAAACTACAAGTTTTTGAACGGAAAATCCTGCGAAAAATATATGGCCCTGTGATGGACACAAACAGACAGTACAATGGAAGATTCGGAACAACCAGAAATTAACAGAGCCTTACGCACAAACTGACATTTTTATGAAGAGGAGAAGGCTGACTTGGGCTGGACATGCTGCCAGAATGAGTGAAGGAAGGGCACCCCGTGATGTACATGGAAGGAAGGACCAGGAAGGACAATATCGACAAGGACACTAAGGCAACGTTACTTGGGGCAGGCGAATGGTGGCAGGAGGCTCACAACAGGAACCGATGGGGTAGAAGTGTAGAGCAGGCATATGGTCACTAAGATCAAAGTCACGGATAAGAAAAAGGTATTTGAGAGAAAAGCTAGTTTCACAAAATTTTGAACGTTAGTAAGCTCCTATGCTGCCTTAGAAATGTTAGGCAAAATGTGTAACCACATACACTATGTCATCAACATATACGTTTTTCATATTAGGTCCATTGTTCAGCCGCCTGCTGCCAGGTACTCCATATCAGCGACCTCAGTATCATTAGACGTCAACAGAGAGCAGAATGGGGCGCTTCGCGGAACTCACGAACTTTCGAACGAGATCAGGTGATTGGATGTCATTAGCGTCACAAATATGTACGCAAGATTTTCACAGTCCCACACAACCCTAGGTCCACTGTTTCTTGTGTGATAGTGAAGTGGAAACGAGAAGGGAGACGCACACCACGAAAGCGTACAGGCCGACCTCGTCTGTTGGCAGATACAGATCGCCGACAGTTGAAGAGGGTCGTACACTGTAATGGGCAGCCATCTAACCAGATCATCACGCATGAATTTGAATCAGGAGCCACTCCAAGAACTATCGCAGTTACGTGGGAGGTGAGAAAACTAGAATTTCATGGTCGAGCGGCTGCCTGTAAACGAGACAACACGTAGGTCAATATTAAAGACGTTCCGCCTGATGTAAGGAGCGTAAACATTGGACGACTGAACAGTGGGAAAACGTTGTGTGGAGTGAGGAATCACGGTACACAATGTGCCGATCCGTAGCAGGGTGTGGATATGGCGAACTGTGTCAACAGTAAACTTCGGAGTTGGTGGTAATAGTTCGGTCGTGTTTTTCGTAGAGGGGCTTACAAATTGGTCGAGCTGCGAGTTTAGAGAGTAGTTCTCGCGTCCAATATTTGGTTGTAGGAAATGCATTCGCGCCACCCTGATTATTGTGTAGTTCTAATATCCTCAGTTCCGCCAAAGTTTTCGAGACGTTTTCCTTGTTTATAAGGTGTCTGCCGGAACTGGTAAGTCCACCCCACTTATTCGCAACTGGGATTAACCTTTGCCCCACAATCAAGATGTCTGATAATTGATCTACTAGAACAGCGACTCCGTACGAGCCAAACAGCTTACAAAACCCCTCAACTAAGACACAACAAAAATTAGAAAATAGATTTATTAAAATTTAAAAAAAATTTAATATAGGGGAAGTTGGTTGACCACCTTCACGAGGTCTTCCATGCACGCACTTAGACTGATAATTTTCCCATGTCAATGAGAGAGAACCAATGTCGATAGAATGAAATTCATAACAGCTTCCACTTAAATCTATTTGCGCTTCCCATTTGAAAACTATTGGTCCGCGGACATTGTTGTTCTGGATCAACGTTTAGAGAAACTAGATAAATTCAGAGCAAGCATAAAAAATTCGATTTTACAAAAAGTGGGGACTGGTGGAAGTTTGTGTTTTTGTTTAATTGTTGGCCTATTTACAGATATTGTCCTCTGGAGCAAATTAGGGCAACCTTAGAGCAACCCAGAGCAACAGAAGAAATTTAAAAAAAATTCTTAGTTGGGGGCTAACTTCACGTACACCCTATTCACGCTGGCTGGCACACCGTCACTAGTCGTTATGTGCTGGGGGGATTCGAACTGGGGCAGTATACCCCCACGTCTCAGAAGGGGGCACTTTAAACCACACGTAACCGGACTCATTTCATGTACACTCTTCATATTATGCTAATATGCTGATGTATGCCCTTGCATTAGAAATTATTGTTTTCATACAGACTGTAATTTTTAATCAACAATTTGTATCCTATGCTATTATTTTAGATGGACACAGAGAAACATACGTTTTACCTCCTCTTTTAACCTTTATTCTTCATGTTTCGGTGTGTTGAACAAGTATTTGGAGTGAGAAAAGTGAACCGAAGTACTTAGTGTCTTACTAGTACCGACAGTTTGTGATAACGATACGTTAATAAAATAATCAGAATAAAAATAAGAGATTAAGTCTACGTGGTTTCAATACATATATGATATATACTCTATATAGATAATATCTTCTTTATATACATCAGTAAACCCACACCAAATATATCTTTGGAGCTCTAGAACTATGGTTGCGAATATACAGGGTGTTTCACTAAGTGTTTGCCTCTGTAACTTATAAAATAACAGGTGACGGGAAATTTTAATGCGGTAGGTCACACAAAAAATGTTACACTTTCTGCGGAGCTATGAACATAGTTTATTGTATCATTTTCGAAAGAGTTACAGCACAAAGATATAATTTTAATTGGAACAATAGTTTTCTCTATCGTTCATTGGATTCGTTGAAACCAGCTGCGTCCAAATCAATTTAAACTACATTCCCATCACTGTTTGGGAGCTACAACACTTCAAAGTTTCAGGGGCAGATACCACAAAAGCTGCGCATAATGCAATGCGCCTTCTAAATGTGTGCGGCCGAGTTGTAACGTCCCCGGTGTCACGGAGCGAGAAGCTTCCTCGATGCGCTGTTAGACTGCCGACTGTCGCCGCACACCGCCGTATACCCGGCAGTTGGAGCCACACGAACAACCGGGGCCCAATATACCACTGTTACTGACATTGGATGACGATGGCATACACGAACAACGAGTACGTTGACATGTTGCTGATGCTCGGCGAGTGCCGACACGATGGCACTGAAGCAGCCACGGCGTATGCTGTGAGATATCCTAGGCGAAGAGCCCCGGCAGCTATTACGTTCTTACGTGCCGAACAATGACTTTGGGAAACAGGCAGCTTTGTAATGTGCTGCAGTAACAGACGAAGACCTGCAAGAAGTGAGGAGACGGAGGTGTTTTTTTATTAGCTGCACTACACCACATTCCTCATGTCAGCTTACGAGCCGTTGCTGAAGTCGCTGGTGTCAGTCTCACATCTGCGTTGCGTATAGTACACGGCCACAGGTTTCACCCGTACCGTCTGTCACTGACCCAGGAGCTGCATGGGAACGATTTCCGTGCAAGAGTGACATTTTGTGAGTGGGCCATGCGTAATTTCACGATGGAGTCTTTACAAAGTGTTATGCTCTCTGATGAGTTCACGTTCACAAATTATGCTGCAATGAATCGCCATAACATGCACTACTGGGCCGCAGACAATCCTCGGTGGGTACGACCTGTCGACCGTCAACGTAGGTAGTCTATTAACGTGTGGTGTGGAACCCTTGGGGACGAAATCAGCGGTCCACACTACTTCTCTGGTACACTGACAGGTGAACTATATCACGCTTTTATAGCCGACAGTTTGGGTGGTCTCCTTGAACATGTGTGTCTACACACGAGAGTCCATATGTGGATACAGCACGATGGTCACCCAGCCCATTCTGCGCGTGCTGTTGTGGAAGAACTAAACGACAGGTTTGCAGGAAGACGGTTGGGGCGCCATGGTCCTCATTCATGGCCCGCAAGGTCGCCCGATTTAACACCAGTAGATTTATTTTTGTGGGGATATCTAAAGGATCGTGTTTATGTCACTGAGCCCACATCCACAGATGATCTAAAACGGCGCATCGAGGACGCATGTCGCTCCGTCACACCGGCGATGTTACATCTCGTCCGCAGATCCTTTCGACGGCGCATTGCATTATGCATTGAGGAACATGGACACACATTTGAACATCTCATGTAAATCATAACATCACCCATGTATTATGTACAGCGTGTGGTATCTGCCCCTGAAACTTTCAAAGGTTGTAGCTCCCAAACTAACAGTGATAGGAATGTAGTTTAAATTGATTTGGACGCAGCTGGTTTCAACGATTCCAATACACGATAGAAAAAGCTTTTGTTCCATTTAAAAAAATATTTTTGTGTTGTAACTCTTTCGAAAATGATACAATAAACTATGTTCATAGCTCCGCAGAAAGTGTACCGTTTCTTGTGTTGACCTACCGCATTAAAATATCCCGACACCAATTATTTTATAAGTTACAGAGGCAAACACACTTAGTGAATACCCTGTATATTGAATTGGGACCACAATTTTTCTGGCAAAATCTTCACTGAATAGTGCACACTGATTGTTTGGCACTTAATAGTAATACAACAACTATACGTAATATGATACTGAAGTTATAAACAAATGTATTGCTCAGTAAGACGTTCGAAACTGGTGAAGGAACTATGATACTTTCTATACCTGGATTGAATCTTAGTTTTAGTGGTAAGTCGTTAGCAGTGCAAACTTAGTTTCTAATTCGTTACGAAGGAAGGAGCAACAGAAACAGAGTCTCGCAGAAGTAAGCAGTAGTGGATGCCATTAATTTCTTTAAAGTCGATACGGCAAGATGCATCAATATTCGACGCGCCAACAGTCAAATAAATACAAAACAGAAATATGGTCTAAAATAAAACAATCCGCGAAAATGAATACGGATGCCCACTCTCAACAGCAAACTAATAAAGTTCAGAAATAAATCAGTGATACATGTCGCAAGTGGAAGAGGTATGGTATTTTACGTAGATATTTTGAATCTGAAAACAAGTTTTTAAATCTAAGTTACTTAACCGCTGTGGTTATAAGTCCCTGGGCTTACAAACTACTTAAAACTAACTTTTGCTAACACACACACACACACACATGCTCGAGGACGACTCGAACTTCCGACAGCGAGCAATAGCGTGCGCTGCAGGAAGGCGCCTTAGAGCCGTTGGCCGCTCAACTGCAGACTTTGAATATAATAAAATGGTTTCTGCACATGTACATGCGTGCGTGCGTGTATTTGAGTGTGTGTGAGTGTGTGTGTAAATGAGTGAATGAATGTATTCGTCAATAAATAGAAAGCTATAAATTAATGATGCTTTGATAATCCCATTAAATGTACTACTATGCTGACTGTGTAAGTTCGTATTTAGAATAACGTGTATTACCTTAATTGCATTTTAAAAACATCAAATTAATTTCAACACAATGTTGTGGCCCTGACAAAGATTGTCGTAGAGAACAAATTTACTCTCGATAAAGTAAAGAGAAGATACTTCTGTTCATTTGTACATAACTGTACATGACTGCAAGCGACGATACTGCTCTTGTCGTGAATGGTGGGAGCTGTAAACTAATCTAGGTTCTTTCAGCTATTGGATTTGATAATAAGTTTACGTGATTGGGTAGAAATGGTACAGTCGTGATGATTAACGTTTACTAATAATGTGTATTTACTGAGATAAGCGGTTGACAAAACAATTATGGATAAATAAATCGTTACGTAAGTTTGTTTGTATAGCTTATGGGACATAACGACGGGGTCATCAGTCCCTAAACTTACAAACAACTTATGAAGTAGCTAATACTAAGGACGGCACAAATATCGATGCTCGAGGGGGATTCGAACCCCCGTCCGTAGTGGCTGTGCAAACCATGACTGGCGCGCCTCAGACTGCTCGGCCACCGCGGCCGGCACGTAAGTTTGAGTTAGTATCTAGTTTAAACTGTTTGAACAAAAATAAGTAATTCTGATGTAGGACAGTGTTTGAATTTACAATTCAAGTAAAAGTTAATTGCATCATGACAAACAATCATTGTGGAATCTGTCGTCGTTTAAACAATGGCTGTCTGACGGCATCCAAAAGATGGCGCAAAATAATTTAAAAAAGATTCCTAACCTCTTCCTCCAAAATCGTGTGAAATATGTGAAATTTCGCCGTGCGGAATGGCCGTGTGGTGTACAGCGTCATGCTACGGAATGTGTCTCCGTTCCCGTCGGAGGTTCGAGTCCTCACTCGGGCTAGGGAGTGTGTGTGGTCCTTACTGTAAAAGTGTATGAATTGATGACCATAGCAGTTTCGTCCAAGAAGCTTATAAACATCTGAATATTTTTGAGGTAATTCTCTACCGCATATCTGGTGTCACAATATAACCTGTACCAATATCGCTTTAAAGACACTACTCGCACACAGGTTATTGACTTGAATGCTTCACATACGTGATGCATGACAAGACCAGAGAACCTCTCACAAGGAAAGTACATGGGCCGAACAATCATATCTCTATGATCGTTTGGTTACAGGATCTCTACGTACACGTCAATGTGCTGGTGGGTGCCGTTTTTCTGCAATTCTCTGCAAACATGCTCTAGATAGCACTGTAGATGTAATTGTAGATGCCATACGTAATGCAGATATCTTAACTATAACGTATGTTATAGTCATCGTACATGTTCTCTAGCGAATTGTCATCAGAAGCCGTGATGATTGTTGCTACTTTAACCTTCTTCCCGAAAGACTGTTGGTATTCACTGCCACTGTTTCCATCGCCTCTTCCCGCACTTACCGTAGCACTACCGCTTGCCATGAGTTGTTCGCCATTATCATCGCTATTATCATTATTATGAGTTCGTAACAACAATATTAACTTATGCTCATATTTCTGTACCATAACAGATACGAGAAATCATGCGAATGATTCATCTTCTACAATAATACCATCTTCACGAAGAAGGGTTCTTCGTAACTTCATCTCAACTAATCGCAATACATTAGCAGGATTGATTAGCAATCGCCGCCCCATCTGACGCTTCACCACACAAATAACGTCACAAAACGCAACTTCGGAGGCACACACTGCACCGTCCCTACTGGCGAAACGACAGGTTAAAGTGCAATGCGGCATGACACACGGAGAGGCCTCTGAGTTTTGCAGGTGCGGGAGTGTCACTAGTGCAATAAGGAATCTTTACATTATCTCTAAAAAAATCAAATGTTTGTAGAGCTTATGGGACTTAACTAGGGGTCATCAGTACCTAAACTTACAAACTACTTATGAACTATCTACAACTACGGACGGCACAAATACCCATGCCCGAGGGGGGATACGAACACCCGACCGTAGTGGCCATGCAGACTGTGACTGAAGCGCCTCAGTCCCCTCGGACACCGCGGCCGGCACATTATTTCTCATACGATTTTGGTGTATATGTGTTTGTTCGAGCCGGCCGCGGTGGCCGAGGGTACTGAGGCGCTCCAGTCACGGTCTGCAAGGCAACTACGGTCGGGGGTTCGAATCCCACCTTGGGCATGGATATTTGTGCCGTCCTTAGTCTTAGCTAGTTCATAAGTAGTTTGTAAGCTTAGGGACTGATGACCCCGTAGTTAAGTCCAGTAAGTTCTACAAACATTTGAACATTTGTTTGTTCGAGCCCAAGTACTTTCGTTGTCAGACTGACCTGCCAGTACTACACCGTCTGGAACTTACATATTCTGCTCCTAACAGATACATGTGAAATTTTATGTCGTTCGGTGACCGCGCGACCCACTAGTGGGCTGCTAAGCATAGTTTGAGAATCACTGCTATAGATTGCTGGGGTTCACTTCCCTGAGCTATCGCGGGAGTGGCCTCTCATTGGTATGAATGGAGCGCCCAGTGTGTGTGTGTGTGTGTGTGTGTGTGTGTGTGCGCGGCATTATCTTGAGACGCAGGCGGCGGCGCATTGTGGCGCGCTGCCCGGCGGACACAGCGCGGCCCTGCGAGCCCCAATGCGGCGGCGGCGGCCGGCGGAGGACGGGCGCGCCCGCCAGACGAATGGCCGGCCAGTAATAACAGCGGCGCCTTTGTCCCCGCGGCAGGTTTGCGGCCCGCAGATACGTTTTCATAATTGTAATTGTGGGCCGCATCACAAAGGAGGCTGTGGGATAGGGTGCAGCAGAATGGGCCGGCGGGAGGGAGCCGCCGTAATCCCGAGAGGAGCAGCCACTGCCTAGGGGAGGGCGGGGCGGCTAGGAGAGGATAGCGCTCCCCAGTCCAGGGGGCTGATAGGCCGTATCACTCTTCTGCTTTCTTTAGGTGCCGTCTTATTTCCCGGTCCAAGCCGCATTAATGAAATCATTTTACCGAGCGATGTGGTGCAGTGGTAACGCACTGGACTCGCATTCGGGAGGACGGTGGTTCAAATCCACCTCAGGCCATCCAGGTTTAGGTTTTCCGTGATTTCCCTAAATCACGCTAGCCGAATGCTAGGATGGTTCCTTTCAAAGGGCACGGCCGATTTTCTTCCCAATCCTTATCCTAAACTCTGAGCGTAAGCTACGTCTCTAACGACCAAGATGTCGACGGGACGTTAAACCCAAATCTTCCTTCTTCTTCCAATCATTCAAGTCATTCTCTGGGCTTAGAAGTGTTCATCTCCTTTTCTCTGTCAAGCAAAACGGTAAGATTCCGGATACAATAATTTCTATTTTACATTCATAAGGCCTATCAAAATATCCTGATTTTTACATTTTACTGTCTTGTACTCAGAAGGAAACTTTATCTTCTCCTTGTTAACTCTCTAATCCATATAGTTTTTCTTTTTAATCTTTTAATACCACTCCATTCTTGTTACGCCCTAAGTATTAAACACGGTGACAGTAATGTTGTATGTTTTAAATTCATCTCCGAAATCCGAGTCGAAACTTGGAGTGTCACCACTGGTAGCGAACAGTCGTGGGGGACCACCGTCTCATATGGAGCCTGTTACACTCGACCGCCATTTCCGTCACAACAAAAATGTTCAAATGTTTGTAGAGCTTATGGGACTTAACTACGAGGTCATCAGTCCCTAAACGTACAAACTACTTATGATGTAGCTAGTATTAAGGACGGCACAAATATCCATGCCCGAGAGGGGATTCGAAACCCCGCATGTAGTGGCCGTGCAGAACGTAACTGGCGCGCCGCAGACCGCTCGCCCACCTCGGCCGGCTCCGACACTACAACTAGGTTGTCCACAAAGTTGTTGGTCTATTCTGGAGTCTGGCAACAGATACAGGGTGAGTAATTCAAAACTGTGTCTCGGAATATTTCGAAAATTCAAATCGGATTAAGGAAAGTTGTAATGAAAGTTTTTCACATAGGAGACGAACATGTATTAATATAAATCTTGCCCCCCCCCCTCTACCACCTCTGGTGGAGGGAGGAGGGAGGTGAGTTTGAATTCTTAATAGGAATCCCTGTTTTTGATTGTAGATTTGGATTCTCCCTGAAAAAAAGATATTCAAATTTCGCATGAAATATTTTTTTATTATTATTTATCTTTACAGTTCCTCCTTAAATATTCTTCGATGCTGCAATCTGATAGCACAGAATGGTTTCCCTCTTCTACCAGTATTTTTTATGTTGTAGGGGAGACCGGGGCACGTTGGCCATTTTTTTTTACTTTTGTGAATATTAATTTATTTGACATATTTTAATTTATGAATTAATTGTTAAATATTGGATAGATTTCTACTGAATCTGGATGGTATTTATTTAGCTTGAAAAATATCAGTTAAAACGTTAGAAAAAATTAATTACTGGACATATGTCAAGTCGGCCAATCTGCCCCTACTTCGGGCACATTGACCCATGGAGTCGTTTGGTAAGTATAACTAGGAAATCAAAATAAAACTTACAGTTATCAACAAATATACTTTAATGTCCATAATATCAAGTTGAATATTGAGTTAAATTAACATTGAGGACGATCTCAACAGGCCAGTTTAAATTTATTATGATTTTTAGTCTCTTAATACAAACCAGTCAATTTTAATCAATGTCCAGCTCCAAAGGATCAGCAAGGTTTCAACACTCATAAAACAGTCCACAGATTTCATTTTTCACCCATCTCTGATGCGCCAACGCTTACAGTTCGTGAACTGAATTCTTTGTTCTCGAGTTGACTGTTTCAAAAACGCACTGTGACTCTTCCTCGTCGTCATCATTATCAGCTTCTTTCCTATTTGAAAAAAGGCTTTTCTAGCCTGTGATCTAATTTTTCTTCAATATTTCTTTCCAATGCTTTGATCCAATGGGAAGCGTTGAAATTCAGTTTCCTGAGTTTCAATTACCTGTGAAAACTCACATGAGGTCTGTCTGTAGTTAGCACTGTACCTACAGTACGATTTTCTTGGAATCCCAAAGTCTTCGCTGAAAGTCATCACAGATCTTCCCTTTTCTTTTTCTTCTAAAACTGCTCTTATCATCGTATCTTCAGAAATCATTCCCCTTTCCTGCTTTTATAATTTCGGATCATTGTTATGATACTACAAATAAAACACTGGTTTAAACCAGAGCCGTAACTCATGTTTTGAAAACAAGGACATGAAGGAGATTCTGACTTCTCAGATCACTGTTTAAGATTAAAAAAAAAAAAAAAAAATTACTGGTCGGTGTTTATTCAACGCTTTTTAATCTCATGAATATGACGATCTTTTGATCTCTGAAACGTAGCAAGATATGTTTAACTTTGACAGTTATGTTAATAATTTAATAAACTCGAAGAATTATAAATGTTATCATTAAAAGCAAACTTGCATCGAGTTAAAAGCAGTATTGTTCCAATATGACAGGTTGTCTCGGCTGGCCATGGTGCCCCGTCCTCTCTGGGCCAACATGCGCCATGGCCATCTTTACATTAAATTCTGTTCTTAGAGAACTCATTGAAGCGATTAAGTCTGCCATATAGAAATAATCTCTAAAGTACCACCTTTTATTTTATTACTCACCACGTTGCACCTAAAGCAAGGAAAAAAGTAGCATACATTAACCAACGAGTAGAATCTTATTGAAACTCGCACAAAAACAATTAAGGACTACAGCTTGTCCAAAACGCCTGCGATTATAGCCCTGTATGAGAGGGACAGCGCTAACTACTTTTTGATTGATTCCTAAGAAGATCTAGTGTCTACTGTATGAACTAATTCGACTGGGCCATCCTGCCCCTATGGCCAACGTGCCCCGGTCTCCCCTACAACTGGAAAAAGCTCATGTATATTGTAGCGCCTGTCTCTTCCTACTGTTGGTTGTGGGAAGAAAGAAACGAAATATGACTTAAATCAATCAGCCTGACTTCCGCTTCCCATTTAACAGGTGACTTACCTGTTAATCTTCCGTTGCTGTGACCGTTGCCAGCATCGGACCTTCTCTCTTCTAGCAGAGGTTTCTATTATTTTGTAAACGAATAAAAATGATAGCAACAGGCGAATGTTACAGACAAGAAGTCGTACAGTTCATAGAAATAATCTTTGTATACTGAAAGTAGCATATAGAATTACCCCATCGGGGGCTCAGCATTAATTTGCTGAGTACAGCCTTGGCGAACCCGGGGTCCTGAGCTGTGGGCTGTGTTGCGCCAACAGTCCGCTACACCGTAAGCTCTGTGCGTGCTTCAACGACCATTGTTCGGCGCGACGGTGAAACTTTGTACGTTTCAGAGCCCGGGGATCTTGGCTTAATCGCGCGGCTCGCGAGGACGGTACAAACCTCTATAAAAAACCCTCAATCTCAAGGTGTGCTACGTGCCGAGGAGATCCATGGCTGTTGAGGTTGATCAGTCGCTAGTGAGCAACCTCTGCGGAACCGGCCGCACCTCAGTTGTATAAGGCTTACCCAAGCAAGCGGGGCTCTGCCTGGGTGGACCTTTAATTCCCTAGCTGCTCGTGGGACGTCAATGAAACGAGCAAAAAATGGCGTTGCTGGACGCAAAACCGGCGTCTCTAAGCGGGGCGAACTGAATTTAATGCTGCGACATATGACCCCCAAGCGTTTCCTTCCATGGCCACACCATGGGAAGAACGCAGTGCTCGTCAGCAAGGTGAGGCTTATGCCCCCCGTTATCTGGTATGCACTAGGAAAGACGGAGAATCGTTTACGACCACGAAGCCTCTGTTTTTTTGTGTGGAAAACCTTGAGGATAAGTTTGGGGAAGTGGATGGCATGTCTAAGATGAGATCGGGGCTGTACTCATAACGACAACGTCCCCAGCCCAGTCACGGGCACTGCTTGTCTGTGACAAGCTGGGTGACGTCCCCTTAGCATTACTCCCCACAAGAGCTTGAACATGGTACAGGGAATTATATTTCACAAGGACCTTTTCTTGCAGTCTGACGACGAGATACGGCAGGACCTATAGAGGCGAGGAGCTCAGTTCATCCGGCGTGTTTATAGGGTCCAAAGGATAGGGTAGCCACCGGTGCGTTTATTTTGGCTTTCGAAGGTGTTTCATTGCCGGAGAAAGTCAAGGTAATAATATACTGGTGTGACGTAAAACTCTACGTTCCTCCACCTATGCGCTGCTTCAAATGCTGGAGGTCTGGGCATACGTCCTCCCGATGTGATTTGTAACCCTACATGTCGGGAGTGTGGACGTGCCTCACATCCGGACGTCCCTTGTGTCCCTCCTCCAGTATGTGTTAACTGCAAGCAGCATCACTCTCCTTGTTCGCCAGACTGCACGGTTCTTCATAAAGAACGTAAAATTATAGAATATAAGACCCTGGACCGGTTATCATACTCAGAGGCCAAGAAAAAGTATGCCAAGCTCCAACCTGTGAGCATGAAGACATCATATGCCACAGATGCATCACCACTGCCTCTGGCATCTCTGCTACCACTCTCCACTGCCTCATCTTTCACAGTGGGCCCTTCGCCCAAACTGCCCACATCTGCCCCCATGGTGTTTGGGGGTACCTCATACTCTGTTGCCCCCAAGGTCCCTACTTTGGGAGCACCACCATCTCCGCCTGTGGGTCCCTCAGTCCCCACCCCTGAGCCAGAGACTCAACAGCCATCTCTGGTTCCTCTCGCGAGGAAGGGCTCCCTCGGAGCCCTTCCTTCAAAGGCTTCTCCTGTGTAGGGGACTGAAGGAGCCACCTACTGCCAGTTGTAAGGCCTCACGGGCATCCTCAGTTCCTGAGGATGGGTCCTCGAAGCCCTCCTGGCATGAGAAGCCTAAGGAACCTCACGAAAAGGAAAAGCACAGAAGTAAGAGTAAAACCAAAGATTCTCTGGTGGCTACCGTGCCACCAAAACAAACGTATTCCTCTGAGGACGAAATAGAGATCCTCGCATCGCAAAAAGACTTGGCCATTGCCGAGTCTTTGGAAGCTATGGATATTGAGGATCTGCTTAAAAAATCGGCAACAGAAGGAGAAACTGTGAACCCTACTGCGACGTCGAAAGCAGTATATCTCAGAGACCAGGAGGCTCTATGATCCTCCAATGGAACTGTGGCGGATTTTCCGCCATCTGCCAGAATTGCAGCAATTGTTGTGCCGCTTCCCAGCATTTTGTGTAGCCCTGCAGGAAACCTGGTTTCCTGCTGAAAGGACCCCAGCCCTTCATGGCTATCGGGGCTATTACAAAAACCGTACCATGTATGACAGGGTCTCTGGAGGTGTAAGCCTTGCCACTGTCACCAGTGCCGCTGTGCCTCTCCACACGACTCATGAGGCGGTGGCTGTTCGCATCCGTGCTATGCAAGAACTGACGATCTGTTCTCTTTATCTTCCACCAGATGAGATGGTCTCGTTTACTGACCTTTCTGCCCTGGTGGCACAACTTCCGCCTCCATTTCTGCTTCTGGGGGACTTCAATGCCCACTATCACTTGTGGGATGGAGCGCAGACACCAGGCCGCGGTAGGCCATAGAGACGCTTTTAT
Organism: Locusta migratoria; assembly: GCA_026315105.1. NCBI lineage: Eukaryota > Metazoa > Arthropoda > Insecta > Orthoptera > Acrididae > Locusta > Locusta migratoria. The sequence continues at coordinate 452,924,199 of CM048744.1, forward strand.
CTCAGCACAACATCTGCCTGCTAAACACTGGTGCACCCACGCATTTTTGTGTGGCACGAGGCATGTATTCCACAATTGATCTCTCTCTTTGTACACCGAGCCTACTCCCGCACTTACAGTGGAGGGTCCATGATGATCTTTGCAACAGCGACAATTTTCCTGTTTTCTTGACGCTCCTTGACTTCCAACCTGCAGGCTGCCCATCTCGATGGTCTCTCTGTCGAGCTGATTGGAACCACTACACTTCGGCTACTACGGTTCCTGTTCCACTGCCAGCCGACGTGGACATGACGATTCACCAGGTAACCAGTTCGATAGTTTCAGCCGCCGAGGCAACCATTCCCACCATGTCTGGCTCCCCAAGGCGTAAGTCTGTGCCCTGGTGGACGCCGGAAATCTCTGAGGCCATACGGAATCGTCGTTGGGCGCTCCAGCTCCATCGTCGACACCCCACTGTAGAAAACCTTATAGCTTTTAAACGTCTCTCGGCCCAAGCTCGACAGCTCATCCGACACGATAAACGGGACTGTTGGGAGACGTATGTCGCCAGCATCGGCCGTCGCGCCTCTGCATCTCGGGTGTGGTGCCAGGTTAGGCGCCTATTTGGGTACCGTCCACCGGCAGCGATTCCCAGCCTACACGTCCAGGGTACCCTATGCACCGACCCGACTTCCATCGCAGAGCACATGGCCGAGCATTATGCTCGCACCTCTGCAACATCCAAAATCAGTGTAGACTTCCGTGCACTGAAAGAGCAGGTTGAACAGCGACGGCTGTCCTTTCACATGCGTCGAGCCGAATTGTACAACTCCGCTTTCAGTGAATGGGAATTCTAAACTGCCCTTGCCACATGCCCCAATACCTCTCCAGGACAGGACAGGATCCACAGCCAGTTCATCCGGCACCTTTCCGTGGAGTTTCAACACCAGCTTCTCGCCCTGTTTAACCGTTTATGGGCGGAGGGGCTTTCCCGTCACAATGGCGCGAATGCATCATTATTCCGGTGATCAAACCTGGTGCTGATCCACAGGTGGCTGATAGTTACCGCCCAATCAGCCTTACCAACGTTCTGTGCAAGCTATTCGAACGTATGGTGAGCCGGCGGCTTATGTGGATACTTGAACATAGAGGTCTGTTGTCCCCACATCAGGGGGGTTTCCGTCAAGGCCGCTCCACTGTTGATAACTTAATGACTCTGGAGTCTGCCATTCGTACGGCATTTAGCAGGCATGAGCACCTTGTAGCCGTTTTTTTCGACCTCAGAAAGGCATACGATACCACTTGGCGCCACCACATTCTGGCTACACTGTACGCTTATGGGACTTAACTGCGGGGTCATCAGTCCCTAAATTTACAAACTACTTATCTACTACCTTATACTAAGGACGGCACAAATATCCATGCCCAAGGGGGGTTTCGAACCCCCGACCGTAGTGGCCTTGCTGACCGTAACTGGAGCGCCTCAGTCCCCTCGGCCACCGCGGCCGGCGGGGCATAAGAGGTCCGCTGCCGGTTTGTATTCAAAACTTTATTTCCTTCCGATCTTTTCGGGTCCACCTCCTCTCGCGTCCAGGAGAACGGTGTCCCACAGGGCTCCGTCCTTAGTGTACCCCTCTTTTTAATTGCCATCAATGGACTTGCTGTGGCAGTGGGGTCATAGGTCTCTTCCTCCTTGTTCGCCGATGACTTCTGCTTATACTTCAGCTCAGCTAGCATAGGGGTAGCTGAAAAGCGTCTACAGGGAGCCATTCGAAAGGCGCAGTCGTGGGCCTCAACCCATGGGTTCCAATTTTCTCCATCGAAAACCCGGGTTATACACTTCTGCCGCCGTCGAGCTGTCCATTTGGACCCGGAACTATATTTATATGACGTACTTCTTCATGTCGAAGAGACTAACCAATTTCTTGGCATGCTCTTCGACAGCCGGCTCACTTGAGTGCCCCATCTTCGTCGGCTCAAGCAGAAGTGCGTGCGGTACCTAAATATTCTACGCTGCCTCAGCCACACTAGTTGGGGAGCCGCCTGTACGAGTCTTTTGCAGCTCTACAGGGCGCTGATTCAATCACGGTTACAGTACGGGAGTTTTGTGTATGGTTCGGCAGCCCCATCTGCATTGCAGATCTTGGACCCAGTACTCCACATAGGCGTCCGTTTAGAGACAGCGTCCTTTCGGACAAGTCCTGACAGCATATGCATTAAATATGAAGAAGAGCAGATAGAAGAGGTTGACAGAATTAAATTCCTGGGATTACAGCTTGATAATAAATTTAGTTGGGAGTAGCACACCACAGAACTGCAGAAACGACTCAACAAATCTGTATTTTCAATACGAGTGTTATCAGACATAGGAGACATAAAAATAACAAAGCTTGCATACTTTGCTTACTTTCATTCCTTAATGTCATATGGTATAATATTTTGGGGTAACTCTTCAAGTCAGTCAAAAGTCTTCAGAGTCCAAAAACGTGTAATACGTATTATTTGTGGAGTAAATTCACGGACGTCTTGTAGAAGCCTCTTCAAAGAACTGGGTATATTAACTACTGCCTCTCAGTATATTTATTCCTTAATGAAATTTGTCATAAATAATATATCCCTTTTCCCAACAAACAGCTCAGTTCATACATACAATACTAGAAATAAAAATGATCTACACAAGGATTTAAAAGCACTTACTTTAGTTCAAAAAGGGGTCCACTACTCAGGAACACACATTTTCAATAATTTACCATCAAGTATAAAAAATTTAGCTACAAATAAGGATCAGTTTAAGAGGAACCTAAAAGACTTTCTAGTGGCCAACTCCTTCTACTCCATTAGTGAATTTCTAAATTGTACCAAATGATGCATGCACCCATACTATATTAGTATTATTATATTACCACAAAAAAAAAAAAAAAAAAAAAAAAAAAAAAAAAAAAAAAAAAAACCTTAAAAAATTATGTATCTGTATTTATATTATAAGTGTATGTATTTATATTATTAGTATTATTTGTTATTCAACTTGTAAATTTTGTTTCTTGACATGTTCCACATCCACGAGGATCCCCTCAATTTGGATCTACGGAACAAATAAATAATCTAATCTAATCTAATCTCTCCAGTGGTAACTCTACTTGCTGAAGCTGGCGTCCTTCCCCTGCGATTTCGCGGGCAGCAGCTGTTATCCTCTTATGCTGCCCATGTTCATGCAACACCTCACCATCCAAAGCGCAGGCTTCGTTTCCCAGCTGCTACACTCCCATCTCCACGACGACGACCGAGGTCAGGTCTTCCGATTGCGGTCTGTGTCCGTTCCCTCCTGTCATCCCTTGAGTCTCTTCCCATCCCTCCTACTTATCACTGCCTGTACCGTCCCGCTCCTTGGTTTCTTCCACGTCCGCAGCTTCGGCTGGACTTGTCCCATGCCTTGAAAGCCTCTGTAGCACCACTGAGTGTCCGTCGCCAGTTTCAGGCGGTTTTAGAGCCATTCTGTGGCGCGGAAGTCGTGTACACGGACGGTTCCGTGGTCGACGGCCGTACTGGATATGCATATGTCCATGGTGAGCATGTCGAACAGCATTCACTGCCTTGTGGGAGTAGCGTGTTCATTGCGGAATTGGCTGCCATTTATCGGGCACTTGTGGGGGATCCTTATCAGGTGGGTTTGACGGAGGACATCGAAAGAGTCCAAAGAAGGGCAGCTCGTTTCGTATTGTCGCGATACAGGATCTGGGATGGGAATCATTACAACAACGGCGCTTATCGCTGAGGCGTGGGTTACTTGCGAAACTCCAATCGCCAACATTCTCCTCCGAATGCGAAAATATATTGTTGACTCCCACTTACATAGGTAGAAATGATCATCAGAATAAAATAAGAGAAATTAGAGCTCGAACAGAGAGATTCAGGTGTTCTTTCTTCCCGCGCGCTATTCGAGAATGGAATGGGAGATAAATAGTATAATTTTGGTTCGATCAACCCTCTGCCAGGCACTTAAATGTGATTTGCAGAGTATCCCATGTAGATGTAGATGTAGATCTCAGAGCGTGTCCTGGGGAGTCCCTGGCTATTTGTCATCTGGAGAGCGATCTCCGACTAGAGTTCCATCGGAAGATCCTGGACCTGTGGGATTCCGAGTTGGCTAACTCTGCTCAACCCAACAAGCATCGTGCAGTGAAGCTCTCTACGGTCGCATGGAAGTCCTCACTGCGGTCGTCTCGTAGGGAATCGGTTGTTGTCTGCCGCCTGCGAATCGGCCACACGTGGCTGACGCATGGCCACCTTCTTCGGCGGGAGGACGCACCACAGTGTGACTGTGGCGTCCCCTTGACAGTGGTCCACATTCTGGTGGACTGTCCACTTTTAGATGCTTTACGACAATCTTTTAATCTGCCAGATGCGCTTTCTTTTATGCTAGGAGACTATGCTGCAATGGTTGAACGTTTTTTAGATTTTATTCGCGCAGCTGGTTTTTATCATGTGATTTAATGGTGGTGTGTTTTCTTCTTCGTTTTTACTTGTATCCTTTTCTCATATTTACCAGTAATTTTTAATATTTGGCTTGTTAACGCATTTCCTTGGGAACTCTTAACACAACGTTTTTTCTCTCAATCCGGAACAAGGGATTGATAACCGTTGCTGTTTAGTCCCTTCAAAAATCCAACAACAACAATATAGAATTACGAGGTAGCCCGTTACATCTTATTAAACGGTTACTGATTCTTGCTACAGGACAGACAATAGAGAGCAAACATCGAAAATAAAGCATATTGAAATAGTTCAACCAGCCTTTAATGAGAGATAAAGAGAACGTATTTAGTTTCATGAAAATTTCCGTTGGTCATGAGAACAGTAGACTTATCCCGAAACAGTGACGCCACAAAAAAATAAAAAAATAAATTAAAAAAAAAAAGGGAGAGAGAGAGAGAGAGAGAGAAAAAAAGGAAATGCATCTTAGTAATCATCGCTCCTATCGCCCGATATGCAGACCGTTGCATTTATTAAACACGCGACCGACTGCAATTACTTCACTTTAATCGCGAATACCTGCTCGGTGGAACTGTGAAGTTCCTGTCGGTCAACGAAATATCACCAAGACTGAGCATAGGGGCTTCTGCACAATATGCGATCGCACACCTGTCCTCCTAAGAGCTGGAGGCAACTGCGGAACTGAGAGTGGCCACGTAGCTCACGCTTGTTAACACGAGTTTCGCACTGCGGATTCTTCCGCCAGCAAAACTAGTGACGTGTTACAACCTGACCCAGAGTACAGTTAGAGTTCGTTCTGGCCTTCAAGGTCCGGTTTCACGATTCCTAGGGTGGCGGCCTGTCTTGGCGACAACTCGCCAAAGACGGCGGGAACAGAAGTGTCCTTCCGCGAAGACGTTGGCTCTCTGGGTTTGAACTTAACGGCTCCGGTAGCATTTGTAGCTGATCGCCACCTTGCCAATGTAATATATTAATTAATACAGGACACGGGAAATTATTTCGCCCCCACGAGACGATGGTCCTCTGGTCAGTCAAGCAAACTGTGGCTTTAGATTGTCGTGGAAAATTAGTTTTATGTGATTTGATTGGCGACCGTTGTAGGATATGGTTTCCCACACACTGATGCCAGGTTTCGGCCCCCTCTGTTGGGAACACTCCAAATTTTCGCACTTCCGTGCACAACACCACACACGCGTACAACCATCACTGGCACCGCGGCAGCGACAACTCTCATCACTGAAGATGACACGTGTCCATTGCTCCCTTCATTAGCGCCCACCACGACACCGTTGGAGGCGGGCTGAACGATGTTGAGGCGTGAGCGGAGGACACTCTAACGGCACAGATGATCGCGTGTCATTGGGAGGGTAGCCATACTCTACAGTCTCCATTATCCTCTAGTGATCCTCTAGAGTACACTGAACAATGCACGATACACTGAAAAAATCATTTAACAAGTGTTACAACAACTCATGCACCAATAAAGTGATACACTTTTCAAACAGGACGAAGGAGAACCACATGTATCCCATACCACCCAATGTGATCTTCAAGGTGTACGTCAACTACCCTGGCCAGCACGATCCCCAGATCTCTCCCCCATTGACCATGTTTGGGTCCGCATGAAACATCATGTTGGGCGGTCTGGATGTGCGGCACGAAATCTGGCCCAACTGAGGCACCAGGTGAAAATTGCATGCCAGGCCATAGCACATAACCACATTCGGAACCTCTACGATCGTTTCCATGGAAGAATTATAGCTTGAATTTCTGCAAATGGAGGGTATATACTGTACTAACGCCAAACTTTCTGACGCTGTGGTGACTACACTCACGTGCGTATGGTTCTGCCTCTGATCGTGTGTTGTATATAACCTCAAGAATGAGTTAATAAAATTTCCTCTCCTGGGTCGACGAATTCATGAAGTCCTCTTTTCATTTTCCAGGAGTCTAGTAATCCATTGGGCCTCTTATCCTTTAAGCAGTACATACAATGAGTGCCGCTTGCTGTTTGCAGTCGTAGCACCGACTCAGAAGCCGCGGAGTGACCTGTGATACACGTGGCGGCGGCGGGGGTTCCCCGATGGCGACTGCGGCTGCGGAAGCGGGCAGGGCGCCGAGGACGCCGTAATATTTCAATATTTTATGTGTCCGTGTTGATTTAAATGGCGAGTGGATAGGACAAACAGCGGCGGCAATTCTGCTGTGTCAACAGGCGGGGCGGCGTGGCAGCGCCGGACTGCGGGGCCCGCACGCGGGGGCGCCGTCTTGGAGCAGCCGCGCTCTGTGTAAACCCGCCGCCGCCGCGCCTCCAATTTTGAAGCCCTTTGTCGGCGGCGCTGAGAGGTGTTCGGTAAAAAACAAAGGCAGCGAGCAGGTACTCGAGGCGGGGGCGCGGGGGCGCTGAGGTGGCGATCGCAGACTGGTGTTGACACCTAGGAGCCGCTCGAGAGCCCTCTCGCTCCTGCTTCTCGCACTGCAACCAGTGTTGCCAACACTATCACACGAATTACGGCTTGAAATTTTAAAAATCGTGTAAAGGTATACCTGCATGTCGTTCTAGCTCTAGGAGAAGGGAGGGTGCAAATCGGGGCCACACATACAGCCCGCTCATCGTCTCGCCATCAACGCGAGATGATCATTGTTTGTTTGGATGCCATCCCACTACTGTATGAACTATCGCACTAAAGTTTCCGCTCCAGTTGTCACAATGTAAAAATGTCCGAACGACATGTTTCGGGCCTACATTAGCCCATTCTCAAGTTCTAAAAAGAAGAAATCCAAGGAAAAGTTAAAACGAAAACACTAAAACCTTAAATACGATCCATGTCAATATAACAAAGTATGTTCCTCGTAGACTGGCTTACCTTGAATTCTAAAACATATCTGCCCTAAGGCAACGTCATATACGAATATGAGGAATGTTTATCTGTTGATATTACGCCGCAAAAATTTTATGCTTGACGTTGCCTTAGGGCAGATATGTTTTAGAATTCAAGGTAAGCCAGTCTAGGATGAACACACTTTGTTCTATTGACATGGATCGTATTTAAGGTCTTAGTGTTTTCGTTTTAATTTACGTTTTCCTTTGATTTCTTCTTTTTAGGACTGGGCTAATGTAGGCCTGAAACATGTGTTTCGGACATTTTTACATTGTGACAACTGGAGCTGAAACTTTAGTGCGATACGAGATGATCAGTTGAAAGATTGAAACCAGTCACCTTACAAAGTGAATTGTAATATTTGTGCGAACTACACTGACTTTTTTCATACTAAAATTTTATCAGTTCCCTGTTTTTCTAAGTGGAAAAAGATGTTCAAATAGTGAACACACAGGTCGAGTGAGCACTGCATATTGGTAGAGGCGTAAGAACACCAGTGACGTGTGCCCGCATTAGGTGGCCCCAAGAAGGCTGATGGGCGTACGCGCAGTCGCGGGTGCGAAACAATACGGAGAGAAGGAACCCGTGTGCGTATAGCACTGACAGAGACGGATGAGATGAAGAAAGATGGGAAAAGGGATGAGACTTTCCGTGCATGAAGTTTGGAGCTGAGTCATGTGCACAGCACGATGTATATGCGTGCGTGCCGCGGCGGAGCGGCCGGGCGCATTGAGGCGCTATGCTACGATGCGCGAGGCCGTTCCCCATCGGGAATTCGAATCGCCCCTCGGGCATGGGTGTTTGTGTCGTCTTTACTTGATAAATGTTTGTATAGTCTATGGGACTTAACTACGGGGTCATCAGTTCCTAAACTTACAAACTACTTATGAACTACTTACGAACTAGGACGGCACAAATATCCATGCCCGAGGGGTATTCGAACCCCCGACCGTAGTGGCTGTGGAGACCGTGACTGGAGCGCCTTAGTCCCCTCGGCCACCGCGGCCGGCCCGTCTTTACTATAAGCTAGTTCATAAATAGTTTGTAAGTTTAGGGACGGATGACCCGCAGTTAACTCCCATAAGCTTTACAAATATTTGAATTTATGCGTGCGTAAATGAAAGAATTTAAATAGAGAAATGTTTGAATATATACAGCACGCGCGGCAAGACATATGGTGCAGAAAACACAAATTGAGAAGAAACAGCACAAAGTCTGTGGGAGGGAATGGGGACAACATCATGCATCACATAATAGAAAAATAAAACAGAATTCAGAGGACAACAATACCGCGCAAAATAAATATTGCATTAACAATTGTCTACAAACGGTATTGGTTTAAAGCCTTCTAGGTATTGTCTATTTGCAAGTTGTAGTTGGTCATTAAGCATGTACCTATCGTTAATGATGTGTTTGAAAATCTAGTTTTCTTTCCTTGGCCTCCTTATGTAAAATTATAGTGTCTTCTAACGATCTAAGAAAATGATCGGCTATGAGTAAATGCTCGCCAAATGTCGAATTATGCACATTAAATCCTGTCTTTTGAAAAAAAATCAAACTAATTAAAGGTTAATGTGTAGGAGAGAGTGCATAGTTTGTGTGGCGTGTGCGTTTTAAATGATATTAAAAGGTATATTGATACAGAACTGTATAAAGGAGAATAGCCGGCCGCGGTGGCCGAGGGGACTGAGGCGCTCCAGTCACGGTCTGCACGGCCACTACGGTCGGGGGTTCGAATCCCACCTCGGGCATGGATATTTGTGCCGTCCTTAGTATTACCTAGTTCATAAGTATTTTGTAAGTTTAGGGACTGATGACTCCGTAGTTAAGTCCCATAGACTATGCAAACATTTGAAACATTTTGAAAGGAGAATAATAAAGTCATTCGAATAGAAAGCAGTCTCTATAGCAAAGTTCTTATTGTTTTATTCTAGTTACGTGTTTCACGCGAATAGCGCAACTTTAAAGTGGAACTCAGAAAAATTCAGTTCACGGGTGTGAATCTAGTAGTCAACAGAGCTAGTAACGCGAAAGGTGAGTAAATGCGTAAAGTTAAAACTTACTTGATTTGAATGCTGATGGCATAAAGGTTTGAGGCTCTGTGTGTCATGTCAAGCAGCGGTGGAATAAAAAGTTAAATAACAGAGCTTAAAGATTACAACTAACAGCCTGGAGAGGTTACGTATTATCAAGAAGATGGGTTCGTATGGTAAAGGTAGCAAAGCAGACGAAGAGGCGTTAACGCGAAGTACGGGTGGAGTCCCAGCGCCCCGGTGGAGTGGCCGAGCGTTGCAACGCGCCTTGCCACGGAGCGAGGGGCTGCTCGTCGTCGGGGATTCGGCTCCTCTCTCGGGCATCGGTGTTTGTGTTGCCCTTAGTGTATGGTACTCCAAGTAGTTTGTGAGCCTAGGGACTGATGACCGACGTAGAATTAGCAGATGTTATTCCCTACCAAAAGCTGGATGATGTAAAGGATTGCATATTCATCAACACGCGATTTTAAGATTCCCTTCTGGCCGCAGTGGCCGACCGGTCTGCACGGCCGCTACGGTCGGTAGATGGAATCCCTCCCTCCTCGGGCATGGATGTTTGTGTCATCTTTAGTATAAGGTAGTTTATAAGTAGTTTGTAAGATTAGGGACTGACGACCCAGCAGTTAAGTCCCTTAGGCTTCACAAACATTTGAATAAACAACAGGTTACCCTTGGAGACAAAGGGAGTAGATTGCGAAGGCTGAATGATGGAGTACCGCAGAGCTCTGTGCTATCACCAACAGTTTTTAATCTTTATACCAACGATATGCCCAACACTAGTGCTAAAAAGGTACAATTTGCCGATGATCTAGCGCTAGCCTATCAAGCAAGAAAACTGGAAGAGTGTGGGGGGAATCTTGACTACAGATTTACACATAATTGACGACTACTTCAAGAGATGGAGAATGAAGTCAAATCCAACGAAAACAGAGGTAAACGTTTACCACCTTAATAACCGCGAGGCAAATCGCAAATTTAACGTGGTCTATGAAAATGTCTCCCTGGAACATAAACCATACCCAAAATACTTCGGGGTCATTTTAGATCTGGGCTCTTAACTGAATGAACCATGCTTAGCAAAAACAATGTGAACAACAGAATCGACAGTCTCAGAAAACTGGCTGGGTCAGGATGGGTGCAGACACAGACTCTTCGTACTTTTACATTGGCATTAGTTTACTCCACGCAGAATAATGTGCTACAGAATGGAAAAATTGTGCAAATGTACGTAAAATCGACGTCAAACTACACCAAGCAATGAGAATAATCAGTGGCACTACAAAGTCTACTTATATGGCTGCCTGTATTGTGTAATATTTCATCTTCATCAATAAGACGAGAAACAGTAGCAATAATAGAGTTCCACAAGAGCTCCACGCACAAGAACTCTCTTCTATACAATCAACTGCAGAATATACCTGCCAGCAGAATCAAACGCAGAAAACCACCATGGCCAATGCAAGATGAGCCCCTCCTTTACGATGTCTGTCAAGAATGGAAAGATTCCGCGCAGAGCATGGACGATGTAGTGTCCGTTGGTATGAATGGGGATACAAAGATGCCCCAGCGTGTGACTGTGGTGCTCCTGTGCAAACTATGCAGCACCTGACTGAAGAGTGAGCACTATGGAAACTACCTGGAGGAATCAGTGAGCTACATTTGGTGACAAGAAGAGCTGCAGAGTGGTTTAGAGACCTACATTTTCTCTCTGGTTTGTTTGTTTTTATTATGCGTTTTTGTGCATAGTTTTTGTATATGTAATCCTTTATATATATATAAATTTTCTAATAAGACTGTAATATGACCTTGTAAGCCAGACGAATAAATAAATAATCAATGTAGTTAAGTCCCTTAGATTTAGAAATATTTTAACATTTTTGGAGTTACAGCCTGCGTTAGAGAACGGTGAGCCGTGTGGTGTCGCTGGAGTGGCAGAAACGTGTACGGAGTGCAACGAAATGGCAATGTGGGGAGAGGAGCAGGAATAACGTGCCAGGAACGTTTTGTAATATCATGAAATAAGGGAAAAGACAGACAGGAGGTGGTGCAATGGCTTTAGGTTCATGTGGTAAAGCTGAGTGAAACCTAGTCGTGAAGAAAAGTATAGGGATGGTGTTGTACGTTTTGTATTGGGTGGAGGGGGATGTTCAGTTTGGAAATCACATGATTGACATTGTGTAGTAGAAAAGTTAGATAATTTGTTAGGAACTGTTCGTTGAGACGAGATCTGAGTAGCGTCTTATAAACTTCGTAATTTCTGGAAGTGAAAGCTTTCTTGCTTTGAGGGTCGTAGTGTAGAATTTGTAACTTGTGTAGAAGGTGTTGATTATTCTTGCTTCTCTTGCGATATAAGCCCATAACACCTTCCATATAATTATTTTCGCGAGTGGGTTTTACTTTGTATTACCGTAATACCCTACCCCACATTAACCACATGCAGTTCTACCACATATTGTCTCTCTCTTCCCTTATCGTTTCGTAGTAGTAAATACATATTCTGTGTTAGAGAACCTGTATAGGGAGACAGTGGCCATGCGTGATACTGCTCCTGAGTGGCTGACAGCCCAGGACGCCATGTTTTTACCAGATTTGGCGCGTTTGACATATGTTTGAACAGCTATAGTGTGCGTTTCTGTACTGTGGTTTGTCTTAAAATCTTCTGACAATGATTTCACTATACATTACGTACAGGTTGCATTATGGTAGGTACTGCTCCACTTTTGCACGTCTTTTGTCGGTTCTATTTACGAAAATTAACGTGTTCGTTGGTCGCTGACGATAACCTTACAACTTCGCGGAAATTTTGTAGATTACATCCTGGTTGAAAGTGATTTACTGAGTGTAATTAATAATGTGCTTTACATAATCATTAAGCGCAATCAATAAAAATGGCTCGTTGTTCCTCTGTCTCTGTTGGCTGTAAAAACAGAAGTAAAGATTGTTATATTATGCTCGTGTTCGCAAGAAATGAGGAAACGCGGGAAAGGTGGGCAGTGAAAATTAACCGAAAAAGCGGGAACAACCATAAAGGCGACTTATAAAGCAAGATAGGCATTGACGAAATCTGTAATAGAACTACTTCCTGTGAAATTCTCGCGTGGTGTAGTGGTTGCGTACTGAATTCATAATGTGAAAGATGCTAGTTTGAATCCGATAAGCGGTAAATTTTTTAAACAGTATTAGCTAGCTTTTTGTTAGTTCATGGTTTTGGTTTTTGTGCGTCGTGCTACAAGGTATATTTTAACATTGCTATGACACCTCCCCCTTGGCTATGTATTATTCACTATCCTATAATTGGTTACGGGATGTGACGTGAGAAAGAGAGGGGGTGGGACTATTGACTCATTTTAGATATTCAGTTACCTATTTTGAGTCAATTTCTGATGATCCACTACAGATAGTATTGGTATTTTTCAGATTTTCTATGATACTCTGTCCCTAAAAGTATCTACAGAATGACTTTTTCGTTTTTCGCAGTGCATGAAAATGTTATAAGATCGACAGCACACTTAAAATGCATTATATCGGGGCGGAAAGCGATAATATAGTACCAATTTCGGCGATGGATATCCAGACAGAAAATCCTGAAATAGCATTATTTTCTTTGAGATACATAATATGGAGTATCTTTCTTTCTTATTAATCAACTGCTGTCGAAATTACAAGAACATCGTAAAATATGGTACTAACACTCGACAGTCATAGAAACTGTTTCACGAGACGTACTTGCTTTCAGATTTATTAGGCCTGTGTGAACATAGATGAATGGCATTTCTTTGACCACGTACTGTTTAGAAAGCTAGAAGATGTGCTTTGTTGTCATGGGTGGTAGTGATGACTTATTTCAGTCGTTAAGTGGCTTCATTTCTGCCTGGGTCGCTATGTAAACGCACGTCCTGCGCGCAGTCTGGTAAAAACATGGCGGCCACCGGCCGGCTGGCCACTCTCTCCCTATATAGGCTCTCTATTCCATCTCTTCCTGTCATTTCGTTTCACGCTATCCACGCCCCGCTACTGCAGCGACATCACACGGCTTACCGTTCACTCACTCACGCAGCATGCAGCTCCGCCCACACTGCTGTGTTGTTAGGTCGCGGCGATCCTGTAAGCGTACACCTACCGGGGCACCGCCTCTTCCTCTGCTATGCTCAGTTTTACTATACGAATCCTGCTTCCTAATTTTTAATACATTATCTCTTGGGGCAGTTAGGTGCCGTTATTTAACATTAATTCTTTTGTAAGTGACCGTTACCAAAACTTCACTAACTGTCCTGCTGTTTACCACCGGTGCTTTACATGAAATGCAGAACCACACACACATATATACAATCAGCATACAACCAACAAAGTCATGTCTTTTCAAAATTACTCATATATAACGTTACTAGAGATGTTGCCCGCTAGGTTCAAGTGCATTGTTTAACTATGCACTAATTGCTCGAAAAGCGTAGTAGTTGTAAAAAAGGAACTGTTTGGCAACAGAGACAGCGTTCTGTTCGAATCATTTCTCCACTGTTGTTGTGGAATGGAATGAACTGACTATTGAAGTCCGTAATGTGGAAATTAATAGTAATAATATGATAGGATCAGTGGCGCAGCCCCGATTGAGGAGGGGGGAGGGGTAATGGGGCTGAAGCCCTTCCCCCCAGCACCTCCAACATTTTTTTTATTTAATTTTTTTTACTGTTTCCGTTTTTTCAAACGGTCGGCACCGGAAATTTGAAGTAGTACACATGTAATAAATCACAACGTAGTTATAATTTGTCAAGCACAAGTGAACGTTACAAAGAACCGCCAACGCGATACCGCCACTGGGAACGTGTGCTGCTGTTACTGTGAACGGTTTTAATGCCACCGCGACCAGCTTCGATGCTGCCTCTATTGTTACTGCTTTGGTGAAGTTACGAACAGATTGTTTATATGCGGCGACCCGCTGCTTAGCAGATCAGCGGCGCCACCGAGTGGAATCTTATGAACAACAATAGTGTTATTTTAGTTAAATTTTACACATAGTCTCATGTTAATTTCACTGTAAAGGTCTTTCTGTTTGGCTAGAAAGATACAAGCTGCTTAATTATGTTACGAGCTGGTTATATACACTCCATGTCCACAACATTGCTCCTCTTCCACTTTCAAATTAATGCGAGCCAACTCATTTTATTTCATGTGCAATTGATTTCGAAGTGTAATTGTTTAATTATAAAAATTGTAAAAATAGGTCATAGATTAATAAATTCAATAGGCTTTATTTTTTAAAAAAATGCCCTCCCCAGAACCAAATTCTGGCTGCGCCACCGGTAAGGATAGTGACGTTTTGTACCTGTTGTCAAGGTATTTGTGTTCCATGCAAGTATGAAGCGTGGGATGCGCCTTGGGAAGCTGTAATTGTTGTGATGGGGTATTTGCGATACCTGTGATGGCGATGCATCAGCGGTTATATGCCAAGATTCATCACTTACAACTGTTTTAGATACTTTCTTAGACGATTTTCACGAGATGATTGATTCCTATCTTCTGCCTGTTCAGTTCCTTCAGAATCTTCGTAACACTGTTGTTTTAATATTTCATACAGCGTCAAATATCGACTCGGAATTGGCTTAAAAGTTTCATTCTAAAGTCTCTATTCAGGATGATAAATACGTGATGGTAGTTTCATAAATTCATACAAAAGAAGTAATCAAAGATGAGAACTGCAAGTTCATAAGCGTAGCTTTTAGGATTGTAGGTGGGAGAATAACGTAAATATATTTCCTTCGTCTTCTTTAAGGTATTTGATTTGACCCTGTATCCATAAAGAAGTAAGCCACACTCAGTTGTCTTCAGTCATTTCTCACGGTAGATTGCTTATGAATAAATTGATAAACGTAAAGAAAAAGTTTGTAAATAACTTCGTTCGAGGGGACAGTATGGAAAAGATGAAAACTTTAGCAATTTCAAAGGTGGGTATTGTTAAGTGTAGGTTAAAATATGAATATCATGATTCCAACATTATTTTATGAGTTTAGACAGCGAAAATTACGTTCCTTTTCAACGACGCGTCTTCTTGTGTAGGTTCATTCACAAATGTGCGGAAATTTATCTCGAGGCACTTGCGGCCTTTTTCCGTCGAGATGACCACATTAATCCCGGGCATTTGTCTCCTTAGCGGGACAAATTTCTTGAAGATCTGCGGCGCATTGTGGCACAAGTCGGCGCTAATCCTGTACACTGTATTTCCATCCCGCAGAAATGTCGGCGGCCATCCGTCTCGGCTGGAGGGGAAACATCTGCAGGAGTGCCCCGCGCCGTCATTTGTCACGCGGCAGGCCACGCAGCCGCCACGGCAACCAGCCAGTCAGCACGGACCAGCTCCTTTCCTTTCACGACTAGCGCTCTCGTTAACATTTTAATCTACATCCACATAAATACTCTGCAAGTCACATTGAAGTGCATGGCACACGGTTCATCGAACCGCATTTCTATTCAGTTCCAATCTCTAATAGCTCACGGGAAAAAGGACCACCTACACCTTTCTTTTCTCTAACTGATTTACCTTATTTTATTGTGACCATGTCTCCCCATGTAGGGGGGAGCTAACAAAATCGCATTCAGAAGAGAAAGTTTATGAAATAAATTTCGCTAAAACATCTCACCGTAACGAATAACGTCCTTGTTTTAATGATTTCCACGCCAACTCGTGCATAATTTCCGTGATAATCTCTCCCCTAGATCGCGATGATACAAAACGAACTGCCCTCCTCTGAAATTTCTCTAAATCGTCCGTCAGTTCCACGAGGTGTAGATCCCACAATTTGCAGCAATATTCTGAAATAAGACGCACAAGTGTAATGTAGGCAGTTCCTTTACTAAAAAAGTTGCATGTTCTAAGTGTTCTGCCAATGAAACATAGCCTTTTTGTTTCGCCTTTCCTAAAATATTTTCTGCGCAATCTTTCCAATTGAAGTTGTTCGTAATTGTTACTCATAGGTAGAATTTATGGCCTCTAGATTTCACTGATTTATCGAGTAAATGTGAAGGCCGTAAACTCCACAAAAAACCTAGGAATTACAATTACTTCTGACTTTAATTGGAAAGAACACGTAGATAATGTCGTGGGAAAGGCGACCCAGAGACTTCGTTTTATTGGCAGAACCCTTAAACGATGCTACAGAACTACTTAAAGAGACTGCATATACTACGCTTGTCCGTCCTTTCATGGAGTATTGCTGTCCAGTGTGGGATCCTTATCAGGTGGGTTTGACGGAGGACATCGAAAGAGTCCAAAGAAGGGCAGCTCGTTTCGTATTGTCACGATACGGGGGAGACAGCGTTACGGAAATGATACAGGATCTGGGATGGGAATCATTACAACAACGGCGCTTATCGCTGCGGCGTGGTCTACTTACGAAACTACAATCGCCAACAATCTCCTCCGAATGCAAAAATATATTGTTGACTCCCACTTACATAGGTAGAAATGCCCATCAGAATAAAATACGAGAAATCAGAGCCCGAACGGAGAGATTCAGGTGTTCATTCTTCGCGCGCGCTATTCGAGAGTGGAATGGGAGATAAAATAGTATAACGGTGGTTCAATGAACCCTCTGCCAGGCACTTAAATGTGATTTGCAGAGTATCCCATGTAGATGTAGATGTAAATGAAGTTTAATGGATTTCTTTTAGTGGTCACATGGAAGACTTCACACTTATCTTTATTAAGGGTCAATTGTAAATTTTTGTACCATGCTGATATCTTATCTAATTCTTTTTGCAACTGATTTTGATTTTCTGATAACTTTACTAACCGATAAATGACAGAATCATCCGCGAAAAGTGTAAGAGAGCCAGCTGCGATGGAGTGGCCGAGAGTTCTAAGTCGCCTTGTTGCGGATTGTTGCGGAGCGCCCCCCCCCCCCCCCCCCCTTGGGCACGGGTGCTTGTGTTGCCCTTAGCAAAACTTAGTATAATGAATGTTCAGATGTTTGTAAGTCTATCGGACCAAACTGCGTGGTCATAAAAATGTTCAAATGTTTGTATAGTCTATGTGACTTAACTACGGAGTCATCAGTCCCTAAATTTACAAACTACTTATGAACTACTTACGAAATAGGACGGCACAAATATCCATGCCGAGGGGGGATTCGAACCCCCGACCGTAGTGGCCGTGCAGCCCGTGACTGGAGAGCCTTAGTCCCCCTTTTTTTCTTCTTTAGACAGCCTCTTTTTTTTTTGTGCCGATGTACGGGATTTTTTTAGGAGAGGCTAGGGCAGGTTTGACTTTTATTCAGTGTAGACAACATAAAGTTTCTTATAGTGTTTTATTATTTTTAATTTATGTTTTTCAATTTTTTTTAATGTAATAGTAAATCTGTTCACCGTGCGCACAACCCTTACAGAAACTTAACTGCCTTCTCGCATTTCATAAATAAACATACACGCAGCACGGTGTAGAGTGTTATTCTAATTCCATCGCCGCTCCAGCGCCCGGGTACGTCTTCTCGTACATTAGGATTAGTTGCCATTTTCATATCTTTCGTTCATTCTTCGTCGATTTAATATTTTAACTTCTCCTACCCAGGACGTTCCAGTTGTGCGGCGGGTCCTGAAACGCACTCCATACAAAATTAGAACAATACTGTCTATACTTAGGATTATGTACAGTCTTTCTATGTCGTTCTTCTAAGTAGATCCAAAAGTCTGATACATTCTTCGGTGTATCTCTGAATAAATAGAGCACCAGTTGTGCTCGAATCTATGTTACTGCATTCGTTTTAGTTCGTGGATAGTATGTCCTGTCAGGGAATAACACGGAACGTGGTCTGATGTCTTGTGGCCCCACTCGTAGAAAGAAAGCTATTATCTGTTGTCCTAAACGCCAGACTTCTGCTGCTGGGCCACATGTTAACCGGTGTTCGTCGTCGTCCAGAACTCGGCACTGGGGGCATAATGGTGACTCCATCAGATGTATAGAGTGGAGTCTAGATCGTGTTGCGTGTTTACCATTAACTGTCAGGTACCACATGGCACGTGTTTCCGTATCCAAGAAAACGTGGTGTATCGATCGCCATACCACCGGCCAGTCAACATTTGGATACTTCTTCTCAATAACATTGCCAGTTCTTGTGGCCGTTAAGATTCGATAGATGTCGCGAGCCGTCGCAGGTCTGCTTTCCGGCAGTGCCATCTGAACGTAACTGTATTCTATAAAAAATGCACTGATGTGGTGGAGTGACTGTGAGATGTGCTGCACCGCCACCGGTGCTGTTTGTGACCTCGGTGCTAGTTCTTATATTAAGATACCTGTCAGAGATGTCTGATGTCGTCTCCACAACTTCAACATGGTGCTGATGTATAGTGCCACTGCCCGATCATGAACATGTGCAAGACCTAGACCTCCCCTACCGGGAGGGAGGGTGAGATTTTCATATCTAAGTACGAATAGTAGTCCCGCACTGACGAAGCTACCGAACGCAGCCAATATACGCCGTGCTATCACCGTCGGCATCGGAAAGACTTGTGCAAGGTGAGGAATTCGTGACGCCATGTATGTGTTAACATAATTGACACGCTGGATAATATCCAAAGACCGTATAGTATTCCCTCTGACTGCTGTCCGGATTGACTGTAGAAGTCCTTTGTAGTTGTGAGCTGCTGTGTGACGCACGTCATTGGTAAAGACAAGACCTAAGCATTTCAAGGTATCCTTGAGTTGTAAGGGCGCTACATGTTCTTCTGGTACCCCGTCACCGATACTCATGGCCATTGACTTGTCCACATTGATGCAGCTGCCTGTAGCCATTCCATATTTGTTGATCCAAGTTAAAGCCTCTTGCATGTCGTTGTCAGTCCGTACCATGAGCACCAGGTCGTCTGCATACGCTTTACATTTGAATGTGTACCCTCTCATTGCCAACCCTGTCAATCGTTGACGTAGGCCACAGAGTAGTGGTTCAAGGGCTATGGCGTATAAAATTGTCGAAAGTGGACATCCTTGTCTAACCGATCTTGATATGGTGAGGGACGCTGTTGTCCGTCCGTTGATGAGCACCTTGGAGAAGGCATTATTTAATAGCCGCATCACAACACTGATAAAGGGCTGTGGAAATCGCATGTGCTTCATGACTGCTGCCAGATAGGTGTGGCTCACTCTGTCGAAGGCCCGATCAAAATCAATCGACGCAAGGGCTCCGCGAAGGCGGCAGGTCTTGGCCAGTTCGAATACATCGCGATATTCGCCGAGTGCTGTCTGAATGTTGGCATCTCCGCCAAGCGACGTTTGATCGAGTGATATCACTTGGTGCAATATACTTCGGAAGCGCGAAGCTAAGAGTCTGGAGAATA
This sequence comes from Locusta migratoria, assembly GCA_026315105.1. Lineage (NCBI taxonomy): Eukaryota > Metazoa > Arthropoda > Insecta > Orthoptera > Acrididae > Locusta > Locusta migratoria. The sequence continues at coordinate 452,943,904 of CM048744.1, forward strand.
TTTTAAAGTCACAATGCAGAAGCGTCAATGGTCGGTAGTCCCGTATCCTTGAGCGACCTGATGGCTTGTGTATCGGGATGATAAGTCCCTCCACGAAGGACGGTGGTAAGGGCACATCTGGAGACATCAATTCACGGCAAATACTAGTCCATATGGGTGTTATCATATGTCGGAATGCCCGATACAATTCCATCTGGTGCAGGCGATTTATTCACCGCTCCCTTACCAATAGCCTCCACTACTTCTTCTTCAGTTATATCCTCCGTCAGCTGTGCTGCTGCCGCCAGGTCAATGGTGCCAAGGATTGTCTGAGAAACTTCGACATCTATCGCCATGTCAGAATCCACCGCTGTGTATAGTTGAGTGTAGTATGCGACAAAGGCAATGCTTATTTCTTGTTTTGTAGTTAGATGTCTGCCATCTTCAGTGTCCAGTACGTGTATCAGGCCTCTTCTTCGTCGCTTACGTTCGTTGATGATATGGATGGTTGTTCTCGCATGACTCGGTCGAGTGCCCTTGCCCTGACTGCTACTCCTTCGAGGTGGCTTCTCATGATGGCTATAATCTTGGCCTTGGCTTGTTGTACTGTCGTCTGTCTCTCCGGAGAAGGTGCCTGGTTATTACAGTCACGTAGTACAGTGAAACTGATTTCTACGCAAACTGCAATGCTGACGATCCTCTAAATGAAGCGCGTATGATCCGAGTAAGAATGTACATAAAACTTGATTTTTTTTTTCTTTTCTGCCTTACTCAAATTTCTTATTAACTATTAAAGTAGCTTGTTTAAGAGTGTTAAAGTTAGATAGAAAAACTTGTATTTTGAAACGTTTGTAAAATTCATTACCATAAGCTGCGTAATTGACACGAGGGTGTCAGCAACTGTATTGCTTAACCAAATTTTTATTTGCTGTTCAGTCGGCGTTGCGCGCAATTTCAATTAAAATTTTAGGTTAAAATGCGGGTTATACGTACGCGACTGGCACTGTTTGTGTAGACATGACCCACGGCGCTGTGAATGACGGGAGGTGAAGGCAAACAATCAAGAGTTCCGTTCGGGCAGCTATAAGACTGCGTGTTTCATATATTGCAAATCTGGAGTCACTTTTAAAATTTGTTCAAATGTTCAAATGTTTGTTAAGCTTATGGGACTTAACTACGGGGTCATCAGTCCCTAAACTTACAAACCACTTATGAACTACTTACGAACTAGGACGGCACAAATATCCATGCCCGAGGGGGGATTCGAACCCCCGACCGTAGTGGCCGTGCAGACCGTGACTGAAGCGCCTCAGTCCCCTCGGCCACCGCGGCCGGCTTTAAAATTTGTTCTGTCGTTTTTGTGCAACATTTTTGGAAATTTATTTCATATATCATGTACAATCCTAATTCTGTTATAACCTGTTTTTACGATATATATGAAAGGTGCGATTGTGACGAAGTGATACACCTAAAATCCGACGATTGAAAGGTAGTATTTACGAGGACAATTAATTTACTCATCGGACAAGGATGCATCAACGACATGTCCACCATAGAGCAGGAACAGCACTAATTATTTCATGCTGGATCGTAAAGGTGCACTTTCAGAACCAATTATCCAAGAATGAGGGGAATTATCTTTTGTGTCCATCATGATAAATAATGCTGTTCGTGCTCTATGATCGTCAAGTTCTTGATGTACTCTTCTCCGGAGAGTAAACCAGTTATGCTCGTAATTAATACATGTTTACAAACCATCAAGACTAAAGCTATTTCTTATTGGCCGCCCTGACGCGACTCCTGATTGGCTACTTTCACCTACCGTCATTCCTGACGCCGTTGCCAACGTCTACGAGCCAAGAGCCAGTCGCATATGGATATACTGCACTTTAACACATTTTTCGATCACTTGAATCATCTTGAAATCAAATATTTAAATGTCATAACTGTATGGGCCTTAACTTCTTTGGTCATCATTCCCTAAGTTAAACTAAGGACAACACACACACCCATGTCCGATGGAGGACTCGAACATCCGACGGAGAGAAACCACGCGCTCCGCATCAAGGCGCCTTAGACCGCTCGGGCACTCCACCGCGACAGTCATCTTCGGATCTAAAAACAAAATACATGCTTATTTAAAATAAATTAAAATAACAAATAGAAGAATTGTTCCTAGGAGTAGAGGTTTACCTACGTAGTGTGGTCTTCTGTTAAAACATGTCACAGTGTTTTGTAGGCGAGTTTTCACTACTGAATTGGAAACGTCTGGAAGATGTGTAGAGTAGAGGGAAGGAAAAAGCTTGAAACCGTGACGGAAGCAGGAAAGAGGAAGACCGGGTACTAAAATTGCAAATTTTTAGTATATAAAAATTGATTTACGTAAATATATGCTGGAAACAATGACTGTTTACAATTTCAGAAAGCAGAAAATTTACTATGAATGTGGAAACCTGCAAAAGGCATGTAATTACTATAAAAGTACCTAAATCAAGACTCTAGGTAAACTGGTTAACAAACTTTAAAGTCGCGTTAACATAAAAAGTTGTGGAAAAACAAAATTTAGGTAGAGTGCTGTGTAACTATCAAACAAAAAATTGGTTTGGAATATATTTTTCAAATTTATATACTAGGATAAAAAGTTTTTAATTTCTGCTGATCATCTGATTGTAAGCAGTTTATCATTATCCGCGCAAGGACACTTAAGGATTTCGAGCTCCTTCAACATCAAGTTCCTGGCATTTATGAGCATGACGTGACATTAGGAGACACCAAAGCGTGATGGTTTCTGTCCACTTGCTGTAGACCGATGGAAAATCTGTAGGCTGCTTAACCCGACCATCTCTGGTTAAGAGGTGTTCGTTGAATTTAATGTCGAAAATTCGTTCGGTCTTTCCTATGTAAAACGTTTCGCAACCGTCAGACTCGTATTTCTGAGGCCATTCATTATTGATTTAACAGTGGTAAGTTCTATCATGGGTTGAGAAAGGAATTTGGAGACCGTACTTATTAACTAATTTAACCAACTCGTATGCTATTTTTCCCACGAATGGAAGTGTAATGCATTTCTAGTTTCGGAATAAAACCCTATCTTACATGTTGCTACTGGCTCATGAAAATTTACCTTTTGTACATTTCATTCACAATATTTAGTTGTTGTCATCATCTTGAGGAATGCAGAAGATGGTCAATTATCGATCTACAAAGCTTAGCCGCATTTAATGGCGAGTGATACGTGAAAAACCACATCACTTGTTCTTAGTTTCTGGCAAATATCAAACCGAATTATGTTTCTTTTAATATGTTACTACTATAGTCTGATTTACATTAGTTGTCACTTGACGTTTGCGGGCCAAAGCTGCAGCGTTGTCACGTGAAGTACTGGCTGGCGGCAGCCGCCACAGCGCATCGCACCACGCGGCGATAGAAAATCGCTTTAAAGCCTCTATCTTCTACAAGAACAGAGTAAAAAATTTCAAATTCACATACGATGTACGTATCTATAAAGTCTCACAGTATGTCAAAAATCTATCCTTGATTTTAATTAGGGCAAGAGCTACGTTAATTTGTTCGAAACTGTTAAAATGTTTCTAGTTCGCTAACAGCTTCAAACTTGTCACTTTATATCTTAAAAACTATTGGTCTCAAAACAATAATTTTTTTTACATTCATTGCTAAAGTAACACGCTTTGCAATGAATCTTTAAAAGTTTTCGTAGTGCCTTGCGTTTCCGGTATATAAATTTCTGAAAACTACGTTTTTACGCATCTATGTCAATATTGAACTCGTAACAAGTATGATGTTTAAAATCTCTATTTCCTACAAACTTTACGTAAAAATTTTGAAATTTACATACAGTATCAATCTCAGTGATATTTCTAAGCACAAAAAAAATATTTTCTTTATTTTACTTAGCGCTAGTTTTACATGGGCTATTGAAGTACGAGATTTTGGCGTCCGAAAAATTTTCCTTCTTTTCATTGCATATCGAGAAACCTATTTATTACACACATTGAATAACATCTTACTGTCTCCAAAAATAAATTTTAATTAAGATGCAGTGTAACTTACCTTACGGAGGTGACGGGAGCTGGCTGAACAGTAATTTTTAGTCTCACAACAAGAATGAGATGTTAAACTAAATAAATTCACAAAAACATTTTCTGGCAGTACGTACACTATACACTAATCAGACAACGGGAAAATACCGCTTAATTCAGAGTCACTGGAGCTATCTGTGTCGCTGCTGGTATTGACGGATATTATTAACTCTTCGACGGATTGTTGTAAGACACCTTCATTCTTCCAGGCTTCCTGAATCAGTCCTTTTACATGATGCACTACCTTTCGCCAGTCTTCTGGTGTCACTGTTTCAACTGCCTCTTTCAACAGGCGTTCCACTTCAGTTAATGTGAATTTTCTATTTTCTACAGCAATATGCTGTTTGACCTGTGCCCAAATCAGCTCTATTGCGTTAAAGTGGCAATGGTAGGGAGGCAATCTGAGCACTTTACGCCCGTATTTTTTGGCTACTTCATCCACAATGTAAATGGGATTCTTTGGTTTGTGTTGTGATACAAGTTCTAATAATTCCGCCCTTGTCAAATTGCCGTCGAACTCAATCATACGTTTCAGTAGCCAGCAAACAATTTAGTTTTTCTTCGTTGCCTTTGTGGGTGCCTTGTCCTGGATAACTGAATGGTATGGAGCGTTATCCATAATAATTATAGATGTCTTCGTTAAGTTTTGAAGCACAGAGTCTTCAAACCATTTCACGAAATTATTGTGGTTCATCTCTTCGTGGTAGTCGGAGGCCTTTTTTGAACTGAATAAAAGCAGACAATTTGGGATGAAACCTTTTGAGTTTCCGGCATGCGCTACAATTATTCTCTTTCCTCTGCCTATCGGGGCTGTCATACTACCGTTGATGGTATCGTCCGTCCAACCTTTTTTTAAAGTGTGTCCTGCATTCACCCATGTCACATCAAGCCAAACGATATCGTCAAAATTAGTCCCTACTAATTCTCTAAGAAAGCGGCATCGCCAAGCTGCAATATCTTGCCGTTCCATTAACAACTTTCTTCCAGAAATTGATTTATAGCGAAAACCTAATATTTTCACGATTCGTAACAAGGACGATTTACTGCCTTCAAACAGGTCCGCTGCTACAAGAGTAGCATGTAGTTTTTTGAGAGTCGGATACTCCTTCCTCGAATAAAATGCGTATATCTGCCGTCGAATCGCATCTTCCTGAAAAGAGTCGAGTTTTGTTACTCTCTTCTCGAGCCGCCTCTTCTTCCCAGGTGTTTCCAACTTCGATGATTCACCTGCGTCTTCTTTTGCGAATTTCTCCTTGCAGATCCTGATCACTGATCGCTCGCTGATTTGCAGAGCAGCTGCAGTTCGCTCCACCACTTTATCCAAAGGAGCAAGAGGCCCTCCTGCATCCCTCTCTCTCTCTCTCTCTCAAAATATTCCCTCAGAGAACACACGTATTCACGCGCCTGACACCGTATAACTACGCCATGACCGCCACTTTTTGGAAGTTTCCGAGGTGAGTGCAGCCTCGGTCTTCTTCTCTTTCGACTACTTTCGTCGCACATCGTAAAGCATGCGAAGGTAAATTCACAGAAACCTGTCAGTCGCACGTCTACAGCGGCTCACTGAGGACTGGCTGCCACATGCCTTGGGAAGCGCGCAGCGGAACGGAACTGGCAACACAGTGGGACCCGACCGGACCGGCCACCCATTGGTTTATGGCTGGCGGGAGCCGTGCGGCCAGCTGCCTGTCAAGTGACAACTAGTTTAAATCAGACTATAGTCAAAATTATTGAGAAGTCCTTCCGGATTCATTACTTCATTTGCAAAATACATTTTTGGATTCAATGTGTCATATTCAGTGGTTAACTTTGTTACCCAGGGACCAGTTGAAAACTATAAATCACTGTCAAAATGAAAAGTATTGTATTTCACGTAAGACAAATTCCCGTTGATCCCTCGGGCATAGGTGTGTGTGTGTAGTCCTTAGTGTAAGGTAGATTAAGTAGTTTCTAAGTCCAGGGAATTATGACCATAGTATTTTTCTCCAGTACAATTAGAAACATTTGAAAATTTGAGTTAAGAAATGTCTTCAAAGCGTCACTTTGTTTGTAAAACTGATTATTTAAAGTAATATACCACGTGAACAATCTGCAGTTTTGCCTGTCGCTAAATATAACTTTAATTCTTGTTTCGTAATGTGTCAGTATATAATTTCCTACAGCCGTGCTTGGCTGAATCGTACCTTTTCCTTTCTTCTTTTTGTAGATCTAAATGGGCAAAACGTTACATCAAAAAGAATTTAAATTCAATGAAGACTCTCTCTATTTCAAAATAATGTCCGTACGTAGTACTTAACGGAAACATGTAGTGGGAGATGATTTACGTTTGTTAAATTTTAAGTACCCTACCGTAATATATGTACCATCCCAAACGCAAGGAGACTCTTAGAAGTCTCAATTGTGGTGTAGCACCCTTGGCGACTTCTCTCACATCCGCTATTTCGAAACAAAGGTGACGTAAATTTTCGCGAATGAGGTATATTGAACGATAGTCATCGTGGCGAGTCACACACACACACACACACACACACAACACAAACACACACACACATATACATGAACTTAAAGTGGACAATATACGCAGAGCATTATCATCACACATTGTACCTATATCATCTATACTAATGTAGCGTCAACAACCGCTTCTTAACTGTTTCACAGACATATATGTTAGTGCATGAGGATATCATTAGCAACACGACGCAGCTCTGCTACCCGCGAGTCTCCGTCTTTGATATATACCTAAGCGTGGTCAACCTTTCCGAATCCTTAAAGGAGCTTGCTAACCACGAGTGGCTGTGCGGGCAAATAAAAATACAGGAAAACGTGATTACATTATTTACGTACACAAGACGTACACATCGTGCGTAAAGGCACTAGCCAATGTGCCAATAAAGGTGTAATAACAGTGTACTTTCCTATGTATTCGTATAGTTTATACAGGAGATACACTAGTGTTCACAAAGCAGAGCCTGTAGAAAAGACAAAAGACCAATTATGTCAATGGTCATAATATTGTAAGAGGTTCAAAAACTGTTTGTAGGAACAATAGAATTTGCGGTGTATGATTGAAACGCTCTTTAACCAACATATACACATGTGGTAGAACATGACACTGCGGCGACTATATAAAGACGCGTGGACAGCAGCTCACCAACACAACTCTCCTGCGAAGAGGGTATCACCAAGTATTCGTCAGGCGCAGTCTGAGGACAGCGATTCTGGTTGTCTCTCTTTACCATATCGAAAACAGTGCAACGTCAGGCCACATAAATAGAGAGGTTCTTGAAATTACTCTGCAAGTTACAAATCTCATCTCTTTTTGCCCAGTCGTCGTCGTCTCTATGAATAGCATGTACACGCCATTAAGTTAGTCAATTAATCAAATTCTTCAACAAAAATGTTTATAGAGCTTTTGGGACTCATCAGTAGCTAAACCTACAAACTACTTATGAACAAGCTTATACTAAAGACGGCACAAACATCCATGCCCGAGCGGGGATTCGAAACCCCGACGGGGAATAGCATCGCAAATCGTAGCATAGCACTTCAATGCGCTGGGCCGCTCCGCCGCGGCTCGAAATCTTCAAGATATTTTTCGCCGAAGACGTTATAAGACACAGTTCGGCAGACGGTGATGTACGCTGATGAGAAATGTAACACTCATTACCGTATTTCTGGAAAGAGAAAGTGATTTTCTCTAGGTATAATGATATTGCGCGATTACGTAACTTTTTCAAGACTTATCATGTCTCGGAACATCAGCGAAGTCACCCACAAAGTTTCAGCGACCAGTTTGATGCGACTTAATCGATTTGAAGAGGTAATTTTTTCATATCACAGGTAACGCACAAAGCAGGAATAGATGACAAAATGATTAAAATTCGGCTCTTGTTCGACAACACGCAAAATTTCTCTAGCACGATCCAATTGCGAAACATTTTAATAATGAAGAATGGAGTATCCCCTCTTATCATCAGATTCATAGAACGTCAACGCAGTTGTGATTAAGTAGTTGAAGCGCCGCGGAGGAGTAGCCGAGCGCTCTAATGCGCCTTGTTGGCCTAGCTTACGAAGACTAAATCCTAACGCCCTTCCTACAGTTACAACAATTATAAAAGTAAAAGATAGACCGCATTAAGCTTGGTGCAATTATTCTCTGATAATGCCCTGCAGTCTGTATTTCTAAGCGATAAGAACAGCATCCCTCGATGTATACCGTGCCCAATTTCACAAATTACCATCGCCTGGATGTGCGAAACCGTAGGCGATAAAACACAATGAGAGTTACTCAGAGATCCGTCGTTGGAGTGGATACTTTCAGCGTCCATTACACACTCACTGGTGAGAAGTAATTGTCGTATCATTAGCTTTCGTGCTTGTCATCCCAACAACATTTCTGCCTGATGAAATACTTACAATGCAACTGCCGCTTACTGGTGTATGATGACGAGGTAATACCCGTCATCTGTATCGCAAGTGGGCAACTGAGAGGATAATTTATATAATTGACAAAAACACTACCGTCTGGATAAGACTACTGCGGGTGGCTGGACAGCTGAAGTATGTGTGTGTGTGTGTTTGTGTGTGTGTGTGTGTGTATGCGAGAGAGAGAGAGAGAGAGAGAGAGAGAGAGAGAGAGAGAGAGATGGAGGACGGCTGGTAAGAGCTGTCCATTAGCGCAGCGCGAGAGGGTGCGTATCGTGTGTTGGAGGCGTCCTCTGCGCGAGTGCTGCTCTCCGGCGGCGAGAAAAGGCGTCAGCGTCACGTGAAGGACAAGTGAGCGCGTGGGTTGCGGTTGCGGTGGCGGTGAGACCGAAATAGCGGCTGACCCAGTTCCGCCGGCGCTCGCCACCAATTCGCAAATGGAGCGCTGCAATCCATTTAATTAACTGTGACTAATCACTTTCACTTCGTCATTCCTTTATTTGCTTTGGCGTTTTCATTCCTAAAAAATGCGTTCGCAGACAGTCGGATTGTTTGCCATTTTATTATCAATTTGAAAACGTTCAGCGTGACAACTTGGTACTCATTTCACGAGACTTACTACACACGGTAAAACACTGGCATTGTAGACATTCACGCAAATTTCGGTATCACCAGTGTTGTGGACTGGCGAGGCCTGCTCCCATATGCTAGGAAGGTTACTGCCCAACAGACTGCTAACGAAGGTACGAGCGTATGGAACAGGTGAGTTGCTCGAAGACTACTTAACTAATAGAGACCAGTACGTTGTCCTCGATGACGAGTGTTCATCAGAAACTAGGGTATCGTTAGGTGTGCTCCAAGGATGTGTCCTAGGACCTTTATTATTTTCTATCAATATAAATGTTCTGAATAACATAGCAGGAGGATGTCGTCATTAAATGACTGTAATAAGATACAGAATGACTTGGACCTAATTTCTAGCTTGTGTGAAGAATGGCAACTTGCGGTATATGTATGATAATGCAGATGAGTAGGAGTAACAGTCCCGTTATATTCGAATGCAGCATTAGTACTGTGCTGCTTGACAGAGCCGCGTCATTTAAATATGTATGCGTAACGCTGCACATCGATAAGAAGTGGAACGAGCGTTTAAGGACAGTTGTGGAAAAGGGGAATGGTCGACATCGATTTAAAGGGAGAAATTTGGGAAGGTGTGATTCGTCTATAACGGCATATAAATTGATTGTACGACCCCGTCTTGAGTATTGCTCAAGTGAATGAGATACCCAGTAGATCGTTTTAAAGGAAGACACAGAAGCGGCTAGGTTTGTTACAGGTACGTTCGGTCAGTTACCGAGTGTTACTGTGTTCTAGAGGGAAGCAACGTCTTTTTTCGACGAACACTTGAAACCAGGCAGCTATAGGCTGAAGACCTTTATTTATGGGTTTTTCTGTGATATTTTTGTGATTTGGAAATGTATTTGCCTTACGTCTTTATTTTGTATGTAAAATTCATCTATTACAAGCTTCGATAATCTCAGTTGATTTTGTAATCACTGCACACCATAATTATCTTTATAACTGCGATGTAGCACCTGCGATACAGCTGCATTTTTGACCGCTGAGGCGGACAGTGGACGGTAGACTAGTTCAGAGTCGAGTGGAACCTAGGCTAAAGTTCAGTCGTATGGTAGTAACCCTGTTGTACAGTTCGGTTGGTCGGCTACGATTCACGTGCCTAGTTTGATTCATTGGATTATGTACCTATGTCCCGCCACAGGTTGATGAAATTTCATTTGATATTGGAAGAGGAATTTTGTATTAAGAGGACGAGAATATTTGTATGGAACGGTATTGTAAAAACCCATTGTAATCACCATTATTGATAAGTAAACAACAAAGGTATGTTTCTTAAGCAAAAATAAATAATTTAATGATTAAAAATTTTCTTATTTCAACTCAACCTAGTCCCTCATTTTCCTAATTATGGCATTTTCTATTTTTGTTCCATGGAACCTGACAAGTTTGAGATTTTCCTTAAATGTAAATATTCACGTGCCAGTAAAGTAATCAGTTCTTGCCACTGGTATCTAATTTCCAAAAGTAATTCTCACAGAAGCACATATTATTTTATAAATATAAAATTACAGGTGGACCGACGCAGAGATGCAGCTCCCATTGTTTAATTTTTTGTGTGTATAAAATAGTATTATGGGGCCTAATTAATTTAGTTGCGCATATATGTTTAGAATGACTGGTGATTTTATACAGAGTTTACAGGGCTATAAGTTTTTAATATTTGTTGGCATAAGGGAAGCAAAGAAATAATGCTGTTCCCACTCTGTGCTAGATGTTTATAAGTCCAGTTTGTGACAGTCTCTCACCAGATTCATTCAGGCAGATTTAATTAGAGCTATAAATAGCAACCTACAAATGAGAAACTTTCTCCAGTTTTACATTCAGCCCCACTTGCTTGATTTAGAAACTTTCACCTCACCTTAAATTAGAAACTTTCAAACTGTTGAAGAAATTTAGAGGCTCGGAATTTGAGGTGAACTGCAGAACGATTCTACTTTGCGTAAACACCACAAAGATGAGATCACACAGATTAGGGCTCGAACGGATGCACACAAGCATTCGTTTCTTACTCGTTCTATATGGGCGTGGAAAAGGAAAGCAAGTAACTCGTAATGTTATAGAGTACCCTCCGCCACGAACCTTTGGGCGGATTGCGAAGTATGTATGTAGATGTAGATGAAGAATTAAACATCGCTGCTGCTTCACTTGTAAAAACCATTAGGGGATACGTTGAGATGTCTAGGTTTTGATCTATTCTCATCGGTAGAGTGAACTAATATGGTTCGACGTCTTTCTGTCGGTTCTGCGGAGTGGAGACAACATTACGGCACCCGAGATAGTGATAATAACTGGAAGTTGCTGCAGAGAGGTTGACACTGTGTTTAATAATGGTATGGAGAGTCATAGGAAGGTTGAAAGCGGGACAGATACATAGGCAGATGGCTGCAGCTATTGGAATGTGCCAAGTGTAACTTCCACGACCTGGAGGGTATTTCAGACAATAGGAACCGTGAAAAGAAGCCAAGGCCATGGTCGCCCACGGGTAACATCAGCAAGGGATGCCCGTTAACTCCGTTCCGTCGACTCTCAATGCAACTCAGCAGCAACGCATCTCAAAGACAGCAATAGGACGTGAAGTGTTTACACAAACAGTCCGAAATCGCTTTCGCGAATATGGCCTCTACGCACGTCCTATGTTACAGCTCGCAGAAACTGGGAAGAGGAACATCGCTGCAGCGGAGCGGCCGAGCGCATTGAGGCGTTATGCTACGATGCGCGATGCCGTTCCCCGTCGGGGGCATGGATGTTTGTACTTTCTTTAGTATAAGGTAGTTCATAAGTAGTTTGCAAGTTAAGGGACTGATGACCCCGTAGTTAAGTTCCATAAGCTTTACAACCATTGGAACATTTGAAATTTGCTCATTTGAACATCAGGATTGGAGTCGTAACTAATGGTGCCGTCTTCTGTTCACAGATAAGATTTTGTGTTCAGCCGACCAATAATTGTTCCCTCTTCTGTAGAGAACGTGTAAGTCGAAACAGTCCTGCTTATATGCAGGATACATCACCATATCATGGTGAGTGGTTTGGGTAGGACGTAAGGACCTCTAAATTGTTTAGAATTGTGCTTTAACTGGTCGGAGATATAGAGGTGAGACACTTCGACGTTTTGTTATGTCCTTCGCTGTTTCCAAAGGAGATACGTTCTTTCTGGAAGACGATAACCCTCGTCCATAAAGGGCTGCACTGGTGGACAACATGCTTCAAGCTGAGGGAATTCAACGAATGGAGAGTCCAGCTTGTTCACCGACTTAAATCCGATTGAGCACGGTTGGGATGTACCTGAGAAACAAACTGTAGCCAATCACTTCCATCAATGGTTTTATCGGAGACCACGTGAAAGAATCAGAGTGCATATAACGACGGTACACTCAGAAAGCTATCTGGATCAATTGGACCAGTACCCAGTACCAGAAACGTCGCTGATTGCGACGTCCTTCAATGTGGCAAGTAGAAGCCGGGACGCAAATGCACTGATTAGAGGAGGCAGAATCACAACTACCGGGAGACCGGAGATGAACTATATTGAAACAATACGACTGCAGATTAACGGACGGTAACGGACAGAGCAATCACAGCACAATAGGAATTTTGGTCGACAGCATACGAATGTTTATGGAAACACTACTCCCGCATGCTGAAAAGCAGCAACGACACGAGAGGCTAGAAGCCAGACAAAAGGCATTCTCACCAATGAACGCAGCATCAACGACACACATAAATTTGGCTATTTTTACATTAATCCCGCACGTTGAATAGCAGTGACGGAAAGGTTAAAATCAGGACACAAGAAATTTTCACCAATTAAAGAGCATTAAACTTCTTAAAAATCCATTTCATATGAATCACTCCCACATGCCGAACCATAGGTAGTAGACACACCATGACCCCGACCTCGAGACACTGTCATACTTTTCCAAGAGGATAGACTCACACCAGAGCCATCAATGATGTAAGTCAAAGTGAAGCGCTTAACCTGCAGGTGTTTATCAGAGGACTGAGTTCACGCTGCTCCCCTCCACTCCCCACCTCGCAGCCGCACACTGCCAAGACACAAGGGCCGCTGCAGTCAGACTTACTGCTTCCCCCCAGTCGCCCGTCCATCGAACTTTCTCCATCTACTGTCCACGTTGCTCCACTTACTTTTCCCCAAAGATGCCTCTACGATATCTCAGAGAAGAGCCCGCATCGCCGCCATTGGTAGAGTTGCATCAGTGATATGGACTTTCGCACCCCAAGAGGGTGTAGGCCAAGAGCAGAAATTGCTGGAACCACAAAGAGCTAAAAAAGTCATTCTGGTCTTCACAGCTTCTCGCACGCTGCCATAGTCGGCGCGCGCTGTGCCACAATTGGCTCATCTCAGTGATAATATGTCAGAAACGAGGGGACTTCTAGATTTTTTCTCAGCATTTATGTCTGACATAACCAGCACAGAAATATCCTTACTAGAGTTTATACATTTTCTGACCACCCTATATACTTGTAAATAATTAAAAAATACAAAGTTTATTTAATGTTGTTCAGAATACTCGGTAAACGTTTGATGTAAATCAGTCAATAACTTCTAGACATATTTCGAACATATGTTTCCGTTCGTACATTACAAATTTATTTATTTAATGTAGATATGAAGAAACATATATCCTTCTATTCTTCGGAATGTTCATTTGAGTATCGCGTAAAAGACTGAAGCAAACACAGCAAGAAATTCTCTAGACTTCTGTTATCAACATTTAATCTCTATAAGTAATATTTATTGTATGACTACTTGGCAAATAAAGCCTGTATCTCCCCTGTAGTTCATTATATGATTGTGTAAAAATTTGGAGCATTACGGTCAAGAACATAATTGGTACAACACTGATTTGTTAGTACAGATAATATATATACTTCTATACACCATATTCATCAAAATATATAGCCTACGTGTAATTCGGACAGTAGCGTGTAAAGTAAATTGATCAATACGTTACTTTTACACATCATGCTTCCCTGTTTTATATCACGATCTTCGTGTTTAATAGTGAAGCACCTTTTTCGATCTGGATGGACAACTTTTCACAATTAGTTGATCAGCCAGTTTTCCAAAACAGGGGCAATACTACTGATAAGATCAGCAGTTTATCACATGATCGCGAGTAGAGAAAAACCGACACAGGGAAATTAGATGCACGCGTGTGCGGGTACAGAGTCTGAGGTGACCAGCCAGTGGGACTGCAGAAACTAGAAACTAGATTAGTACAATATATATATATATATATATATATATATATATATATATATATATATATATATATATATATATATTTCGTAGAGATAGTACAATACTTAACTTTGTTAACTGAAGATACATAGTTTAACTAGATAGAGGCCTGCCTACTGATGAGAGTCTTATCTGGTGCCTGCCCTATTGCCAAATGGCCGAAACAGTTCAGTGGTGGCCACAAGCGGGGTTGCAGCAGAGTGCGCTCGTGGCTGACGCCGTAAGAACGCCGCGCCGTGCTTGCATGGCGGCGCGCGGCGAAAGTACGTGGCGCGCACTTCAGACTTGTGCGACACCACACTTCACTACAAAAATATATGACGGTCAGGAGGGAGATTTCTTTGATGCTGCGTTTCAAACGCTAATGCCAAGACTTAATCTTTAAATGCTTATGGTGACTGTGTTGAAAAGGGTAAAATGTCTACATTGCAGTTTGTGATGTGGTTTACGTTCATACTTATGCTATAAATTCATTACATTTAGATTATTAATTTTGAAAATTACCCTACTATGAACAAAGTAATAAATGACTGAGAGCGATCGGCACTGTAAATACAGAAGTGCCAGTGTACGAATTCGATACCTCCATATAAAGTTTTATATTTCCGTATTTTATTCGTGTTACCAAGTTATTCTTTTTATTTCTTCTTCTTCTTCTTCTTCTTCTTCTCCTTTTTTCTGAATGTGTAGTGTAGAAATTGATACTTAGGTAAGTAACTGCTACCAAAAGGAAAATAAAAGAAGTTGAGCAACCAGATTTCCTTATTGAATAATTATATCTCGAGTGGCACCGGTGAACGCGAAATATTTATTTAAAGAGATAAACACCTGTGGTTTCCTGTCATTATTTATATCAGCTTTGAGTAAAAAATCTAACTTGACTGAAGGTAGTGCTAGATTTTGTTTACTGGCCTTCGTGTCAGAAGGTCAAAAGGTCAAGGTCAAAATTAAATATTGATGTCACGCTTACTAAGCTTATGTAATGGAGACCATCTTTTATGTATCAAGTCTGCAACCATCGTCTTAATATTGTCGCGTTGAAATGGAAGCAGGCTTGTCTTCGAAAGCAACTGAACACAGCACTTGTACTGAAAGCATGTTTATTACGAACTTGGCGGATGATCCCCAGTATTGATACGGTGCTTTATCGCGGGCCGTTCCGTCTGACTTTTCCCCTGCTGAGGTGTGAATGCACCCGAAAATTGACGTAGTATACCTATCACCCGCTGGCGTTGTTCCTTGGTCAGTCCGGGCCCTATTGGCAGTTCCACGTTTGTTTCCTCCAGAATGTTGTCTGTACTAACAGCAGAGCATGGGACTTCGTTGATGACGTTGAGCTCACCGTCCTGGATTGGTTCAGCTGTCCCGATACACATTCCTTTGGAAATAAGTTGCGACTGCTCTGACAATTAGTGATCCAAATCTCTCCTCGACCTCCGGTAATGCTTATGATAGCCGCTGGTAAGTAAATTTCTTTGGTGAGCCTGATAAACTTTTTACTATCCACAAGCACTTCACAGTTTAATCGCTCACCTGTGTTTGTGACTGCAACTCTTCTCATCGTCAACGGCGGAATCGTCACATTGTCAACGGCAAATAACTTCCCAGAAAATTCTGTACTACATGTACACGTCGCAACAACTTCTCCAATTTGCAACTCAGATCTTCACAGTCAATGATAGCTTGGGATGCCTGAAGAAAGTCCCATCCGAGGATGACATTGTGACTATATTCTGTTAAAACGGCAAATTCAAAAGGCTGGGTCCTGTTGTTGATGGTTATTCTTGCGACACAAATTCCTGCTGGCTGGACGTACTTTCCATTCGCAACCTTCAGCACAGTTGCCTCCGCACCACAGAACATTGTCTTCTTTAGTGTGCGGCGGTAATTATCCGACAATACAGAAAAAGAGGCTCCTGAATCAACAAGTGCCCGGACAGGTTGGCCGTCGATGAGATTTCCCGACATCTTAGTGACTGTCGTCCATGGAGAATTTTCATCTGCGGCGGCCTCACCGCCGTAGATGGTCGCCTCGCTTAGTTTCCCTGGGTGCGGCGGCTAGGGGAGAGGCTGGTACCTATGTACGGCGATTGGGAACGGCTGAGGCGCGTCGGGGAGCGACCTCGTCTAGGGTACGGCGATGGGCTTCTTCCCATAGGTCGAATGAACTCATCAGAAGGTGATTGCCTGGGATAGAATTGCTGTGATGGCTGTCGTCTTGCGGCAAAATAATCGTTGAATACTCGCCTTCTCTCTCTGCAGTAGCGTACATGTTCAGGGCGCCCACAGTTGAAACACAGTGGTGTGTTGTCTACTGTCCTCCAGACGTCTGTTCTTCTGCGGGGCGTCACAGTTGCCGGGGGAGTTGGTTGTGGCCGCGTCGGACGGTTCACGGGCTGCTGTTTGGCGGCTGCAGCGTAAGTCATAGCAGGGCGACGCCATTCTTCACTTCGGGTACGATTGGCGGTGTCTGCAACCTTCTGATTTTACATCTTATTTCTTCAATCAGCAAGTTGATCTGATGCTCGCTCGGTATAATAGTCCCGGCTGCCATAAACTGTTGTAATTCTTTTCTCACGATTTGTCGTATGAGAAAAGCGAAGTCATGCTGATCTTTCACAACGGCCATAGGAACTAAATCTGGGAGTCTGTCATACTTCTTTCGTCCAACCCTCCTTTGTTGCATCTCTTCAATACGCTGGCAGCACTTGATGAACTATTCCGTCGTAGCGACGTCTTTTATCGGAAGAGCTTGGTACATGTCTTCTGCAGTACCCTTCATCAGGTGCGTGATTTTGTCGGCCTCAATCATATTCGGATTCACTGTGTTACACAGGGCCAAAACATTCTGTATGTACGACTGTGTCGGCTCACCATGTCGTTGGGCCTGGTTCTTCAGTTGTTCTTCCGCCGAACGGATTTGTCGCTGGCGGTCACCAAACGTCTTCTTAAGTTCCCCCTGGATCGTCTCCCAGTCATTCAACTTGTCTCCGTTGTTTTCAAACCATTGCTTGGCTGTTCCGTCCAGGCATTCTTTTTTATATATACAGAAGTGAGTTATTAAACTACCTGCATCTGAAAGAGCATAGCCTCTGCATACCAGAGTGTTATGGACTCCGCTGCGTTGGCGTGGAGGATGGGAGCATCTTGCATTGGAGTATCGATCCGTATGTGTGGCTTTCCGATGAACTCTGTGTCCGAGTGTACCATCATGTTTGTTTTAAACCACGACTATCAAGAAAGGATATTTCCCCTATCTCTCTCCGGTCCAGAACGTCTGGTCGCTGATTGCGGATCCACATGCCGTGGATACGTCACCCGCTGGAATACCAGTTCAACAATTTGAAAGCATCTCTGACTGCTAAAACCGAACAACACGTCCACGGCCTCTTTCATGACGGACATGTTGCAGCGGTATTACCCAGCAATGCTGACGAAATTAGTACTTATTTCTTCATATTCCTTATGTCTCATGGGGTAGCATTTTCAATCATTTCATCGTGTATAATGTACGAGGCGCGTCCAGAAAGTAAGTTCCGGTGCAATTTATCTCCGCTGCAGCGCTGCGATTGCTGATCCGCACATGCGCAGTAGACGATGTGTATTAAGGAAAAGAACGTGCTCCATTTGCAGATCGCTGTTACGTACGAGTTACGTACGCTTTGTTGTGCTTGTTTGAAATGTCGGCGTTGATTGAAAATCCCGCCGCCTGTGAAATCAGGTCGGTGATTCGGTTTCTGAATGCGAGGAAAGTGAAACCAAGTGAAATTTATCGGCAAATTTGCGATGTTTATGGACCAAATGCGATGAGTGATTCGATTGTGAGAAGATGGGTCCGATAGTTCAATGGCGGGCGTAGTGATGTGCACGATGAAGAACGAAGTGGGCGACCACCTTTGGTTACAGAAGAACTGGTTCACGCGATTGATGAAAAGAGCCAGGAAAACAGTAGGTTTACAATTAGTGCTCTCGCTATAGACTTCCCCCGAATTTCACGATCACTGATGCATGGCATTGTTACCAAAGAACTGAAATTCCGTAAACTTTGCTCACGTTGGGTACCAAAGATTCTCTCAGAGCAACACAAAACACAACGGATGGGTAGTGCACTTGAGTTTTTGACCCGTTATGCTGAAACCGGCGAAGAATTTCTGACATGGATAGTCACAGGAGATTAAACGTGGGTTTCTTACGACACCCCTGAGAGTAAGCGTCAATTAATGGAATGGAAGCACACTTCATCCCCACCAAAGGTAAAGCCGAAGCAAATCATGACACCTAGAAAAATGATATGCACAGTGTTCTGGGACTGGAAAGGCATCCTACTCATTGACTTCTTACCGCGAGTCAGACAATCAAAGCAGATGCTTATTGCGAGACACTTCGGAAATTGCGTCGTGCAATTCAGAATAAGCGCCGGGGACTGCTGTCAAAAAGTGTTGTTTTGCTTCACGACAACGCACGACCACACACTGCAAATGTGACGAAAAATCTCCTACAGGGATTTGGCTGGGACGTGTTTGACCATCCTCCGTACAGCCCTGACCTCGCTCCTAGCGACTTTCATCTGTTATTTCATCTTAAGTCTTTGCTTGGCGGTCATCACTTCACCAATGACGACGAGCTGAAAGAAATTGTTTCCAACTGGTTGAAGACACAGGGCCGTCCACGGTGGCCGAGGAGACTGAGGCGCTCCAGTCACGGTCTGCACGGCCACTACGGTCGGGGGTTCGAATCCCCCTTCGGGCATGGATATTTGTGCCGTCCTAGTTCGTAAGGAATTCATAAGTAGTTTGTAAGTTTAGGGACTGATGACCCCGTTGTTAAGTCCCATAAGCTTTACAAACATTTGAACATTTGAAGACACAGGCGGAAGATTTTTATGAAGAAGGTATACAAAACCTGGTGCCACGCTATGACAAATACCTGCAAAATTTCGGCAGTTATGTGGAAAACTAGTTTAAGAGTTGTAGAATTTTGTGCAATAAAAATTTCTTCTGCATCTGTGTACAATTTTATTTTATTACCAAACGGAACTTACTTTCTGGACGCGCCTCGTATTTTAGTGTAATAAGTAAATAAAGAAATGCTGTGATATATGCGGTCCTCCTAGGTGTTGCGATTGGGATGACCACCAACGTAAAAGTGTAGCATTACTACATTCTTACTATAAGCTGCAGATCACAAGGAGGTTACTTCAGTTTTGATGCTTCAAATGCCGTATAAAAGAAGGGAAACCTGTATGTCGTCTGACCAACAGAAACATTCTACAGCGACGCTGCCGTTGGCGCGCGTGTGCTCGTCCGCATTGCGGGAATGTCTGCTGAAGTCTTACACGTAAAAACATCCAGGAAACCCGGCGGGGCTGTTTATTCCTAAGTGGGCACGGGCGGCTCGTGTTTACTCATGACTGCCCTCACAGCAGCAGAGTGGGGCGGTAACGAACTAGCTGTAAAGGCTGGCGGAATGCCGTTGCCATGGCGACGTGCGCGCTGCGACCGACGTGGGAGCCGGACAGGTGCGCGGCTGGCGTGTGGCGGCGCGCATTAGGCGCGGATTAGCGGGCTGGGGGGGGGGGGGCACACACTCTCCCTCCGGAAACACCGCCGCTCCCACCTGTGAGTGCAGCCAGACTTATCTCCACTTACCACTGGCTAATTTTCTACACCTAGCTAACACTTCTTGTAATCTACTACTTTTTATATTTAATCTACCGCACTGTAATGCCACATATCATATAGCCCGATGGTCTTATTTCCCATTGCCCATGTTTCATCTATATCTATAAATGTAAATGTCTGTTCGGTGTACGTTTATTACGTCTCAACTACAAAACATAAATAGCTAAAAATTTGTACAGTTGCTAATGCCTACCCGGGGAAGGCTTTAGGCACGGTTTTATGGCGGTCGGCTAGCTGTTTATCTATATATATTAACTAGCTGAACCCCCGCTGCTTCGCATGCGTAGGCTGGTTGGTCTGCAACAGTTGTTTCTTTTTAATCCTGATGAAGAATCCGTATCTTAAGTTTCGTAGTGATAGCTTGGAATTTGAGTTAACAGTACCATATTTTTGAAAATCAGTTTTTGCATCTCGTATTTCACCCCTTATTGGTCTAATTTCCAAAAATACCGAAATACGTGTCTCTTAAATTCGAACGCCGAATCCAAATCCGAAAATTTGTAGTTCTAACTTCAAAATTGCCTCAATAGCAACAGATTTTCGAAAAACATCCTCTTTCCAATTTAACCCCCTTGATGGTTGAATTTCCAAAAATACCGAAACACGTATTTTTTAAATCATAACGAACAATGCAATACCATTTTTTGCAGCAATAGCTTCAAAATTGTCTTGACAACGAAGTGTTTTCGAAAAGAATTTTTGATACCCTCTTTTACCCCCTTACTTTTTGAATTTTCAAAAATACCGAAACTCGTGTCTTTTTAATCCTGATCAGGAGTCCATATCCTAAGTTTCGTAGTTATAGCTTTAAATTTGAGTAAACAGCAACATATTTTTTTAAAATCAATTTCTTGCGTCCTCTATTTTACACCCTTATTTGTTGAATTTCAAAAAAATGCCGAAACACGTGTCTTTTAAATTCGAACCCTGAATTAAATTCCGAAATTTTGTAGTTCTAGCTTCAAAATTGTCTAAGTAGCTACGTATTTTGAAAATACGTTTCATCCCCTGTTTCACCCCCTTAGGCACGGAATATCGAAAAATTGCTTCTTAAATGACGCCTACAGAGTAAGATCAACACCCTCCACAAATTTCAAGTTTCTATCTTCAGTGGTTTGGGCTGGGCGATGATCAGTCAGTCAGACGGTCAATCAGTCAGTCAGTCAATCGGGATACTTCCTTTTATATATAGAGATGTGAATGCCTGTTCGATGTACGCTTATCACGTCCGAACGACAAGACGGAGAGACTTAAATATTACAACAGTTACTAATTTTTACCTGAGGAAGGTTTTAGGCACGGTTTTATAGCGATCTGATAGATATTTAGTAATTTGAAGAATATAACGCGAAATGTGGAGCAATAATTACTCTTTCAAAATTATATTTACTCTCTGAAAATAGTTTCATTGGTTGCATTGTTGCTTGATGGTTGATAATGATAAAAGGCTGGAGGATATGATCATCAGAAAAGACAATACTGGCATTCTACGGGTCGGAGCGTGGAATGTTAGATCCCTTAATCGGGTAGGGAAGCTAGAAAATTTAAAAAGGGAAATGGATAGGTTGAAGTTAGATATAGTGGGGATTAGTGAAGTTCGGTGGAAAGAGGAACAGGATTTCTGGTCAGGCGAGTACGGGATTATAAATACAAAATCAGTTGGGGGTATTACAGGAGTAGGTCTGATAATGAATAAGAAAATCGGAATGAGGGTAAACTACTGTGAGCAACACAGTGATCGCATTATCGTAGTCAAGATAGATACGAAGCCAACACCGACCACAGTAGTACAGGTTTATATGCCAACTAGCTCTGCCGATGATGAGGAAATCGAAGAAATATATGAGGAGTTAAAGGAAATTATTCAGACAATTAAGGGAGAGGACAACTTAATTGTTATGGGAGACTGGAATTCGGTAGTAGGACAAGGAAGGGAAGGGAAGATAGTAGGTGAATATGGACTGGGCAAAAGGAATGAAAGAGGAAGCCGCCTGGAAGAATTTTGCACAGAACAGTTATAACAAACACCTGGTTCAAGAATAATAATGGTAACACATAGATTTTGGAACCAGGTTTTACAGTGTAAGACATACCCAGGGGGCAGATATGCAGAATGACAACGGGTAGAAAAGCGTTCTTGAAAAAGATAAATTTGTTAACATCGAATATTGATTTAAGCCTAAGGAAGTCCTTCCTGAAGGCATTTGTATGGAGTGTTGCCTTGTATGGGAGTGAGACATGGACGATAAACAGTGCAGACAGGAAGAGGATTGAGGCTTTTGAAATATGGTGCTACAGAAGAATGCTGAAGATTAGGTGGGTGGATCGCGTAACTAATGAGGAGGTACTGAACAGAATTGGGGAGAAAAGAAATTTCTGGCATACCTTGACTAAAAGAAGGAATAGATTGGTGGGACACATTCTTAGACATCAAGGAATTGTGAATTTAGCATTAGAGGGAAGTGTGTGGGGTAAAAATCGCAGAGGAAGACCAAGAGATGGATACAGTAAGCAGATTCAGACAGATGTAGGTTGCCGTTCTTATGTGGAGATGAAGAGGCTTGCTCAGGATAGGGTATTGTGGAGAGCTGCATCAAACCAGTCTCCGGACTGAAGACCACAACAACAAGAACATATTGGGATGGAAAGTTATCGCTGTATTTAAAATTCTACGTGTGTGTGTGTTAATATTTCGCTCCGCAGCGAAAACTACAGAACGCAAACGAATGGTCTGTGTGTAATTGTTGTCCGTAGTCTCCCGTTGAACACCATACCAGTTCCATGCTGATAGCTATAAGGCGGTGGAAAATATGGTGGTTCAAAGTCGTCAAATTATAAAAAAAATTCGGACTGAAAGCCACCGACGACGTTTGCGAATCTATAGCAATGAGGTTACATACAGCGAAACGTGATGCCACAGACCATATGTTTGGTCTATGTGTGCTACAATGTCTTCAGCTCTTTCTCTGTTAGGATAAGCGTCTGAATAAGGAAATATAAGAATAAATAAATAGCACCCAACTGAAAGATAGCTCATCTATCATAATCCACCAACACGCGAGCGGAGCCGCGGGTTTAAGCTAGTATCTATATAAATGTCTGCTAGAAACTGGCATTCTAATTAAATATTTCGTCACATTGAGGTCTATGTTTGTGATACCGTTACAGTCCTCTTTGCCATGAACGCCTAGTGATAGTGTACTATGTAGGTCCTGACTACTTCGTCCGTCATTGGTTATTTTGCTTCCTAAGTGGCAGACTTTTCTTATCATTGTACAGGATGGGTTCGAGAGGTGGAGGCGGGGTATAGTTTCCGTGCTGGGTTTGGGGGGTTAGTGAAGAAATCATTAGTACACGCAGCAGGTTTCGTCTCCAGAAGAAGGTATATTTCCAATTAAGGGATACATGAGCTGGTTCTTAAGGCCCGAGAAATGGCACCAGTGGTAGATAGGAGTTTAGCATTGTGCTAGGAGACTGCGGGTACTAGACCGGCGGGCTGCAGAGCGGGAGAATCGTGCTGCTCGGTCGAGAGTTGAATGCGGAATCAATCATGGACTCACTGCCCGTTTTGCAGCTAGCGGACAACGAATGTAGGTCGTTACATGCTCTAGTCCCTGATTGGCGGGAATCTTTTGGTAGCTCCACGTTCTGGGCGCTGTTTCGCTGGCGTTCTTTGGTGGGGGCTCGGTACTAGTGTGTTGTTCAGCAGTTTTGGGGCCGGTAGTTGCTGCAAGTGCCGGTACAGAGGATTGCCAAACTATGTCGATGGCACCGGGCGCATGGTGTTGAAACGCACGGCTGGCGGCCGGAATTGGGGACAGGGCAGCGACCTCACGTTGGCGCACGGAAGGTGCTTGTTGCCTTGGTGAACGTTATCTTAGTACGGAAATCCGATTTATACTTCAAAAGGAAACTAAATGCCCGTAAAAGTACCAAGAAAATTTTGAAAACTCGCGACTCCTACGTGCCACTGGTGTACCACATCATGTTGGTAGGCAAATAAGAAAATATCTGCCCCAATCTTTCATAGCAAAATTACCGTCGTAAATACAAAGTCAACATATCCATTCCCATCGTTGGACCTTTGTTGGTTGCTGCCAACTTCATCTGTCAATAGCTCCGCCGCAGTGAGCTGCTGGCAGTTGCTGAAGATGACAGTTGTGCTTCATATCCACACGGCGTGTCAGAGATGTTGTGTGATTAGTTTCGCATGGAGCAGTGCATGGACGCCTATCGAAATATACTGAAAAATGCAGCCCACGGGCGCGGCGGAGTGACCCAGCGCATTGAGGCGCTTCGCTACGATGCGCGTTGCCGTTCCCCGTAGGGGGTTTCAATTCTCCATCGAGGATTTTTGTGTTGATTTTAGTATATAAAAATGCGGTTTGCCGATGACATAGTAATTCTGTCGAAGACCGCAAAGGATCTGGAAGAGCAATTGAATGGAATGGACAGTGTCTTGAAAGTAAAATATACGATGAACATTAACAAGAATAAAACGAAGGTAATGGAATGCAATGTCAGAAAATCAGGCGATGCTGAAGGAATTAGAGTAGGTAATGAGACAATAAAAGTAGTTGATGAAAATTTTATTTGGGTAGCAAGATAACTTCTGATAGCCGAAGAAGATATAAAATACAAAATGACTATGGCAAGAAAAGCGTTTCTAAAGAGGCGAAATTTGTTAGCATCCAATATTAATTTAAATGTTAGGAAGGCCTTTCTGAAAGCATTTATCTGGAGTGTAATATTGTATGGGAGTGAAACGTGGACGATAAGGAGTTCAGATAAAAAGATGTTAGAAGCTTTTGAAATGTGGTGTTACAGACGAATGATAAAAATTAGATGGGTAGATCACGTAACTACTGAGGAAGTGCTTAACTGAATCGAGGAGAAAAGGAGTTTCTGGCATAGCCTGACTAAGAGAAGAGATATATTGGTTGGACACATTGTAAGACATCAAGGAATTGTCAACTTAGCATTAGAAGGAAGCATGTGTGGTAAAAATCGTAAAGGGAGACCGAGGGACGAATGTAGTAAGCAGATTCAAAGGCATGTAGGTTGCCGAAGGTATTCTCAGGTGAAGACGCTTGCACTGGACAGGATAGCGTGGAGAGCTGCATCAAACCAGTCTGCGGACTGAAGACCACAAAAACAACAGTTTATAAGTAACATTCTGGCAGAATAAAATTGTGTGCCGGAACCGGGACTCGAACCTGGGACCATTGCCTTTCGCGGGCAAGCGCACTACCGACTGTGGTATCGCTACACGACTCACGATGCCGCCTCACAACTTTACTTCCGCCAGTACCTCGTCTCCTACTTTCCAAACTTCACAGAAGCTCTCCTGCAAACATGCAAGACTAGCACTCCTGGAAGAAAGGATATGGTGGAGACATGGCTTAGCCACAGCCTAAGGGATGTTTCCAGAATGAAACTTTCACTCTGCAGCGGAGTGTGCGCTGATATGAAACTTCCTGGCAGATTAAAATTGTGTGCCGGAACCGGGACTCGAACCTGGGACCTTTGCCTTTCGCGGTCAAGCGCACTACTGACTGTGCTATCCCGACACGACTCACGATGCCGCCTCACAACTTTACTTCCGCCAGTACCTCGTCTCCTACTTTCCAAACTTCACAGAAGCTCTCCTGCAAACACGCAAGACTAGCACTCCTGGAAGAAAGGATATGGTGGAGACATGGCTTAGCCACAGCCTAATGGATGTTTGCAGAATTACACATTACACATTGTACAATAGTTTAAATAGTACTGGAACAATGATCTGAGATGACATTCACGATGATATTAAAACATCTTTGATTTAAGAAACAGTTCATTGACGTCCTTGGTAACACTTAATCTTTGAAATCACTGCTCTTATGTTTTTAATTACCGGTACTTACCCGTAACTGGTACACCTAAAAATCGTAAAGCATAAGGTTTCAGTAAGTTTTGGATAAAACAGGTGGAATTTAAATATTAATACTGTTTGAAAATACGTTCCTCATTTATGGTAATATTTTAAGAACGTTACAAAGAAAGACATTGAAGTGCATAAAATACAAAATGTGAAACTCGTACTTTCCCAAAGTCCTACACATCCGTTGCAAATTGTAAGCCACACAAATAAAAAGTCATATTTCAACACAAAGTAGTACATGCTTCACAACTATAAACGAGATGAAAATTCAAAAGCAATATAAAAAATTCTGCAGGCACAACTTTTGGAAACAATTTCGTATTATATTTTGTGCTGAATGACGACATGATTTATGAAAATAGTACACAATAGCAGAAACTACGACAAAATTTTAGCTTTTAATTATTCAACATCTTTACAAGTACATTTCAGTACTTTATTCATCCGAACTACAAAATCAGTTTGGACATAAAAGAAAGTAACATTCCACACACATTGGTAAAAGCATTTAAATCTGCTATATCTAGCCCAGTGTAGAAGACTGCCATAGGCCAATGGCTCGTTAATCGTTCACCTTTTCTGAAGCAATGTGCCGTAAATCGAAGGTACTAATAACGATTCTACGAAAAAAAATCAGTAAATGTATACGTATGTCCTCGGGACACGATCTCCTTCATAGAAAGAAAACTAATAATGATGTGCCTGCAATAGTGTTGTGGGCTGGTAGCCAACTGAATGCTAGAAGAGTCAGTGCTACGTCACACAAATCTTTTTCGTGTCTCTGGGACCCAGATATACCATTTGATTTTATCCTTTATAAAATGGTTTTGTTTTTGAAAGCCTGCGACAGTGTGATAAATGGATTTGTTTATAAATAACAATACTGCTACAATTCACGATTTATTTATTTATTTAGCGCGACGCGTTTCGAGAAATAATTCCCATCTTCAAGTGCGTTTTTTGTGCTGTTTCACAATATTTATAAAGTTTTGAGTGTGTGAGTGCCTGCTTCATTCTGCTGTCTTTGCTGTAACATATAAATACGCCCGATTTTACTTTTTGGTTATCTTTATATGGTGTTAATGGTATAAGTTTTCGAAAACCGTTTTACTCACAGTTTTCGTCTGGTCCATCTGTGGCAGCTCTCACACATGTCAAACATCACACACAATACTTTTGGCACACAATTACATCAGTTGTCACAAAAACAAAGAAACATATAAATAAACAGTTACAGAAATTTTCTAACCTTAAGTTTACCAAAGATACATTTTTATAGAGTATGCTACAAAGGAATCCTTAGCTGGATTTTATCAAAATAACATCTCCACAGAGTATGCTGCGTTTTTACAGAGGAATTTTACTTTTGTTCATTGTCCTAATTTATGCATATTTACAATGGTGCTACATTTAAACTTATTAACATTTTTATTTGAGTATGCTATCCAAATATCGGAAAGAGTTTACTGATTCACTTTCCAATTTTTTATTTAATATTTTGTCTTCATATTTTCTATAATATGAATACACCTTCAGTTCTTCATATAGGTTCATTTTATGTCCTTTGTCTAGTCGGTGGAGTACTTTGACATTCTGCTCAATTTCTTTGAATGGGTTTCCTTTGTTTTTTAAGTGCGTTGCTATTGCTGATATTGTGTGTTTGTTGTTTGTGAAGGAAATGAAATGAAATATTTGCATAGCTTACTGGATTTAACTACGGGGACATCAGTCCCTAAACTTACAAACGACTTAAAAAATAGCTAAGACTAAGGACGGCACAAATATCCATGCCCAAGGGGGGATTCGAACCCCCGACAGTAGTGGCCGTGCAGACCGTGACTGGAGCGCCTCAGTCCCCTCGGCCACCGCGGCCGGCGTTTGTGTAGGCGTTGGTGTGTTCTGTTTATCTGGTGTTTATATTTTGGCCTGTTTGTCCTATGTAGAATTTGGAACATTCCTGGGTCTGAATATTAACAAAAAACGCACTTGAAGATGGGAACAATTTATCGAAACGCGTCGTGCTAAATAAATAAAAAGATCGTGACTGGTAGCAGTATTGTTATTTATAAACAAATCTAGATATATCAGGTTACTGGTCAATACCGTTTCAACAGGGGACGCTAAAGGGAGCGATAATCACACCCCTTCTCTAAACCGCTTAGCTGATGTTAGGCCAGGGCGGCGCACTACCTCTTGAATACGACTCTGTAACCGCTTAGTCAGTGGAATGTTCAGGAGGAAGTGGAAATGTAATTTCTCGTAGTGTCGCGTGATAACGATATCAAGGAGCAGGCGTGACTCGTGGAGGTGCGCCTAGTGAGAATGCGGCGCTCCCCCACCCTGGCTAAAATGTGTCCCGCAGGGCGGCGGCGCAGGATGGCAGCCATTATCACGGCAGCCGGCAGTGTGTCGGCACCGCTACTAACTACGCTGCCACCCCTTCCTGTCTGCGGTCGCAGCGCTGCCCAACTTAAGGCAGGCTGTCGCCAGACACAGCTTGGTCCCGCCCCAGCCCTGTCGTCGCACTGTGCGAGGCGAAAGGACCGCACACCAACGACTGGCCCGTTCCCGACCAACACACTCTACCGTACCGTGACCAGACGTTCTGTATTTACGCGACCGTTTCTTAATAAGCCTTAGTGTCCCATTGTCCCAACAATTCGGTAATGATACCCAGTACCTGGAGCTGAATGCATGGTTTAGAACGAGCTGAATAAATGATTATACGACCGCCTCATTCGTACGTTATATGCGTCGATACCACCACGCATGGAACACCGAAGTCAGTTAAATACAAATAATTTCTTCGTAACATACCAACGAATATTTTCCTAATTGTAGTCTACCAAAGTGTCCTCGTTCCTTTTCCTAAGGTCAATATAAATTTGGGCAGATTAAATCGTGATAACCATCATCCTTCATTATCGCTTTAGAAGTACTCAAGAAAAATTGTTATTGTTGTTGTGGTCTTCAGCCCGCAGACTGGTTTGATGCAGCTCTCCACGCTACCCTGTCCTGTGCAAGTCTCTTCATCTGAGAATACGTTCGGCAACCTACATCCTATTCAATCTGCTTACTATATTCGTCCTTCGGTCTCCCTCTACGACCCAACACGCTTCCTTCTAATGCTAAGTTGACAATTCCTTGATGTCTCAGAATGTGTCGAACCAATCTATCCCGTCTCTTAGTCAGGATATGCCGGAAACTCCTTTTTCCCCCGATACGTTTAAGCACCTCTTCATTAGTTACGTGATCTACCCATCTAATTTTCATCATTCGTCTGTAGCACCACATTTCAAAAGCTTCTATCATCTTTTTATCTCAACTCCTTATCGATCACGTTTCACTCCCATACAATGCTACACTCCAGACAAATGTTTTCAGAAAGGACTTCCTAATATTTAAATTAATATTGGATGTTAACAAATTTCGCTTCTTCATGAACGCTTTTCTTCCCATAGCTATTCTGCATTTTATATGTTCTTTACTTCGGCCATCAGAAGTTATCTTGCTACCCAAATAATTGGTATTAGGTTTCGGGTTTGGCGAAGACCCAGCGAAGCCAAGGATCCATGTAGTCAGCAGCTGCATTATACAAGCCATCGGTGGCTCAATAATGGTATACGCTGTTTTTTACATCGAATGTAATGGATCATTGCTCCGGATGAACCGCTACTTGGAAATCATATGCATCAATTCCTGCTCCGGATGGAACACCAGTTCAGTTTTACAAAGAGTATTATGCGGCATTGGTCCCCTTATTTATCTTGCATTTATCGCGAATCTTTAATTCCGCGCAAAGTTCCCAGTGATTGAGAAAAAGCACAGGTGATTCCCGTTTTGATGAAAGGTAAAAGAACTGGTCCACATAATTACAGGCCGATATCGCTGACATCCGTTTCCTGAAGAAGTTTGGAACTGATTCTCAGTTCGAATATAGAAAATTTTCTTGAGTCGGACGAGCTTCTGTCTACTAACCAGCACGGGTTTAGGAAATATCGTTCGTATAAAACTCAGCTTGCCCTTTTCTCGCATAACTTCTTTTAAACCTTGGATAACGGCCAACATGCATATTGTGATTTTTCTCGATTTAAAAAATGCATTTGACGCGGTGCCACACTGCAGACTGCTAACAAATATACGAGCATATGAAATAGGTTCTCAGATTTGTGACTGGCTGCATAACTTCCTAAGTAATAGAACGAAATATGTTACTCTCGACGGCGAGTGTTCATCAGAGACGAGTGTAGCGTCAAGGGTGCCCCAGAGGAGTGTGATAGGACCGCTATTATTTTCTATCTATATAAATATTCTGATGGACAGAGTAACTTGTAATTTGAGGCTGTTTGCTGATGATGCTGTGGTGTATGGGAGGGTGTCGTCATGAATTGAATGTAATAGCATACAGGATGACAAAACTTCTAGTTTGTGTGAATAATGGCAGCAAGCTGCAGATGTAAAAATATGTAAGATGATGCACATGAGGAGGAAAACCAATCCCGTAATGTTCGAAGACAGCATTAGTAGTGAGCGTCTTGATGCAGTCGTGTCGTTCAATTATCTAGGCGTAACACTGCAGAGCGATATGAAATGGTACGATCATGTGAGGACAGTTGTGAATACGGCGGACAGCCGATTTCTGTTTATTGGGAGAATTTTGAGAAGATGTACTTCATCTGTAAAGAGGACCGCGTAGCATTAGGGACCCGCAGCAAATAAGTTTAAAGGAAGACATGGAAGCACTTCAGAGGCGAGCAGCTAGGTTCGTTACTGGTAGGTTCGACCTATTCGCGAGTGTCACAGAAATGCTCCGGCGATTCATAGGAATCGCTGGAGGAAAGACGACGTCCTTTTCGAGAAATTCTGTAGAAGAAATTTAAAGAGCCTGAATTTGAAACTGACAATAGAACGATCTTGCTGCCGCCTACTTACCTTTCGCGTAAAGATCACAAAAACAAGATAAGAGAAATTAGGGCTCGCACAGAGGCACATAGACATTCTGTTTTTTCGCTCGTTTTATTTGGGAGTGCAGTAAGAAAGGAAATGGCTAACATTCGTATAGTGTACGTTCCGCCATGCACCTTACGGTGGATTACAAAGTATAATGTAGATGGAGATGCAGGTTTCATGTTTCCAGGCGACTGTGAAGTTACTGTGGATAGCAATGCATCCCATTAGTGAGCTACAGTTGTTGGTGACTGGTTTTAAGAAAATTCCGGGTAGTTCCAGCGTATTATTTGGCTCTTACGAAATTTGTTATTACCAATCCCACCGAATTCAAAAGCAATGGCAGTGTACATAACTACAACACTAGGATAAAGAATGATTTTCACTATTCAAGGTTAAATCTAGCTTTGGCACAGAAAAGGGTGAATTATGCTGCCACAAAAGTCTTTGGTCACCTACCAAATAGCATCAAAAGCCTGACAGGTAGCCAACTAGAGTTTAAAAATAAATTAAAATAATTTCTGAATGGCAACTCCTTCTACACTATAGATGAATTTTTAAGTATAAATTAGTAAATCTGAAAAAAAAATTCAAAAAAACAAGAAAAAAGTATTGTGTCATGTCATATTTAGTACAAAGTAATAACTTGCAAAGATACTTTCATTAACCTGATACGTTCCACATCATTACGAAGTGTCGTATCCATGATCTATGGGACAAGTACTAATATAATCTAATCTGATCTACTCAGAACGCCCGACGTGTGTTCCATCTAGCAGTTAGGGGACATAATCGAAAGGTCAGTTTGGGCACAAAATCTTGTATTATCTACACTTCCATGATTAATGATGGCTATAAGGGCAGAATTGCTCTAACATTCTTGCAGAGGACTTCCAGTGACAAGCTGGTTTCATGTTAGGTCGAGCTGCTGCATTTCGTCATGCAAAAGGAAGTCCGACATTATATAAGAAGGTATCTCATAACTTTTGACATTCGGTTTATTGCGTATTATTTCTAAGATTTCGTAGATTTTGCCAGTGACTGGGTTTACCTTATACATAGCAGTGTATGAAATTTAAGTAAGATATGGACTTTTCTTAATCCCGAGCAGAGGGATACCTCATATGTTTCTAGATATATTGTTTTATTCGACCGACAGTCGCGCTAAGTGTGTCCATGTTTGTTTTGTGGCGCCAGATGAAAACGAATTCGTTACTAAATTTTCTTAAAATCAGTTACAAATAAATCAAAGATCATCCAGAGAATTTGAGTGCAGCTTGGGGAAACATTAAGGCTTAGATTCATCAAAATCTATCCACGTAAAAAGGCTGTCGAAAATTCCTGTTTTATCCAAATAGCAAGCGCCTTCAATCTTAACAGTCGAATTCTCATTGCGCCTTCAAGAAATATAAAGGCTTTACGTGATCAATACATGGCCAGAGAAAGAAAAAAATGCGTAATTAATTTGTCAGTTTGAACACGCCAATCCCGAAAAATAACTAATTTTTTCCAAATTTTGCCTATAAACTGAGAGAAGCTTCGGTAACTTACAGACTTTACTACATAGAAATTACGAGTAGATTATAAGTATTATTTTCATTTAAAGGTTTCGGAGTCTCTCCTGCTTAATGCAATGGAGTAGTATGTACACTAGAGACCTAACAGACGGCTCTGCCAGTTCCGTAGCATACCAAAGAATTAATAGATGGCCTTGTTACCATTTTAACTAAGCACATTGACAATAGTAATTTCCTAAGTTAAAATCGGTAACAGAATTAAACGTCACAACCTAATATTAATGCAGAGTAACATGGACTTTACACCGTTATTATATGCGGAAACATTGGTCTCTCTTTGTGTCAGAAAAACTTGATGATTTTTAGTGGTGCTTTGGGTAGCTTTTATTTAAATTTGATGTTTAGTGGGCAAAACGAATTTATGGGCTCACTAATCCTATAATGGTTCTATTTTTACCGATTGAGATAACGAACTTTGGAATGTGACAAAATGTGAAGGATCTTCTTTAAGATTCGTTTCGAGGCATGTAAATACAGTTAACTCACTATAAATATCTGACCACTGCTATCGTCTATAATTTAGCACGGTATCGCACCTGTTATTTAATTTGTAAGCTACAGTTTTCAGTTTTCTCTGAATAACTCATAGTTCATTTACGTACACTTCGTATTCTATAACCTTAAACGTAGAGAAGACTGTTCGAAAAGTGACCCATGCAGAGTCAAGGACTTTTCTACTGTATGGATACATCTTGTCGTTACTCCTTTATCAGCTGTTATTGGTCAGCACATAGCGTCGTGATTTAAGATACACGCAATGAGAGACTAAATTAACTTCTCATAATTTGAGATTTAAAAACAAATGAATGTATATATTCACCAGAAAAGGCCTATATTTTGCTTTGCCTGTCTTTAAGAACGGTCGTATCTTTTTGCACTCACACATAAAAGGCTGTACGGTTTATTAATGAATAATAAATATCAGTATCTTAATGGATATTCGCATTTCTCATTTCATAAACCCCTTCATGTATTCAATCGATGTGGTTTGTATTTCGGATGGTAAAAAACGTTATCGAACTTCCGAACATTACGGCAAAAGCAGAGTAATTGCTGATTTAAAGAGAAAATACTGGCATTAAAGTCTTCAGACAATAAATTATGGTTATTTCACAAAGTTTCACTGTCACTTATTCGGAAAGATGTCGTAATAAATCACATTATATCGTAGGGTTGTCAAGTGAAGGAAACTCAACAATCGGCCACTTCGGCTAAATTTACCCGTTGGATACGTTTGTATAACTAATATAGATTTAATAATGGAAAGTCCAAGTTGCTATTAACAATATAGTAGTAGGACAGTTTACAACTCTCCGCAAAGACGTGACGACGAGCCGCGACAGGCACTTAAAAGAGACACACACATACGATACTTTCAGCTATCGGCCATGCCCTTCTTCAGAAATAGGAACAATCACGCAATCACACAGGCACCCAACACAAGCACACAACCGTCACTTGCAGCTGCCGCAATTCGAAATCCGGTTCTGTGACTGTGTTGTGTGCCTGTGCAATTGCGTGAATGTTCCTATTTGTGAAGAAGGTCATGGCCGACAGCCGAGAAGTGTTGTATGTGTGTGTCTCTTTTAGTTGCCCGTCGCGGCTCGTCGTCATGTCTTTGCGGTGAGTTGTAAACTCTCCTATTACTATATTCTTAACATAGATTTAAGAGTTTTTCATGTGGCTTTACTACTAAAAAATTTCAGGCTCATTTTATTTTTAAAGATACGAAACACTAAAAAAATCCAGCCTTGTGATGGCAGTGAGGTAAGGGGAACGCCAATTGAAAATATTTTGCAGTTTGCCTTAAAACCGATGCCAACGATAACTGAATCATGGCAACTTTCTTTACTCCACCAGCAGTTTCTTGCTTTCTCCATATTTTGCGGTCGACGTTTTCTGTCAACAAGGTATCTTTACTTCGTTCAGTAACCTAGGAACAAACCTCTTTCATTCTAGGTAAGTTTGTGAAGGATTAGCGTATCGCAGACGAGATTATAGAAGTCGGATCTGAGTATCGGATCATCGGAATGAAGGGAATGAAATAGGTCATGCCGTTTCAAACCAGTCATTCCGGAATTAGTACAGACCTACTCATGAAAATTATGTAAAATTAGGACGGCTGTAATGTTGGCTGTACGACTGTCTTCGGGGAAAAGAACCGTACGTCTTAAGTCGCTTGTTTTTCCCGCCTTAAGTCGTTTATGCACTTGAAAACTGTTACACGGTATAGGAGAGAAATTGTAATTTTTGTCCATGTGCAAATGTCCAACCGTCTGGAGCAAAGCGCAGATTTTGTTAATAAGAAAGGTAAAAGAAAGAATCCGGAAATAGGCCGTGCCCTTTGAAAGGAACTATCCCGG
The DNA here is from genome assembly GCA_026315105.1 of Locusta migratoria. Lineage (NCBI taxonomy): Eukaryota > Metazoa > Arthropoda > Insecta > Orthoptera > Acrididae > Locusta > Locusta migratoria. The sequence goes on from CM048744.1 coordinate 452,978,801, forward strand.
CATTTGCCTGGAGTGATTTAGGAAAATCACGGAAAACCTAAATCTGGCCGGAGGTGGATTTGAACCACCATCCTCCCGAATGCCAGTCCATTGCGATTTCTCACATATTACTTCGCAGCCCTGGATGAAGGGCAGCACGATGACTGCATATTCCTCGATTTCCACAATGCATTTGACACTGTATCGTTCCGCAGACACCTAACAAAGGAAAAAAAATATAATGGAGAGATTCCAAGATTTATTTGTGAGTTGAAGAATTACGAAATACAACCCAGTGAATTGCGCTCAATGGAGAGTGTTTCTCAGATACTAGTATATCGTCAGGAGTGTTCCAGGAAAGTTTCATAAGACCGCTACTTTGTCAACATAAATGATCTGACGCTCAGGGCGTGTAGCAATCCGTGGCTGTTTGCATATTATACTGTGATGTACGGATACGTGTCGTTGAGTGACTGCAGTGGAATACGCAAAAAAGACTGGTTGTAGTGACGAAAGACAGCTTGTTTTAAATGTAGAAAAATGTAAATTAAAGGACATAAACGATAAAACAATCGAATAATTTAGGTATATCGTTTTAGTAGAGTACCTTAACAAAGTCTCAATGATTAAATACACCCATCAAAAAAGTCATCCATCTTCTATGTAATTCACAGACATATCTTCCTGGACCTAAGTTGACGTTATTCGAAAAATGTGAGCCTTTCAGATTCAATAAAATATGAACTATCTGACGTATAGGTCCAGCTATAGAAAGTATACGAAATTCATTGAATGTAGGTGAGGCATCTGTATCTTAATCCAACACGAAGTACAAAAACAGTATTTGCGTTTACAGCCAGATATTTTTATGGCATTTTGCGATGATAAGACGAATATGAATGCTTCATCGTACACGTATTATTGGTTTATGTCAACAACGAGTTTCGTCAACAGAGCTGCGGTGTAATGGTCCTAAAGTCCGTTGGATACGATCGACTTTGTGGTGAAAATCGACTACTGGAACTGCGTTCGCCTTTCGTGAATGCGTGTAAATGAGCCGCCAACCAATTCGCGAGTACTTCTATGACGTCAGCAATCTATAGATTGTGCCGAGTGTGGAGTTCTAAATTTCCGGGTGTGCTGCAGAATGCGCATGCGCAAAAGCAAGTGACATCGGAAGTTGACCAATTCTGGTCGAGCGCATTCATACTGCAGAAATGCTTTCGCATCTTCTTTAACTTTATTCTGCTGTTTGCTTTGTGTTTTCATCATACCGAAAAAATTGCACCAGAGTTTAATGTTGTTTTTCTACTAGTTTTCCCCTAGAAAAGAGTCGAAACTTTTGCAAGCGGAAACATATTCTCTTTTTACGGGGAAGAGCGTAACTATTTCGAGGGCCAGAATATGATGCTTAATACAGAAAATTCTCCTGCCACCTTACACTGCTCTTAACGAGAAAACAGGCGAGAGACAATACGGCTCGTACGTAGACATAAAAGCAGACGTTTTCCTCTCACTTTCTTAGGAAGCGGAATAGGATAGTAAATATAGTGGTACTCTCCGTCATGTTTCGTATCCTAACTTGCTGAGGAAATTTCTATATTTACATTTTGATCATAAACAGACCAGTGATGGCAGAAAGAATAAAAATCTCTGAACGTGTCAATTTCAGCAAAACACGTTCACGGCCACACTATATATCAAAACGTTTACACATGTTTGATGCAGTAACCAATTATTAGAAGTTTGTATAACAAAGGAATCAACTTGCTAGGGTCATCGGTCACTAGATTTACACACTACTTAAACTAAAGAAAACTCAAACACACAAGCCCGAGGGAGGAATCGAACTACCGACGGGAGGAGCCGGAACCACTTATTGCCTTCTGTTCTAGTACGCTAAAATGTACGCAAGGCAACATTTGAGTGCTTGAGATCAACAACTGAAAATATCAAAGCCGGTCAAGTTCAGTACTGTGGGCACAGTAACGGGCTCCTCAAAGAGTATCTCCTGATTTTAAAATAAATCAAAAGCAACAACAACTAAAACACGCAATATGGAATCACTACGCCAATCACCACACTGTAAGGGGACATATACTTAACACTAGAAGCGAAAAGAAAGAGACACTTACTTAACTACTAGGCAGGTCGCTGCAGACCTTGCAACTAGTACATGAATCTCTGCCAGAACCATTTCGCGGCGCTTAAATCCGAATATTTTGTATGGAGAGGAGACAGATAAATGCATCCTACGTCTACCACGGCATTGTCGATAAGGATTCTTTGTCATAGAAAGCGAGTTAGATCGGATGAGTTGAGAAGGTCCATTCTCTTCCGCTTCACAGTGGCTGGTGACAGCAGCCATCAATTATGTGGAGAGAGGGTTCGAAGGGAGGGGGGAGGGGGGTTAAGCGAGGGACACGTTGCACACCGCAGAATATTCATGAACATTACTGGTATGGTCTAGGCGAAATGCTTATGCACGACTGCCGAAAACGGCTGCACATCTTGGAGTGAGGATCATTACACCCCAGCAGTATTGCAGAGAGATCGTTTTAGCTCATGTCCGCCTGTGTAGGGGTGCAATATGATCTGCCGTTCCGTTTACGGATAATAACGCCTTACCACACATGGCCACAGCGATGTCGGACAAGCTGTAAAGTGATGGTATAGAATGTATAGAATGACATATGTAGTCCCCGGATCGAAACCTTATGCAGCATGCCTCAAATTCTCTCCATAGACATGTTTATTAACGGACGCCCTCTAAACGAACCGTGAAAGAACTGAAAACGTGAGAGGAGTCTGGTAGCTATCATAACTGGTATAAATGTTCATTAGTGCTCTATGACAATAAATTACTTACTGAGAGTCCGATATCAAGATTTATGTTGGGAATCTGACCTGCGTAAAACATGAATGTTATTTATGCCTGTTATCCTGCTTTTCCAAATGGCGGAATCTACACCATTTTCTTCGTGTACCTTTGCTTGTGTTTATTCCTGTCCAATACTAAGTCTTTCTTTAGACATCATAAGGTAGTGTGTTGCAAAGATTTTTTCAGTTACCTATCCAACTTCATTTAAGTCCAGTTTCTTTTCTAGTTTCGTTAAAGTATATTTACTTTATACTCTGCTGCATCTCAGAACACCCACCCTTTGTTTATCTAACCTTTCCATATTTTTTAATCTACGGCGTGCCCATTTAAAAAACATAATTTCGCCCCTGAAGAGACAGAATTGCGCTACGAAATTTCTCTTTATTACTATTTCCATGCCTGGTCAGAAAAAAAATCATATTTTCATTACTTCAATGAAGATGATATATCTCCAAATGTTTTCTATTACGCATCATAGGGAAAAAAGAACCTCAGCATAGTACTAACACAGGATGGCAGTGTATATCACGGTCCGCCCAACTCGATTTAGGTCGTATGCGATTTCCCAATATCGTTTAAAGCCAAAGCTGTAATAGTTCTATGAGATATTACTTCCTTAATGTGATCCAACTCTATAGATGTCGTCGACAATGAGAGGTTAGATCATAACCTTCCTTCCTTTTGCCTTATCACGTAGACGTTCTGCAGTTTCTCTTATTTCACTCTCTCCTTTACCATCCCTTTCTGCTACCATTAATTTCGATTGGTTCACGATTAGTTCTGTTCCAAAATAGTTTCACTCTTTTCTGTTATTAGTTTTTTTTTATTACAGACAGGATCACTGTGCTGTTGTTATTACTGCTTCCAGATTTCGCTCGTTTTGTGACGTTTTTTTAGATTTCTTATGCACTCTTGTGATCTTAATTTTTAAAGCTTTTCTTTTGTCAGTGCTACAAAATAACCCCCGTTTCATCCCACGATATTCACAGTGTCTTGTTTTCATGCCTATTCGATAGTCTGTTGCCTTCACTGTTTGAACTTTTATAGTATTCCTTCCCGTTTTGCACTTTTTGTCAGTGATGTTTTCTACATATCTGTACGCCCTCTTGCGATTAATACTTTTAACACTCTCCTCTTGTGTCTTTTCTTCATGCCTATTTCCTAGGCTGTTCCCTGTTTAATCTTGTATTGTGTCCCTTACTCTGTTATAGTTAATTACTGCCTGATGTTTCGTTGGGTGTGCATAATTTTTTGGATTTTTACTTTAGTGATGATTCATATTCTTAATTCACTAAGATTCTGCTATCCCATTAGTTTTAATCGGGAGATCTTAACCAAAAATTATGATAAATTCACATTATTGCACCCGTTGAAATGCGGTTTAAAATCAGGTTCCGAAATCTTTTGTACAAAAACTTTAACAATCAAACTTTTCAGGAAACGCAATTTAAAGTTCAAATGAAATTTTTTCCTTGTGTCACTTCTTCTGAAGTCATCACATTTGTACTATGGGTCGTCTTCCCCTTCAAGGCATCTCTTCTGGTTTCTCGTTGTCTGTCTTCTTTCCCTTACCAGGTCTTCAAATGACTTCTCAACTGCAAAGACGCGCTGTAAATCTATTTTTCTCAGTATGCCTCGAGTAATATTTCCTATCTATAAGCGCATTCTTTCTAAGACCTTCAGTCTCCCTTCCTTCTCATCATTAAATAGAAGAACTACATCTGACAACTGTAGCAGATGCAAATGTGATTTTAGGACAAGGTTTCCGTATGAGTGGACTTAGACATTCATTTGGATTCTGGGGTTTGCCATGGACACACACACACATACATTTTGAGAAGTGCAGGATCGGTCAGAAAGCGACATTCATCACTGTCGTATGCACCATCCACCTCACTAAGTTTTCGCTTGAAGCTGCTCGGAGAAGAGTTCACTTTATCACCAAATGTCCTTAGTTCGGAGGTAGCCTCATTGCCGGATTGTCGTTGTTTCTTACGTCTTTTATTCACTAACTTCTTCAACCGCAATTTATCCAGTTTTGTATACATTCTTTGTAATCGTGGCATAACTGAATGAAAAAAGAATCAAACACTTGTAAAAATCTCCCTCAGTATCAAAAGACAAAAAGGAATTGCTTCGTCATAAGCGATGCAGCTAGTTTGTTATTGTTTATAAGATACGGAACGGCGTCAGAGATGATCTATCAAATCAAAGAGTATGTATCACGGCGTTCTAGATGCATCCCGCACATGTTTGTTTGAAAGTAATACACAGAATCGTTTGCAGCGTTACTGCTTAATTATGACCGTGCTGGTAGCAGTTCACTGCCCTTTAGCTGATTATACCGAGTGTGTGGGTATACTAGCCTACTTTAGGATGTAGAGGACCAGCTATGCTGTACTTCTGTCAATGCGTATGGATCCTCTTCAGTTGGATCCTCAGACCCCGTCACTGAATTTCTTACTGCAGGAACAGAACGCTGGAGGGAGTTGATATATCGTTCAATATTACTTCTCAATTTCTACGGAAGGAGAAGTTGTGACATGCTTTTATGCTACACAATAACCTTCATTTATTGCACCATATTTATACAAAAGAAAGAGTACAATATTCGACACTTGTCTTGGACTAACAAACTGTACAGAATGAATACCAGAATCATAATGAACAAACGAACATAGGTTTTTAACAATGCAACAAATATATTCACAGAAGTCCTTCTGTCTTCTTTGACTTGCACAGAACTTCACACTTTCAATATCATCAGTGCCACTTGCTGTATACCGCCTGGCTATTACACCTGTACAAAAGGAAAAATCCAGGACAGTACCAGTCCAATTCCATATCTAATTAACCTTAAATAAATACCTCGGTCATTTGTATTGGTACTGGAGCACGTAGTGTAACTCGTTACACTACACGTTGATCACTGAGATGGTATTGAAGTGCTGCCTCAAAACGTGGGCATGGCACGGAGGCCGCTTCAAACTTTTAATTAATTTTCAGGCATTTCTGATGCGATTTCAACATAGAAACTTTGGGAACTTATTGTCCATGAGTTGTACTAACAAATAAAAATAAACCGGAAATTGACATTTTTGGTCAGTTTCATCAACGTGCCACCTTAATATATCTACCAGACAGATTCCACAGCCTATTATTATGGCTCCAATAATAAAGACGAGGCGTGGCTAAACAGGGCAGCCAGTGAAAATACAGAACTTTCTAACTCGTTCAAGGAGGAATTTGGAGGTATTTAGGCATAGCGAAGCAGTGCTGTCCATCGTGAGTTAACATACGATACCAGCTTGGTCGGGACAGCAGCGGTTGTCAGTTTTGCTGCCAGAGACGCGGCGCGCGACAATACGGAGGTGCGCCGCATAAAGATATGAGAGTGGGGAGCGGCGCGGCGATGGCGGTGATTGCGCCGGCCGCGGTGATGGATGCGGGCACCTGCCGCTGCTTCTCCTGCTGCTGCTGCCTCACTCTCGCTTATTGAACAGCGCTGCCGCGGGCATTAATAACACTGCTTTCAGCGCGCGGACCCCAGCTGCGACCGCCGGCAATCGACGGAAGGCAGCGTGGCTGGCACCGCCGTACACCGCCACCTCACTCCAAATATCCGGACGTCACTCCCTGACTATATAATATACGTAAAGGTTGCCATTCCCGAACAGTCTTCATACATCTTACTCTTCTTCAGAAAAGATACCCAGGATGTATTTCAAAATGACCAATTTTTTTTACATTAATCACAAATGAGACATTAAAAGTTGCGATGCCACTCAGTAGTCTATCCACGACGACATTACTTTGATCTATACAGGTTGTTTCAGTAGGATTAGTCTAGATTGTGCAGTGGGTGATCCTGTGAAGTTCGGCAGAGGTCAGATCCAGATATTTACTGAAACTTCCTGGCAGATTAAAATTGTGTGCCGGAACCGGGACTCGAAACTGGGACCTTTGCCTTTCGTTGGCAAGCGCACTACCGACTGTGTTATCCCGACACGACTCACGATGCCGCCTCACAACTTTACTTCCGCCAGTACCTCGCCTCCTACTTTCCAAACTTCACAGAAGCTCTCCTGCAAACACGCAAGACTAGCACTCCTGGAAGAAAGGATATGGTGGAGACATGGCTTAGCCACAGCCTAAGGGATGTTTCCAGAATTTTAATCTGCCAGGAAGTTTCATATCAGCGCAAACTCCGCGGCAGAGTGAAGTTTCATTCTGGAAACATCCCTTAGGCTGTGGTTAAGCCATGTCTCCACCATATCCTTTCTTCCAGGAGTCCTAGTCTTGCGTGTTTGCAAGAGAGCCTCTTTGAAGTTTGGAAAGTAGGAGGCGAGGTACTGGCGGAAGTAAAGTTGTGAGGCGGCATCGTGAGTCGTGTCGGGATAGCACAGTCGGTAGTGCGCTTGCCCGCGAAAGGCAAAGGTCCCAGGTTCGAGTCCCGGTTCCGGCACACAATTTTAATCTGCCAGGAAGTTTCATATCAGCGCACACACCGGTGCAGAGTGAAGTTTCATTCAAGATATTTACTGATTTGAAGAATTTGACTCGAAATAAGGAACGTTTGGCACTTGGAACGACAGTAACGCCTTTAGCTAAGAAAGAGACAACCATGTGCTACCACTTTGAGCGCTAGAGTTGCTTCCGTTAGAAGATAGACCAGTTTTCTTTTTCCAACCTTTTGATCGCGAACCCCTGGAAGTCGTTAAATCTTGCTCCGTTGCGTTGCGGTCGCAGGAGGATTTAGTAGGAGCATGTTCAGTAGCAAACCTACGTGTCATGACGTTCAGTTACTATGTCTGAAAAGCCACACGGAAATCATAGAGTTTCGTAAAAGTCGCTTAATTACCGAGTCATCAGTAGGTGGGAAAATACCTTTGTTGTGACACGCTTCGGGTGACCTTCAATCAGACATCAAACGTGTCACAGATACCAGATGTAACTATGGTACTTTCTATTTGACCTACCGCGTAACAAAGCACCTCAAAATGACTTGTTAATTAACCTAATTAACAGCTTTGTGTAGTACAGTTATTTACAATGGTTGTCATCATCGTGGATGACTGTCACATGCTCAAATACTGTTATGTTAGAAAACTCAATCTTTTAATCGATATGAAGCAATGCTTTTTAACTACAGGATAACAGTACTTTACAGCTGGTAACGAGTTTTCAGTGCACTATTCTCTTAATCAACTAACAACAGTACCATTCCATAAGTGGATCACAGTAGTTTGCTGTTGGTAAAGGGTTTTCAGTATCCTTCCGAAGAAATCCGAATTTTATGATGGCCGAGGGGACCGAGGCGCTCCAGTCACGGTCTGCACGGCCACTACGGTCGGGGGTTCGAATCCCCCCTCGGGCATGGATATTTGAGCCGTCCTTACGATTAGGTAGTTCATAAGTAGTTTGTAAGTTTAGGGACTGATGACCCCGTAGTTAAGTCCCATAAGCTATACAAACATTTGATATTTTTGAATTTTATGAACATCATTAAATATTAACATGTGATGCATCAGCTTTGATGGTTTCAGCGGCAGCGCCGCCAAGTGGCTGCGTCGTAAAAACATGCCAGATTGTGTACTGAATGTGTATTTTCAGTGCAGCAGAACAATCAAAATACCACCCTATTTAAAAGCATGTGTGGTGCTAAAATTTATAACTGCTATGAAATATGTTATCCGGAACTCTCTCATTTACTAGGGGGGGAGGGGTAACAAGAGTTCATTTACGGTGGTTAGTTACACTTTTAGGCATGGAAGAAAACCTTAAATCATTCCCTTTTAAACTTCAGCACTTAATGAAAATCGCAAATGCTTAACCACCGTTTCATCGTATTGCTCCTGTATGTAAGGAATATGTGAATATTTTCGATTGAAGCCAATCAAAAGTTTTGTATTTCAGTATCACAAATATTATAGGCCTATATACTGACATATTTTGGCAGTTACATACTAGTTTGAAAAACTGATACTGTGTAGCTACAAATTAATATATCCGTATTTAAATTGTTAATATTAGTTCGTCAAAATCTTGAAGATATTCAGTTTGATACCTGTCAGACAGCTAAAAAGATTCATTATAGGCACAAACGAGGCACAGAACAAAAGACAAAGTGAAAAGAACAGTCTCCAAAAAGTCTAATTTCGAAAAATATTACAATGTCCGAATGTCCCTGAAACAAAACATCGGAGCTTGAAGGAATGCAGGAACTAAGCGAATATAGTCATAATCAGTTCCTTTTCACTTGAGCACGTGAAAGATATTACTAACGACGAGTGCTGATTATTTTTATCTCTTCTTCTTTTTATCTTTTTCCTTTCTTTCAGTACTTTTCCCTCTGAGCATTGGCGCCAAGTAATTGCAGTATCTATGGCGACGGTAGTTGTTGCAGGCTGAAGTATTTGAGAATCCTACGGTGTATTTTATGTTCCTACTGAAATATCCGGTGAGTATGGTTTATTTCCTTTTTCTCGGCACAGAAAATATCAGTTCTTGGTAACACTGTTTATAATTATTTTATTAAGAGTAATTTTGCAACGCTAGACGTAATATGTAGAGAATAATAAGATCTGCGATGTGAAAGCAGTGTCGACAGTGGAGAGTGTCGATTGTTGTTGCAGTGTAGGAACGCGGGGAGCAGTTTAAGTTGCAGAGGCGCGTGTACTCTGAAAATTAACAAATAAAAACTGAACATGTTCGTGAACGATATCGGAATAAATGTGAAGTGTGATACACAATGTTGACAATGTGTATGTAGGTGTACTGCGATTGTCGCAATACGAATCAATTAGCACTTCACTTTGTATGTCATTAATGCAATTGGAGGCTGCTTACTCCTGTATTGATGGACTATTGCCTGTGATGAACTTTCATTCACCGCTACACAAACTGATACTCTGCATAGTACATGTGGGACACTGTTGCCGATCTTGTGTTCCGACCATGTGTTGAAAGTAAACGGTTGAACTAGTATCACGAGTGAGCATAAAAGAGGAAGCGTACATGTTCGAGTATTTAATATAAACAGTTGCCATGTGTGAATCTCATCAGCATTATTACTGTGAGCGAAGAACACTTATTGAACATAAAATACTTTCACAGTTGCTAACTAGTCACCTACGTGGAATGAAGGCTACACTAATGGGAATCTGCAGCGTAAGAAGGTGGGATCATATGGAAAATGGTGACTAAAGTTCGCCGCTGACAATTTTGGTTCCACTTTTGGTGCGGTCATAGCTGCCGTGCTGACCTCATTTTCACACCCGACCACTACGATCAGCTAAGTTGCTAAACAGAACTTTCTCGCTTTCGCTACTTAGAGACATTAAGACAATAGACTGTCAATTTAATTCTTGTGATTTTGGTTACCTAAATGCAATCTTTTAATATACTCAACATGTAAGATTTCTTGTTTGTGATTTTGTTTCTATTGCTTTTCCATTAATAAATGCAGCTTTTCAACGAGAGTGCTAAGTGTCAACATTTTTTTTATTGGTCGTAGCCTTTGTACCTTGTCTGTTTAGATGAGATTCTGTTTTCTTTTGAATAACTGTAAAGATAAGAGTAGTTGTTTATATAATGTTACACTTAATGTGTGATATAATATTTACATGTTTGTTAAGTTATATTATTTAGTAACCTGATGATAGTTTTTTGGGTTTTTCAGTTCATTTTCTACCACAATCTGACTACTTTTTATTTAAGGATGCTTCTCATGAACTACAGCAACTTTGGTGTTTAATTGGGTGCTGTCGAATGCGAAACATTTTCAGTTTTAGAATTTTTTAATTCATATAAACCCGCGGTCAGAAAAATACACTGTGTGCTTCCTGAGCTACATTCCTTTTACACACATCACGTTGCAATTCATTTCAGCTCTTAAATCATTTCTCCACCATATGATGACTATTGTGAGCCATATGAACGAAACCGAACTGCTATTTTGTTATTATAGTCGGCCATAAACAGAAGCAGAGTTACTATATTACTGATGTTTTCATATTTGTAATATAAGATTCCCAACAACGTGTAGTGATTAGGAAATATAAAGTAACAGCATAGACTACATCAACTACTCATTTTGTATCATGACATTCTTCCGCTACTCCACATTGCCAGCTGCATTGTTTTCCGTCGAGAGTTTTGCCGCTGTGTGTGTTACACTGTGCTGTAGTGCAGCTACGGTGGCTCATTGTCAGCTAGAGACGTTTCATTTGCAAGTGCCGCCCACAAACGTCTACATATAAATTAGACTGTAACATTAGTTGTAATATGGATTATAGAAGCTGACGATTTTCTAAGCATAATAAAAAAAAAAGTGCAAATGTTTGTAAATCTAAGGGACTTAAATCCGTTGGTCATTAGTCCCTACGCTTACAAACTAGTTACACTAATTTAAAGTAACTTATGCTAAGGACAACACAAATACCCATGCCCGAGGGAGTACTCGAACCGCCGACGACGAACGGCCTCGCGCTCCGCAAATGGGCAACTTATTGCGCGCGGATATTCTGCCGCAGCTAAGCAATATATTCATTGTGCTGCATTATACTACGTAGAACATACCAAAAAATAAAATACGAGGCCCGTCCAGAAAGTAAGTTCCGGTGCAATTTATCTCCGCTGCAGCGCTGCGACTGCAGTTACGCACATGCGCTGTAGACGATGTGTATCAAGGAGAAGAACGTGCGCCATTTGGAGATCGCTGACAGTTACGTACGCTTTGTTGTGCTTGTTTGAAATGTCGGCGTTGATTAAAAATTCTGCCACCTGTGAAATCAGGTCGGTGATTCCGTTTCTGAATGCGAGGAAAGTGAAACCAAGTGAAATTTATCGGCAAATTTGCGATGTTTACGGACCAAATGCAATGAGTGATTCGATGGTGACAGTGCAATTGCGGGCGTAGTGATGTGCACGATGTGGAACGAAGTGGGCGTCCACCTTTTGTTACAGAAGAACTGGTTCACGGGATTGATGACAAGATGCAGGAGATCTCAAGTCTTTCCTTGGCGGTCATCACTTCACCAATGACGACGAGCTGAAAGAAACTGTTTCCAACTGGTTGAAGAAACAGGCGGCAGATTTCTATGAAGAAGATATACAAAACATGGTGCCACGCTATGACAAATGCCTGCAAAATTTCGGGAGTTACGTGGAAAAGTAGTTTAAGAGTTGTAGAATTTTGTGCAGTAAAAAATTCTTCTGTATCTGTGTACAATTTCATTTTATTACCAAACGCAACTTACGTTCTGGACGCGCCTCGTACATACACACAACTATTTATATAGATGTAGGAAATAAATTGCACCCGCCTGAAAACGGATTGGTTCGCTAGTAGTAAATATTTTAGGAGGTGGTAGCATCTTTGAATTGCAGTAAAGCCACATAGTATGTGTCCAATTTTTATAGAGAGCAGAGATACAGCTGTTGGTATGACCGCCACGACCCACCCACCCCCCGCCCCCCCCCCCCAAAAAAAAACCTGAAGCTGAGTTAAGAAGATTCCACTTCCTGCTTCGATGAATTTATACATCTGTTTTCAACACCATGTGTAAGTTTTTCGTGGTCGTGTTTCCATTCTATTGTGACGCCTGCTGTATTGGTAATGTGAACGATGGAATCTACTTTTGCGTTTATCTTTTCTTTGAAAACTTTACCTTTGAACCATACACACAGAAAACAATCCAGAGGTGTAAGGTTCCTGGGTTCGAAGGGAAAGAAACTTTCTCGTATCTATCGATCCATCTTCAGGGAAGAGCTAGGTTTAGATGATATGGCACTTGACGAATTCAATGTGCAGGTTCCCCGTCACTCTGCACGATCCTAGGCTGTCTGCCGTCTTCCCTAGGTTTTTAACTTTGTAAATTATCTAAGTTCACTAGATGGCCTTTTTTGGTAAACGTGAGCCCCTTTAGTTCAGAGGCATGAGGAATAGTATTCATTTCATGTTTTTAAATGTTATTTACAGTAATACTGTGTTAATATTGCTGGGACTTTATTATGCTAATAATTTATCATTGTGTCTATGAATGTGGCAAGATGAACGGTTCCTCTGTGACGTCACTGTCACTGTGAGAATGTGTACTTGCTTTATTCTGTATGTGCATGTCTGAGTATCTTCTAGCATGTCAGTCTGAGTGTGTGTATGATTATTTTCGTCGTCGGCTGCTGGCTGTGCGCTTTGCATCTCTGGCTTCGAGTCGATAGGCAGTCGTTACCAACCTCTGCTTTTGATGCTACCAAAGAGGTTCGTCCACCCTTTGATTACAAGTTGGATTAGCAACGCCTGCTAGCGAGCCTCGGTTGGACGCGCGAGTTTAGTCTCCCCCACCACCGCGGTTCTTTTAGGGTTGGCGGGGCTCTCGCAGGCCGATGGGACATTCTGTGGCTGCGCTTCGAACTGGTAACACGTTCAGACATTCTATCCTCAAACGTTCAAATGTTTGTAGAGCTTATAGGAGTTAAATACATGGTCATCAGTCCCTGAACTTACAAACTACTTATGAACTAGCTAATACTAAGGACAGCACAAATATCCACGCCCGAAGGGGGGATTCAAACCCATGACCAAACTGGCCACACATACTGTAACTGGCGTGCCGCAGACCGCTTGGCCACTGCTGCCGGCCTTTCATTCCTCGCTTGAGATGGTAGCGATTCGTTGACTGCTTTGTTAGACTTCAGATCTTTGGTTCATTTTTCAGGATAAGTTTCTCCGATCATGTATGGAAATGTATTCAATTTCATTTTTGTGATTTCGCATAGGTAAACAGGGTGAATATGCAACTAAATTCGGTTTGATAATGGCTAGGAATCGGTAACCTGTGTGAGAGATTAGCTGGCGGTGTATGAACTCTGTTTAATTTCTTTCTCGTTTTATGGAACGCGACTAATATGCAGGAATATTTTTATCCTGTGTAGTGCATGTGAAATATTCTTTTCCGTTTTCTCCTTCCGCGAGTGATATGTACTCCATGTGGTGTGTTCTTAGAACTAAGCCTTCAGCTACTCCTGTGTCAGTTTCTATGCTTTTCGGGCAAGAAATTATGCATGTATCGTTCTCATTTCCTTTAGTACATCGCGATCTCCTCTCCCCTTATTTTAAATTGTTGTTTCGTTTCCAAACTTGTACTTTGCATTCAGACTCCCCCAGTAAATTCTCTTCTAGTCTTGTACGACCCCCTTTATTAGCTTGCTTATGAAATACTACGTATTTCTACGGGCTGCATGCCGTATTTCTTAGTTGATTTACTCCGACTTTGAATTTATTCTATTTTTCTGACTCTTGAAGACTGGACTTCTTGCATCCGTGTAAAACCTTTCCAATCGCGTCTAACTGTATTTCTTTAGCTTCCTTATGATATCCTACGCATTTATATGGTTTACATGCCGTAGCTATTTTTCTTTTTTTTTTTCAGAAATTGAATTTTTATATTTTTACTGGTTTTAGGAACCACGTGGCTCCGAACTCCGACTTCAATGGTTTATAGCTAGTCACTTGAGTTCTCGCCACTGCTCATACACCAGTGCCTTCCTATTGTGTATTCTTGCTTCGTAATCTGTGATTCCGTTGGTTTTGGTTGAAATGCATGCAATCTTTAAGCACTTCGCCTTCAGTGGGGTGCGTATATGTAATGTAGCAGACACGTGCCGCGTGTCTTAATAATACCGGATGCTCAATGTTTGATTTGAATGGAAATTAATGTTTCTATTATCGCGTATCATCTCACGCAAAGAAAGACAGACCAGAGCGACCTACGAAGTTTATTTTTTCTTGTGTTGTGTGGTACATTCTGTTTCGCCGAATTTCGCCCACGATACCGGCGCCTGCTTCTGCTTCGTATCAGCACGCTGAGTTGGGTGAGTTTCGCTTTGTTTCGAACGTGTGAGTGGTTGAATGCTTGTTTATTGTAAAGCCCTCCCCCGACGTTGTTCTGTTCAGATTACTTTAAGTAAGTTTTTCAATGGGATGCAATTTTATTGTTTAACAAAATTGGTTCCCCCACTTGGTCAGGTTTGAACGGAATAAATAATTTATTGTCAGTGAAATTTCATCCTACTTTTTTATATCTGTTGATGAATACCTTCTCCTATTATTTAATGTTGTTTTTCACCAGTGCTGAGAACAAATTCAAATGCATATTATCATATTTTTAATTCTGTTGCACCATAAATGTTCTCACAGCCTTCATAAAATGGTTTAGTTCGGGGTGGCTTGTATATAAATGATTGTGTGTAACTCTTGTGATCTACGAAGTATGTTGGCATAGTCTTTTTGTCTTCCTGCGACTAACTGGCTCCTTTCAACTAGAGATAATTTTAGAATTAAAGGTGGTCTTTCAAGGAATGTCTTTCAATAATGTTAGAAGCTTATTTCTGAGGAAGTGAATATTACTGGGTCCTGTAAGACGGGTAACAGAAAACATGTCTATCACAGAACACTATATACATTTACAGAGAACTGTTCTCGCAAAAAATATCTCTTTCCACGGACCACTGATGTGAATTACATTGTTTATGCTGTCATGAGTGAAACTGGCTTTATCAGTGAAGAGCAAAAATTGTATTACTTAGTGATTTTCAAGTATCCAATGGCAAAATTCCAATCGTCTGTCTTCATCTCCGGCTCAAAGGTGTTCAATGAGCTGTAAATGATACGAATGGAATCCGTGCGTACGTAATGTCCGCCGTACCCTTGAATGTGACACACTGATACGGCTACAAACTCTACGCGTTCTTCTTGAAGGACTAAATTCTATAGAAAGAATAATGTCTTCAGTGTCATCCACAGTTTGTTCATTTATTCGTTCGTATTTTGTATGACTGCTGGCATTGTACTAGTGTCACGCGGTGTATTAAACACATGGGTAAACACTGGTAGTCTGCGATAGTAAAAAATCGTATGTCTTATTCTCTGTGGTCTCCAGAGAAACTTATACACCAAAACCGTATTGGCATACTCCGCATGTGTGAATACGTGTTGCTTGTTTACACGCAATAGTACAGTAAACTTGATCAACAAATCAGGATGAAAACTTCAATGTATACTAAAGAATGACGTCACAACTTGAACAACAAAACTCTACTGTTGACATTCGATATCACTCCCACAGTAACCGAAGTACTAACACAGGGGCTAAACTGCATTGAACTCAACGGCATCTCTGTATGCAATAAAAATTAGACACCATTTCACTAATCACTAGGAAAGTTAGGACATGTATGTAAGATTTCGTTTTTACGCTCGACGTAGGTGCATGATAAAGGATAACAACAATAAATTCCGGTCCTCCGCCTGCTATGAGAGTTGACAGATTTAATAATTCGTCATGGACTGGGGAGGAAGAGATGGATAAAGAAGGGGACGCCGTGAAGAGGAAACTTGGGCGGAGAGAGGAGGAGATTAACGAGAGGGCAGGAAAGAGTTGATAAATTAACAGAAGATTGCAATAAATGAATACCCGGGAAATTCAGGCATACAGCTTGTTAGAAAAATAAGATCAACAATCGAAACGGCGGGTTAAATGGCAATTTATTTCAGTTCTATATGGGAAAGAAACTGTTCTGGTTGTCGGACTAAATGTCAAGGACATGAGGAACTGGAAATCTTTGTTGCTGTGTAATATATCAGACATACTATGGTTGGTGGCCAGCTTAACGGTATTACGTAGGAATATTGGCCTGGTATGAAAATAATTATTACAACTGAAAGCGTTTACTGCAGAACTACAAAGATGATTTGTCATTAATTCTGAAAATTCCTACATTTATGATAAGTAATGTTGTTGAAGTTCCAACAAGTTGTCAGTTTAATACTTGTTATACTAATTACCTTATCCCAAAGGTTTCGGTTGTACAGAAAAAAGTCGACAAACATTAAACTGCCATTTCCTATTTATTATGGTCGTAGGCACTTTTCTCTGCCGACAACTGGATAAATCTTCATTATCAAATCGACCACGTTAAATATAATGCAACATCACTTACTTGCTATTATAATAAGCTTTACTTCATAAAAGGTATTGCATGAAATAGTTGCCGTTGACACTTTAATGAGAAGTGAACACAGTCCTTAAATTTGGTATTATTATTAAAACCTTTAGCGTGTATGAGGAAGTGTAGACTACGATACTCGTCAAAAATAAAAATAGAAAACTGAAGTTAAATGTCAGTTTACTTTTGTTTCACAATTTTTCCAAGTACTTGTAATTCTGCCTTCAAAATCGCTACCAATTAGGCAGTGGATAAGAAGTAATTGGCACGAAATTCCTAGCATTCTGGGATTAGTTATTATCTCACGAGGCTCAAGAATTCTTGCTCCAGCGCTTCACGGAATTTGACTTCCGCGTGCTTGCCTCTTATTAACCGGAGTTTTATGAAAGTTCTCAGAAAACTGTGCATTTACGATGTATGGCTACCTGGAAAACACCTTTTCTTGAATCGATGTCACCTACCTTCCTCGCACCTTATTATAAGGTGGTTTCTCTCTGCCTTGCAAATAACTGTCGGAGAGTAACACATGGGTCATATGCCGACTGGAAGGGAAATAGACGAATGTAAAAGACTGCCTCACAAAACAGAAACTGTGCTACCTCCAGTGAAAAGGAGCAGTTTTCCATAGGCATGTTATTCGTAAACAACGAGGAATATTATGTAAATGTTTAAATCATCATCATGAACATTGTGCAGTCTGCTGCATGGTAAGAAAGACTTTGGAATCAGGCACATTCTCGCTGCTACTTCATTCCACCAATTTCTGAAGAGATCTATTCGATGAATGACACTCTGTAACGTGGAAAGGTTGAAAATAGGCACTAGCAGATTGAAGCTATGATACGCCCCTGATTCGTAGCTGGTGTCATCAGTGGATGCTAAAGAATATGCGCGAAATATATCCCTCAACTATGGTAAGCTACTAGTGAGACTATAGAAGGATATCTATATATGTGCAGCTGTACTAGTAGTACTTAAGTGAACATGGAACGAAGAACCACTGTGATTTGATGAAATGAAGAGTTTTTTTCGAAATAATCTTCGGATTAAATAGTATTGTGACTAAACTGGATAATATTTATAATGTTTTCGTGGGTAGTGCATGGGGGGAGGGATGTCGGACTAAGAGAATATTTTTAGGTATTATATGAATCTGTTCTTCCTGCTGATAACAAGTCGAGTGAGAAAAATTACTGCTGTTACACTCAGATGGTGATTACAAAAGGAACTCTTAATCGAAAAAAAAAAAAAAAAAAACTGAAGCGTTTGATATGTGGTAACACACAAGAATGTTGAAAATCTGGCGAACTGATACGTAGGAAGTTCTACGCAAAATCGATGAAGAAAAGAAAACATGGAAACTACTGCGCTGTCTGAAGCGTTTAAATTTACTTGTTCTTCGCTCAAGAATGTGTACCTATATAGTGCTTGATACTATGATCATAGTTCAAATATGGGATAATGGAGACGAGTAAGTATATCGGCTTGAGGTAAGGGGCTGAGTCTAAAGTTATAAGCGAGAAGTCTTATGCCTCTGACGGGGATATACAAGTACCTGTACTTCTGTTGTTATGATTGGAGGATCATATAATATAGTTCCAGCTTGGTAGAGTCTCACCACACTTTGCAATGTGAGTTCGTGTTCCTCAAAACCTGGATCAGGCACCCCTTCATAAAGGGACTGGAAGAGAAGACCTTTTGATTTCTTCTTTTGAGACCACGTGAGAACTCCTTTTTGGCAGACGAATGTCGAGACTGAGAAGGATCTCATGACAAATACTTCCGATGCCCTCAGACATTGTTCAGAAGAGGTGCGGAGCTTTTTCAATGGGTATGACACAACTTCCTGCCTGCATCGAGGTCGGAAACGCCATTTCCAAAAACTTCATTATATTGCAGGATTTGTTGGATAGAGTGGTTTGTGTTCTATACTGGCAAACGGTACGTCTCGTTGTGCTGTGAGCGAGCCAGTGGTTACGCACTGGACTCGTACTCGAGAGGATGGTGGTTCAAATCCACCTACGGCCATCTAGATTTAGGTTTTCTGTGGTTTTCCTAAATCATTCCATGCAAATTTCCTTTCAAAGGGCACGGCCGATTTCCTTTCCCCATCCTTACCCATAAGTCCGAGCGTTAGCTCCGTCTCTAATGACCAAGCTGCCGACGGGGCGCTGAAGCCTAAGCCTCCATTCCTTCCTTCTTTCTTCTGTGAAGACATGCCCTACATTAGAACTGTCGGAAAGATGTGGGGAACAGAACCAGTATTCTCTTTTTTTTAATTATTCGCGGTAGTTGCGTAGGTAGCTATTATTTGACCTAGTACTTCTAAATAGGTGGCGGCCGAAGCTGCATTCGATTAAGTGCGATATTTTCCAGAGAAACTTCCGAAATCCTCGCGGAAAGTAGTATCTAATGAAAGATAAATTAATGGTAGCAACAAATGGCCGATGCAAATGCAGTTTTGCTCCTGATTGGTCTGAGTGTATAAATGGCGAGTAATCATGAGGATAGTTTCAAAATGTGTGAAACTGCTGTGTCAGCATGCAGCCGTCTTGGGGATAGCGTGCCCATTCATGATCAATCTTGGAAGCATTTGTCAGTGTTCTGGAAGATGTGAATAAGAGACCCATCGCGATGAACGAAGTTTGCTTCCAGTGCAAATTGTAAGAGTCTACAAGACCTTCCAAGTGCTTTTCCATTGCAGTTACAGATGCCTGTTTACACCATTTTCTGTTTTCTTGTCCGAGTGTTACGTTGTAGTGAGTGTGAACTTGTTCTTTCGGAAGAGACCCAACTGTCACACGTGAACTCACTAATCATTTATTTATTTTTGCAGATTTATGAATTTATAACTGAAAATTCATCTATGCTGTCGAAGAGTTGCCATTCAGAAATTCTTTTAATTTATTTTTAAATGCTAGTTGGCTACCTGTCAGGCTTTCGATGCTGTTTGGTAGGTGGCCAAAGACTTTTGTTGCAGTATAATTCACCCATTTCTGTGCCAGAGTGAAACGTGGACGATAAGGAGTTCAGGCAATAAGATGATTGAAGCTTGTGAAATGGGGTGCTACAGACGAATGATGAAAATTAGTTTGGTGGATCACGTAACTAATAAGGAGGTACTTAACCGAATTGGGGAGAAAAGGAGTTTCTGGCATATCCTGACTTAGAGAAGGGGTAGATTAGTGGGACACATTCTGAGACATCAAAGAATCTTCAGCTTAACATTAGAGGGAAGTGTGGGAGACCAAGGAACGAATACCATAAACAGATTGAAAATGATGTAGGTTGTCGTTCGTATTCTCAGATGAAGAGACTTCTACAGGACAGGGTTGCATGGAGAGCTGCAGCAAACCAGTCTGCGGACTGAAGACCACAACAACAATAACAGTGCCAAAGCTAGATTTAACTTTGAATAGTGAAGATCACTTTTTCTCCTTGTTTTGTAGTTATCTACACCGCTATTGCTTTCGAATTCGGTGGGATTAGTAATAACAAATTTCATTAGTGAATATATGTATACTGTAATGCTTCTGTGTAGATCCCTAGCTCCTCAAAAAGTGTCTGCAGGATGATCTTGGATGGGCTCCAGCAATTTTACTGATTACACACTTTGTGCAACGAATACTTTTTTACTCGATGATGAATTACCCCAGAAAATGATACCATATGAAAGCAGACAATGAAAATAGGCACAGTAAGCTAAATTACTGAGATGTATATCACCAAATTTTGCAATTACCCTAATAGCATAAGTAGCTGAACTCAAATGTTTCAGCAGATCTTCAATGTGAATTTTCCAGTTCAATCCCTCATCGCCGCGTTGGAGTAGACGAGCGGTCTAAGGCGCCTCGCTGCGAAGCGCGCGGTTGTTCGCCGTCGGAGGTTCGAGTTATCCATGGAGCATGGGTGGGTGTGTTTGTCCTTAGGTTAGTTTAACTTAGTTTAAGTAGTTTGCAAGCTACGGACTGATGACCACGCAGTTTACTCCGATAGATTTACAAACATTTCAACATTTTTGAACAATCCCTCATCAATACATACACTTGAAAATTTTGAATATTGTACCTTTGCTACAGATTTCAGATCAAAGTCTATATTTATTAATGGTGTCATTCCATTTACTGTATGGAACTCTATGTGCTGTGTTTTATCAAAATATAATGATAGTCCATTTGCTGAGAACCAGTTAATGATTTTCTGAAAGATGTAGTTTATAAATTTTTCAGTTCGTTCTTGTCTGTGAGGTGTGATAACTATACATGTATAATCAGTAAAAAGAACCAGCTCTGCATCTTCATGAATATAGAATGACGAGTCATCTATATATATATTAAGAACAGCAAAGGGTCCAAGGTTCTGAAAGATGTAGTTTACAAATTTTTCAGTTCGTTCTTGTCTGTCAGGTGTGATAACTATACTTGTATCATCAGCAAAAAGAACCAGCTCTTCATCTTCATGTATATAGAATGACAAGGTGGAGTAGACGAGTGGTCTAAGGCGCCTCGCTGCGAAGCGCGCGTTTCTTCGCCGTCGGAGGTTCGAGTTCTCCATGGAGCATGGGTGTGTGTTTGTCCTTAGGTTAGTTTAACTTAGTTTCAGTAGTTTGCAAGCTACGGACTGACGACCACGCAGTTTGGTCCGATAGATTTACAAACATTTGAACATTTTTGAACAATCCCTCATCAATGCATACACTTGAAAATTTTGAATTTGTACCTTTGCTACAGATTTCAGATCAAAGTCTATATTTATTAATCGTGTCATTCCATTTACTGTATGGAACTCTATGTGCTGTGTTTTATCAAAATATAATGATAGTCCATTTGCTGAGAACCAGTTAATGATTTTCTGAAAGATGTAGTTTACAAATTTTTCAGTTCGTTCTTGTCTGTGAGGTGTGATAACTATACATGTATAATCAGTAAAAAGGAACCAGCTCTGCATCTTCAGGTATATAGAATGACAAGTCATCGATATATATTAAGAACAGCAAAGGCTCCAAGATCGAATCTTGTGGCACCCCATTTTTTATTGTTCCTAGTTTGAGGAATCCGCCGTTTCTTGCATATTATGTGAACTACGTATTGTCAACTTTCTGCACTCTACCTGTTAGATATGATTTAAACCATTTGTACGCTGTCTCATTTATACCACAATACGTTTGTTTATCTAGAAGAATTCCATGATTTACACAATCAAAAGCCTTAGATCACAAAAAGTCCCATTGGCTGATTTCCGGTTATTCAGAGCATTTAATATTTCTTTGGTGAAAGAATATATAGCATTTTCTGTTGAAAAGCCTTTCTGAAAACCTAACTGACATTTTGGTAGAACTCTATTTTTACCTATATGTGAAACTGCTCTAGAATACATAACGTTTTCAAGAATTTTGCATAACGCTGCCAGAAGTGAGATCGGGCGGTAGTCGTTGACATCAGACTGTCCCCTTTTTTGTGCAGTGGTTTAACAATAGCATATTTCAGTCTGTCAGGAAAAACACCCTGCTTCAGAGAACAATTACATATGTGAATAAGAGTCCTATTTATTTCTTGAGAACAAGCATTTTTACCCTGATAGAAATTCCATCAAATTCCATGTGAGTTTTTGCTCTTGAGAGAGTTTATTATTTTCTTAATTTCAAAAGAAGAGGTGGGTGGAATTTGTATTGTATTAAATTGTGTAGGTATGGCCTGTTCTATTAACTGCCTATCTTCTACTAATGAACACTTAGATCCCACTTTGTCCTCTAAATTATTAAAAATGTTTTCGACTTCTGGCATGTTAGTTGTAAGCTTTTCTTTCACTTTGATGGTAATGCTATTTCCCTGTGTTCTTGGTTGATTCCAAATTGTTGTAACTTTGTTATTATACATGATGCACATGCTTCTGGAGGTTTTAATAACTTTTCTTAATATAGCACAATAGTTTTTATAATATTTGACTGTTTATTGGCATTACTCTTTCTTGCTATTAGATACAGCTCCCTTTATCGCTTACAAGACATTCTTATTCCTTTAGTAAGCCATGGTTTCTCATCATTATATTTAACTATTTTCTTGAGGAAACAATTTTCAAATACTCTTACAAATGTATCATAAATTTTAAATTAGCATCGAGTCTACAGTGAAATCCCCACAAATAATAATTTGTTTTTCCTTATCTGACTGATAGCTCAAAAAGGCATCCAGATTTTCCAAAAATAACAGAAAGTTTCCTAAAGGGGACCTACAAACTGTCACAATTATAAAAGAAGGACCTTTATTCACCTTTATTACCCTCTCCAGGCATTCATGCAATTATGATGTGTGTGGATTAATCGGGGAACACTGTGTCAACGGGCAGTGGAGTGGAAGCAGGTGGACGTATGATGAGCAGTCAGTATGAGAGGTTACTCTGGCACGGGGGTTGCCCATAGGGCGGTGTTTCGTGAAGTAGGGTGTCATGTGTGTTCTGCGACGAGTGTCAACAAGTTCGAGTAACGGGAGCGAACTGATTCTGCTTCAGACTCGAACAAAGAGCAACAAAAACATTTGCAAAGCTGCAGAAAGCTTATGGACACAGCGTTTTGCCAAGAAATCAGGTGTTTCGGTGGATCAAGTCATTTTCAGAAAGACGAGTAGATTGACGATGAACTTCACAGCGGAATGCCTGCAGTCGAAAATCCCTTGAAATTGACGTCAGGGTCCGTGTACTTTCGGATCGTCGCCTGACAGTAACATTAATTGGGGACGAGTACGAGATCAGTCACACCACCGTTCATCAGATGTTAACCAGTTTATTGGGGAAGTGAAAGTTCTGTGCCAAAATTGTTCCTAAGCACATTTCCTACGACCAAAAGAACACCAGGAAGGAAACTGCATTGACTTTTCAACTCGACTCAGTAGGATATCCATTTCCTCGAACATATCATCACAGGTGATTATACTTGGATGTTTCACTACGATCCGGAAACCAAGAACCAGAAAAGGGAATTGCAGACTGTCACAACATCAAGGCTAAAAAAAGCAAGAATGAGAAAGTCCAAGATCAAATGTATGCTTATTTACTTTTCGATAGCCAAGGCACCCGGTAAAAAAAGTTTTTGCTTCTCTAACAAACGGTTAATGAACACTTTTAGCGACAGGTTCTTGAAAGACTTCGCAAAACTGTCTTGCGTATACGACCAAACTAGCAATACAGCTGGGTGTTGCCTAATGAAAATGCGACTTGTCTCAGTGAATCGTTTTTTGGCCGGTAAGAACATTCCTGTTGCTCTATTGCTACCCTATTCTCCCTACGTGAATCCCTGTGACTTTTTCCTCTTCTAGAAGTTGAAGGAGCACCTCAAGGGACATCGTTTTGTGACTCTGGACGACGTTCAGAAGGCTGTAACGGACCAGCTGAAAGCGATTCCGATATCCGCGTTCCACAACTGCTATGACTGCAAGAAACGTCTCCAGCGCTGTGTGGCTTCCTAAGGAAGTTACTTTGAAGAGGGCACTGTGCAGTTGTATGTGAATCTGAATATTCGGTGACAACACAATCAGTCTTACTTCTAAATTAGACACTTTGTATGTTACATCGTCACATTATCTGCCTATGCAGGACAGTATCAGTCCGACGTTTGCGTCAGAGACATTAAAGATATGTACCCCGCAATGTACCCAAAGATGCGTGGTGGAGGATACTCAGTACCATTACTAGTTACTTGCTTTTTCTGTTCTACTCACATATAAAATGAGGGAAAAACGAATGGATTTATGAATCTGCACGGGACCTAATATCTCTGATCGTACCTTTGTAGTGTTCACGCGAAATAAAAGTTATTGTCAGTACAAGCGTTCTGCAGTAAGCTTCCAATTACGGCCCTCTAACCTTTTTCAACAGTGTTTCTCGAAAACAACGTCGCCTTCGCTCCATGCGACTCCCATTTGAGTTCCCGATGCACTTCAATAACACTCGCGCATTGTTCGAATCTACCAGTTACAAACCTAGCTGCACGCTTCTGAACTGTCTTAACGTCCTCCTTTAAACCGATCTGGCGGGAATCCCCAACACTTGAGCAATACTCAAGACAGGTTGTATAAGCGTTTTGTAAGCAGCATCCTTTACAGACGGACCACATCTTCCTAGAATTTTCCCAATGAACTTAAGTCTCCATCCGGCTACCCTTATATGCTTGTTCCACTTCATATCGCTGTGCAGCGTTACGGTTAGATATTTAATAGACGCGACTCTGTTATGCACCACACTACTAATGCTGTATTCGAACTGCACAGGATTGTTTCTCCTACTCAACTGCAACACCTTAAATTTTTCTGTATTGGTGCAGTTCATCATGAATCCTACTACAATCATTCAATTACAACGCCTTCTTGTGCTTATCACTTGGTTCATAAAACCATCCATTTTTCTTGGACACGCGACCTTACGTTGGCATGTATGAAAAAATTGTTGAAATGTCTTGGTCGCAGTTAGCTTTATTTCATGACGCGTTTCGAGACATCATCATCAGAAAAAGATTTTAAAAAACGATGGGAATTACACCATCTTGGTATAGATTCATGAATACAAATTTAAAATACCATCATGGATGTCTGGTGAAGGTGTTCAACCAGACTTACATGCTCAACTGTGCATGTAAGTCTGGTTGAACACCTTCACCAGACATCCATGATGGTATTTTAAATTTGTATTCATGAATCTATACCAAGATGGTGTAATTCCCATCGTTTTTTAAAATCTTTTTCTGATGATGATGTCTCGAAACGCGTCATGAAATAAAGCTAACTGCGACCAAGACATTTCAACAATTTTTTCATACATGCCTTCCTGTGCACCACATCATTATCAGCAAACATCCGCAGATTTCAACTCACTCTGTCCGTCAGATCATTTACATACAAAATAATAGCGTTCTTACACACTTCCGTGGGGCACCCTTTACGATACCCTAGTCTGTTATGAAGACTCGTCATCGAGGACCACGTACTGAATCCTATTATGTAAGTAGTCTTCCACCACTCACATATTTGGGTACCTATTCTATATGTTCGTACCTCCGTTAGCAGTCTGCAATACGGTACTGTGTCAAAAGCGTTTCGAAAATGGAGAAATGCCGTCTCATTGTTGTCCTTCATTCATATCTCGCAAGGGGTCATGAGAGAAAAGAGCTATCTGAGTTACGCACGATCTATGCTTCTTAAAGACATGCTGATGCACGGACAGAAGCTTTTCTCTTTTAAGTAATTTTATTACAACTAAGAATATGTTCAAGAATTCTACAGCAAACTGATGTTAACGATATAGGTCTATAATTACATGGTTCTGTTTTTTTGTGTTTCTTATCCAAAGAAGTTAAATGTGCCTTTTTCCAGTCGCTTGGAACTCTTCGCTGGATCGCAGATTCGCGATAAACGCAAGCAAAGCAAGCGGCCAATGCCGCAGAGTATTCATTGTGAAACCAAACTGATACACCATCAGGACCTGGCGACTTGTTTGACTCTTTCAGCTGCTTCTCTACACCGGCTATGCATATTGCCCATTTGGGAGTTATTGCGCCCGTTAAATAAAGACCGAGCGTTTCATACTGTCCCTTTGGCAAATGTATCATCTGATCATTCGCTTGAAGTGATTCGGGCGTAGCACTCGTAGGAGGATGATCCCTCTCCTCTGTACAGGATGTGAAGCTGCTGGTTACTGGTTACTGTACCGGTGGCGGCATCGCTGCCGTGTTTGGCGTCGCTTTGTGTAACTCTATATGTGGTGGGCAGAGCAGGGCAGCGCGGTGGCAGTGGGTGGGCACGTGTCGGCAGCTGGTGGCGCCCCGCGCGTCACATTCCCCGCACAATTATCTGGACACGACAGCGGGGACCGCCAGCCGCCTGCGGGCTCCACACAGCCGTGCAGTGGTCGGAAAGGCGCGGGTCTGCTACTCTGGTACATCTACACTGCTCGAAACAATTACGAGATCAGGTGAGATATCACACACAGTATATATTCAATAACGTATTTCATTCATATATTGGTTACAATCGTAATTTGCGTGTCCGAAGTATGATACTTTGCTATCTTAACTCTTTACTCGAGGTTTCCACGACGTTTACTTAACCCTTTCAGGCCCAGCGCGCACAAATGTGTGGTTCTGGTTTTGCTCGCATTATTTCTTTGTAATTCACGCTAGGAAGTTCGGGTCTGCACCACACAATAGAGGATTGTGGTAATGTACGCAACGTGTGTTTTAGTTTCATGTTTCTACACTGGCTGACACCAGCAGTCGGCAAAATTCCAATACACTTACAATGGTGGCAAGAAATACATGTTGACAAGGTGTTGATATTCTGGTTGTGACATATTGAATGTAGCTTGTTAAATATTTTTGTTCAAAGATCTCTGGCAGTAGAGATCAGAAAAGGCAAGTTAAAACGCTCATTGCTGCTCCATATTACTTTGCAAATGCCCACAGTTCTTGCGCAACGGAAATTTATCTAACTGCTTACTTCACAAGGGAGCAGCCAACATTCTAACAAACACAAAAATAATATCGAAGAAGGAATAAAATAGACATGGGACAGGGATCATGAAATTATAAAGCAGGAGTTTGATATTTTAGATTATTATCTGTTCAAAAAAGAAAAAAAAATGTGGGAAGACCAAATAAGCACAACGAAGCACACACCTTGTACAACACTGAATTAAATTATTAAGTTACTGTCCGTAATAAAAAGGTTTCTGCCCTTTCTGAGTGTGGAGGGAACGTGGGAGGACATTTACAAATACACAGTGGATAAAGAAAGCACACTCATTCACTCACAGATACACGCATAATGCTTCGGATACTTATTCAATCGGAAACAGTTCATGGTAGATGCAAAATGTAGCGTCGGCGGCGTTTTGACGAGATGTCGGATGTCTTCAAGCATAATTTAAAGGTATACTATGCACGACCAAACTCATGTGCAATGAGGCAGTGGCATACTAACCTTAAGTACCACGTGTTGTACGAACATGGTGAAAGACATAGAATTTACAAGAGAAATTAAAACAAACAATTAAAGCACATGTGAGAGTCCAACAGAAGAAAGCTGGTATCAATAAAGAGCATGGCTGAAGGATGAAGTAATGACCGTTACGAAAGCACGTTGTGCAATCGGTCATACCAAGATAGGAGAGATGCAATCAATCCAGAAATTTCGAGAGAGAATATAGCATGCTCCTGGGAACAGACACCACACGAACATGTTAGCTAAAAGCAACAAGGAATTAAAACATACTAAGTTTACACAAATGCTGATGGCCTCGCACGTCTATTCTAACTTGAGAAAACAAGAAGCAAAAATGATTACCAGTAGAGAAGGAGCATCCGGAATCGTAGCCCTGTAGGCGTCGTTTCAATGTCGATACTGAGCAGAGACAGCAATGTTAGCTGTGGCGGCGATGACGCTGCCCTTGTGGCACCTCGATTGAACATGAAACAGAAAAAATACAAACAAAATGACATAACAACATTTATACACAAATAAATATATACAATTTCAGAGTATCTACATACAAAAAACTTTCATTCGTATCCTACAAAACAGGGCTGATTTAGGAACGTGTATCCCACTACATTCCCCACCCACAAGCACTGTTATGTACTTCTTTTAATTCAATTTATTCTTTTCTCCTCTGATCCAATCAAGATTTTCGTTGTTACTCATACGATAAAAGTTCTGTTTGCTCACAAAGGTAATAAATATTAGACTTTTATTTGATTTTCCTTTTTTGTAAGTTAGTAGAGTTCTTTTCCTCAGTATGGCGAGGCCACATATTATGACTGTATACTTTCATTCAAGTGACGGAGTGGTAGAAGTTACAAGAGGCAAGCATTCGTTTAATTTTGATTAATACATAACTGTGTCAGTTCTAGCAAATAATGGAAGTAGCATCCTCATCTACGAGGGTTTATAATCTTAAAAAATAAACTCAGGTACTGTTGAAAAAATGACTGTATTTTATACTCCTCACACATTTATTAAAGACTATTCGGGAAACAATGTTGCTTCGTGGACAACTCCACCATCATTTACCATTCAACGCTCATAAGGGGCAATGAAGTGTCACAAATAAATCCTTAACGGTAGAGAATGCTTAAGGATGCATCGATATAGGGCGGTTCCCAAACGCCACCATAATCATATTCCAAAACAAAAACATCTTACCTTTTCTCTCCAAGTGACAATTTATGGCCCATATACATCCTAATGTTCACCTCAGTCCCTGAGTAAAATATGTACGATGTGGGCTACCATGCATTGTTTCAAATTATCCCTCATATCTTAACTATCCTAGAGTATAAAATATATAAAATCATTATTAACTCTCTCTCTAAAAAATAGATAAAAGAAAAATAGAAAGATACAAAATTACAAATGTTGTGGATATCTTTTTCTTCCTTTATTACAGCTTATTAGCACTGCTTTTCATCAGCTATTGCTATTTTCAGTTGCAACTTACTACCAATCCAAGCTTCGTACCACATTCAGCGAATAACGTGCATTTTGCTACTTGTTATCAATGATGATTAAAAAAACTTATTCTTTTCATTCTCCACTCCGAGGAGTGTATCGGGCTGTTTGAGATCCGGCCCATAAAGAGTCGCGGTTCTATTCAGCAAATTATCAGACAAGCTGATAGTGGGGATCCTAATTGGGAATAAGTGGGAGGGGCTTACCATTTCTGTCATACGTCCTACAACCAAGCATAATAGAATTTCAGTTTCCCATGACCCGGCAACATTGCTGTAAAATTCGGAGATATTGGGAGTTTAATCATTAAACGCTGTCGGTTCTTACGAAAATGCGATTTAGTGCTTTCCCCGTTTTTTGTTCTTTGCCACTCAGTGTCCCGTTTATTCCTAAACTCCTGTCGAAGTATCTTCTTTACGCACTTACAGGTATTTTGTTATAGATCATCGATTGTCGTGATCGAGCTGCTCTTTTAGCAAGATTGTCAGCTAGTTCATATCCCAATATCTCTCGATGTGCTTTAACCCATTCGAAATCACCTGCCAGCTGTGTGTCTGCAACCTTCTGATTTTACATCGTATTTCTTCAGTCATGATGTTATGATTCTTCGGATTTCGTAACGAGTCCAAAGTAATCCTGCTACTTTGCAGTTCTATCGATATTCGAGAGACTGGTTATTAATTCAAGGGCACTGCGCAAGGCAAATTATTCCGCTTGGTTGCTTGAACATTCATTAGACAGTTTAAGCTGTATCTGGTAAATAAGCTTCTTATTAACAAATATTGCTATTCCGGAACCCACTCCGTCGTTACGGAAATGATGCAGGACCTGGGATGGGAACGGCGCTTATCGCTGCGGCGTGGGCTACTTACGAAACTCCAATCGCTAACATTGTCCTCAGAATGCGAAAATATATTGGTGACTCCCACTTAAATCAGATTAAAATACGAGAAATCAGAGCTCGAACAGAGAGATGTAGGTGTTCTTTCTTCCCGCGCGCTATTCGAGAATGGAATGGGAGATAAATAGTATGACAGTTGTTAGATTAACCCTTTGCCAGGCACTTAAATGTGATTTGCAGAGTATCCCATGTAGATGTAGATGTCGATGTCTGACTTGCTTTCATCTGTGTATACTTCAACAGTGTAACTTTTCCTTGCGTTCTTCTCAGTTATCCTAGTAAAGTCTGCCGGGTGTGCCCAGCTAGGGCGATGTCGATTACCTGTCTAGCGTCTTTAGTTTTGATCAAGTTGTAATATTTGGCTATTTCCTGTATCTTAAGAATTATGGGCATGATACCTGATAAAACACAGAGCGCTTCACTGGGTGTCGTTCTGTATGCTGCCCTTATGACGATGTTGGCGGAAGTCTGCCTGGCATATACACCCACAGCCTCGTCTACGGGTATGAGAACGCTAACGTTGTAGCCAGCATCTTTGCACAGTTGACTAAGAGTGCCCAACCCGTGTATCAGTTCTGCGATAGGACAATCCCGCCACTCTGACAGTCACAATTTGCTCCCTTTCAAACTCAGTCGGCTGTCGAAATCGCGGGTGCGTCTCATTCGTATGTTTCCTCTACGTTTTACATGTTCATATCACGCTGAGCCATATGGCTGCAAATTTTCCCTATCATCCTACTATCATCCAGGTGGCATCTACAGTTATTGTATGAAAATCGAAGTCGTCTTTCGACGTATACTTTACCCAGCAATGTAGCTGAAATGCCACGGTGGAGTGGCCGAGCTTTCTAAGGCGCCTTGCTGAGGAGCACAAGGTTGTTCGCTGGAGGAGGTTTGAGTCCTCCCTCGGGCATGGCTGTGTGTGATTGTTTTTAGGTTAGTTTAACCTGGTTTAAGTAGTTCTTAAGCCCAAGTCTGACAACCAGAGTAGTTACGTACCACAGATTTAGAGACATTTGAACGTGTTTCTTTATTTTTGTTATTATTATTTTTTTAAGAACTGAATTTTTCCCTGGAGTCCGTGCTCTAACATTTTACTTTTTGGTTACAAAGTATCAGTCAGCAATTGTTCTTAAAACTACTGTCATCGCATTATCAAGTGAGAATCGGTGTTTCCTGGAAGCGTCCTGCTATGAACCTTTCCATGGTATTGACAAAATCAGGGCGGAATACGCAGGTAAAAAGACCCTGCTAGATGCACATCAGTGAGACAGATTCGAATTTCGAATGATGTCGAGCCAACTACTGGAAGCTAAAAGTGTGGTCACTCTCATAGTCCAGAGAGTCTACTTAGCACATTAAAAGGGGACAACGGGAAGGACAGGTGCAATTTTAGGAATCTTCCTACCCATTACAAATTCAGCTCAGTTTACTAGGCTGTTAAAAGGTAAAGCAGTCAACAATCCGAAGATTGGTTAGAGCACCACAGTGCTTTACTCGGCATGGTCCTTTTTGGAGGTAGTATGCCGTTGCCTTCCTCCGACCTTCGAACTGACTTACCCAGCCAGTTATAGGGGGACCTACAGTTTAACGTGGGTTCCGAACCACGGTGCTACTCGGTATTTTTCACATGAGCAGTACTGCCAGAGGTGAAAGAAGTGGAAAGTGACAGATAAAAATCCTAGGACCTGGCGGGGATCGAACCCGCGACCTTTAGATTTGTAGTCTGACACTCTACCACTGTGCAACCGAGGCGCACTACTAGGCTGTTAACAGGACGTAAATCACAATCTTGATTCCTTCCCAAGCTCTATCTATCTCTAAAGTGACCTTCAGATTTTCCTGCATTGGCAATGATTGCAGTAGACTCATCGTCCTATGTCGTCCTTACCAAGCCTTCGTCTCTCTCTTTTGAATTAATTGGATACTGGCATGCTTGTCGTTTGAAGTAACGAGCGCTAATCTGCTATCTGACAACGTCTGGAATGGTAAATTTTCTTAATCGTTGAATATGAAGGGAGTTTACGGAACATTAATTACATACCTGCCTATCATGTTAATGATTCCTTCCAAAAATGGCAAAACGTCACTTGCATTAAATGATGATGATGATCGTGTGGCATTTTATGACCGTTAGACCCCAACTGGGGTCGTGTTCAGCCTGCCTGGTGCAAGTCTCTTTATCTGACGCCACTTCGGCGACGTGCATGTCAATGATGATGGAATGATGATGAGGACGACACAACACCCAGTCCCAGAGTGGAGAAAATCTCCTACCCGACCGGGAATCGAACCCGGCCCCCCTGCGTGGCAACCTACCACGCTGTCCAATGGACTACGTAGGCGGACACTTGCATTAAATGAGAATGATGAAACGATGGCTTAAATAAAATAGTTCATTCAGTCTAAATATTTATCATCATAAGATGCTGAACAAGGATTACATATATGTATACAAAATGGAGAATGTTTGAAGATCAGAGAAAGACAAAGTTGGGGATCGGG
This sequence comes from Locusta migratoria, assembly GCA_026315105.1. Classification (NCBI taxonomy): domain Eukaryota; kingdom Metazoa; phylum Arthropoda; class Insecta; order Orthoptera; family Acrididae; genus Locusta; species Locusta migratoria. The sequence goes on from CM048744.1 coordinate 453,011,565, forward strand.
GGAGTAGCGAATAATTCTATTTATCTGAATGCCGACACAAAAGAAACACGATAGCGAGTTATCAAGTTCAGTAAACCTATGAAAATTACTACCACTACAAATTGCTGGCGTCGTAGGCTCCGTGAACGACAGACAATTGTTATGTATCCGAATTGCTGCAGTACATAAACAGTACGTGATCGGCAGATGAGCTTCGCCGTGTTGGTGCTGAAGACGATTGAGCCGGACTGAAAAACCCGTCACAAAACAATTCCGGTGGAACTCGTTGTCAAATTGAGGTCTCGCAGTTATGTTGTACAGCACTAGAGCAGTTCGTAAACCTGAGCGTTAGGCTCCAAGGCTGTAACGGATGTCTCATAGCAGACGTTTAGACACAGAAAATAAAGCTTGGCGTGACGAAAACGGATTCGTAAAATCAAACAGAGCGTAGCGGTTCTAGGGCTCAAGACAGGTTCGCCTAAGTCTCCGAACTTTACACTAGCTAGCACCCAACCGCAGACAATTGCGCTTTAGCAGAAAATGATCCGCCTCCCCCCCCCCCCCCCCGACCCGCAAACACTCGCCTGTGAATAAGTTCCCTCTCTTAGCAAAATTTCCGCCCCCACGTCTTGCTGACCCATTGCAGCGTCTCAAATTTGCGCGGCAGCCAGTAAGATGCTCAAAAATAGTCATGAGCGGTCCTCGAGCATGGATACAAACGTCTGGCAAATCATACGTCTTCCTACCGTCCTCGCACAGGAAAAATGGTCAATCGCCAGAAATGTTGTTTCCAATGGAAAGGAGTGGCTGCCCTTCCTGTGGTTCTACGAAACCGATCCCTCACCGTCTCATGGGTGGCTAACGTGCCCACGTTCTCCTTCATATGGAACTGTGGCGCTCATAATAGTATTGAGGAAACCACTTCGGTGACCCCTCGTCGCTGGTCCGCCGAATTCACATGACGCCCCGCAGCTATACACGGCGTTTCTGCTGTGTACGAGAGTTCTTTTATGGCTCCACTCCCATAAAGCCCGCGATTGCAAACATCCGAAATTTGACTCGCAATTCTTATTCCCACCACCAAAATGATTGTAGAAATTGATCCTAACTGAATTACACATTATTATTCCTACTTACAGGGAGAGTTGAAATGTTAGTTAAGCTTAAGGGACTTAACTGCAGGGTCATCAGTCCCTAATCTTACAAATTACTTATGAAATAGCTTATACAAAAGACGACACAGCAGCCATGCCAGAGGTGGGATTCGAACCCCTGACGGGGAACGACCTCACATTTCGCATCATAGCTCCTCAATGCGCTCGGCCGCACCGCCACGGCCACGGAGCGTTCATTGAGGTACATCTCGATGTAACTCTTCGTATCCAGTCTTCGGCATGCTCAGAGCTCATCGTCAATGTCAACACCATGGCGTGTACCTTCTCCTGTCTCCTCTTTCCACAACTGTTCACGATTTCTTACCTGATATCGAAGTATTAAGTCGCATTGGATGTCTACTTTCCTCAGGTCGCAGACCCTTCCATTATGTAGATCTCGATGGGTGTTGCTGGAAAATTTGGCAGTACGGAAAAAGTCGCTGCCCATTTGAAATGAAAACGGCTCATCAAATAGGCCTTACTGTCCTTTATTGCCACCAGCATGTCATGAAATATCTTGGATCCAGATGCACAGATAAAAACATATATATCCCGGTAATAAAGAAAATATCCTAATTATTAATTTTGAATGTTAGCCGAAATATGAACACACAAACCATAACACGTCGATATCACACAGGCTATTTCCAGAGCTACATCTAGCTTGGATCACAAAACGCGGTCACGATTCCTCCACTTGCAAATAACCCTTCCGTAGGGCAACTTATCCCTGCTAGCGAAATAGCACAAGCTGCTTACAACGGCCGCCAACACAGTTTAACCCGCGGCAACGAAATACGTCTTGGCCGTCCACTGGCCCACCGCCGACTGGGTACCGAACCCACTAACTTGCTTGGCGCCTGAATTTTAGTAGCTGCCACACGATTGGCTGATTCATAGCTTATTCATTAACTCATTTTATACATTTTGATACATCCAAATAATCCGGACTAAACTAAACCTTCGAATATTAATAAAACTGTATTTAATCTCATTGAACTTGATCGGAAACCTTTGAGTGTTTGAGCTATATGAAACGATAAATTATTACTAAATGCCGCGGCGGATTAGCCGTGCGTACTGGAGCACCGTGTAGCGGTGCGCTCGGCAGTCCGCTGTAGGGGGTTCACATCCCCTCTCGGGCATGGATGTTTGTTCCGTCCTTAGTATAAGGTACTTCATAAGTAGTTTGTAAGTTTAGGGACTGATGACCCCGTAGTTAAGTCCCAAAAGCTCTACAAACATTTGAACATTTGTTACTAAATAAATGTAAATGTAAATGTAAATTTTCATAAATCGGAAACAAAATAAGAAACAATGTGGGGTAACACCACAATCTATATCTATAAATGTGAATGTTTGTTCGGTGTATGTTTATCACGTCTGCACCACAAGACATAAAGAGCTGAAAATTTCTACAGTTACTAATATCTACACGGGAAAGGCTTTAGGCACGGTTTTATGGCGATCGGATAGCTATTTGTCTATATGTGAATGTCTGTTCGGTGAACGCTTATCACGTCCGAACGACAAGACGCAGAGACTTAAATATTTATTCAGTTACTAATTTATACCTGAGGAAGGTTTTAGGCACGGTTTTATAGCGATATAATAGATATTTAGTAATTTGAAGAATATAACGCGAAATGCGGAACAATAATTACTCTTTGAAAATTATATTTACTCTTTGAAAATGGTTTTATTGGTTGCATTGTTGCTTGAAGGTTGATAATGATAAAAGGGTTGAGTATATTGGGATGGAAAGTTATCGGCGTGTATAAAATTTCAGGCGCGCGCGCGCGCGCGCGCGCGCGTGTGTGTGTGTGTGTGTGTGTGTTAATATTTCGCTCTGCGGCGAAAACTACAGAACGCAAACGAATGATCTGTGTGTAATTGTTGTCCCGTTGTACACCATAGCAGTTCCATGCCGACAGCAATAAGGGGGTGGAAGATATGGTGGTTGAAAGTCGTAAAATTATAAAAAAAATTCGGACTGAAGGCCAGCGATGACGTTTGGGACTCTATAGCAAGGAGGTTACATACAGCGAAACGTGATGCCACAGACCATATCTTTGGTCTATGCGTGCTACACTGTCTTCAGCTCTTTCTCTGTAAGGACAAGCATACGAATAACAAAATATAAGAATAAATAAATAAAGCAGTAAAAAAGAAATTTCTTTTAATACATTTTTTTTAAAAGTATTTCATTTCACCCTTCAAAACCAGTCTCATAAGCCACTACTGAAAGATATCTTATTTATCATAATCAACCAACACGCGAGCGGGGCCGCGGGTTTAAGCTAGTTGCCTATATGCTTTAAAATTTAACATTCGCCGGAAAAGGATAAAATCACGCTACACTGACGATCTCTGTAACGAGGATTCTGGGCTGCTCAGTGACGTCAATTGACACACCGGCAGGGCAACCCGACTCCCCTGGGCAGAGCGGTCAGGGCGGCTGCTCCTTCACAGGGACCACCGCCCCCCCCACCCCAGAAAGCGATCCGGCCGGCAGTTTTCGCGGTCCACTTAGCGCCGGTGGCTGCTGTATCCCCCCCCCCTTTTCCCCCCTTCAACGGCGCCCCTCGCTGTCGCTCCCAAACCGCTATTGATCTTGCTGTGTCAGTCGGGCGAAAGCGTTGTTCCCTTGTTTACTTACAGCCACAGAGATCCACCCCGGTAGGACGTGGGCGCCTCTCTGATATTCCAATGTAAAAGAGATTACTCAGATATACAAAACTCCAAAAGTTTGCAGTCCTCTTTCAAAGCTTTTACACAAACGAATATATAAGTAGGTATCAGTTATTGTCTCCGCAAAAGTAATTCAATTTACTTCAAAGTCTCTTGGCTCCTGCATAGAAGAAACGGCGAAACAGTGTTTACTTATTTACGGGTCAGAGTAATATCGTCGATGGCAGGAGAATCGTTTTCTGTGAGACGTATACAGATGTATATTTCATTAATAATACCATGTACCACAACGAAATCCTGTCTCGTAATCTTGCAGAAAATCCAAAGAAATTCTGGTCATATGTGAAGTACTAGCTGCAAAACACAAACAATACCTTCACTACGCGATAGCAATGGTAATACTGCCTATGACAATACTGCTAAGGCAGAATTACTAAACACAGCTTTCCGAAATTCGTTCACCAAAGAAGCCGAAGTGAACACTACAGTATTCAATCCAAGAACAGCTGCCACCATGGCAAACTTAGAAGTAGATGTTCCTGGAGTAGTAAAACAACTTAAGTCACTAAACAAAAACAAATCTTCCGGGCCAGATTGTATACCAACTGGATTCCTCTCAGAGTATGCTGATGCAATAGTTCCGTACTTAGCTATAATTTACAACTGATCACTCAGCGAAAGATCCGTACCCAAAGACTGGAAAGTTGCCCAAGTTACTACAATATTTAAGAAAGGCAATAGGAGGGATCCCCAAAATTACAGGCCAATCTCATTGACGTCGATTTGCAGTAGGATTTTTGAACATATACTTTGTTCGAATATTATGAACTACCTCGAAGAGAACGACCTATTAACCAATAGTCAACACGGATTCAGAAAGTATCGCACTTGCGAAACACAGCTTGCCCTTTATTCACATGAAGTGTTAAGTGCCATCGACAAGGGATCTCAAATAGATTACATACTTCTGAATTTCCGGAAGGCTTTTGACACTGTACCCCACAAGCGGCTGCTAATGAAATTCCGTGCTTATGGAATATTTCCACAATTGTGCGACTAGATTAACGATTTCCTATCAGAAAAGACACAGTTCGTTGTAATTGACGGTAAGTCATCGAGTAAAACAGAAGTGATATTTGGCGTTCCACAGGGAAGCGTTATAGGTCCCTTACTCTTCCTTGTGTTTATAAACGATTTAGGAGACAATCTGAATAACTCTCTTAGATTGTTCGCGGATGATACTGTCGTTTATCGGTTAGTGAAGTGAACAGAGGATCAAAAGCAACTACAAAACTAAAGCGATTTAGACAAAATTGCTACATGGTGCGAAAATTGGCAATTGACACTAAACAAAGAAAAGTGTGAAGTAATACACATGACCACTAAAAGAAATCCGCTGAACTTCAATTACGCGATAAACCAGTCAAACCTTAAGGTCGTAAATTCTACCAAATACCTAGGAGTTACAATTACGAAAAACTTTGGCTGGAGAGAACACACAAAAACTATTGTGGGGAAGGCGAACCAAAGGTTACGTTTCATTGGCAGAACGCTTCGAAGATGCACCAAAGATACTGCCTACATCACACTTGTGTGTCCTCTCCTGGAGTACTGTTGCCCCTTGTGGGACCCTCACCAGGTGGGAATGACGGAAGACATTGAGAAGGTTCAGAGAAGGGCAGCTCGTTTTGTTTTATCACGTTAGGGGGGTGAAAGCGACACGGAAATGTTGCACGAATTGGGGCGGAAATCATTAAAAGAAAGACGTTATTCATTGCGGCGTGATCTTTTTGCGAAGTTTCAATCACCGACTTTTACTTCTGAATGTGAAAATATTTTGCTAGCACCCACCTACTTAGGGAGACATGACAATCCCAATAAAATAAGAGAAATCAGATCGAAAACGGAACGATTTAGGTGTTATTTCTTCCCACGCGCTATTAGAGAATGGAACGGTAGAGAAAAGTTGTGAAAGTGTTTAATGAATCCTCTGCCAAGCACTTAAATGTGATTTGCAGAGTATCTATGTAGATGTATAAACTTTATATTTAGTTGATTAATTGGCGATGAGGTGAAAATTTAACATCTAACTTATTTAATTTAAGATGAGTGTTTTATGTGTATTTTATACAGGGTGGTCGGAATTTCCGTTACAAACTTCTAGGACCTGTAGAGGGTAGTGAGTACATAACATTTTGAACGGGAACCTTTGTTCGTAAACTTATCGTTTCCGTTCTCCGACAGTTTCAATTCCGATGTGTAACTCGTCAACGTCTGCTTACGCTGCTGCGCACGACATTGAAGAGACACCATGTGTAATTGAGAGAGTGTACGGGAACATCCGTCGCAGATACAATGTGTGTCACGACGTTGGTGGTCGCCACATCGAGCCGCTGTTGTAATGCATCAGTACGTTGCGACTGGTGTCGTAGATGTCAGGTTCTTGTTGTTGTCGAGTAAAGTAAACCATAATGTGTAGATTCTAATGAAAATGCGTAAGTAACAACGGAACGATTCAGTATTCTTTTCAAACTGATTGCAACAATTGTACTGCGTCATGCCTAATTACATTCCTCAAGTAGGAGTGGATGTGAGAATCATCTGAATTTAAGCCGCCGTGGAACGGAAACGCTACGTTTCCGAACGTGGGTTACTATTCAGAATGTTAAGTACTCACTACCCTCTACAAGTCCTAGAAGTTTATAACGGGAATTTCCGAGTAACCTATATACTTTCTACAATTGGTAACAAAACCTGAGTTTGCACCATATTTATACTTATATCGTTGGGACAATATAAACCATTCTTTTAATGTGCCGTAAATAATTTCCGGTATCTAAACTTGCTTCATTTTTCTGTCATTATAGGAAAGTTAGAAATTTACATTTACGTACCTCTCGACCACTGACACATGAAATGTTACAAAAACGTGTCAGATGCTAATCGTCAACATAATGAGCGAAAAATAAATTTCTCTTCCACAGCTAGTATAGGAACAGCGAAAATGAACTAAGTAATTACGTTTGTCTCTTTCACAAATTTATGTGTTTTTCTGTGTGGTGGAGGGAGCGGCTACAGGAAGTGGGTTTCAGGAGTGAGCGTGGTCACTGACATAAAATTTCGTAAAGATTAGAAATCATATATAAAGTTTGATGTAAATCTGTAACTGACCTGTTCATCAGTTAGCGGTTTTTTATTTAGCGTGTGGCATCTACAGAGTACTATGTGAGAACACACTACTTAACAGAGTTACAAACAGCATCGGACGTGGCCATCTAATAAAAATTTTACAGACATAGTGTTAATTGGAATCAGAAAATTACAAACATAATATCAATTAATAGGTTGCAAACAACTATATGCAAAAGATTATAGAGGCAGCCATTGCAGCTATAACAAGTCGATATCTAAGCCAGTAGAGTGGCCTTCATGGTATCCCTCCATTCTTCTTGAAACCTATTCGCGAGACATTCGAAGAGCAAGTGAGGGATTGTTTGTTCTGCAGAAGCGTAGTCGCATCGTGGATCGTCGGTGAATCACCATTCGTGGAGAGTGGCCCTACATCTTCCGTGGTTACACCTCACAACAGATAAGTCTCAACAAGTACTTCTGGGCATTTGCATTCCTTCCAACAGTATGGGAGGATCAAAATCACTAGTAAGGGGATGGTGGTCATTCAGGGACCAGTATTGCCTCCACTCCATTGCTATATCGTACCTTTCTGGAAAACTGAAGATCTCGTCTTCCCATATAGGTTTCCTGGATTTTAGACGGGAAGTTGGTAGATGGACCAATAATTTAAGGATAGATATATCTTCTGAGACAGAGGAGGCATTAATTTACTTCCATTCTCGAATAGCTGCTTATTGTCGTCTGAGGGAGGGAGGAGCTATATTGCAAGGGAGTGAAGCCAGTGAAGTGGATTTCAGAGTTCCTCAGACAATCGTCATAGTGGCATTAAGCTGGACATCTGTTCTCTTCGTGTGTGGTCTCTTGTACCACACTGGGGTACAGTATTCTGTCAACGAGTAAACAAGAGATTGTGCTGTGGTGCGTACGGTGTTAGCCTGTGCTCTCCAGGAGGTTCTACTCAGCTGTCTAAATATGTTATTCCGATTTTTTAACGTTCGGCTTCTCATTTCTAGCTACTTTTTATAGGTTAATGACTGGTCGAGAGCGATTCCTAGATATTTTTGATGGCTGTTATGCGTCAGTCGCTCATTGCAGAATGTTACTTGTATCTCTCGTCTTCCCTCACGATGGTTAGTGGATGAGTAAGTCTGGTCATTCTCGGTCAGTGGGCTGTGCAGCAGTTTTGCAGGTTGTGACGTCATACGTCATGAACTATGTGGCATAAAGTGACTAAAATCCACTACTAACAACAAGAGACGGAGGAATATCTAAGACCAGAACCCCGAAAAGGCGAAGGTGAGTAATCACTTCCTAGTTCCTTAGTTTCCCCTTGTATTGCTGCTATGTGGTGTCCGCATAGCTTTAAATGACTTCAGCTTGGTTACGTCAGGTGGCGGTTTGACGCGACTCCTGTTTCCTACTACTTACACCCTCATGACCCACCTCCCCACTCACATGAAAACAGCAAAAGTATGTGTTCCTGTTCCAGCTGTCAGTGCTTTCATTTACCTACGTCAAAGGCCGCATACGTTTACTAATCACGGGTACTCGCCCGGTTCTGACCATATCGGATGTGAGAAACCGCCTAAAATCTGCGTTCAGACTGGCCACAACACTCCGCCGTCTATCTCTGGCCGGCGCCGCAAGCCGAATCCCAGAAGTTACGTGGCTACCCGCGAGGATAACAACTTGCCTCGTATCAACTGACAGTATAGACGCTTTGTTTCAAATCTCAAATTATATTAAACTGCCAACTGGTTTGGTAGGTGAATAACTGCGTGTCTTCCCACTACATCTGCAACTGAGATTCTTTGTACATATATTACCGATTAAGCGGAATATTCCGAATATATGGAAGTAGGTGAATGCAGATATTTAAGTAAACGTGTACGAAAATCAGTTGTTAGTTGGATATGTGGTGCGAGATAAGCTTTCTCCTTGCTCAAATGTTCAAATGTTTGTAGAACTTATGGGACTTAACTACGGGGTCATCAGTCCCTAAGCTTACAAACTACTTATGAATTAGCTAAGACTAAGGACGGCACAAATATCCGTGCCCAAGGAGGGATTCGAGCCCCCGACCGTAGTGGCCGTGCAGACCGTGACTGAAGCGCCTCATTCCCTCGGCCGCCGCGAGCGGCTTTCTCCTTGCTATCCATGAAATAACACAACCCTTTTACCTAAGGAAGATATCTAACAGAAACATTCGTATTCTGTAAAAAAAACATGAAGTGAAATGAGATTTTCGAGCAGCATCTATGAATGAGACAATTTTATAGTCCAAAGAGAATGATTCAGGTGTCTTACATACCCCATGTCTCGCAGGTGTTGTGTTTGATACATTGCTCAAACCATCAGAAACTTGGAGGCTCGCTTTATTGAACGTTAAGTTCTGCGTTGACAACTGCTAAGGAAATTTGCTATTGCACAACGTTGCTTTTATACCGGTTATACTATGGAATTAATGATTCATATATTCTAGCGTGATGGTGTTATTAAGGAAGCAGATAAAAATAAATTAGCAAGTTGAAATGTTCAAATGTTTGTATACCTACTGGAACAAGTTGCTAAGGTCATCATTCCATGACTTATACTAACTTACACTAAAGACAACTCACACATCGAGGGAGGACTCGAATCTTAAGAGAAAAAAATGTTCAATTGTTTGTATAGCTTATGGGACTTAACTACTGGGCCATCAGTCCCTAAACTTACAAACTACTTATGAACTAGCTAATCCTAAGGACGGCACAAATATCCACGCCCGAGGGGAGATTCGAACCCCCGACCGTAGTGGCCGTGCAGACCGTGACTGGAGCGCCTCAGTCTCCTCGGCCACCGCGGCCGGCGAATTTTAAGAGATAATGTCTTCCCAGTTCATAGCAAGACGCCTTACACCACTCGGCCATTTCGCGTGGCAATTACAAAGTGACTCTATAAGTACACCCGAAGGTTTTTGCTTAAATTCTGCTCTCACTTTTGATCTCTGCTTCATCAGACAATACGGAAACGGTAAATATTTTTCCACCGTAAAGCGTTTAAAGTTTGTGGTCGGTGTACCCCTCCTACTGAACATTTATATTTCCTTACACAGAGAAATCCCATCACTTTCATGCCTAGGAAATGGGTGAAACTATCTGTGATTGTTGAGGACTATATCTTTAATCGTAAACCAAATATTTTGCGATTTAAAATACTCTAAGTAAGGAACCACCTGCTTCCATTATCATCGCCCCCTTCTAACTAAAATTTTGATTCTAAATTCCTTTCACCGCGGTGGAATGGCTGATCGCCGTAAGGCGTCTAGCTGCAGAGCGCGCGGTTCCCGCCCCCCCCCCCCCCCCCACCTATGACACGTGTGTGTGTGTGTGTTATCCTTAGTTTCTTAGTTTAGTTGAAGTTAGTTTAAGAAATCTGTAGGGCTAGGAACTGATAACCTCAGTCGTCAAGTTCCATAGATTTACAAACATTTGAATATCTAAGTACAATTACGTGTCTCTCTCTATAGTGAAGTCTCGTACTTAGCATCTTCCTCTGAAAGCCGCTTTATACATATCTCTCTCACACATTATATTTTCTCCATTCATATAATTTGCTCTTCTACATCCACTGCCTTTCTGCCGCCGTAACTAGCTGTTATCTGGCGTTTTCTCTTTTGTCTTCCGCAGTTTCTTTGCTACTCTCTTTCAACGTAAAAACGCAAAAATATGACCGCATCCCAAAATTTTTGATGATTAAGGTGAAACGAGCACTCAGGAAGCTGGTTTCCCACTTTCAGTCCTTAAAACAGGAACATACCTGCCTTATCTGAGCTCTCACAGATCCATTTATCAGTTATTTCTTCGCTACAGCTACATGTATAAGACGAATTCTGTAGGACAGTAGAAGTTTGGCCGCGGTGGAGTAGCCGAGCGGTCTAAAGCACCTCGCTGCGGAGCGCACGGTTGCTCGCCATGTAGGTTCGAGTCCTCCCTGGGGCATGGGTGTGTGTGTTTGTCCGTAGGTTAGTTTACCTAGTTTGTAAGCTACGGACTGATGACCACGCAGTTTGATCCGATAGTTTTACAGACATTTTTTGAGTAGAAGTTTGAAGCATACTTACACATTAATCTTATAAAATTTGTACAAAACGTGGGAAAAAACAGTGATGGCCAGTTAACATCCTTCAGCAACATATCAAATAGCAGCATTTCCATGCTGCAGTTCACACGTCAGAGTCAGTAGGTGGACATACCTCATGTATACGGGTATTCAAATTTTATCAAGCATTTTTATTTTTCTCTTTCCTTCTTTTCCGTGTTTACAATAGATTCCCCGACCTAAACTCGGTAGCAGTTCTGTATTTATATGTTTTTCATTTAAAAGTTTTGAAATAAGCATATCAGGACAGGTCTTTACACAACAAGACGACGAATGTCGCTTTTCCCCTTAACAATTTACATTAGCTAATATTAAACTGCCATTACTGCGTTGTAAACATGAAAGCCGACCATTTATTTAGCAAATTAATCACTGATTCTAAATTATTTCTGCCCATTATGAACTTTGCTTTTGACAGATTTTTTCCGCAGAGTTATCATTCGGATATTTGCTTTTATTCCGTATAACAGCGTAGCGTACTGCTCGCAACTCCTGCGTAAGTACCCAGGGACCGTGTTATCTGTTTGATGCACAGGCTAGCGAGATTGATTAACAGGCTGTCGATTTCATTAGCGTATTTCATTCTGCGTCCCGTGAATGAAAAGCGATATTGACACTGATATGTGAATGTCATTTTCAAGGGGTCACGTTACATACAGCGCTCTCGGCTATCATCCATTTGATTCGATACATCGACATAACAGCGGTGTAACAGGTTTGATTTGGCATTCAGCTGAACAGCTAATAAAGCGAGATGGTGATGGATTGCAATCGACGCCACCTGTAAATGTCGCACTCTGCATCATCAGTCTCATAACACAGATATTACAAGTACTTCTTTTAATAACGAGCGTAGAGCTACATTGTGACGTAGTACCTCGTTACATTTTCTCGGTAAATATCACTTTTCTTTCAAAAAATCTTGCAACATGTCATATGTTGTTCAGACAATAAATACTGAAAATAAGCGTCACACACGCTTACGAAAAACTAGAACATCTGTTATTGCAGATGAACCAATGTGTAAAATTATTAGCACAGAACAACTGTGGCACGGACATCCAGTGGAACTTCCGAATACATAATAAAATTACATCACTTTCATGCCATTCGGCTAGACAGTGATATAAGAATTGACAGAATCAGTAATTATCATAAAGAGAAAAATTTCTGATTTTTCTAACACGAGTGACACAGGTGTCGAACGGGCCATGCAGCTACATAACGGAAGCTCAACCAAATCAAACCGTCAATTTTCATGGCAGTTTCAGCTACCATCTACATCAGATAAAGTCAGTCTGGTACCTTCCAGTATCTCCAAGTCTCTTCCACGTATACAACCTTCTCTCATGATTATTAAACCTCGTTTTTGTGATGATTGTAGTGTGCCTGCACATAATTCTACCACGCGATCTCCTCTTTCACTCCTTTTCCCCAGTCCATATTCAATTTTACATTTCCTTCTCTTCCCTTTCCTACTATCGAATTCCAGTCCCTCATCACAATCATGTTTTGTCTCCCTTACCTGTCTATACATTTTTTTTATCTCCCCATACACTTCTTCGGTCTCATCATCAGCGGCAGTGCTAGTTGGCATGTAAACTTGTTCAACTGTGTTAGGTGTTCGCTTTGTATTTATCTATGCTACGATAATGCTTTCACTATGATGTTCATAATAACCTACCCGCATTCCTATTTTCTTATCCATTATCAGATCTACTTCTGCGTTACCACCAACTAATGTTGTATGTATAACCCTGTAATCACCTGACAACTTATTCTGTTCATCCTGCCACCGAACTTCACTAATACCCAAAATATCTAACTTCAATCTATCCATTTCTCTTCTCAAATTTTCATACCACGCCGTTAAGTGTTAGAACATACGATGATCCAAAATCCGTAGACTGCCTGTTATTATTATTATTATTATTATTATTATTATTATTATTATAACATCCTTCTGAGTAGTCCCCGCTCGGAGATCCAAATGGGGGCTATTTTACCTCTGGAATGTTTTTCCCAAAAAGCCGTCATCATCATAGATTCATAAAGTAGAGCTGCATCTCCTCGGGAAAGGTAACGACTGTAGCTTCCCCTTGCATTCAGCCGTTCGCAGGAACTGTATGGCAACCCCACGTTAGCTGACGTTGTAATGCCAGTTCAATCAATCATCAAGACTGTTGCCCCTGTATCTTGGCCTCTCCACAGATACCCCGTCGCTGAGGTTGCAGATATGGCTATCTGTGTCGTTGAGGAATGCCTGCCACTACACCTAGGCTATGTCGGTGATTCATGGAGGTGGAATTAAAGTCTAATGACACACTTTAGAAAATGTAAGTGAAATTTGAAACTTAACTTTGAATTTCAAATAAAAACCTACAATGTACGTTTTGTAAAAAAAAAAAAAAAAAAAAAAAAAAAAAAAAAAAAAAAAAAAAAAAAAAAACTTCAATTATTTAATTCAATGTGAGACTCATTAATTGAACATGAGGGGAACCAGTGCTTCCTCCACAAAAAGCAGCCCAATTTCGGACTTACATAGCTGATTTACCAATTATAGAAACATATTTTACCAAGATATGTCACATTAGATAAAGTAATTGCAACTGAAAGGTTTTCCTTATTTTAAAAACTTATTTCATCTTTCACATAGATGTATTACTGAAGAGATAATGCGATCGCTGTACTGTATTTGGTTCATATTTAGAAAGTGTAAACTCTCTTTATTGGTGTAGTTAGTGGCGGTCTATTCCTCAAGAGCTATGGATACAGCAAACTATATTACAATATCTTTCTGCAGGTGTTTTTTTAACTACATTTTGAATACTATACAATGAAAATTGTAATTTAACTGAATTGCAATTTACACCACTATATCTCATACTGTTATTAATTTAGTACTTTACAGCATAAAACTTTACGACACAGTTAAGTGGGCTCCGTGATATTAAGCACACAGCTCCTGTTTTAGTAGTATTCGTGCATCAGCCAACAGCCTCTGTTGTACACCTGTAGACTATAAATAATTTTATGCGTAAATGTGACATTAATTAACAACTGTGACTCTCTCAATAAATTTAATGTACCATTCATTCGCCTTCTGACATTTTGTTGTCCTTGTGACAACGGCAAGTCACGTTTGAGGTGAGGTGCGGCAGGAGGGCTAAACTTGCGGAACACGGAGGCTGTGCGGAGGCAGAATAAGAAGGAAGAAGCCGTGTTATTGCCTGTTTAATGGGCGGCCGGTTGCCGGGCAACGGTGGCGCCCGAGGCGTGACTGAAAGGCTTCCAAGAAGCCCCGCCACACACAACACTGCTGCTTTTCCACAGTCCACCCTCTCGTTTCTTCTAACTCAAACACTTCTCTCGGGGGAAATGGGTTCATCACATAGGTAAACATTACACAACAAAATTTAAAGAGAGTTTTATATTAATCATTCTTTGTTTTGACAATTTGCTCAACTGTCTAACATTTCTTCATGGTACTACAGACACAAGCGTTCCGAATCATACAACATTACACAGGGAAAAATACGATTGACTTCTAAAAATAATTCTATATTTAGCGGTTTAAGGTTCCACTACCTGTGTGTGAAGAGTAATTATTTGTATTAATTAGTGTGCCCAATAGAGACTCGAAACAGAGTAACATCAAATCCACTTTTACAGATTAATGATTAGCCAGAGTTTACTTTTGAGCTATTATGAACATAGACTAACGTTCAGAAACTACGGAACACCTGTATGAAGAGAAATAAAAAGTTCATATTCACAGAATGTGTACGTTAGCGTATTTCACAAACACTATTACTATTTCTATTACGTCGACCCGTGGAATCAAGGTGAACATCGATTTCTCGGCGCAACACCACTATCTGTAAAATGTACCTGCGGCCCTCGTTATCCCTATAAACCAAAACAGATCAGTGTGAGTTGAGCAGAATGCATGAGTCGTGCCGTCAAATCAGTGACTTTGAAATAGTGTGCATATTGAACCGAGCAACGGTAAGGCATCTATTATGAAAATTACTGCTCGTGTAGAATCAAGTATTTCGATAGTGCAACGCACGTCTGCAGAATGGTTCACCGAATGTTAAAGTGCCCGAAGAGACATGTCAGGGCGTATCATCAACACTACCCTCCGAGAAGAGCGACACCTCATTCGAATGGCATTCCAGGCCTCCATGTCTATGGCGCAACAATGAAACAGGTAACACATCGTACACTATTGATTATTGTGGAATTCAAAATGTTCAGATGTTTGTATAGCTTATGGGACTTAACTACGGGGTCATCAGTCCCTAAACTTACAAACTACTTATGAACTAGCTAATACTAATGATGGCACAAATATCCATGCCCGAGGAGGGATTCGAACCCCCGACCGCAGTGGCCGTGCAGACCGCGACTGGAGCGCCTCAGTCCCCTTGGCCACGGCGGCCGGCTATTACGGAATTGGTACCGAGCGTGTCGTCCACTTTTTCGCCTACAATTGACTAATGTGATAGAACATACTAGACGGCAATGGTGAATGCAACGACATATATAGGAACTGGAATGGCGTAGATTATGATTCAGAATAAATACAAGTTCCTGTGTTTACAAATTATGGCAGAATTTTGGTTTCCCGCACACAAAGAGAGCATTCGCACTCTACATACAACGCCAACTAAATGAATTATGTTGTGGTATGCTGTTGGTGGAACGACAAATCACAGTTGGTGCGTGTGTGATGCACTGTGACCAGATTTACGTACGTGAATGGCATCCTTTGACCCATCGTCTTAGCCTTCCTGTATGACGTCCCGGGCACAGTTTTTCCCAAGATAATGCACCACCACATGTTTCTTCACGAACACGTGCCCTCTTGGTGTCACTGGATGTCAACCTTTCGCCCTGGCGCGCCACGTCACCATATTTGTCGTCAATCAAAATTATGTTTCACATTATGAAACAACGGGTTCAGTGATGATATCCAGTGCCTCGAGCTGAATGCATGGTTTGGGACGAGCTGAACAAATGATTATATGATCGCTTCATTCGTACGTTATATGCGTCGATACCACCACCCATGGAACGCCGAAGTCAATTAAATACTAATCATTTCTTCATAACATACTAACGAATATTTTCCTAACTGTAGTCTACCAAAGTCTCCTGGTTCCTTTTCCTAAGGTCAATATAAATTTAGGCAGATTCAATCGTGATAACCATCATTCTTCATTATCGCTTTAGAAGAACTCAAGAAAATTTAAGTAATAAACCCTTCGACAGTCGCGTATGTATCTATAAGATACATGACTTATTTTTTTCTGTAATATTACAGCAATTAACAGTGATAGCGTCTTGCTGGCCTACGACATCTTGTGTCATACCTTTCTTATTCCGTCACAGGACTTTCAACATTATCCGATACTGACAAAATCATAAATGACTCAGAAGTGAGCGCGTGTATTTTCTGTATCGACCAGATACAGCGCGCCTACTAGCGTAACGCATTGTAGCCGCTAATGAAAGCAGCCGTACTCAAGTGGACAATTGCGTTGTTGCCTTCTATATGTACTCTCTTCAAAATATGTAAACGATATGTTATAGAAAATTCTGAGGATTTGGGTAAGTGTATCGCCTTCTTTTCGTCGGTGAGTTAACAATTGAAGATGATCTTGTAGAAACTGATTCTGAAACCGAAGATGTACTCGAAACAAGATCAGTAGACTCAGACACAGATCATGAATTTTATGAAGAGAAAAATAATGAAGTGCAAGAAAGTGATGAATATTACTGTTTTTGTGAGTTAAAAAGAAAACTAAAAATGCTTTCAGTTCTAATAATAATAAAAATTGCAGGCATCAACTCAAGAGTAGTTTTCTTGGGCATCAAGAATAAATACTCAAATAGGCACGAGTACCTCAAAACTATGGCTCTGACACTACTGCAAGATTATCTCAAAAGAAGGGCTCATATTATGACTACCAGATGATATAAAGTCGATGCTGGTAAAGTACAAATCTCAAGGAAAGAGTAAGGAAACGCTGAACTATCTTTGCACTCACTAAATAAGAAAAGAGAAAGATGTCAGTCACGTTATAGGGAGACAAAAAAGACTTTGCCCCAGCAAGCATGCATGTGAAAAATGCGGTACACATGTTTGTTTGCAAAAGCACGCAAAAATAATTTGTGAACAATGTATTTCTGTAGAGAGCACAGAGACATACTCTGATTAGTTCAATAATTTATTTGTATCTGTAATGAAGATACTTTGTAAAAGAATTTCATGTACTTCTCCATTACAATACGTTAAATATTTTTGTTAATTTGAAAGTGTAATGAGCGTAAAGTTCACTTATAACAATAAAGGTAACTGCAATTTAAAACAAGAAAAAAAGAAAAAGAAGTTGTAAACAAAGGCACAATTACAAAAATCATCGAATATATCCAGGAGATACATCGCGACTAGTGGTGTCATGGAAGTTGACGCGCCTGCTAGAGGGTTAAAAAAGGAAGAAATAATTATTACTACTATCAGACATGACAATGAAATATATTAAGATGCAGGAAGGAGTATTAGTATTGAGAAAAGGTGGATAAGTTTCAAAAGGGAAAATGTCTTTTGTCTCTTACGTTCAGATGGAATTTACTACCTTGGAGCCAAACATAAGTAAATAAACACGAGAGAAATATGGCATTAAATCGATCAGTGTCTGTGAGATTTGAGTAGGAATTACTTTGTATGATGAAAGATTATACTGTAAGTAACTTTTGTTAATGACAAATCATTTCATTTGATTGCCTGAGGAGCAAAATGAAAGACCCAAGAATATTTCTATAATTTTAAAGTATCAGGAGTTCGCATTTTGAAACGCACGAATCGTGTTTTTTGAGTAAGTACCGTTTTGAAATTAAAAAAAAATACGTGTTAAGATATCTCAATAATTTTATTTTTACATGAAAGACTGTATCATAATCTACTTTTCTACATAATTTCCGTCAATATTGAGGCACTAGTCATAACGTTGTACCAGTTTTTGAATACCTTCCTCATATAAGTCTGTCGCCTGACTTGTTAAAGACTGCATCACAACTGTTTTGACTTCGTCATCGGCTTAAAGGCAGCCCAGGTGTTTCGTCAAGAGCAGGAACAGATGGTAGGCTCTGGGCGCCAGATCAGGGCTTTACCGAGGATGATCTAGAGTTTTCCATCGAAAAAAATGTGATGAGATCTGTGTTCTGATTAGCTGCATGCAGACGGGCATTGTCATTCAGCAAAACTATGCGCTTGCTCAGCTTGCCACGTCTTTTGTTCTGAATTGTATGAGGAGGGTATTCAAATACTGGTACAACGTTATGATAAGTGCGTAATATTGACGGAAATTATGTAGAAAAGTAGATTAAGGCATAGGCTTTCATGTAAAAATAAAATTACTGAGATATCTTAACAATTTTATTTTTCAATTTGAAAACGGGACTTACTATAAAAACACCATTATTTTTTTATTATTTTTTATTTGTTTTTTCTGTTCCATAGGACCCACTTGAGGAGTAAGACTCCATGGTCATGGAACAAGTCAATACCTCGTTACACAAGAATGGTAATAGAAAAATTTTAAGTAGTCCTTTGCACACGACAATCTTAAGACAAAGTGAAAAGAATCAATAAAGAAAAAATGAATTAGCTTAATCGTTTAACTTTTCTAGGAGCTCCTCGACAGAATAAAAGGAGTGAGCCACGAGGTAACTCTTCAATTTAGATTTGAAAGCATGTGGATTAGTGCTAAGATTCTTTAGTTCTTGTGGCAGCTTATTGAAAATGGATGCCGCAGAATACTGCACCCCTTTCTGCACAAGTGTTAAGGTGGTGTGGTGCAAATGTAGATTAGACATCTGTCTAGTATTCACCGAGTGAAAGCTACTAACTCGTGGGAATAAGCTGATATTATTAACAACAAAAGACATTAAAGAAAAAACGTATTGTGACGCCAGAGTCAAAATTCCCAGACTACTGAAAAGGGGTCGACATGACGTTCGCGAACTTACACCAGATATTGCTCGAACCGCCCGTTTTTGAGCCAGAAATATCCTTTTTGCATCAGGCGAGTTACCCCAAAAAACAATGCCGTACGTCATAAGTGAGTGAAAGTAAGCGAAATAGACTACTTTTCGTTTTGAAAAATCACTTATCTCAGATATTGTTCTAATGGTAAATATAGCAGAATTTAGTTTTGGAACAAGATCCTGAACATGGGCTTTCCATGACAGCTTACTGTCTATATGAACACCTAGAAATTTGAACTGTTCAATCTCACTTATCACATGCCCATTATGTGTAATCATAATGTCAGATTTCGTCAAATTATGTGTTAGAAATTGTAAAAACTGAGTTTTACTGTGATTTAACATCAACTTGTTTTCTATTAGCCATGAACTTATCTCTTGAACTGCATTATTTGATACTGTGTCAATATTACGAGCAACATCCTTCACTACCAAGCTGGTATCATCAGCAAACAAAAATATTTTACAATCACCTGTTACATTCGAAGGCATATCATTTATATAAATAAGAAACAGCAATGGTCCCAAAACAGACCCCTGGGGCACCCCATACTTAATTGTGCCCCATTGAGATTGCACGTCATACCCATTTTCTACACTGCGGAGAATTACCTTCTGTTGTCTATTATTAAAGTAAGAGGTGAACCAGTTGTGGGCTACTCCCCGTATTCCATAATGTTCCAACTTCTGCAACAGTATTTTGTGATCAACACAATCAAACGCTTTTGTTAAATCAAAGAAGACGCCTAATGTCCGTAGCCTCTTATTTAACCCATCAAGTGCCTCACAGAGAAACGAAAATATAGCGTTTTCAGTCGTTAAACCACTTCTAAAACCAAACTGTACGTTTGACAGGAAATTATGTGAACTGAAATGATCAATTAAACTTGAATATACAGCATTTTCAATAACTTTAGAAAAAACCGATGGCATAGAAATAGGTCTATAGTTGTCTACATTATCCCTTTCTCCTTTTTTATAAAGCGGTTTCACTACTGAGTACTTTAATCTGTTAGGAAACTGACCATTCTGAAAGGAAAAATTACAAATATGGCTTAGTACTGGGCTAACATATGGAGAACAGTACTTTAGAATTCTGCTAGATACCCCATCATATCCACAAGAGTCCTTAGTCTTTAGTGATTTAATTATTGACTTAATCTCACCTATGGAAGTATCATGAAGGATCATTTCAGGTAACAGCCTCGGAAACGCATTTTCTAAAAACGTTATATGATTACCTGTAGAAACTAGAGTTTTGTTTAGTTCCTCTACTATATTCAGAAAGTGATTATTGAATATTGCACATATATCTAACTTGTCAGTAACAGAAACATTCCTACTACGCACTGACGTTATATCTTCTACCTGCTGCTCCTGACCAGACACTTCCTTCACGACTGACCAGATAGTTTTAATTTTATCCCGAGAGTTTGCTATTCTTTTTGCATACCACATACTTTTTGCATTCTTAATGACTTTTTTCAGAACCTTACAGTACTGTCTGTAATGAGCTACTGCATCTTCATTCTGACTGCTTCTAACATTTTGATACAACTCCCGCTTAGTTCTACATGATACTCTTATCCCCTTTGTCAGCCACCCTGGCTGTCTGTTACTGAAAGTACCCTGTGTTGAGCGTTCTAGCGGAAAGCAACTTTCAAACAGCATAATAAATGTGTTCAGAAAAGCATTATATTTATCATCTGCATTATCAGCACTATAAACATCCTGCCATTCTTGTTCCTTACTTAGGCTTAAAAAGGTCTCAATTGCAACTGGATTAACTTTTCTGAGTAGTTGATATTTATGTTTAACATTTGTTTGAGAACAAATACTTTTTAGAATTAAAAGTTGGGCATCGTGGTCTGATAGGCCATTTACTATTCTGCTGACAGAGTGCCCCTCTAGTCATGAAGAATGAACAAAAATATTGTCAATGGTAGAACTGCTATTTCCTTGCACTCTCGTTGGAAAAAATACTGTTTGCATCATGTTATAGGAATGCTTCGTACATTTGTGTTAGTTCTCTGTCTACCGGTCATCGGCCATTATCGTTCAGCTGGGTTGTTTTTGAAAGAAACACTGAGAAAATGTTACAAAGTTCACGTAGAAAGGTAGGGATACATATGTATCCACGAACATATGTTTAAATGTATATATTCGCTTGAGAATAAACGTGAAAAATCTTCGTGCAATGTTCAGTTCTCATTTCCTTATCACAACGCGGAAGGTGTGTGATTATCGCAGACGATGATTTAAAAGCATTTTAACCAAAAATAAGAAGTCACAACAGAAATGAATGTCAAACTTCGTAAGCTGGGAAATTTACTCCCAGTTGGAACTTCAAAAGCACACACCAGCGACGATTTTACCAGTAACGTGGTACAGGAGTCGTAACACAAAAAGGAGATGTAATGAAAACATTTCACATTCTTTCCAATTTCTGGCGGTATTTACGTCTGATACAAGCCGTACAACAACTATGCCGCAGATTGCTAGCCAACACCAAAGAAATCATGCGAGGTTCTGAGCTTTTTGGGTTCCATACTTTGTTAATGGCTAGTATACAAGGAAACATTACTGCCAAGGATTCTGTGACCACTCATTAAGTCTATTCTGTAGTACAGTGTTCATTGGTGATCCTGTGTTCCAAAACGACAGGGTCACATTAGCATCGCTTACCCTGGAGTGGCAATAGTAATAGAATAACGATACGCACAGGATGCGGTACACATGGTATAATAGACGATTCAGACGATTGATTAGTAAGTTTTCCATTTGTATTCCAAATAATCATGTGAAACAATTTCCGTCTTGATTATGGGCGCATTACGGGACGACAGGATTCCTTACACACAGCTCGGACCGTCCATGAATGGTTGTAAGGGAACAAGGATGCAGTTGGTGGTATCTCCGTAATTGGGTGAGCTGTTTTATATGGAACTAGCGAACACGGCAATCTTTCGCAGTTGCTAAATATGCACGGTAATGGGTACACCTCCTCCCAATCTCTATGCCTGTTCCTTACCTCTTTGACTTACGATGCTAGTGCCACCTTCCCAATAGTTCCACTTACTCGCAACCTATACTGGATACCCTCAAGGTATCGTGCGTGTTAATGTATCCGCATTAAAATTGTGAATTGTCTGTTGAGAACGTATGTACAATTATTGATATGGTGTCTGTTCTTTTCGGACATTTAATTTACAATGAAAAAGTAATACTCAGGTAATTAATCGAGATAAAAACTAACCTTTTTCAAGTTGTACCAATCACACAGGCCGGGCGACGTTTTATGAAGATCATTTCAGTAGTTTCGGTGTTTATAGCAGACAAACAATGTGACACTGTATTTTATACATATATGAAGAAAAGTGCACTGTGTCTTCAGTTCCAATTGAATCGGTCATTGACTGGAAGTATATATCTTTGGCTACATACAATCATTTTGCTTTTGTTCCCATACTTCATGATCCGAAACAACGATGGAATATTCATCCATGACAATGTGCCACGTCACCGAGTCACAATTGTTCGAAGGAAAGAAGGAAGATTATGGTCAAGCGACCCGTCGACAGCGTGGTCATTGGAGTTGGAGCTCACTCTCGGATTGTGGGACTGAAGATGGGTAAGAAAATCTGCCGTGCCATTTAAAGGAAGCATCCGGGCATTTCCAGAGTGATTTACGGAAATCACGATAAACCTAAATATGGATGGTCGGAGGTGGATTTCACCATGCTCCCAACTGCATGTTCAGCGTGTTACCTCAGCATCGTCTCGCACGGTCAAATTATTCAACATTGGTTTGAAGAAAATTCTGGAAATTCCAGAGAACGATTTCACTAACCATATTAACCGACATGAATCCCACCGAACGTTTAGTTGCAATAACGGAAAGATCAGTTCGTCCGCAACGATTTCCCCGTTATGGTCGGTTACAGACACAGCACAGCTCAGCATTGCTGCAGGGAACGTCTTTCGTCCAGCGGGCTTGGCACGCCCAGTTACTGCAGTCTGGTGGCCAAACAAGCTCCGAAAGATATTAGGAAGTATGTCGTGACTTGTTTAACTTTACAGATTTTCTGCCGTCTACAATTTTTCAATCCCCCTCTGCCTGATCACTGGTTCAACCGCGCCTTTATCGCGTATGATGGAGCCGCTTAGGGCCCCCTGCACAGCGCATTTCTTGCCCTGGGTGCGGAAGCAGCGGTGGGTGTCGCCGTGGCGACTGGCACTCGGCCAGCGGGCTGCGGCGCTGCAGCGCCAGTGCGGCCCTGCGGGGATTCCCCCGGCGGTTCTCCGTAGCCAGCAGGCGGCCGAATGAGCCGAGGTAGCGCTCTGCAGCCGTCTCAAATTAAGTACAGCCCCCTAACCGCAGGCCAGAGCTCCAGAGCATTTATTAGAACTAGTGGTCGAAATTCGACCAATCGTGTTTACAATGGTCAATGGGGGTAAAATTTTACGTATCACGTCGGCGGCTTCGCGTGATTATGTTGGCAATATCAACAACACGATAGAAAAAATTTGCCCATTTGTTCGAACCACATAGAATGACTCGTTTAGTGTATCGTACAGACCATGAAGTAAACAATAATACTGTTCCTGCTTTATGGTTCACAGGATCTTGTATGTACCCTCGTCCGCTCAGTAAAAATAATTGCCCTCGTAAAGCTAAGATTTCGTGAGAAAACATCAGCGTTGTCAAGCGATTGGCTAAAATGAAGACTCACAGGATTAGCATTATTCAGCATCTGTTGCCAACATTATTATCATAGGAGGCCGCTGGGATATTTGGTAAAAATTAACCGCCACTGGGAGGTATTAAACGGTATCTTTTACGTGTTAAGGAAAAGGCCTGACACAATAACAACAAATAAAAACGGAAGTATATACTTCTCATGCCATTATCGAATAATATAACTTTCATTAGCCTAATAATTGAAATGGATCTACAATTTCGGTGTTCGTATATTTATACAAGGCCAAGAAATAATGTTATTACGATACTGCGATATTCAGATTCCCAGATCTGACAACATGTCGACTTCGTAGTTCCACCCGTGCACAGCAACATGCCTCTCCCGGCGCATCATCATTTATATCGGCATTCTCGACTTCGTAGTTACACCCGGCACCGCTAGATGCCGCTCCCGGCGCATCATCCTATACATATTATAAATGCGAAAGTTTCTATGTTTGTTACCGCATCGCGCTAAAACTACAGCACTGATTTAGATGAAATTTCATATAGAGATTTCTTATGTCTTGTATTAGGACATAGGCTACTTTTCAAAATGTTTATTACAAGTTATTTATTTGAAATATATCCATAGATATACGTAATGGTTGTAAGAAGCTTTTAATATAACAGCAGAAGAGTATTGTAGGTGATGTTATGTTTAGCCGCGGTGGTTAACGCGTCATGGAATAGACTTACGTTATTTTGGGCACTGGTTCGGGTCCTGCCATAGCGAAATTTTTTTTCTTTGTTATTATTATCTTTTTTCCTTTCGAATATACAAAAAGATTCTTGGATACTTCCAAAACGGCTTAACTGATATATAATTACATACACAAGAAATCTGAATGTTGGCGTTTATGACGCATTCATTTTCATTTGTTGTAACAAATGAAGGAAGTATGTATATAAATTGAAGACTTTAAATAAAATATGCTCTAAGTACCGTGGCAAGAAAAACATTGACTTTTGTGTAGAATGGGATCTAGATACCAAGCCCTATTTTCTGTACAAAGCGCGAACTGTCACGTATAAATAGCTTACGTAAACGGCAACGAAAGTGGTAGCAAATGCACTCAACAAATGGCAGGCGGTACGCTGCAGTTAACATATGAAACGTTATAGATGTTCGAACATTGTGATGTTATCGTAATTCTTTAAAATTGTATTCTCTTTGGATTTCAATGAGTAATAGTTTCTTTGGTGATTTCGATTATTTATAGAGTTCGAACGTTTGCATTTAGTTCTTTTGTTGGTTCGCTTTGCATTTGTAGGATCTCAACAGTTCGTTTCTCCGTTAGATGTCTTTTTTATTTCTTTACTTTTCTCCGTTAGGTTTATTGTTTATTTCGTTACATTTCTCCGTTAGGTTTGCTGCTTTTGTTCCTTTACTTGGCATTTGTTTTCGATTACTGTATTGTTGTTATTGTAGTTACTTACTGTCAGGGGTGCATCTCACAAGTTGGAGCTTCAGGTGGGTGTGCCTGTTTTATTGGTGCGTAACTTGGATGCACCACGATTATGCAATGGCACCAGGTTACGCATCACGGACTTGAGAAGGCATATCGTGCAGGCCACCATCATCACCGATGGAGCCCAGAGAGAGACTGTATTAATACCACGAATTCCCATCATCCCAACAAACTTGCCATTCCAGGTTAACCGGTTACAGTTCCCATTGAAAGTGGCCTTCTCGATTACTATAAACAAGAGTCAAGGAGAAACATTAAAAGTGGCAGGTATTCATGTTGCCACCCCATGTTTCTCGCACAGGCAGCTCTACGTAGGCTGCTCCCGTGTATCGTGAGCTAGAAATCTGTACGTATACTCGGAGAACAAGAAGTCTAAATCAAATGTTCAAATGTTTGTAGAACTTATGGGACTTAACTACGGGGTCATCAGTCTCTAAGCTTACAAACTACTTTTGAACTAGCTAAGACTAAGGACGGCACAAATATCCATGCCCGAGGGGGGATTCGAACCCCCGACCGTAGTGGTCGTGCAGACCGTGACTGGAGCGCCTCAGTCCCCTCGGCCACCGCGACCGGCAACAAGAAGTATCGAAACGTCGTTTACAGGGACGTACTGCAATAGATTTTTGGCTCTCCATCCGTTCCAAGACAATTATATGTAGTTATTTATGCCCTTTCTTGGCACTTTAATGTCTGACTATTGAACCGCGGGTAACACCGCGGGGAGCAGCTAGTCCTTTATATCGGCATTCATATGACAACATCCACTTCCTTTAACCACTCTTAATCACTGCAAAAATGAAGCATTTGAACGGCACAAGAAAGTGAATTGGGAGCACTCCATGTTTCGATATTCATTTATTTTCATACTGCAGATGCGTTGCATTACAGCGTCTTTGGTCGAGGCGGATAGTCAATCAGTGAGCTGATTGTTGGAGAATGTAGAACTTGATCCAAGCTGTAGATAGGAGAATTTATACTTCCTTTTACCACTTTTAATGACTAAATGCACACATAATATTTATATTCGTAAAATCTACGATAAACAATCTTTCGAATTATGTAACTTTCATTGGCCTTCTTGTACGAATAAATTAGTAATCTGTACCACAATTTTCATGTTAGCATAATTATATAATGATTACATGACGAAGAATATTCCACGAACGCTATGTTTTACTTATACAGCCAAGACGTCCGGTTAAGACACTCAAAGTCCATACCTTCTGGTCTCCGCTACACTTGATATTTATCAGGTTACTGAAGTACTAAACATACTATTTAAAATTTATACTTGTGGATAGTCAAATGTGAAACCATTCAAATATATACATAAAGGACCACTGTAGTGCAAATTGAAAATAGTATGTGGACGCCTTCAATAGCCAGATAAAAGTCAAGTGTAGCAGAGGCCAGAAAATTATGAATTCGTCTTTGCAAACTGGTCGTCTTGACTTATTAAGGAAAATATTGCCATCGTGGCATATTCTCTATCAAATCATATAATAAAATAAGAACGCTCCCTGCCATGAGCAAACTAATATTATCCCTGCAGTAGTCCCGCGACTTTTCACACCGCCAACCGCCAGTAATCGCACAAGGACTGACGGTCCGCACGGCATTAAATAATTTTAGTAGCAAAAGCCGACACGTTAACTGAGAGTAAGCAATTTACTGTGTTTCACTTGTAGCTTTTTACGTCAATACCTGTCATAGAGCTGTAAATTCTGTCCAATTGCAACGAAATACAATTCTTCATAATACACTATACATGTTACATTTCGTGAAACAAATATTGCTCATCTCTTTCATAACAGGATGAAATGCACACGCAGGTTACTGCGGTTCTAGATATTGTACAATAGTCACACTCCTCCATTGTCGAGCTTTCAGTACAAACGACACCTACATGCTCCAAACAAAGATTTTAATTTGCTTTATTTGCAACAACTGTCAGGTATGATAACGCCCTGTATGTTAGGTCGCAGTAAGTACTTTCCCGGTTCTTTCTGGTTTTTGATACTGGCTCTGGGTGAAACACTTCAAAAATGTGTCTTGCATAAGATGAATTTTACCTACAGACTTTTTCATATAGATCAGTTTCACAGAAAAACGATAAAAATCGTAAATTAAATAAATATATAAGATGAACCTAAAATGACAAAGTAATTAATGGAAAACAACTCTGCAATACAAGAGACACCTTGAGAATAAACTACAGTAGGGGGATAATGACTTACAATTAGCGGTAACTATCTGTCACGTTGACAGTCGCACGGGCCAGTCGATCCGCAACTGTTGAGCATTCGACCACCGCTGCTCTAATACACGTGAAGCAATGAAGCAACGTATTACTTCTGATTGCAGGATGGTACTGAATTTCTGTAATTTTAGGTGCACCGGGATGAAAAGGAAAGATAAAAAATAGACTTGTGCGGACAGTCAGCCGGCGCGCGACTACTGCAGGGAGTGTTGCGGCGTAGCGTAACGCCACGACGCCAAAGGTTGCTCAAATATACCGCGCCAGTTGTAAAGATGCGATAAGTCGCTTGAACAGCAAGTCTA
The DNA here is from genome assembly GCA_026315105.1 of Locusta migratoria. Lineage (NCBI taxonomy): Eukaryota > Metazoa > Arthropoda > Insecta > Orthoptera > Acrididae > Locusta > Locusta migratoria. Next base: position 453,039,494 of record CM048744.1, read on the forward strand.
CCACCGGAGGCGCCTCCACTCAAGGGAAGAAGCCATTCTTTCTTTCATATTCCGTGAGTAGTAGCAGGCACATACTTCACAGAGAGTGAATAGTATCCAGCCCCACTGTGGCCGTCAGTTGTAATATGTTCCAGCATCTTGCGAGTTAGACTGCCGCGGAAAAGTAGCCATCGACGTCTAGTAAGTAGCTGTATACTGCAGTAACTGGCTCAGAGAAAACGGGACATGACGGAACAACTAAACTGTCTCTTCTAGTTACTGGATGACTGAGACATTTTCAGAATTGCTTGAGCTTGCCACAGACAGCATAACAGTTTAGATTAATGGAAGAAAGAAGGTCTACTCCACAAGCTACGTCAATCTGTAAAACAAAAGTATTCTCAAAAATTATTAAAAAAGAGTAGTTGTGAACTAATCTTGTTTTGGATGTTGTAGAATAATACAACCAAAACCTTTCCACTATCTGTCCAGCTTCCTATTCGAACCGTATTAGCCGTAGAAGTTGACAAGCTAGGTGGGAAAAATAAAATAAAATAAAAAATAAATTATGTCAGTACAAGTATAAACACAATTAACAGTAAGAAACAGTCGAAAACGAACTAATTAGCCGTTTTGATTAAGGGGCCGTTTGTGGCCGGGCCCAGTGTGTGCATCGAAGATGTTCTGGGTGGGACTCTGTCTGTCCGTGGCGTCATGCATGCCATGAGGTGAAGAGGTTGGTTCGGAGAGGCCTTTCTACCGAGTCGTAACAGCACCTCGGTGCGGGCTGATTACCTCGTCGCGCGCATATGCGGTCGCGTTCCTACCGGCCGTGCGACCCGCGTCCGTCCCTCGCCAAGTGTCCGAGCTGTCAACGACTGGTAGTCCGCACTCAGCCTCGCGTCGTTCCAGCCTCTTTTCATTGGGGCTGTATGAAATGTTTCCGGGCGTCGGTTGACATTCTCCTCCTCCCACACCATCGCGAGGGTGCCTGCACTTGTCGTGGAAAATGTTCAGACACAGACACCCATGTCCGAGGGAGGACTCCAATCCCCGACGGGGAGCAACTGCGCGCTCCGCAGCATGGCGCTTTAGACCGCTCGGCCGCACTCCACCGCGGCACTTGTGGTGGAGTAAGAAATAAATAAGTCACTGATACTATCAGGGTCCGCAAATTTGTGTGTGTGAATTTGTCAAGATTGGTGGTCGTACCCCAGTGCCTGCCGTTGCCTGTGTCTACGTCGTTAGTTGTTTATTCATGTTATACCGCACTTTCAGTTCGGTTCAATTGAATTCTATTTTTGTCTTTGCTCTGAGTAGCAAGTACTCTGTATTCATTCACTCGGTTAACGTAATTAGGGAATTTATTTGGTTTGTGCCTCTCTGCTAGCTCGCATCTGCACGGGTGGTAGTTGTATAGCTTTGAGCTGTAGTTCTCGTTGACCGACGGACACCTTATTCCTCTCCTTCCTGTTTTGGGTCAGCTCATCAGTTTTACCTTTGCGATGTAGTCAATTAACGAGAAGCCAGCTCCCCCCCATCAGTGTGATTTTCCTGTAACTAAGCTGGACTAGTGTCATTTAAATTTCAGGGCTCATTTGTAAATTTTACTGTGTGTTGCTTTATTGCCCTTTTGCCAATAGATATCACTGAGCACAGTTTCCTGCTACCAGTTAAAGTAAAACTGAGACTACTTACATTTTGAGCTTGTCTTTAGTGTGTTTTGGTAATTGTATTTTTTAAGGGTTGTGTTCACTTAAATTTTGGAACCCCACTTCAGTGTGACTTTGGTAAGTTAGCTGAGCTGTTTTCATTTAAATTTTTTCTGCAAATGTACGAGACAAATTTTGCTATTTCTGACTTATAACTGGATGAGAATTCGTATAACAACAACGAAGTGCGACACTTTTCCTTCATCCTGAAGGTAGAAAGGAAGTTCGTTTATTATACAGTTATAGAATTGCAGGACGAACACTGCAAGCAGTTTCTTCTATGAAATATCTGGAGCGATCTGAACTGCAGTGACTATGTAAAATCAGTCGTGGGTCAGCCAGATGCCAGACGGAGATTGATTGGAAGGATCCCCAGTAGCTGTAGTTCGTCAACAAAGTAGGTTACAAAACTGTCGTTCGGCCGTGCGCTGGATTATTGCTAATCAGTACCAGGTATGGTTAATAGAAGACATAGAGACCATCCAACGGAGAGCAGCGCGCTGTTTTATGGACTCATTTAGTAAGCACAAAATCGCCACGGAGATCATTACGAAACAAGAATGGCAGACGCTGCAAGAGAGGCGTTCTGTATCGCGGTATGCATTTATGTCAAAGTTTCGAGAGCAAACATTCCACGAAGAATAAACCTATATACAGGGTGAGTTATTATCTATCGCTACGAAGAATAACTGCGAGGTGTGATAGGAGGTGAAATATTTGTTGGATAAAAGTGCGTTGGATAACCGGGGCCAGAAAATGACACTGATTATTTGCTGCTAGGTGGGGTCCCATCAGAGAACGACCGACTTTGTTTTTCAAATGGGATGCTATAGTTTGGTACGTACTCTCTGATAGCTATCGAGACGAATCCAATGATATGTACGGTCTCTGGAGGTCAACGAAGATCCAAAAGGTGGCAGCAAAAGGCATTGTGAAACCGCCCACCGGTACTGTCGCACTAGAATAGCGACAAGCACTTGGCAAGACTGTTTGCCGGCGGCATTCGAGGGGATTCAAAATTTCATTCTTATTGTTATGACAATGCCTGCAAGTGCCGAAGTGATACCGAATACCATTAAATCCATGATAAGATTGCAGCGTTGCATTGCTACCAATGATCATCACTTCGAACACCTTCTGTAAATAAACTTTCACGGCACCTTTTAGACTTTCAAAGGCCTTACAAGTATAAATCATTGGATTCGTCTCAGTAGGAAAAAGTACCAAACTATAGCTTCCCATAAGAAAGATGACCTTCATATCTCTGAAGCGACCCCCTCTAGCAACAAACAACAACATCATATTCTGGCCCCCGTTTTCGCATGCAAATTTTCTCACACGTACTTTTTTCTCAGCTCCTATCATACTTTCAAAAAATATTTGTACAGCTTATGGGACTTAACTACGGGGTCATCAGTCCCTAAACTTACAAACTACATATGAACTAGCTAAGACTAAGGACGGCACAAATATCCATGCCCGAAGGGGGATTCGAACCCCGACCGTAGTGGCTGTGCAGACCGTGACTGGAGCGCCTCAGTCTCCTCGGCCACCCCGGCCGGCCTTGTCATACTTTAGGAGTTATTCTAGGTAGTAATAATTAGTGACTCACACTGTATAGCTTCCACCTACGCATACTCGTACCTCGCGAGGCGACCACAAGGATAATTTCGGCCGCGGTGGAGTAGCCGAGCAGTCTAAGGCGCCTCGCTGCGGAGCGCGCGGTTGCTCGCTGTCGGAGGTTCTAGTCCTCCCTAGGGCATGGGTGTGTCCTTAGGTTAATTAGTTTAAGTAATTTGTAAGCTACGGATTGATGACCAAGCAGTTTGGTCCGATAGATTTACAAAAATTTGAGTTTGAATTTGATAATTTCTGAGATATTAGGTCCCACACAAAGGCATACAGGCAATTAATTTTCTCGCAACCCATATTCGACTGAAATTTGAGGAAATCACCCTCCGCCACGCACCGTTAGGTGGCTTACCGAGTACGACTGTAGATGTAGACGGAGAGAAGGGGGCTACAGGATACTGAAATAAACAAATACCTGGACAACGCTGTGATTTTTTAGAATAGATTCATGAAGAGTTGATGTGGTACACGTAATGATGCAGTAAGGAACCACGAATTCCTCTTACCCTAAGGGAATGAGTAGGGGGGACGTGAATGGGCAAACATGCAGTAAACAAGACAATTCATCGCTCGTAATAAAGTTGGCCTGAAGTGGAGAGCGCTGAAAGGCCGTGTTAGGGTCCGGCCATTTTGCGGTGCGGTGACGGCCGCTGTGCCTCGCCTGCATTGTGTCCGGCATTACCCGCGGCAGTAACGAGGCGCCCCAGAGATTTAGCGGCGATGGCTTTAGGGCGCGCGCCGCGGTCGCGTAAATCACTTGCTGCGCAGCGCAGCCACAGTGACCTCCGGCACCACACCTCTCCCTGCCAGAGGTCGCTACTCTGCCCCAGCTGACTCGGAAACTGTACGGCGGAATATAAAAAAGGTACTGGAAACCCGGCCTTGCCAGGATATTTATTACTATCTTATACACACAGTATAATTGAACAATGATGGCTGATCGCTGTGTTTTGAATTAATATAACATCTTATTACTGTTTTCGACTGTGGCCCATTATCGGATAACCGATTTAAATACACAAACATAAACACAAAATTTCGGACGTTACAATATAAGGCACGATGGATGTCTAACAGGTCATATGAAATCATTGACGTGCATTCAAGTAAGTATTAAAATCAGAATTTCCGTGGCGAAGTAAGGTTTTATGCTCACCAGATGTCGTGTGGAACGTGGCACTTTTAACCCTTAAACGGAAACACAGGTCGATAGTACATTATTAGAAACATTTGATCTGACAGACTGGATTTTTCCTCCTCAATATTTTTTCATATATTTGTAATTTTTCTATAATTTATTAATGTGCTTAGGATAATATTTTGTGGTTTTCAAATAAAACATCAAATTGAATATTAAATAAGTTTTATTTCTTGAAAATTAACGAGGTTATTGCACAAATATTAAGCTTTATTGTTACTGACAACTAATATTGTAACTGTTTATTAAAATCAGCTTCCATCCATTTCTAATTGTACATGTGATGCATACTTTCCTGCTACATTCCAGACATACTGGGTTGTTGCATTGTATACATTTGTAGGAAGTCTTCCGCTCTTTGGAAGGTGGAAACTTTGAGCACGTCTTCCTCTTCTCAAGGTTAACGCTTGGAACGTGGCCATCTCCTTCGCCAATAGATTCCTCTTCGTGGATTTCTTGACGTATGAGGTCCTTTATATCACGGCGTAGGTTGCGAATTGAGGCGTTTTCTGATGTGTGGTTCTATCAGGGAGTGTGCCAATGTTTTGATGAGCCCCATCCTTTTTACAATAGGATTTTGTCGATAGCACAAGTAGATAATGAAGCTGCTTACACAACTTATGTTTATACAAATGTTCACACGTTTGTAAATCTATCGGACGAAACTGTGTGGTCATCAGTCCATAGCTTAGAAACTTGTTAAACTAAGGTAAATTAACCTAAGGACAACACACACACCCGTGCCTCAGGGAGGTCTCGAACCTCCGACGGTGAGCAACAGCGCGCTCCGCACCGAGGCGCTTTAGATTGCTCGACTACTCCACCGCGGATTTATGTTTATAAGTGTGTAAAAATAACCAGTGGTCATCTCCTATAAGAGTAGAGGGCACACTTCAGGTCCAGAAGGTCTACCCCACGTTTTGTTTTGTTGCAATAGAAGATAATTTCGGGCTGCTTCTTGTCAGGATCAGTTTCGATGCTGTGGTGCATGGAAGATATCATAACAGATTTGTTCTTCTTAGGAACAAATGACGACAAAGTAACAGGTAAATCATTTACGAAACCATAGAAAACTGATCCAACTGGTCTAGATTTATCAGGCTTGAATTCTGGCGGAATAACAGTTTTTTTTTTTTTTTTTTTTCATGGTTCCAATAAATGTCAGAAATCTTTTTCTCAGTTCTTCTACGAGCTCCATGGATGAAAACCAGTTATCTGCAGTAACGTTTATACTTGAACCTTCAATTGGTTTGCATAAGCACAATTTCGCTTGATTTGGTTTAGAAAGCTTCTTCTCTTTTTCATTTATTCCAATACCATCAATGTCCTTTCCAGTATAAATGTAAGCATTGAAAAGATATGAAGTAAATGAGCCAGCCATGCATTGTACTTTGATGCCATATTTGGCGGGTTTCTTTTGCATATACATGCGAAATCCGCACCTCGCTCTGAAAGGAACAAGCATTTCGCCAACCGTCACATTCTAACTAAGGCAATACATCAGCTGAGAACTAAATATATATATATACTTGTTTAATATTTCAGAGATGGCAGCTGCACGTTCACCGTTTCATCACTTCATCACCTCACGTGTGGTAGAATAATCAAATCGTAAGCAGCTGATCAATATGACAAATCGTTTGAAAGACATGGCTGTTCTGAATATTGGTCTTCCAGTGAGGTCCTTGGAAAACTGAGAGATCAAATTTTCAAGACCAGATTTGAAAATGGATGTGAACATTATCAAACCAATCAACCAATCTACAGACTCAGTGTTGCTATAGTTAGATAAGTTTGTTGTGTCATTCAGGTTGGCTCTCACTGACAAAAGTTTGGTATTTGTATGTAAAACAATACTCTCAATCATAGCTTGGTCAAACAAACACTCCAAAATTGCACGAATGTTCGGATTACCTACGTTAGTAGCTTTCCTAGTCAATCCAGGTAATTGTCTTACTATGTTATGACTTGGTGTTCTTCTTGTTCTTGTTGGTTCCACTGATTTCCATACAAAATCTTTTTTTCTCCTTTTCCCAACAAAAATATCTGGCATGCCGTCTAGTTCTCCATGTGTATTGTCACCAATTATTTCTTATTCATCTTCCAACAGACTGTAACAATCGTCGTCATCATCATCTTCTTCATCACTACTGTCACTTACTATCAGCCTGTTACCATCGTTTTTTCTTCTCTCATCGTCCTCTCTCGCATCGTTAGTTCTAAAGTCAGAATCAGCATCTGAGTAATCATTTTCCAGCTCGGATTCATCACCGCTCTCCTGCCACCACTCTGAAAGTTTTTTTTCTCAAAATTGGCATCATTACAGTGTATTCTCTCATTTCTTGCGTCTCTCGTAGATTTACAAATGAAGCATTATCCATCGTGGCGTCTTCTAAAACATACAGAAAAGAGCATATAACACAAGAAAAGACGTAATAGGAAAAATAAAATGATCGTAGTACGAAACATCCGGGCCTACAGAACGAGCCATTGTAAACGTAATCCGAAACATCCGGTCTGACAGACCTGCAGGTCTTACAAAATCAATTTTTACTTGACAGAAGGAAGCCACAAACTGGGCTACAATGCTTCTGCCACCTGTATTATTTAACAATGTGAAGGTACTTTTGAAGGGATGTTCGCAAGCAGAACAGGCCACATTAAAAAAAAAAAAAAAAAAAAAAAAAAAAAAAAAAAAAAAAAAAAAAAAAAAAAAAAACAACTATCGGTCTCTCAGAGCGGTGTTTTTGTTTAAGGGTTAACAGTCCACTACAAGGTGAGGTTACAAAACATGAATGTAAAGATGTAAAGAAATACAAGTTACGTGACAAATGTATCACATGGAAGACGGTCTAGATCGCGTATTTATAAGTTATTTATTGTGACTAGTTTCGACAAACTTCTTGTCATTTCCGAACGTAATTCAAAATATTTAAAAACATTATGAAAGGTGGATACACAATATATGTTATTGAATGCATCATAGCTGATGGAACCGGGACTGCGGCTGGTCAAGAGTATGAAGGAAGTGAGATACCAACAGGTGTATCTTTAACAGAAACATTTATTCTTTCACTACCAGTTTCGGCGTTCTATTATGCCACCTTCAGGTCCCTGTGTATTAAAAGTACATAAGGTTTCTTTTTTAATTACCATCAGCACACAGAATCACAGATGGAAGGTTATAATGTGGCATATCAAACACTGCACACAAGCCAAAAGGATCTTGAATTTCAATAAATGGTATTTGTCTGTCCAATCCAATAGCATAAAGCCTTCTACAATATATGTACAATCCAAGAGCATAAAGCATTCAACAATGTAAGGTCGTCCTGAGCTAGCAGTTGTGTATTTCAAAATCAATATCTTCTGTCTGGGCACAAAGAAAGCCACGGCATACATACTGTACGTTCACAAATTGATTTTGAATCACACAACTGGCAGCTCATTATGATCTTTAACACTATCTATTGGAATTCAAGTTCGTTTTGGCGCGCCAGTCACGGTCTGGACGGCCACTATGGTCGGGGTTGGAATCCCCTCTCGGGCATCGATATTTGTGCCGTCCTTAGTGTAAGTTAGTTCATAAGTAGTTTGTAAGTTTAGGGAGTGATGACCCCGTAGTGAAGTCCCATAAGCTATACAAACATTTGAATATTTGAAATACTTTGTATTTCGTTAGAAAATTACAAAAAGTTCGTCAAAACCAGCCACAAATAGAGGTAAAGGAGGAATTCCGTTCCTTTCATTTCGTAAACAGTGTTATTCCAGGATCAGATGCCGCCGACAACTGTCGCTGGAGCGCGTTGCAATCGCGTGTAACTAGTTGAAGCACACGCCTCGTATGCACAGGTCGCGCTGTCTCCGAGCTTCCAGCCGCGCGGTGTTCTCAGCACGTTGACCGCACACGTTCATTCTCACGCTGCGTGTGCCGACGGCCTCAGAGAAAGATTTGGGGGCTAGCACGATACAATGCTCTTGGACAGTTTACTTTATTAATTCTAGGTATTTTTGTGTTACTCTGACATCTAGTGTCTATTTGCAGAGGTCAAACAACAAGGAATGTAAACGTTAGTCGTAATGAAGAAGCCGTGCATATCTTGGCAGTAAGCACCGCTTAAGCTGAAATGTACGGTGTGGGTTATGGGGGGCAGTTGTGTAGCTTGCTGAGCACGTCGTTTACGCCAGTGGTTATTGCCGGCATTCGCTAGGTAGGCGGCAGGGAGCGCTCCGCCGTATTAAACCAACACCGTATACAGGGGTGTCATGTTACGTCACGCAGACTAGGCCGCGATCGCGTAACCAACTGGTTGCCTGCTTTGAGGCAGTGAGTGTGCCCAACCTCTTACCTACGCGATCACGGCCTATTCTGTGTGACGTGATACGATAGGAATATGATCTTCTCTTTAAGCACTGTTGTTTAAACAGGTTCGCCACCTTGACCATATAGGACGCTTCAGAAAGCGGACAGCCGTCATATCGACGACGGTTTCTCTATACGGCGTGAGCGGTGGTAAGCAAACAAGCGTACGGGTTCACATACTGCTATGCTTTCGATCTTGTTGCATAGCGTACTATTAACTTCTTGGATGAGTAAGCAGAAAGCTGACGTACCTTAGGAGCATAATTTCATCGCATTTTCTTTCTTTTTTTATGTTGGCACTCCGGTTGTTTTGGATCTGAAACTTCCTGACATATTAAAACTGTGTGCCAGAACTAGGAATAGAATCTGGGGCCTTTGTCTTTCGTCTACGGACAGGTGGAAGTACAGCTGGATCATGGGCCGTGAGCGTGCCGGGATAGCTCTTGTCGGTAGAGCGCTTGCCCGCGAAAGTTAGACGACCCAGGTTCGAATACCAATTGCGGCACATAGTGATAATCCACCAGGTAGATTATCAGCGCACACTCCGTTGCAGAGTGAATATCTTCTACATCTGCAGCTATATATCTGCATATATACTCCGAAATCCACCGTAAGGTGCCTGGTGGAGGGTACACTGTACCACTACTAGGCATTTCCTTTCCTATTCAACTCCCAAATCTCTTCTGATGTTTAATTTGTCGTTCACTGTTGTAGCCTAAGTTTACCTTTCATCAATTTCTCATTCGGAGATAATAACTGCTGTGAACGTTAATAAATGCAGTACACAGTGGACGACTCAGATTTGTGACATATTCCTCTGAATCCTGTATAAGGTTGGTAGCAGATGAGACGCTACAAACATTTGCGCCCTGTATGGTGATAATGTTATTGGGCATAAAACTGCAAGAAAATGGCTTTGACCATACTAACATTTCGCGTTCAGGAAGACCTACAGGGTCGATGAAAATGGTTTATACATATTCATCCCCAATAATCCAAGTTAGAGTACTGGAAAACTGCCGAATGTAAAGAATGGGGATCATTCCACCACAGTGCGAAATTTCCATGGAATGGGGAAGTTTCAAGAATCGATTGTAGGGGTAGCGCATTCTGTAATCCAAAATCTCGCAAATCAAAGGGAGCCGAAATGTACATCTATGTTTCCTCGTTTTAAATTAGGTCGTAAATAATCCTGCCATTTCTTATTCTGTGTTGTTCCTGTACCAATAACTAATTGTGTCTTTATACCAGAAAAGGGAGAGAAAGCTATTGTTCAACACGAAGTAACAACCTACCGTAGAAAGAAATGTGCGCCACCACAGAATATAACGTTATGCATCTTGTGGCGGAGTAACTGTGTGATGTAATACTTCTAGGTGAACCCATTACTGAGGTGCCAGTTGGGCCACGCAAGCTGTTCTACGTCGACGTCCGATCCCGGTTTCACAGTCGCCAGATGGTTTGCTTAAGCTGAACAGTAAAAGGGACTTCACACCAACACACAGAAAACCTTGCTAAACGTAAGACCAGCGCTTGATAACAAACACTTTATAGATATGTCTGGTCGCATACCCCACCGCTAGAAAATTTTATTGCTGTTGGTTGAATACAGGACTCAAATTTTTAGCTCGAAGAGGGTTTCTGTGTAGAAGAATGATTGCCACTGGCTAAATAAAAGAAATACACAAAGAATACAAATTATCTGTTTCAAGCAATAACAACATATTCAAAATATCCACGGGTGTACTGCCGGTCTATAATGTCCAACGGGCACAATATTTCGGAGATCATACATGTCGCCATCATCAGGTGAACTGACGGACTGAGCTCCTGGAGACGTGCCGGAACGGAGATCCGCACGCTACGGCTGCTCGAAGGGAACTGGGTTCTAGCCGGTAGCGGGCGATTTAAATACCCTCGGCCCGCGGAGCGACCCCTCCGCGGTCCGCGTCCCGCGCCGCGGCCGCGCAGTGGAACCGATTGCGACGGCGTCTGAGATGACGTCGGTGTGAGGGCTCTGTCCGCCGTGGTCGTCACTTCGTTACGTTTGCTAGATTTACTCTTAATTAACCCAATCGCTGGTTCCCAAGCTTTGCTAAGATTATAGCCACAGTCACGGTTTATGAGGTCGTCACTTGTGCGAATTTCAGTGGCCTCTCTAATGACGCAGTCCCAGTATCTCGACGTCTGTACCAGAATCCTAGTGCGTTCATACTCCATCGCATGTTTCTCCGACAAACAATGTTCAGCGACCGCCGACTTGCTCGGATACATCAATCGTGTGTGCCTCTGGGGTTCAACGCATCGATCCTAGACGGTACGCATCGTCTGTCCAATATATGACTTTCCACACTGACACGGAATCTGGTACACGCCGGCCTTCTTCAAACCGAGATCATCTTTAGCGCTCCCCACCAGTGCACGAATTTTATTCGGCGGACAAAAAACAGTTCCCACCTGGTGTTTTTTCAAAATGCGGGCGATCTTCCCCAAGAGTGGAATTGGAACACCTGAGAACTGAATTTCGAAAAAAATGGGTACAGAGTGGCAGATTCAGCGGGCTCTCCGCCCAACCACTATAACACAACCTTTGGAAACGGATGAAAACACGAGGGAGGATGTAGGCACTGCGTTCGTTCCATATACCGGCGCACTCTCGGGGAAGGTCGCTCGCATTTTGAAAAAACTCCAGGTTGGAACTTTTTTTGTCCGCCGAATAAAATTCGTGCAATGGTGGGGAGCGCTAAAGATGATCTCGGTTTGAGGAAGGCCGGCGTGTACCAGGTTCCGTGTCAGTGTGGAAAGTCATATATTGGACAGACGATGCGTACCGTCTAGGATCGATGCATTGAACACCAGAGGCACACACGATTGATGTATCCGAGCATGTCGGCGGTCGCAGAACATTGTTTGTCGGAGAATCATGCGATGGAGTATGAACGCACTAGGATTCTGGTACAGACGTCGAGATACTGGGACTGCGTCGTTAGAGAGGCTACTGAAATTCGCACAAGTGACGACCTCATAAACCGTGACCAGCGATTGGATTAATTAAGAGTAAATCTAGCAAACGTAACGAAGTGACGACCACGGCGGACAGAGCCCTCACACCGACGTCATCTCAGACGCCGTCGCAATCGGTTCCACTGCGCGGCCGCCGCGCGGGGCGCGGACCGCGGAGGGGTCGCTCCTCGGGCCGAGGGTATTTAAATCGCCCGCTACCGGGCTAGAACCCAGTTCCCTTCGAGCAGCCGTAGCGTGCGGATCTCCGTTCCGGCGCGTCTCCAGGAGCTCAGTCCGTCAGTTCACCTGATGATGGCGACATGTATGATCGCCGAAATATTGTGCCCGTTGGACACTATAGACCGACAGTACACCCGTGGATATTTTGATTATCAAATACGCCGGGAGAAACTGAAGAATCACAATAACAACATATATCGTTGATGTCACTGAAAGTCGTAGTAGAGGTGTGCGACCATTATTAATTCAGTTGTAGCAGTGACTCCTAAACGGCTGGAAGGTCGCGAACAAGTATTCACAGGATATTTTCGAATACAATTATTTTGCATGACGCGTTTCGTGCTCTGCCCGTCTACGGAAGACCTGGAGAAAAATATTCAAAAGAATTCTTACAATTTTTTGTACAATATGTAAAAGTGACATTAAAAACTAGTAAAGGTAATGCAATTAACGCATTATACAAACCATGAAATAGATCTGTAGGCAATACGCCAAAAATAAAGAAAAATGGAAATGAGACGCACCATCAAAACTGAAATAGGTACGAACAAAGATCTTCCTATGGATGGTGAGCCGCTGCGAACACTGTACAGGTAAGTGATTGGCCCACTAGAGGGCGTCCCTATACGGTTTTAAAAGAACATCGGACGTGCCAAATACTACCATAGAATCATTTTATGATTACAAAATAAAAATAAAATAATGTAAAGGTTCTTAGTTGACATTAAAGATCTAAAATAACAATTTACATGACAGCTTTACAGAGGTGCATTCAAACATAAACAGAAGACGAAATATAATCCAATATTTCTGTTCAATAAATGTTCAAGTTTGTACGAATCTAAAAGTTACATTTTCAAGAATTACACAGAGCTAGTCAAGACGCATAATAGAAAGATTAGACAAAAAATAAAAAGCCTGGGTCTAAAAAGGAACATACAGTCTCTGTGTAGGCATTGGGTAACTCTTCATGGAGTTTATCTTAACGATATCTGATCAACAATTTACATGCCAGATTTACAAAGGTACATAAACCTAAAAGGAGACTAAACATAATTCATAATTTCTGTCTAACAATAGTACAGGTTTGTACAAAAATAAAGGTACATTTTCAAAACATACACAGAGCTACTCAAGAAGTAATATGAGAGATTAGACAAAAGATAAAAGCCAGCGTCGAGAAAAAGGAAAATTCATTCTCTTTGTAGACATGGAGCACCTCTTTATGATGGTTTCTAAACAAAACTTGTTCAATAATATTAAAAAACTAAAGCCGACCACTGGTGGTTTGTTCATTAATTATCTGGTCGGGAGCTCTACAGTAATTACTGTAAACTTCTACCTCTTCCAAAATATCTAATGTTTTACCTTTTTGTTCACGACGTAGTATAGTAAGGCTGTTTTGAATTTGGTGTAACATATGTTTCTGGGTTTTTAGATGATGCCCGAGAGCACTGTTATTACTAGCAGAAGACATTACTAGTAGAATGCATTATTTTTAAGCATTGTGCACAACCTGTGATGGTATCGGATCGAGGAAAAGTATTCCAGTCAAAACAAGTATCAGAGGTAATGTCACGCTGCGACATTGACCACAGAATAACAACTGCCTACCAGACGAATGGTCTTACAGAAGGTTTTAACAAGACGTTAGGAGATATGCTGTCGATGTACGACGATGTTGAGCGGAAGGATTGGAATACAATACTGCCAGTCGTGACATTTGCTTATAATATAGCAAGGCAAGACACTACAGGCTTCACGCCGTTTTTCCTGCTCCTTGGTCGTCAGGCAGACACAACGGATACGCTGTTTCAGTTCCAACCGGACGATACTCAGGATAACTGTGTGAAACAGCTCATCACTAGGGTCAAATAAGCAAGACAGCTGCCTCGCATACGGACAGTGGACGCCCAGGAGAAGGGCCGCCAGCGGTATGACGAGCACCGACCTGTTGTGAAAGATCTGGTATGGATTTTTACCCCTGTATGGAAAGTTGGGCTATCGGAAAAATTAATGAAGCGATCATATCATATCATATCGTGTCATACGCCGCCTGTCAGACGTCATATACGAAATCGAGGATTATGAGCCGTCCTCAACACGATCAAAATCGAAGAGACATTGTGCACGTCCTCCGTATGAAGCCTTACAATGATCCCACAGAGAACAAATAGGGAGAAACAGACTCTTGTTCAAGGTCTCTGAAGACCATTATGGTAATGATGAAGCCACGACAGGAATGTCTTGCGCCGGCTATCCTCACTGCCAGGAAGGCGTTCAGGCAGAAGGATTCTCCAGAACTGCCATACAGAGGACACGTGACAAGATCCAGGACACTGCAGCTGGCTGCAAAAGGCAAGCGAGCAGCGGGTCGCTGTTCTTTCAGGAAGGGCAGCAATGCTCCGAGTCTTCCGACTGCACGCAGTCTCCAGTTCAAATTCCGTCACGAGCAGAGAAAATTTAATTCTTTGTATTTACTACTTCTATAGTGTTCTACATGTTCCCTATGTTTGATGTAATTGTAAGTTCCACAAAATTTTTTCTACGTATAAATAGTTGAGCAGGCCAAGCGGGACTCAGTCTGTACTCAGTATACTCTCGTGTTAGCAATAAACGTGTTCTAAGTTTAAACTGTTGTGCTCTATTACCGACCAGCAGTTTTAAACGTGACAATGTCATTAGCAGAGGACATTAGCGGCTGTTTTTTTTAAATTCTTCGGTTCCGTTATCGGCAAAAAATTTTCAAAACATGCACAGTGATAGTGAAGAAGTCGCTCCGTGATACTGGCGACGTTAAAACTCGGCCGCACCACATTTAGAAGGCGTATTGCATTATGCGCAGCGTTTGTGGTATCTGCTCCTGAAACTTTGAAGGGTTGTAGCTCCCAAACTAACAGTGATAGGAATGTAGTTTAAATTGATTTTGACACAGCTGGTTTCAATAATTCCAATGCACGATAGAAAAAACTATTGTTCCATTTAAAAAATTATATCTTTGTGCTGTAACTCTTTGGAAAATGATACAATAAACTATGTTCATAGCTACGCAGAAAGTGTTGACCTACCACATTAAAATTTCCCGTCACCTATTATTTTATAAGTTACAGAGGCAAACACACTTAGTGAAACACCATATACTTATGCAAGAGTGGTTACGTAAAGAGACTGCGGATGGTGAACTTGATCCGTCACTGCCATTTTTAAAGTGATGTTGTTTGTAGGAATGCTATTGATACGCTGTAAACTGTGCGTCGAATGCTGTATTTATAAGGAAAATTTAGGCCACTGTAAGTAGTCAAATTGTCAACTCGTTGTTCAGTTAGTCCACTGTCACATAGAGCATGAGCTTTAAATTTCCATTTGTATCATTTAAAGGAAAAACCATTTCAGCTTTGCACTCAAAATTGAAATTCTACTATCACTCATATACTCCATAAGTCTGAGTCTCATATTCACGAAGATAACACATAACAGCATACATTAATTTGCACATAGAGCATGAGCTTTAAATTTCCATTTGTATCATTTAAAGGAAAATCAAATTCAGCTTTGCACTCAAAAGTGAAATTCTGCTATCACTCATATATTCCATAAGTCTGAGTCTCATATTCACGAAGATAACACATAACAGCATACATTAATTTGCACATAGAGCATGAGCTTTAAATTTCCATTTGTATCATTTAAAGGAAAATCAAATTCAGCTTTGCACTCAAAAGTGAAATTCTGCTATCACTCATATACTCCATAAGTCTGAGTCTCATATTCACGAAGATAACACATAACAGCATACATTAATTTGCACATAGAGCATGAGCTTTAAATTTCCATTTGTATCATTTAAAGGAAAATCAAATTCAGCTT
The DNA here is from genome assembly GCA_026315105.1 of Locusta migratoria. NCBI lineage: Eukaryota > Metazoa > Arthropoda > Insecta > Orthoptera > Acrididae > Locusta > Locusta migratoria. The sequence goes on from CM048744.1 coordinate 453,055,488, forward strand.
TGCACTCAAAAGTGAAATTCTGCTATCACTCATATATTCCATAAGTCTGAGTCTCATATTCACGAAGATAACACATAACAGCATACATTAATTTGCATATACAAATGTACGTCGTAAATCAGTCGATTAGGGAACACCTTATAAATGTTCCTACAGTAGCTACTAAGATAACCCACAGGATATTGATAGCTGAATCGATAACGTTTCTTATGATATTTAAAATTATTTATTTATTCTTATGATATTTAAAATTACATGTACACTGCAAAATCTAAATTCATAGACTAATTCAAAAATAACATTCGTCGCAAAATTGCAACGGTCAACGTTACAGTTTATCGTAAAATAAATTTTCCTGCCATATTACGAGGTCAAGTATTCAAGGGATCTTTTCTACCTTATATTTTATAGTTTTTAAAAGATTGTTTTTGATAAAATATTTCTCATTCTAAATAAAACGTCGTTTTCTATTACTGAATGTCCTTAGTACTGTTGTCAGGCCTCTTTCACCATAGATATATGGGATGATTTCAATGTACACAACAAATTAATTTAGATCGATGAAGTTGTAAATATTATTAATACCTGAATAACGTTTCTGTACACTAGCGTTACATATCTGACGGAACATACTCATTGCATTGTTCTGTCAGGAAACATAACGTCTAAGATTATTGTATGTTTGATTTATTTTCTGCATTATGAAAAGCTGTCAACATTCTAATTTGTATCTTGTCACTCAAAAATTCTAATATATGTATTGCTGTACTGAATCAGTGTTATCTGAAACAAGTCACTGCAATGTAGGTGAATAATATCTTAAAGTATAACCAGAATTTTACGTTCATTGTCTTAACATGAGAAAGAATTGTTTCTAACAGTTTTTCTAGAAAAGAAAAGAATATTACTAAATCATTCAACATGAAATATATGTGTTTACCTGCAAGTTTGAGAATGTGTCTTACATGTGAATGTGTAAATTATTAATGTCAGCGAAAATCGCCTTCCTTTGAAATATATTATTATCATAAAGGTCTACATTGGGAACTAGTCTTTTCCGAAATCACGTAACAGAATGATAATAGTTCTAGTAACATATTTTGCAAGTATGCAGTGTGTATCTTGATTTTATGTTCCAACGCTAGATAATTAATTTAATGTCCCACGAGAATAGTCCGGAGACGTTATAGTGAGATATCTTCAATAGACGCTGTATTGTATTGTTGAGCAGCGGAGGTGTTTCCATGGAAACAATCGACTAGCAGCGAGACGAGTGGGGAGCAGCAGTAAGGTGAGGACTGCGATTAGTAAGTACGTGTATATTCAGAATTTTTCACGATGAATGAGTCACTTAATTCATTAAGTGTTTTATTCGTATACAGTGTTTCTTACCACTTGAAAAGTGACACAAAAACAATCATAATACGTAGTTAGGCTGACATGACATGTCACATAAAATTGGTCATTTGTGTAGCACTCTCACAGACGATAAGTTCCTCCTTCCGCGAATTAATTATCACCAAGGTAAGCACATTTTGACGGTAAAACATAGCATCTGTAAATAAGAATGGAGGTAAGTGATAATTAGTTGGATATTCGGGGTAACTATGTTCCTTGTGGGGAGATACGGATACATTAATGTCGTACCTTACATTATGATTTATAGCTTTAGCTTTCATCCTAGTCCTATTACAGAGTTTCAGTGAGTTTTACTTTATGAATAGCTTAACTGTTGTGCGCCCAGCGGAGTGTAAATCTCTTGTGTGAGAAACCCACTTGATGTTGTGCGAGTGAAGTCAATCATTTTTATTTCAGTGTCTTCCAGTTTCTGAGTATGGTGTGCTTGTTTTCAATACCATATATATCATAGTTTTCTTTGTGGTACTAAAGGCTACATCATACATCACACATTCACTCCAAAGACACCTCCTTAACTTGACTACCTTTTATTAATTTCCTTTAGTGTATCTCCTTTTGGATTATCATAGTTCCTTTTTGGAGCGAAAGACATGAAAAATTAACTGACATCAGTACTACTGCTTTACGTAAATAAATGGGTAATCAACGATTCAACTTTATTGTACAGATGCATGCAGCGCAGAAACAAGTAAATCTATGAAACAGCTTTCAAACTAGCTTCTGAGTATTAGATCTTTCTCTAGAAGTCGCACACGCACGTTTGACTGTCTGTATGGTTGTGTGTGTGAATTTATGAACTTCTGCCAGAAAAACAGCAAATTCTCCAAAGATAGTGTGAATTCTGCTTTTAATTACATTAATACGTGTTTCTAGCTGTACGACAGATCCGCTTTAGGTGAGTCGGTTGCTTTTTACATATTATACATATTGCTCCATCCGGGAATTTTTATTAAGTCAGTGTCATGCATCATTAAACAAAACGCCAAAACATTGTGACGGAGATAATGGAATCCGATATTTCCATTCCATAAAATTGTATTCAATGTTCAGTTTTCACATTTTCTGTGACACCTTGTCCCTTCTATTCTGATAATATAAAACGACCTTCCCTACTCTGAACATTTTTTATATTTTCCATCGCTGCCAGTTGGCGGGGATCTTACAAAGCCCAGAAATACTTCACAATAGGACGGACGGAGGTACTGTAGGCAGTTTTCTTAGTAGAACTATTGCATCTTGTAAGTTTTCTCCCAATGAAACGCAGCCTACCGCACGATATTACTTATGATCTGTATATAACACCAGAACTTTTTCGTCTGGAGAATGTTTTTGTACTAGTGATTTGTTTTCATGTAGCTCCAACCGCATGACGTTGTATCACCTGAACTACCTTTCGTACTATTGTAAGTTTTTGAAGATACATTCAGTGGTATATGTGCATACTATCTGCAAAGTGTATCGTGAATAGAGATGGTGGTAAGGAAGTACTAATCTGAAACGTCGTGCAACATGGAACAGTTTTTCATTGTGATATAATTTAGACGACTATTCGTGTGTCTCCTGTTTTATTCATTCACTATTTGAGAATGGGAGCACATAGGAGCTTGTAGCATAGTTTACACTTAATTTTTAACCGTTATGGACCATTCACTTACTCAAAACCACACTTAGAACGTTGGTACGTGATTGGGTGTCACCTGTATCAGAAGTCCGTATACGAGATTTCAACACTCCCAAACATACTTAGGTCCAATGTTTCTCATGTGATAGTGAAGTGGAAATTCGAAGCGACACGTACAACACGATAGCGTATAGGCTGACCTCGTTTCTTGACTGACAGCCGACAGTAGGATGGAAAGCAATCGACAGAGAGGGAGATGTAGAGAGAGAAGGAAGGACAGAATAAATACTTTGCCGGGAACTAACGATAGTATTGGACCTCATATTTGTCTGAATTCGCCACTGGAGATTCTCCGCGGGCTGAATAGTACCTTCATTCCTAGGCTCAGATGGTGAGGTATAAATGAAACATTGATGATTCCACAATTGCCATTTATTGGCTAAACATATTCTACAGGCAGGATTATGGCGAATGTTTCTTTTACAGCTACCCGACATCAGCGTCATGTATGTTACGGCAGCAGCACGGCCGACGGTTCTCATTAGCACAGGCAGCCGGTACGACATCAGAAAGCAGTAGTGGAGATATTCTCTTCCGAATACATTCCGTGGAACAGGCCGGTCGGTTAATGCGGCCGTATCTCCTGGCGTGGTGCCCGAGTGATCCTCCCCTTGTTTTCCCTTCGAGTGCTTGCTCGCCGCTGCTGTAGTCGGCTGATGCGCCGCGAAGTGCCCAAATCTGGAATCGAACCAGCGTCCTTTACTCTGTGTGTCTTATGACAGCGCTCTTCAATCATGAAACATCACGGCTGACTCTTGGGAAAGGTCGCAGACCCTCGTCTTATCAGCGACATGGGTCACTACCCATCTTCCTCCTAGATTTCATCTAGGACTGTATCTTCTACGTTGAACTATGACAGTAATGCGACCATGTCGTAGTTGAGGAGTCTGGTCTTCAGTTCGATGTATCCAGAACCTACACACTCAGTGCTCTTGCCAGGTACCCATATGCGCGGGAGCAGTAGCGTGGTCAGACATCATGTTACTTACTGGGCGGCCGGTCCCGCCGGATGTTCGGGTCCTCCCTCGGGTATGTGTGTGTGTGTGTGTGTGTGTGTTTGTGTGTGTGTGTGTGTGTGTGTGTGTTTTGTTCTTAGTGTAAGTTAGTTTAAGCAATTTGTAAGTCTAGGGACTGATGGCCATATTACTTTGGTCAAATTTACAAACATTTGAACTCAGTTATCCACAGTGTTTATTAGGATGATCAGCTCCCGCAACGAAGTTTCCATGGCGGTCAATAACCTCGTAGTCGTTGCTCTGTGTTCCTCACATTGAGCAGAAACTTGACTACGGTAGAACACGGAATGACTGTCTATAGTGTGTTTTGTTGTCACATGTCGTACACACACGGGCTCTGTATGCGAGTTGATTGCTGATCTGTAGATTCCACCCGCCATTGTTCTTTTGGAGGCGTAGCGAACGCGCCGAACTGTAGCTTTTTATCACTGTAACTATCTTTATCTGAGCTTTAGAAACATTAACTTCAACTTATATTAAACCTTTATACATTTTCCTGTCCCACCTCCACTATGAACTACAATTTACTCAACACTACTTTCTGAGAGATAAAGCTCAATACGTTATTTTTAATGGTTCAGAATCCACAGGTATACATGGTGTGAGATGACCGCCTAATAGAAATACCGGTAATCAATAGCATTTGATAATTAAACAGTATGAAGTTCACTGCAAACTTTGAACATGCCAATGCACTAAATGTTACACAATTTTAATCTTATTAATTATGGTAGCAATGTATGTACACAGTTGGGTGACAACATTTATAGTTAGGCCATAGGTAGAAATTCTCCATGTTGAGATTTGCTGTGTGCTTGTAGCTGACAGGAGGCCAGCGAGCAGGCCGACGTTGGTGGCTTGTTCCAACTTAGGATTTTCCAGTTCGTTTCCGGTGAGGGGAGAGAGGGACAATGGCGAGTGCCAGGCACAGTGCAATGCACAAATATTGTAATACTACTGGCATTTGAAGTAATATGATGCAGTTAGGAACCTTTAAGGTCCTCATTACAAAATAGCCTGTTGATAAATAAACAATACATTAGCTGATATAGTCACATCTAACGTAATATGTTTAATTGACAATGAAAAGTAATAAATTACCAACGAAGACAAGACAGTTACACAACTAGCATGGAAATGTTTGTTTATAAAAATAATATATTAACTATTTCTCATTTTATTTTCAATTAATCTTTTGTATTTTATCTTGAAGTATTCAGTTAAATCACTTATCTGTGGTATAAGAAATTGCACGATTATGATAAACAGTACAAAGGATGTTTATACTAATAAAAAACGTAAGAAAAATTGGTTTAATGTGTAGTGTAATTATTTTGATTTTAAGTAAAGTTTTAGAAATGTATTGGCTGAGTGCTGTACGTTGGCAAATCGGTTACAACAGCTCACATGGGGAAGTTGATGACGTAGGGGAAAAACTCCGGCAGTTGAGTTTTGGCGCGCGCGCGCACGAGGGCAGGAAGTGACGAGACGCGAGCACGTGGTGTAGCTGGCCGGGCGGCGTCGCTCTGCATCAATCGGCATGTGGACCTCGAGGTGGAGGTTACAGAATGGTGTGTGGCAATCGCCACGTGTGGGTGCTCGTCGTAGACTGCACCAAGTTGAATCGAGTGCTACTGTGTGTTTGTGAATATTTAGCCGGCGGAACAAGGTGTGCATCGCATTGAATTAAAGTGACTGCGATTTGTTAATGTAACACGTGTCGTCGCACAGGCATGAACATAAACGGTGTTTGAGACAGCCACATGGTGTGAAAACAATTTGCGACAAATATTCATTTTGTCTGGGGGCTCACGAGCTATAACTTTATTTGGTAAATGTGTCGACGTACAGACGTATCAGCCAGAGGGTTCTAATATTGTGAAGTAAACAACATAAAGTGAACTTTCACGTGTTTTTAAAATTAGTAGTTAGTACACCCTTTTCTCTCATGAACTTGATTTTATTATGAATTTGTCTTGTTAATCATATGCAGGGAAGGAAAGCTGCGAACGTGTGATATCATCCCCTAGAAATCGAGTCAAACATTCGCAATCGCAGTTCCAGTGTTTTTGCATGTTTAGGAATTTGGTTCGCAGCTGGTGGTTGTGAGTTTTGAAAATTAAACTTTCTCTATTTTAAACTCTCACCCCGACCTTCACGCTCGCAATGGAATCCTTTGAATACCATGAGGGACTTTTATAGAGTGATTGTTCTTTACTATATAAACTGTCACATGAACGTGGCCACCTATTAGGAACGTCATTTGACAGCTTTTGCAGGGCATACGGAGGCGTGGCGACGTGCAGGAGGCAGGTAGTGACAGAAATGTGGAGCCCTGCTGACTCCAGTGCCGTGACCAGCGGCGATAGCTCTCTCGGTTGAGCGAAATCGACATGGTCCCACGGCTTATAGATTGGGTTTAAATCCTGGGAGTTTTGTTGTCCATAAGTTCACATTGATTCTTCTGCGGTGAAATAAATGATGCAAACGCCCGAAAGAACAGACACCACGCCGATATAATAAGTATTTACAAGCGAAGACGGCGTTTACTTCCTTTACGTTCGATCTCGCGCGGGTATCCGTAACGGTGTGTGAAGAGGGCATGGACGATAGGGGCACTACAGCCATAGTGTGCGACTTTGGGACGGACAGGAGGCGAGAACGGGTAGTCTTGTTGTTAAGCCGACCGCCGGCCCGAAACGAGAGACCCGGCTTCGATTCCCGGCCCGGGTCACATGTAAAGTAACAGAACTGTTGCTTAAAACATTTTCTTTAAAAGGAATATACATGTTTAGTTGTTACCATTCTTAACATATTCATATTCACGGAATGTATCACATTAACTACGAAAGGGTGAAGTTGAAAATGTCTACCCAGCGCGATTCGAACAAGTTTCTCCTACTGGTTGGTTGAATGTTATATGGGGACAAAAGGGTATCCTGCTTTCTAGGCAGTTGAACTGATCTCTATACATCTTTTTTTTTTTTTTTTTTTTTTTTTTTTTTTTTTTTTTTTTTTTTTTTTTTTTACTGACGGCGTTGAGCCATCCGACCGAGCGCGGTGAGCCACCACGCCCTCGGAAACAGCGATTACCACACCTGTACGGACAATTAAAGCACACCTCCCGTCAGACCCGTCAGATACAAAACTGTAGCCTGCCCCCTATTACTCAAAATAGTGGTTTTTGTGAACTCCAGCAAGAGTAAGGGCCTACGAGTGCCTCCACACAGAAGTTGGGACATATCAGGAAGAGGGGACACCACTTATACAATATGCCGAGGATGGGCAATGATCCTTTCTTCAGTGCGGGGGCATCGTTGGCCCTTACTTACTCTTAAGGAAATCAGTTTGGAAAGAAGAAAAACGAGAGAGAGAGAACGCAATTAGAGTAATTCTGCGCAGGGTGAAATTGGGAATTTACATCTGACGGAAGGCGAGCTTGACTAGTCCGTGCAGGTGTAGTGTTCGCTGTGTGCCCGGGGTGCGGTGGGTCCTTATGCACAGCAAGTAAAAATACTGAGTCAAATACTGAAAGCACAACCCAGAGTGAATATGAACAAACGATCGCAAAGCATCGATCTGTCTGAATTAAAATATAAAAATAATAATAATAATAATAATAATAATAATAATAATAATAATAATAATAATAAGTAAAAAATAAATAAAATAAAAGGTGTGTAGTGGTCAGCGCAAGCGCCTAGAAAGCAGGAAACCCGGATTTGAATCCCGGCTGGGTACACATTTTCAACTTTACCCATTCACATTCCGCGAATATGAATAGATAATAACTGCAGGATCAAAACTTGTTTCTTGTCTATCGGAAAAGATATCAGATAGATATAACTTGTACTCTTAACATAGTTCACTCATCTATCCTTACATCTCTGGAAGGAAATTTTCAATTGATGGAAACAATGCTGGAAGTCTTCCTCTCTTAGCTCCTTGATGACCGTTGCCGCATTTCCTTTCATGGCTTCCATGGACTGAAATCATGTCACTTTTAATGAATATTTGACGTTTTGAATGCATAACAGTCACAGGTGCTCTGCCAGGTGAATAAAGTGAGTTCTCAGACTAATACGTTGTACTTAGCCAGCAATCTCTTAAGAGAAAATGCCAGTGGGTTGTCTCGATGTCACAATTCATTTCACTTTTTTTTTTTTAATTTTCTCACGGCGCTGAGTAGAAACCTCAAGGCACTTATTTTTGGACCTTCAGGAACCCATTGATGGTACACAATCATGAAAATTCCTCATCTCTGTGATTAATTTGCTCATTACATCTATTTTGCTCCCAAAGGATTTTAGCATTCCATTGCATGGATCGGTGCTTATTTTCTGGATTATAGAAGAAAATCCAAGATGCAACACATTTACCACTCTTTCCTAGCTATCATATTCATTTTCAATTTTATCCGCAGATTATTTACAGTATATTCAGGACATTATGTTTGTTCGCTCGAAACTATTTCCGACACTCTTGATAACGTAAAATTTGTTTCTCGCATTCGTTGTCAATTCATACTGTGATATCGAGATTCCACCTGTTTCTCGGGCTGGAGTGTGTCATCTTCACCGATTTCTTCGATACCTTGGAAACGCTTGAATGTTCCAAAATCTTCCGTACCTTACAAAGAATCTTCGCTAGTAACTAAGTTTTGAAAAAAGATGGGTTTAAAAAGCAGTTTCCCCCAGCTTCATGTAAAAATTCATGACGGTCATTTTCTTTATTTTCTTTCTGGCCACGTTTACGGCAAAAAAAGTAGCTGCTCTTTCACAAAATTGGTCGCAATCACACGGACATGTTTGTTTACACCAGAGATACCGCATTCCACTTAGATACTTCATTCTCCATAATTACTGGTGTTTCATATTTCGTGTACGTACGCATCTTTACTGCGTGACACTATCAATTTTACAGCCACATTTCGTAAATTTATACCAGAGGTTTCGCTCCGAAACGGTCTCGCAAAAGAATCCCAGGAAGTTCAGAAACACACGACGACAAAAACAACCCAATCCAGTGGACTCTCATTTGAATGCTTGGTATTAATGATAGAAAGTGACTAACAGAACAAAATGTAAATGAACTTCTAATAGAGACTGTGAAGAACCCAACAGATAAAAGTATTTTTACTTTGATTATGCTTGGCTACAAGAGCCTAAGAATTGTCGTATGCACCTGGTATATTCAACATGTAGAAAGTAGTAATAAGTTACATGTTCTTTTAAATGTAAATGTTCTTAAGATTTTGTTTCTCCTGGCCGATTCCACATCCACACTGACAATTATATTTAGTATCTATGAAAGGTACATTAATTCATCTGATGTCATTTTGTAGGTATGTATTATGTATCTGCTTTCTACGATGTTCTACAGCCAAAAGGGTCCCCTCAGTTGGAATCAACTGGGTCGAAAAGTACATCCAAACCAAAATAATCTATTCTTTATGCTTATTTAGAACGACCTACTCAACGTTGCTGTGTTCTAATGTCATCAAAATGTGCAAAGGCCTCCCAATAATGGCAAAAGAAAGAAATCTGTGATTATTAAAATAATTTTACAATATTTACTGCTCACCCCTTTTTTCTACGGAAGATGTTCCAAATAATTCTTAACTGACGAAGAGCTGAGGAAAACACTTGTCAAGTGTTTTGTGAAGACTTTGGCACTGTATAGGGCAGGCTGAATTTCAGACAGAAGGAAAATCCATTGTTGCTCTACTGAATGATAACAGTAGCTTCGTTTAACCAATATATTTTGTAAAACACGTTATATAGATTGCCCAAAGCATCGAAAGTCCCGAATGACATTTCTTATTCACTGTTCACAATATTTCACAATGACAGTTCAGTCTAGATATTTATAAAAAGGAACATCAAACACGTGCAATGAACAAGTGTTTGAATATAGGCCTATGTCACAGTATTCCTCGGAGCATCTTCGGAAGCTGGCCGCAGTGGCCAAGCGGTCTGCGGCGTGCCAGGCAAAGTCTGCACGGCTGCTACGGTCGGGGTTTCGAATCCCCCTTTGGCATGGATGTATGTGTCGTATTTAGTATAAGGTAGTTCATAAGCAGTTTACAAGTTTAGGGACTGATGACCCCCCTTTTAAGTCCCTTAAGCGTACCAAACGTTTGAACATTTTTGATCATCTTTGGAAGGGCACAGTGGATTACTCATAGGCCGCCCGCACTGTGCCGTCTGCCGTAGCTGGTAGCAGCTTCAACGTCCGCTCGCAATTCTCCACAACTACGTTCCTGAGCAGACATGCGAGAGGCACACACTATGTGACATCTAACTGGCCTGACGTCCTATGTTTACGTTTACAAACATCTCATGGTCGAAATTAATCTACAGTGGAACTGAAAATAGGCTGTTGCACTACGAATGACTGCTAGTAGGCATTTTGAAGGTACGCTGCTGGCCATTAATATTGTGATACCAAGAAGAAACGCAGATGATAAACGGATATTCACTGGACAAATATATTATAGCAGAACTGACATGTGATTATACTTTTGCGAAATTTGGGTCCATAGATCATGAGAACAACCACCTCTGGCCGTAATAACAGCCTTGATATGACTGGCCATTGAGTCAAACAGAGCTTGGATGGCGTGTACAGGTACAGATGCCCATGAAGCTTCAACACGTTACCACATTTCATCTAGAGTAGTGACTGGCGTATTGTGACGAGCTAGTTGCTCGGCAACTATTGACCAGACGTTTTCAGTCATCGAGAGATCTGGAGAATGTGATGGCCATGTCAGCAGTCGAACATTTTCCGTATCCAAAAACGCTCGTACAGGACCTGAAACATGCGGTCTTCCATTATTCTGCTGAAATGTAGGATTTCGCAGGGATCGAATGAAGGTTAGAGCCACGGGTCGTAACACATCTGAAATTTTAACGGCCACTGTTCAATCTGTCATCGATGTGAACAAGAAGTGACCGAGACGTCTAACCAATTGCACCCCATATCATCACGCCGATGATACGCCAGTATGTCGATGACGAAGACACGCTTCCAATGTGCGTTCAATGCGATGTCGCCAAACACGGATTCGACGATCATTAATGCTGTAAATAGAACCTGGATTCTTGTCATTCGTGCACCCAGGTTCGTCGTTGCGTACAGCATCGCAGGCGCTTCAGTCTTTGATACAGCGTCAAGGGTAACCGCAGCCATGGTCTGCGAGCTGATAGTCCATGATGCTGCAAACGTCGTCGAACTGTTCGTGCAGATGGTTGTTGTCTTGCAAACTTCCTCATCTTTTGACTCAGGATTCGAGACGTGGCTGCACGATCCGTTAGAACCACGCGGATAAGATGCCTGTCATCTCGATTGGCAGTGATACGAGGTCGTTGGTATGCAGCACGGCGTTTCGTATTGCCCACCTGAACCCACCGATTCCACATTCTGGTAACAGTCATTGGAACACGACCAACGGAGCAGCAATGTCGCGATACGATAAACCGCAATCGCGATAGGCTACAATTCGAGACCTTTAACAAAGTCGGAAACGAGATAGTACGCATTTCTCCTCCTTACATGTGGCATCACAACAACGTTTCGCCAGGCAATGCCGGTCAACTGCTGTTTGTGTACGAGAAATCGGTTCGAAACTTTTTTCGTGTGAGCACGTTTTAGTTGTCGCCACCGACGCCAATCTTGTGTGAATGCTTTGAAAAGCTTATCATTTCCATATCACAACATCTTCCTCCTGTCGGTTAAATTTCGCATATGTAGCATGTCATCTTCGTGGTGTAGCAGCTTTAATGGCCAGTTAACGAAAGGAGGTTGAGAGGAAGGAAGAGATACAAGACAACAGCAGAAATTGTTCGAACATAAAAAGAATGGTAGGAGGCACGGACCTGACTCTAATAGAAAGCTATTGATGTTCCGTAAAAATGCATCACAGAGAAAGTAAATGACTACTGAGTAGCGGAGAGCAAAGTTTTTTTTTTCCTCACACCACAACACTTGTAGTATTACTTCTGCGGAACATGAAATTCTAGAGGACCGTGTATGGTAAATTGGTATAGCACCGTCACTACAAGAACTTTATTTCGTTGTAATTTAAGTAAAATTTAATCTTCTGGCAATTTATAGAAGAATACACTCATTTCTTCTTCTAAAGAATACATTAGGGACTCCAACGTGAGAGAAACCAACTCGTGTTACAACAGTCTCAGACAATACTCCTCTAACAAAATCACATCAACTCTTCAAACAAAAGAGACAAGGTTAATAGAAAATGCATATTACATACTTATTCCTTGACCTTAATGTTCATTTACAGTGAAATTCACTTTACATAATACTTTTCATCAAAAAATTATTCACAACTATTCTGAAAAATAGAGACAGAAAGAAGTCAGAAGAAAATATTTCTCTATAAATGGTATTTAAGTAAACTATTTGACATTATTATGTCGGTCCATTGGGTTGTAGTGCCACTTGTCACACTACACACTGTTAATCGCAAAAATTTGAATCGTTACTGCTAGTAATATCGAACGTACGGAGAATTTTATTATTCCACGAAGTGCTGCCTTATAAGCCAATAGCTCCGTGAAAAACGAGAGCGGGCGTTCGGCGCCGGACGTGACGTGTCGGAAGTCCGAGAAACTGGCCGCGTCTCCTCCCTCAGACAGGAAAGCATCGATTTGTGGAAGAGAGGAAAGCACGGCGTAAGCTTTTTCCGATAACAAGGTAGCTTCGCACATGGCGCCACTTAGCAGTTTCGAACGTAAAAAGTGCGGCACCGATTTCTGCGAACCCCGCGCGCCGTCGCTGAATGTCGGCCGATTCCCTCGCTTCCCGCGGCGCTGGTTCCAGCCAGCCATTCTAACAAACGACAACGCGAGCGCTGCGTGAAATTCTCCACTCCTCTAACAACGCGGCAGAGCACTCTTCTTCCCGCACACGTTCCCCTATTCGCCCACACATTTTTCGCGAAATTACTTGAACGTTTACACTGCCGTTAGAAGGTCTATATGTGAACCGACATGTACGAAGACATATTATAGTAATTTCCTCAGTAAAAGTGAAGAAGGAATACGGAATCAGAAATATTATGGCCATCTGGAACACTGAAGCATATATGCAGGGGATGTAAAGTAATTTTTTATGAGATGAATTTTGAACGATTATCGTTTGTTACATACAGTGTATTCATAAACTTACGATATTTACAGTATGGGATATTTCCTATAGTACGAGCAATTTCATCTTTGGCGAGCAGGACTCTGTGAATTTAACCGATTTTATTGCAGCCACGTTTTTGGCTGAATTTCTCTCTGTTAAAATATCTAGAGCGCTAATTTTGAATTTATTTATAATTGTCTTTAATTCAGAGGTTGATCATCAACTCCTAGTGTACCAAATTAGTGACCAGCCAACCAATTGCAACAATAGTAGTTTAATAATCTTTGACCAAGGTTACGACGGATATAAATCCGTCTTTTTCAGAAATACATGTGCTAGCTAAAGACAATATGACAAGACTTTCATAATCATCCTGGGTGATATGCGTAATACCAATCCGTTTGTATCAAACTAATTAGTTAAAATAGTTAAATGTTTGTATAGTCTATGGGACTTAACTACGGGGTCATCAGTCCCTAAACTTACAAACTACTTATGAACTACTTACAAACTAGGACGGCACAAATATCCATGCCCGAGGGGGGATTCGAACCCCCGAACGTAGTGGCCGCGCAGACCGTGACTGGAGCGCCTTAGTCCCCTCAGCCACCGCGGCCGGCAAACGAATTAGGTGTTCAGCCAAGATGACCAGGTTCTGAAGTATTGTCATCGGCAGAATGAAATGGTTCGACGTCTTTCTGTCGGTTCTGCGGAGTGGAGACAACATTACGACAACCAAGATAGTGGTGGTAAAAGAAAGTTATTGCAGAAGTAGTCGGTGTTTACTTCTGTTTACTCTACCAAAGGAATTACACAAGCAGTTGGTTCAGGTAGTGTATAGAGCAGGTAGTACAACAACATGACTAAATCGAATCTATGGCGTTAAGAGCCACAGGAAGTTTGGAAGCGGGACAGGCACAGAGGGAGGTGACTTCAGCTGTGGGAATGTCAGAACTGTTATTTACAAGACCTGAACGCTATTTCAGAGAAAAGAAACCGTTAACAGAAGGCGAGGCCAAGTTCGTCCATGAGTAGCATCAGCAAGAGTTGAACGTCATCCCGGTTAACAGACGGTCGAGACAGAAAACTGAATGCAACATAGCAGCAACGCACATTCCGGGCATCAACAGGACGTGAAAATTCAATACAAACAGTCCTAAATCGAAATGGGAATGTGACCTTTACGCACGGAGGCCTATGGTGTGGTCCCATTAAAACAACGACATCACTTAAGGCACAGAAAATGGACGGAGAAAAAAGTTCAAATTTTGGTTAACAAAACTTCTATGGTGATTATCCTATAGACTTAGAAACTACCTAAACGAACTTACACCAAGGACGAAACACACACAGAAACACACACACACACACACACACACACACACATATGCCCCAATGGAGGACTCGAACCTCCAGCTCAAATATCGATGGAATGGCCGAGCGCTCTAAGGCACCTTGCCACGGAGCGTGCGTTTGCTCCTCGTCGGAGGTTGGAGTCTTCCCTCCAGCAAGGGTGTGAAGGGTATGTTTGTGTTGTCCTTAGGGAACTTTTAAGCTAGTTTAAGTCCTATGGACTAATAATCACACAGTAGTTAAGTTCTATAGATCTACAAACATTTGAACACTTGATCCGGCGGGAGCAGCCGCCCAGTCCGAAGCACGATGCCTTAGACCACACGGCCACTCTCGCACGACGAGGCGGAGAAACATCTGGAATGGGGTCGTAACGAATGGCGCCAGGTTCTGTTTACAGATGTGACAAGATTTTGTGTTCAGCCGGATTGTCGTCGTCCCCTCATATGCAGAGAAGTGGAACTCGGAACAATTGTTGTTATGTGCAGGGAACATCATAAAATGGTGGTGGGCGTATGGTGTGGACAGAAGATAGTATTGGCGGGCGGGCGGAACTCTTTATCTTCCAGCTTGCCACTGTGATTACTCAGAGGTATAGAGACGAAATCCTTCACCATTTTGATGCGGCCTACGCTGGTGTAATACGAAATGGATTCCTTCTGGTGGACGATAAAGCTGGTAACCACCGAACGGGACTGCACGACAGCCGGCCGCGGTGGCCGAGCGCTCTGCGGGCGACATTCATGGTCCGCACGGCCACTACGGTCGGGGGTTCCAATCCTCCCTCGGGCATGGATATTTGTGCCGTCCTTAGTATTAGCTGGTTCATAAGTAGTTTGTAAGCTTAGGGACTGATGACCCCGTAGTTAAGTCCCATAAGCTCTACAAACATTTGAACATTTGACTGCACAACATGTTAGATTCTGAGGAAACTGGACGAAGGAAGTGGCATGCTTGTTCACCGAACTTAAAGCATATTGAGCACATCTGAGATATACTTAGGAGACGCACTGCAGCCAGACGACCACCTCCCATAATGGCTGCCGAGCTCGATATTGTACTCGAGAAAGAATGATCAAATATCCCTCACGATCTGATTGATAACCTAATACTGTCTATGTCACGCTAGTGTGCAAGTTTACTGTCAATCCGAACTCATCGGACACCACCATATTATAGAGCAACGAGAATGACTTTTCACTATCATGGTACAGCCTTGGTGCCTCGCTGTAAGTAAACGCCATGTAAACCTCCAGTAAAGTGCCGAGACAGCAAAGTATAATACTGTATCACACACAAATTACATTTGCAAGCAATGTCTGAATAAAGTATATTAGAATATCAATATTGTGTATGATATCTCACTTGACTCCCTAATTGTTTTGAGCGGTGAAGTTAACAGAATAAAACTAGTATTTAGTATAATTGCACATATGAGTAGCTGAAACATCCCTACAATCAAAGGTATTTCAGTTAAATGATTACATGAATTGTCACCGCATTTGAAGGCATTCACGCCTACTGAACGGCAGCGAAGGGCTTGGATGTCACTATTGGTGGCAAATGCGTCGTGAAACATACACGTTTAGTGGCTTAAGTAGCCGATGGCAGGACGTACACTGAATTTACTACGATGTTAAATAAATTTAATATTTGAATAGAAAGGGGAAGAGAAGGTTGAAGGAATCTGTTTGTTGTTGAGATTTTCAGTCTGTAGGCTGGTTTGATGCAGCTCTTCATGCTACCTAGTCCTGTGCAAACCTCTTCATTAGAGAATAAGAACGGCAACCTACACAATTTTGAATTTGTAAATGTATTCATCCCTTGGTCTGCCTCTACGATTTTTACCCCACATACTTCCTTGATGTCTCACATTGTGTTCTACAAACGCTTTCCTCCTCTTGCACAGGATATGTCAGAAACTCCTTTTATTCCCAATTCTGTTGAGCCCCTCCTCGTTAGTTATGTGATCCACCCATCTTATCTTCATCATTCGTCTGTAGCACCAAATTTCAAATCTTCTACCATCTTTTCCACTCCCATGAACAACAGACATTATCGAGGTGGGGTGGTTTGCGTGCCTCAACGATACAGATTGCTTTACCGTAGTTGGAGCCACAGCGGAGGGGTATCCGTGGAGAGGCCAGACAAATGTGTGGTTCCTGAAGAGGGGCAGCAGCCTTTTCAGTAGTTACAGGGGCAATAGTCTGGATGATTGACTGAGCTGGGCCGGCCGCGGTGGCCGAGGAGACTGAGGCGCGCCAGTCACGGTCTGCACGGCCACTACGGTCGGGGGTTCGAATCCCCCCTCGGGCATGGATATTTGTGCCGTCCTTAGGATAAGCTAGTTCATAAGTAGTTTGTAAGTTTAGGGACTGATAACCTCGTAGTTAAGTCCCATAGACTCTACAAACATTTGAACATTTTTGACTGAGCTGGCTTTGTAACATCAGCTAATGTGACTTTGCCACACAGTTACTGCGAACGGCTGAAAGCAAGGGGAAACTACAGCCGTTACCTTTCCCGATGACATGCAGCTCTACTGTATGGACATATGATGATGGCATCCTCTCGGGTAAAATATTACGGAGGTAAAGTAGTCCCCCATTCGCATCACCGGGCGGGGACTACTCAGGAGGATGTGATAATCAGGAAAGAAAACACTGGAATTCTACGGATCGAAGCGTGGAATGTTAGATCGCTTAATGGTAGGGAATCTAGAAAATTTAAAAAGATAAGTGGATAGCCTGAAGTTAGATATAGTGGGTATTCGTGAAGTTCGGTGGAAAGAGGAACAGGATTTCTGGTCAGGTGAGTACAGGATTATAAATACAAAATCAGTTGGGGGTATTACAGGAGTAGGTCTGATAATGAATAAGAAAATAAGATTGCGGGTAAAGTACTATGAGAAACACTGTAACCGCATTCTCGTAGTCAAGATAGATACGAAGCCAACGCCGACCACAGTAGTACAGGTTTATATGCCAACTAGCTCTTCCGGTGGTGAAGAGGAGGTAAAGGAAATTATTCAGACGATTAAGGGAGAGGAAAATTTCATTATGGGAGACTGGAATTCGGTAGTAGGACAAGGAATGGAAGGGATGATAGTAGGTGAATATGGTCTGGACAAAAGGAACGAAAGAGGAAGCCCCCTGGTAAAATTTGGCACGGTATATAGTTATAACAAACACCTGGTTTAAGAATCACGAAAGAAGGTTGTTTACGTTGAAGAGACCTGAAGACACCGGTATATACCAGATAGATTTTATAGTGGTAAGACATAGATATCGAAACCAGGTTTTAAACTGTAAGACATACCCAGGGGCAGATATAAACTCTGACCGTAACTTATTGGTCATGATTTGTAGGCTGAAACTGAAAAACGTTGCAGAAAGGTAGGAAAATAAGGAGATGGGGCCTAGATAGACAGAAGGAACCTGAAGTTCTTCAGAATTTCAAAGGGAGCTTTAGGCAACAATTGAAAGAAAGTGGGGAAATAAAACAGTAGAGGAGGAATGGGTAGCATTGAGAGATGAAATAGTGAAGGCAGCAAAGGAAAAAATAGGTAGGAAAGCAAGACCTACAAAAATTTCCTTGGATATCACAGGACATACTAAACTTGACCGATGAAAGGAGAAAATATTAAAATGCAGTAAATGAAACAGGCAAAATGGAGTACAGACGACTAAGGAATGACAGGAAGCACAAAATGGCTAAGCAGGAGTGGCTAGAAAGCAAATGCAAGTCTTTAGAAGAATGTATAAATAGGGGAAAAATAGATACAGATTACAGGAAAATATAAGAGATATTGGGAGATAAGAATAACAGCTCTATGAATACGAAGGACACAGATGATAAACCAGTACTCAGCAAAGAAGGGAAAGCTGAAAGGTGGGAAGAGTATATAGAGAGGCTCTGCGAAGGAAAAGAAGTTAGATGCAATTTGTAAGAAGAGGAAAAGAAGTAGATGAGGATGAAATAGGAGATACTGTACTCAGAGAAGAATTTGACAGAGCCCTGAAAGACCTAAGTCGAAACAAGGCCCCTGGAGTAGATGAAATTACCTCAGAGCTACTGAAGTTTCTGGGAGAACCAGCCATGATAAAACTGTTACACCTGGTGTGTAAGATGTATGAGACAGGCGAAGTACCCTCAAACATTAAGAAAAATGTTACAATCTCCATTCCAAAGAAAGCAGGCGCAGACAGCTGTGAAAACTACAGAACCACATGTTTAATAAGTCATGGTTGCAGAATATTAACACGAATTATTTACAAAAGGATGGAAAAGCTGGTAGAAGCCGACCTCGGAGAAGATCAGTTTGGGTTCAAGAGAAATGTAGGAACCGGACCGCAATACTCACTTTACGTCTTAACCTAGAAGATAGAGTAAGAAAAGACAAGCCTACAAAGGCAAGCCTATAAATCTTTTGTAGATTTGGAGAAGGCTTTTGACAATGTTGATTGGAGTACACTCTTTCAAGATCTGAAGCAAGAAGGTGTAAAAATATCAGGTGCGTAAGGTTATTTACAACTTGTACGAAAACCAGACAGCGGTTGTCAGAGTTGAAGGGCATGAAAGGGATGCAGTGGTTGGGAAGGGAGTAAGACAGCGTTGTAGACTTTCTCTAATGTTATTCAATTTATACATTGAGCAAGGTATAAAGGAAAGCAAGGAGAAATTTGGAGAAGGAATTAAAGTTCAGGGTGAAAATTAAAAATATTGTGTTTTTCTGGCCAAAGAGTAATTCTGTCAGAGACAGCAAAGGACCTGGTAGAGCAGTTGAACGAGATGGAAGGGTCATATAAGATGAACATTAACAAGAGCAAAACTTGGGTAATGGAGTGCAGTCTAAAAAAATCAGGTGATGCTGAAGGAATTAGATTAGGTAACGAAACAATAAATGAGGTAGATGCGTTTTGTTACTTGTGCAGCAAAATAACATAAGATGGTCGCAGTACAGAGGATATAAAATGCACAATGGCAATGCGTAGTAAATCGTTCTTGAAAGAGAGAAATTTGTTAACATAGAAAATTGATTTAAGGCCAAGGAAGTCCTTTCTGAAGGCATTTGTGTGGAGTGTTGCCTTGTATAGCAGTGAAACATGGACGATAAACAGTGCTAACAGGAAGAGGATAGAGGCTTTTGAAATGTGGTGCTACAGAAGAATGTTGAAGATTAGGTGGGTGGATCGCGAAAATAATGAGGATGTACTGAACAGAATTAGGGAGGAAAGGATTTTCTCGCATACCTTGACTAAAAGAAGGGATCGATTTCTAGGACACATTTTTAGACATCAACGAGTTGTGAATTTAGCGTTGGAGGGAAGTGTTGGGGTAAAAGCCGCAGAGGAAGACCAAGAGATGGATACAGTAAGCAGATTCAGACAGATGTTGGTTGCCGTTCTTATGTGGTGTTGAAGAGGCTTGCTCAGTATAGGGTATTGTGGAGAGCGGTATCAAACCTATCTCCGGACTGAAGACCACAACAACAACTCTCCTGAACTCCTTATCGTCCACGTTTCATTCCCATACAGTGTTACACTCCAGACATTTGCTTTCAGAAAGGACTTTCTCGTATTTAAATTAACATTAGATGTCAAAAATTTACGGTACTTCAGAAACACTTTTCTTTTCATAGCCTTTCTACAATTTATATCAGCTTTGATATCCAAGTACCAAAACTCATACATTACTTTTATTGTCTCATTACCAAAAATAAATCCTTCACAGAAATAAATCCTTCAGCATCGCCTGAGTTTCTGACCCTACATTCCATTACCATTGTTTCATTCTTGCTAATGTTTATCTTATGCCCTCCTTTCAAGACATTATTCATTCCGTTCAATTGCTCCTCCAGTTTCTTTGCTGTCTTTTAAATAATTACCATGTCATCAGCAAACCGCAAAGTTTTTATTTCTTCTTCCTGAACTTTGTCTTTCCAAGTTTCTCCTTTCTTTCCTTCACAGCTTCATAAATGTACAGGTTGAACAACATTGGGGAAAGATTACAAACCTATCCCTTTCGCTCGTTTCGTGCCCTTCGATTCTAATAACTCCTGTCTGGGTTTTGTAAAATTTGAATATGGACCGTTGCTCCCTATTTTTAAAACCTGTTACTTTCAGAAATTGAAAGAGTGTATTCCATTCAGTATTGTCAAATGCTTTCTCCAGTTCCAAAAATGCTAAAAACGTAGATCTCCCTTTCCTTAACCTATGTGAATATTACCTTCCGTGTTCTTACATTTCTCCTAAATCCATATTTATCTTCCCCTAGTTTGGATCCCGCCAGTTTTTCCATTCGTCTGTAAATAATAAGTGGTAGTGTTTTGATAACTTGTTATAGTGCTGTAATCTTCACATTTATGTGCACTTGCTTTCTTTGGAATAGAAATTACTATATTCTTCTTGACGTCTGAAGATATTTCTCCTGTCTGATATATCTTGCATACAAGGTGGAATAATTTCTTTGTGACTGGCTCTCCTAATGAGACCGGCAGTTCAGAAGGAATATCATCTATTCCAGCGGCCTTATTTCGATTAAAATATTTCAGTACTGTGTCAAATTCTTCTCGCAGAATCGTATCTCCTATTTAATCTTCATCTCCTTAGACTTCCATTTCTAAAATACTGCCGTCAAGTTTATTTCCATTTCTACAGGCTCTCTATATTCCTTCTTTCAGCTTTCCATTATTTGCTAAGTGCTGGTTTTTCACCTGAGTTATTGATATTTATGCAGCTTTTTTTTGTTCTCAAATGAATTTTATTTTACCTGTGCGGTATCTATCTTTCCCCTAGTTTTACATTCTTCTACGATCTTGTATTTCTCCCGTAGCCACTCCTGCCTAGCCAGTCTGTACTTCATTTCAGCCTCATTTTTCAGACGTCTGTACTCCCTTATACCTGCTTCACTTGCTGGGTGTTTATAGTTTCTCCTTTCATCAGTTAATTAGAGTATCTCCTGTGTTATCCAGGTATTTCTATTAGGCCTTTTCAAGCCTATACGTACCTTTGCGGCTTTCACTTTCTGTCTCTTAGAGCTATAGTATCTTCTCCTACCGTCTCTTAGAGCTATAGTCTCTTCTCCTACTGTATTTTTTTCCCTCGTTTCGGTAAATCCTTCCGTAATGCTCGTTTTGAAACACTCGATAATCTTTTGTTCGTTAAATTTATCCCGATTTCAATTCGTAATTTTTCTCCCTTTCAGAAGTTTCTTTACCTTTCGTCTACAGTTCATAGCCAATAAGTTATGATCAGAGTCTATATCCGCTATACATACGTCTTACAGTTTAAAACCTGGTTTCTATGCCTTACCATTATAAGGTCAATCTGAAAACTTGCAGTGTCTTCTGGTCTCTTCCAAATATACAATCTTCAACGATGATGATGAAACCAAGTGTCTGTGATGAATAAATTGTGCTCTGCACAAAATTTTACTTGTGTATCTCCTCTTTCATTCCTTTTCCAATGTACATATTCACCAACAACAATTCCATCTCTTCCCTTTCCTACTATAGAGTTCCAGTCTCCCATTACAACTATGTTTTCTTCTCCCTTAACTGTCTGAATAATTTCGTTTATCTCCACATACATTTTGACTATCTCCTCATCACCGGCAGAGCTACTTGGCATATAAATTTGTACTGCCCTAGTCGGTGTTTGCTTCGTTTCTATCTTTGCTACTACTATGCGCTCACTATGCCGTTTATAGGAAATTACTCGCATTGCTGTTTCCTTATTGACGATTATCAGAACTTCTCCTGCATTACCACCAACTGATTTTGTATTTGCAAATCTGTTCTCACGTGGCAAGAAATCCTTTTCATCCTGCCACCGAACTTCACTAATCCCCAACATATCTAACTCCTATCTATTTCTCTTTTCAAATTTTCTGACTTACCTTCCCCGTAAGGGGTAGAAATTTCCACGCTCCGATCCATGAAAGGCCTGTTTTGGTTTTCATGATGACGACATCCCCCTGAGTAGTCTCCGCCTGAAAATCCGAATGGGGACTATTTATCTCTGAAATACCTTTCCCAAGAAGACGCCATCATCATATATTCATGTAGTAGAGGTGAACGATATCTAATCAAGATGATCATCGAAAGAGAGAAACCTCTTTAGCAAAAAGTTCTACTAATAACGAATGCTGATAAAGTTATCAAGAAGAACCAAATTTTGTGTTAATCCAATACTTTCGGGGTTTTGAGGAAGCGTATAATTTATATTTTTTATCTAAGTGTCTTTAGCATAATTGATAGGTGATCAGTGGACGAATTAACATAATGAACCTGAAAAGTGATAAAAGTGTGTTTAAAAAGTAGTAGTAACAATTGAGAAATGAACATGAAAAAATCTCACTTCTTAATCATTACATTTCTCAAATAATTTTCTTAAAAGGGCAACCACAGATTAAATATACATTTAAGGAATTCTCTATACAATCACCACAAAAAATAAAGATTGAAAATTAAAATTGACTTCGATGATGTCTTAGGTGGAGATGTGTAAAGAATAAAATCGCAACAGCTGTCAAGATGTGTTTATTCCGACACTACCGGTTTCTCATCAGTAAAGATGCATCTTCAGGTGGATGACATAAGAAAATGATTACATAATAATTGGAACAGCATCCAGCTTTCAGGGAATCTTTTAACAAGGTATCCTGAAAGCTGGATGCTGTTCCAATTATTATGTAATCATTTTCTTATGTCATCCACTTGAAGATGCAGCTTTACTGATGAGAAACCGGTAGTGTCGGAACAAACACATCTTGACAGCTGTTGCGATTATATTCTTTACACACCTCCACCTAAGACATCATCGAAGTCAATTCTAATTTTAAATCTTTATTTTTTGTGGTGATTGTGTAGAGAATTCCATAAACATTATATTTTTTATAATAATCTCGTTTATACGTTCAAAAATCCCTTAGTATATGTAATTTTTTTTTTTATTTTTGCTGTTGGTACCAGCAGTAATTGTTTAAGTTACGGGAAACAAATATTATTCCATTTCGCCATACGACGCATTATTTTCCTGCGTCCTCTTCTACTTCCCTGCGAGACATTTGATAATTATTATGCTTTGAAATCATAATGTAATTAGAAAATGTCTCCCACATACACATTTGTTGCTCTTTCGAAGGTATGCCTTTATTGAAGCCTACATTGCGGATAAAATTAGCAATAGCCAGCAGCGGGAAACGCCAGTGTTTGGCTAGCGGCAGCGGCAGCAGCTGCTGCTGGTGTGTTCCGACACGCTAATACCATGTCATTAACGTGGAGATGTTTTTAGATGAACGTCATGTTCGCTGTCAAAACTGAGCGTGTTGGCATTACCGCAGAGGCCATGTTTCCGTATTACACGATATGAACTTGGCGCAGCGCCACCCATATTCAATAGTCATTTTGTACAGGGCGAGCAGCTACCGTCTGTTACTGGATGCCTTGGGGTTGGGGGGGAGGGGGGGGGAGGAGGAAGTTGTTCGCGTCCAGAGACAGTCCTCGAACCTTTAAATGCACCACGAGTGGTTCTAACCGAACCAACTCTTTTAGCTGGTCCTGTCACTACGGTGATGTTATATGTGTGTTAGCCCCCACGATGACGCAAAATAATACGGCCCACAAAATCTACGAAATGGTCTACAGAGAGAAATAGGTCTAACGCTAGACTTAGCCATCTGAAATATGAATGGCTAAGTAAGTGGAAAATCTGAATTTTTTAATAAAAATTTTCCGAGCAACAACACTGATACCTGCTATACAACAAACCTTGTATAAGACTTTAAAAAACTTTTCAGTAGGTAATATTCACAGCTAAAGACTTGCCATAGTGCCTGTTCGGGCTAGCTTCAAGTTAATAAGTATACGCATTGCTCTTGGTTTCACTGCAACAACAATAATCTTTTATTTACACCAAAGAGAAAAAAATACAATGAGTCAAAGACATCAAAGATATCATCCAACTTAATTAATGCGCTGCGACATCCTCCCCACCCTGCACAATCTGCAGCGGTATAACCAGTGGGATTGGCCTGGTAATCTCTCTTCGATCTGGTGTTGTGAGAACAACAGTCCGATGAACTCAATCCCGACACATCCGTAAAACGTTCACCCACACCCTTTTCCACGTATGTCGGGGCAAGGTGTCTTCATGCAGAAGGACAATGTCGCCGACACTTATCTCCCGTTTTCTACTGATGTTCGTAACTTGATGAAAACTGAGTAGCTGTAAGTAGTCTTTCTTACAACGATTCCAGATATCTTTTGTTAATTTCTGCTGGAGATTGAATTCTTTTACTAATTCCGTGGACTTTGAGGGCTCGGGACCTCTCGGTAAAGTAGAAATTCTTCTCCCCGCCAAGAAGTGTGCTGGAGTGAGCACTTCGTCATCGGCCTGTGAGATAGGTCTCGAATTGAGTGCAGCTTCAATGCTTATAAGGACTGTTTGAAGTTTCTATTCGTCCAGACAGCTTCGCCAGAGTACTTTCCGAAGGGATCGCTTTACGGAAACAATCTTCCTTTCCCAAAAGCCTCCCCACAAAGCCGCACGTGGAACGATGAACTTCCAGGTAATATTCATTTGGGCGATATACTAGTCGGTTTGATTAGACGTGAGGGTTTCCACAGTTTCCATATTTCTCGGTTAGCTGTATGTAATGTCTTAGCGTTGTCACTATAAACGGTATGTTGAACACTCCGTCTGCTAACAAATCTTTGCATGGCTAATAAGAATTTGTCGGTCGTGGTGACAGTAAAAAGTTCAAGGCGGATAGCTTGAGTTACTGTACAGGTAAACAGAACAATGTAACACTTGGTACTTGTTCGTCCAGTTCAAGCGAATAAAAGTCCTGAAAAATCAATTCCAGAGGCTTCGAAGGGTTTGTGTGGCGTCACTCTATCTGTAGGTAGTGGGGCCTCTATTGCTTGACCTACAGCCTGATGAGCTATTTTGCATGGTAAACGGTTGTGGAGGACAGTTTTTATGACACGACTGGCACGTACAATCCAAAATAATGATCTAAGTTCGATGTGTAAAATCCGAAACCCAAGTTGATGCAATAGAATATGAGAGTACATTAGCAATAGCTTTGTGAAATGATGATTCCCTTCCAGTATGAATGGATGTTGCTCTTCTTGAGTCAATTTTGAGTACTGCAGACGACCTCCTAGATTTCAGTAGTCCTTCATGTAGGTATGGATTTAGATTCTTGATTTTTGAATTGTTTGGCAGCTTTATGTTCTCCATTAAAGGTCTGATTTTTGGTGGGAAGCATTCTGTCGGTACCGATTTAATCCAAATTGCGCGAGCTGCTGTCATTTCTTCTGCACTGAATTCTCCGTGGATCCTTTCTCTGTTTGCAAGTTTCCTTTGGAAGCGAAGAACATATGCAGATATGCGTAAGAGCTTCCAGGAAGAACTGAATCTAGAGGGATCTATTACTGGTTTTATAATCTGGGCAAGTGAAATTTGCGGTTTGTATGATCTCTCATATTCTAAAGAGAAAGGAGAGGTGGTAACTTCATGAAGGTCTTCTGGCTATTAAGATAGGTGCTGAGATAATCACGTCGGTCCTCCACCAGACAGATAATCCTTGTAGTGTTTTCGGAGTGACTCCTCTGGAAAGATAAACAACCGGATTGTCCTTTCCGGGGCATTGTCTCTGCTGAGGAGGCGAAGTGCGTGTTTGAATTTCGGTCACTCTATTACAAATGTCTTCCAGGAATTAGGGTTTGATCGTATCCAGGTTAGAACTATCAAGGAGTCAGTCCAGAGCGTTGTATTGCCAATGTTACAGTTAGTAGCATTGCAATAATAACTAGAGTTGTGGCGATTCGTCAATGAGTCGTTCATTTGAACGAATACAAATAAAGAATCGTTAGAATCGAATCGTGATCCGGACAAATCGTCGTTCAAAAGAATCGTGTGTCTCGTGACGATTCCAAGTTCCAGCGATTCACGATTCGAAGGCGACTGCCGAATCGTGCCGAATGCCGGTGAAAAGATGGGGGGGGGGGGGGGGGACGAATCGTCGTTCAACAGAATCGCCTGTCTCGTGACGATCCCAAGATGCAACGATTGATGATTCGAAAGCTAGTGGCGAATCGTACCGAATAATTAAGAAAGGCAGGAAGCGTGTGAACAAAGGAAGCACAGAACGAAGATCGTGAGCTGTTAATTATTAGCCTATTCACGAATTACAGATGACAGAAACAAATAATGATTATATATCTGTTAATTACCATAGATGTAATTAAATTTATATTTAAATGACCGAAGTATTCAAACATAATGAACAAAATAACTAGGTTACAGCAGAATTCCAATTAAGTGACCTACGTTCACTTAACCTACAATGCTACTAAATGAGCTATGATGACAGCAGAAATAGTGGGTTGTGTAATATGTATTTATAACCGCTCGCAAAACTTCAGACTATTTTCTCGAGAATTTTTGAGAGCTGAATCGAATGGCTTTGCCTCATTATTAAGTCTGAACTATACGCACTATAAATTTTAAAAAAATCCGATACCCATATTGTCATCTTTTCGGCATTTTGTAAGAATCGTGTCGTCGCAGACCAGAAAGAATCGTAAACGAATCGTTGGAACAGATGCAAAATGTTAATATTCCAACATCCTTGACATAGACATGTATTGTCATCTATGAGAAAGATGTAGAAGTAAGAATCACGCCAATGCAGACTAAAGAATCGCGAAAGAATCGATTCACAATGTGGAATTGAATCGCAAGAATCGATTCCTAAAAAAGAATCGTGTTGCTCAACTCTAGTAATAACGCAGCAGTCTCGTTCCCAACAATGCAGCTAGCAATTAAAGACGGGGATTGTTACTCTCTTTACTGGCGCTTAACGATTTATGTTGCATGCTAGGTATGTGAAAGTATTTCCGTTGTCCTCACACGCGACGTACAAGGCGGCACCGTAAACTCGCTGAGAAGCATCGCAAAAACGTCAACGCGCGATCCTCTGTTCCCGGAGACTGAGATCCACCTCGGTACAAATATATTGGATAGATCCGGAAGCGACGATAACCATGTCCGTCATTTCGAAGTAACCTCGTAAGGCATGATTTCGCCCCAAACCCAATCATAGTAGCCATATATCATGGAATAAAATTTTTTTGATGATGGATACTGGCTATAGTAAACTTGAGGAATATCGAAGCTTGCAGTAACTCTTAACAAATTCCGTTTAGTTGCTATCATGTCTAGGTTTTTCTTTTCTTTTTTTTTCTTTTTTTTTTTTTTTTCTTTTTTTTTTTTTTTCTTTTTTTTTCTTTTTTTTTTTTTTTTTTTTTGTAGAATTCATTTTTATGTCTTGTCCTTGGGACTTCCATATTTCGGTCAAGTGTGGTAAATTTGTTGCCCATTCCGACAATGGCAAGTTGCATCAGTGAGATCAGCTCGTAATAGAGATTCACTAATCCGCCTTGTTCTTCGGTTCCCGCTGGAATATCAGCCATGTACGCATTCTTATGTATGGCGGCTGTGGCCGTTGGGAATTATAACTTGTAAATAGCTGCCAGTTCCCTGAGAGTGGCTGATAACACGAAGAGACTGCAAAACCGAAAGGAAGGTGTTTTAAGCGGTAAACGGTCGTCTTCCTTTCGAATCGGTTGTAAGTTTCCATTGACAGGGACCTTGTATCACAGTAATCTCGTGAGATCTCGGTAATCTGAATGAAGAGCAAGCTGATGGGAAGCTTGATTGATATCGGCTATAATGGCGAAACGTTGTAAGCGAAATCGGAGCCGTACAGCCGTTACATCTCGTAGTAGGTTAGGACAAATTTCTGAAACGTCGTTAAGAGATGGTGATCCTTCTCCATGAGCGGAACCGCCAAAAACAATATGCCATTTTATAGTTCCTTGGTTTTCCCTTTTGACTTTGTGATGTGTCAAATAAAAGTTGTCGGTATGTGCTTCAGATGGAGCTAGCTCAACATGATCTTGTCTGATGTACTGCAACATTTGCGTGTCGTAGGCATGTCTCAACTAGTTGTTTTTTAGTAGACGCCTTTGCAAAGCAGCAAAACGATTTTTAGCATTTCGTAAGTTATGAGGAATAGCAAATGTGGACTTACGTGGGAGACGAACTATCCGCCGTCCATTTTGAATAAGGTAAGATGCA
The DNA here is from genome assembly GCA_026315105.1 of Locusta migratoria. Classification (NCBI taxonomy): domain Eukaryota; kingdom Metazoa; phylum Arthropoda; class Insecta; order Orthoptera; family Acrididae; genus Locusta; species Locusta migratoria. Next base: position 453,084,266 of record CM048744.1, read on the forward strand.
TGAAACCCTTCCAAAACAGCGGACTCCCTCGCGCTCATTGATAATTCTTGTTCCGTAGTAATACCTATCGATTCCAAATTCCAGAAACTCCTGATGTTATTAAAATAATGTTATTGTCTGTTGGCTCTGATAATGCGTGGCTAATGAAGTTAACTGTGGTATGGACTGCTGAAACGCCTGGTCGACTTGCGCTAAGTATCCAGCCAAACTCTGAAGATATGAAGACTAGCGACGGAGATATTCGTATAGGCGACGTGTAGTGAACAATTTGCCAGTATTGGTCGGCTACTATTAGAAGATCAATAGGAACGTCCGTGTGTTCGTGGATGGGATCCGCCAGTGATAGATTACATGCGTGTAGCATAATTGTGGCATCTCGTGGTACAGAAGGATGGCTGATAAATGAGTGCGAACTGTCAAAGGCGCTGATACTAACGAGCTTGTTATTCCACATACTTCTTATATTCATAAGGACGCAGCGGCGTTTTTCAGATATGGTAGCTGTGGACTCAAAGGTGTCGACCTTTAAGACACTTATGTCAATCACTTGCAAATTCAGATTGGCAATCAAGAATCTGTTAACAAAGGTGGATTGACTGCCAGCACCCAGAATACAATGTATAACATTTTCCTCGCCCGTGTGTCCTGTAATATAAATGCATGCTGTCTGTAGGTGCGTGAAAGTGGTGCGTCCTCTGTTTACATTACTCATTGAACTAGCATTCGTTTGCGCTACACAAGATGTAGATTTTTTTGCGGTCACAAATAGATCTATGAAGGTTGCCTTTACAAAAAGAACAGACATCCACGCCTTTCCTCGCGCAATTTTTGACAGAATATCCTTGCTTGAGGCAAAGGAAACAGCGGTTACAGGATTTCAGTACCTTTAGGCGCTCCTGTACCTCTAATACGGTTTGGCAGTCCTGAGTCCAATGACCACGCTAAGCGCAGAACACGCAGTACGGCTCTGGCTTCCGCGTATTGTTGCGTTTAGAGCGAGTTTGCTTAGACTGTATGGTAAGAGCCGAAGCTGCTGGTAGCACTCTAGGAATTGGTTATACTTCTCCGCGGATCTTCTGAGAAATAAGCGCTCCGTCTATTTCTTCCGCTAAAAACTCCATTATCTTTAAAACGTCTCCGTCATAGAAGTGGTCTTTTTGCGCGTATTATCAAGCGGCGACAGATTTCTTCTGTGAAGGCGCGCAATATCTTCGGAACTAACACTCTGCCATAGGCATTGACGTCTCCTCCCAATGATTTTAATGCCTGTATTCTTCGGTTACATTCTATGAATGTTAAGATTTTCTGGAGAAGCGAACTGAATAGGCGTAATGGCATCTAAATAACCTAGGCGCGCCTGAACGATTCTGTTACGATCTCCGTACCGTTCCGCAAAATTTTATTTATATTCTCGTAAGTGGAAGCGGTTACGGCGATACCGTCGACAAGCATTTTCGGTTCACCTTCGAGATAGCCTCGCAGGAAGACTGCTTATTAACAGTGGACAAGGAGGGGAGAGCTATCCACCTAACTTTCAAATTGTTCCCAAAATCTAGGGCTCTAATTTAATGGGCGGTAATTTGACTGTCGTAACTGCGTTGGCCTGTTGACATTGATTCAGAGTGTTTCCTTTCAATACCGTCGGCCGCGATTAAAATGGCGCGCTTCGCTTTGTCAATATAGTCATCACATGCAATTACATCATTATTGTAATCCTCCTCTGACAGAAGGTCGTGTATTTCGTCGTCCAACTGCATAATGATTGATAATGTTTCCTCAAGACGAGGCTTATAGTGTTTAAATTCGGAGAGCGGTGTCTTAAAGGTCCCTGGCTCGGTCCCGGGTTTCGGCACCAAAAAATGTTCGGGCTAGCTCCAAGTAAATGAGTACACGCACTGCTCTTGGTTTTACTTCAACAACAACAATCTTTTACTTACACCAAAAAAGAAAAAATACTATGAATCATACAAAGATATCATCCTACTTAATTCATGCGCTGCGACAGGGCCTATGGTGTGGCCGCATATGTTAGACAAGACTCGGATGTAGTATGTGTAGTACATGAAACCTAAGACATCGATATTTTCATATTAGCAGTGGTGTCTGGAACTATCATAGTTAACGCTTTAAAGTCCCCCAAGATCCCCTAGGAAAATACGGTTTTCCAAATTTTCGAACGTCCTTCCTTGCATGTCGGCGATATGAAAGCCACGATATTTATTGGTGGGTCACGTCAACCGATCGACGAAAATGGGATTTCCTTAGTTGAGTAGAATGTGTAACGGTAGAAAGTAATAAACTGTCTTTCGTTCTTATGCAAATGACAAGAGCACATTCATTTCATCTCGATGGCAGTGTGGATGTTCATCCGATTCCTTTACCCCGTGGACTAACACTAAAACCATTGTCAGCGAGATGGAAGGCAATTGACGCTTTTCTACGGTAGCAATAGATCAGTTTTATAATCACCTGGAAATATGATTACTTTGATAACATCCTTTCCGAGACCCATATGCAAATTCAGTAAAGTAGGCTTGGAGGCATTAACTTCCAAATTCGGAGACAACAAAATATCCCCCCCCCCGATGATAGTTAATGACGATAGATTGGCTGGACTGATCAAAGCCATAGCTAAAACTAGTACACCTACAGGCTACAGAAAGACATATTTTCTGGGCGAGAGCAATGAAAGTGAAGACATGTATAATGAAATTGTCAGCATTGAAGACTGAAACAACGCTAATATCCTACTGGTTTCGCTCTTAACGCCACGAGAGAAGAGTCAATACAAAACTTCATAGTTTTATCTCGAAGCAGAAAGTGCTGGTCTCCAATGAATACCATAGGGTCCTATAAAAACCTAGTGCTACATACCTTGATTTTTCTGAAATATGCGAAGGAATCTTAGCTTTATCCACGTCAAAATATCAATACTGAGACAGATAAATAATTTACAAACTGAATGAACTTGAGTAATGCTATCAACCCCTCCAGGGCAGTAACATAACGCTTTTGCTTTTGTATGTGACTTATCTCTGACATGAAGTACGAGAAAGTTGCAAGTCTAGATAATAATTCTCCATTATTTATCAAACACACTGGACAGAAAACCCGATGTGGCTTCTAATTTTTTTAACAACAGCTATTTACAATCAGATTGTTGCTATACTCAGAGCATATCCGAGGAACAAGTAGGAATCCAACGTGACAGTAATTGCGGTGAGCAAGTCATAAATTCTTTCAGTGAAAATGTGTACGAAAAGAGCCTTATAGATTCCGTAGCTTTTGACCTACCTTAGGTCACGGTAGTAACTTTAAAACTAGGCCTATGCGATCGCTTTCTGACACTTAACCATTCACCTAAGACGAAAATTGAATATACGAATTAGTAGAGGACAAAACTGTCAACACTTTGCTTTCTTATGTTTTTTTTTTTTTTTTTTTTTTTTTTTTTTTTTTTTTTTTTTTTTTTTTTTTTTCAAATCTTGCATCGTTTCAGAGATATTTGCATATTTTACTACGTCTATCTGTCTGTATGTAACGTGTTCCACTGTTTAGGTCACGCCATTCAACCGATCGGCATAAAAGTTTACAGACGTAATTGTTTGCCGCCAGGGACCAGAACCTATCTTTTTCAAAAGTTTCGACAAACGACCGGCTAGTAAGAATAAAAATAGGCCGTTCTTGGTGGCCTTTTGGCAGCACGAAATTTAATTTCAAGTAACGCCTTAACCGCTCACCTGAAACGAACACTGAATAAACGTATTTGTAGAGGAAAAAATTCTCTACAAATCTGATCTCTAAAGTTTTTCCTCACTTTATGTCACGGTAGTAACTCTAATACTGAGCCTTTGCGATCGCCTTTTGACAACTTGAAATTTAAATGAAATGACGGCTTAATCATCCATCTAAGACGAAAATTGAATAAACGTATTTGTAGAGGAGAAAATCATGTTTTCCCCTTTATAGCACCGTTTCAGAGATATTTGAAAAACAAACGGCGATTTGACACTGTCACTTGTCCTTTGGAAACCAGTATAAGCAAAGAAAATAAAGTTGAAAAGAGGGCAAACTACCACGTAAAAATTGTGATAATAATGAAAAAACTGAAGAAATATTAAAGTAATAAATTAAAGTTGTAAAAGTTGAAAAAAGAATATGTTTGTCAAAGCTAATCCCTAATATCAAATAATGCTCTTTGTTAAAATACGGTCAGAGAGAATATTAAGTGTCGAGTGCATAGATACAATCTTAATAATAAAGTCGCAATCGTATCATCCATAATTTTTTTTTTATTTTCATATTAGTTATATTTATTGTTTTTGGCCGAAATTTTTGTAAAAAAGTCATAAAATTACAGGAAAACCTGAAGTTGGCCGTAACACGTGTCAGTGTTATTTGTTTGTATCTCTAAGAGTCTTACAATGGCATTTGGAAAGAGGGCGTAGTTAAGCTTCCTTGTCCTATTTTACTACGACATCTAAACTCTGTGTTAAGTGTCCGGTTGATCAAACACTGCCTTGGAAACACGGAAGGTGAGTTTAGCAGCATCACGATGGCCTCGTCATTGCTTGGGTTGCTGTTCCTATTCTCTTTAATGTTTACACTGCTGAAGTTCCGGCTATGTACTCCGGAAGTTCTTTTACGCCGACGATTATTGACGTTCCGTCACAACACAGATTTATCAATGTGTCGGAAATACCATATTCTCAAAACTAACAGCGCTCAGAAATTACTTAGAAACGTGGAAGATAAAGCTTAACCCAATTTAAAAATATCAGCTAGTTCTCACATTACAAGGAGTCACTATGGATCGGTTTCTCACAAGTAGCAGCTGTTCACAAAAAAAAAAAAAAAAAAAAAAAAAAAAAAAAAAAAAAAAAAAAAAAACATTATTAAGACTAGGCTAAACGTACAACAGCATTCAGCAGGATCAGCTTGGGTAGAAGATGCTAAGGATTCGAATACAGCAGCTTTGTGCCTTGTCCATTCCGCAGTGAAGTACTGTGTTCTTGTTTGGCTCAACAGTGTTTGAGTGATAGAAGCTGAAGATAAAATTATATAGGGAAACGAAATTAGGTGAAATAAACTTCACAAATAAATATCGCCGTGACGATTAACGTCTATGTTTTAATTATTTCTACCCCAACGCGGTTTCTGATCAAATTACGTGCGTGAATATTATTGTATCGTTTAATCGACTGGATTCGTGATTTACTATTTGTAGGAACTACCTGGAAATGTATCTACTACAACGGAAACGATATATGGCGTTCCTGGAGACAATCTGAGCACCTCTCAGACTGTCCGCCGATGATACTGTCGTTTATCGGTTAGTAAACTCACCAGAAGATCAAAAGGAATTGCAAAACGACTAAGACAAGATATCTGCACGGTTTGAAAACTGGCAGTTGAATCTAAATAACGAAATGCGTGAAGTAATCTACCGGTTACACCTAATTTACACGTCAATTCAATAAAACCTGAAAGCCGTAAATTTAATTAAATACCGATGATTTATAATTACGAATAACTTAAATTGGAAAGCAGACGTCGAAAATTTTGTGGGGATGGCGATTCAAACGTTACGTTTCATTGGAAAAACACTTAGAAGATGCAACAGTTCTACTAAAGAAACAGCCTGCACTACACTTGTCCGTCCTATTTTGGAGTATTGTTGCGTATTGCGAGATCCACGCCCAGTGGGACTGACGGGTGATATAGAGAAAGTTTGCTCGTTTCGTATTATTTGTGCTTAATCGGAGAGTGTATCATGGAAACGGGGTGTAAATCATTAAAAGAAAAGCGTTATTCCTTGTGGTGAGATCCATTTGCGAAACTTCTATCACCAACTTTCTCCTCCTAACGCGAACACATTTTTCCATCACCCACCTACATAGGGAAACATGATCACAATAATAAGAGAAACGAAATCTAAAACGCAAAAATGTAGGTGTATCTTTTTCACGTGCGCGTTTAGAGAATGGGACGGTAGAGAAATAACATGAATGCGGTTCGCTGAACCCACTCAGACAAAAAAAAAAGTGATTTACAGCATAAATATGTAGGTGTAGATGTAGAGGTTGATATAAGTGGAACTCTGATAGCTGCGACCCTTCAAACGCTCCCATTACTGTGCTGTGTCGCGCCTCCTGGCTTATGACGCAAGGAAGCCTCAGTGATAGACTACTCCAAGATATCGTCCGGTCCTAATCTTCGCATTTTGAAGTTCTTCGAAAGCAGGTAAGCCACTTGAGATTCCGTAAAATATCTTTTGTAACAGCAATCCAAATACGTCAGAGTATCTTCTGTCTAAATCCAAATGGACAATAACTTGGGATTCTTCAATTTACAAAATAGCTTTTGGATAGACGACCTCTGCAAGGAAATCTAAGGTATGCACTTTCACAAGCGTGAATGGTCTTTGGATTATCTTTCCCGTATTACCATTGGTCGATGCAACTAATGTGAATCGAAATGGGGACATGAAGGTGACCAATATTGTCACTATGGAGCGGACCTGTAAACAATGACATAGTTACTATTTCAAAGTGTTTAACAACAACAACAAATGTTTGTAAATTTATGTAGCACTTCTTTGCTAATTAATACCTAGGCTTACAAAACAATTTAAGTTGAACTAACATAAGGACAACACACAAGCATGTCCCAGGGACTGCGTAAAAGAAGTAAAAAAGGGAATTTAGCTCCACGAGACGTCTAGCAGATTGAAAAACATTAAAATTAATAAAAATTTACATATTCGCGCATTCTCACGTGTTAACATTACTTCCCCAGCACAGCGACCTGTCAGATGCCATACATATGTAATAGCAAGTACCCATGGGAGGGGGATACATGAATCGAACCCTTGAGTGTCACGTAATGTCACATTGCATGATACGAGAATTTCCATGCTGGATGACATTATGCCACAATGCGTTGTGTACGTCTTGACACTACGTACCGTGTAACTTTACAAGTACACGAAAGTGTTAATATGTTTTGATTTAAATGATTTTGACACTTCACATTACTCGAGATTACTCTTCCGCAACTTTACCTCTGATCATAAAGTATTCTCGTTTTGTTGTTCTGTGAAGAAGCACCTTTCATTTCGGGTTGTGATATTAGTTACACACTACGGGAATCTGGAGTACTGAGCAATGAATGTTAGAGGTTGCTATCAATTTGCATTTGGTGTATGTAGGCTCATATGTTGCTGATTATGAAATTTAGCTAATATATTGTAATAAGTCGCAACTAGTGGGTAAAGGTTGTGTTATGGGCCTGTCGATGGTTTTGCTAGTGGTTCACTAGTAGTACGATACCACAGAAAAATAATACCTGAATACTTGCATACAAAACATTGATTGGACTTTGGGGAATATTTATTATCCACTAATTTCAGCTGGGATGCCTAATACTGATAAATAAGAAATCGGAGGATTCAATTATGAATGTCTAATTATAAAAAGGGTCGATGAACAATTCAGGAATGAAATGTCGATACATTAATAACCATTTTCCCTATCAAGGATGGCACAGCCTCTGTCTATTATAAAACTGGCTGATACTGAGGATGTGTTAACTTGTAAAGAAACAAATAGCCGTTCAACTTGGTAAAGAATACAAGAGAAGCTCCAGAACTCAGCAAACTAGCGGAACGGTAGTTTTATCTTTATACTGGGCTATTCAAATGCGAAGTGCTTATATCACCGACTTCCAGTTAATTCGTCGTACTACTCTGGTGAGACGGACGGCGACAATGCACCGTGGATGGGTCGAAACACTACGTGAAGCTGGATCTGTGAGACGATGGCAACACAGTGAACGAATTATTTAGCCAGAAAAAAATCCATGTTTGGAGTAACTCCAGTTACGAAGAGGAACAAGAGATTCATCCAAACTGCTTGACACACTCCTCTGGAGCAGAAGAGAAACTCTATTGTATCCCCATAAATGAGTACTTCTAAATGCAAGTACAAAGCAATGAAGCAATAATTTAATCCTCTGATAACAGAGAAACAAATCTGAACACTCAGTCAGTGTCTTTAGCACCTCGGAAAAAGTGTGAGGCTAGTCACAGGACACACTGCCCGCAGCCCCTTACCTGCGTCCTCTCACTAGGAGCGCATCAAGCCGAATCCCCAATTAGTGGAAGGCCACATGTCTCTCGTGCCGCTCACATCAGAGCCAATCACTGCTCCAGTATCGAATTCCAGAAAGAAACTACTAGAATCGTCTGGAATATTCTAGAAATATCCGACCGTTTGACGGTTGTAATCATCCGCCCATCGCAGTGTCGTCTGGTAGTTTTGGTGCGAAGGCGCCTACGGCCTCAGCTGGTCAGTAACCCGCGACCTTGCTCTGTTCGGTGAAGAAGAGCCTACCCTCCAGTACCGCTACATTTATACTGGTCGGACGCTGTCCTTCCCGATAGCTGCATTCTGACTTCGCGCCACCAGAAAACTCCCACATGCATTTCTATCATGTTACACGTTTATCAGCATCAACCATACTGTCCAGTGACCTAGTCAACGTATTAACTCATCTTCTCTTCCTACCTACATTAAATGCAGATAAATCGGAATCAAAGGGATACAGATAAATGAATTGTAAATCAGTGTCCCTTTTAATTATTAATGGCGAAAACTTAGCATGAAAGGTGGTGAAATATAGCACTGCGTTACACATTAAATTTTAGTTAAGAACTGCGAGTTGTGTTGTTTGGTAGAAGTCCGAAAGAACATACGCCGTAATTCGTAATTGTAAACCACATTGTCGAGTTCTGACGCTCACTTCAGTGCGGATGCACGTGACGACAGGACTCCTGGCAGGATTACAAGAGGAGCCGTGGAGAGCAAGGTCACAGTAGGAGGCATATGATCGGGTCGAACGAGGTACAATGGGAGAGTAGTGCTGCAGGTGTGTTTACATCGTTTGCCTGAGGTGGTGCTTGGGTTTAGTGCAACTGTCTAGTTAGCAGGTGTTCCCGGCTTCGAATCCCTATCTATGCATGCTGTATCATCGCAACACCAACAGCAGTTGAGACTCAAAAGCCCCAATTAAAATCTACATTAAAGTCTTATTTCAACTTGGAAGGAAATGGAAATGATCGAATGGCATTTTCGGCCAGGAGATGCTATACGGGATTGTTCGGCTGCGTATTGCAAGCCTATTTACTTGACGCCTTGTGGGTGACTTGCGTATCGATGGTGATGAGGAGAGCACACAGTACCCAGTCACCGGCCCGGTGGTTCATATTTTGTAAGAGTGGGTGGTTATCCAGAAGATGCCCCCCCCCACGTTAATTCGCCCCCATCCCAACGCTGTCAGTACCCCAACGCTGTCAGTTACATGAATACATAAAATGTTCTGTTGGTTTGTGTATAGCCGTTAATCCCCAAACGTTCTTGACCAACTGCTTTGAAATTTTGACACAACATTGCACTCTAATACAGGGAGATTTTCAGGTACATATTGCTATAATATAATGCGTAAAACTTATATGTATAACCCTTTTGCGATATTTCGTCTCAACCTGTGCTCATTATAAAATTCATATATGACATGTACTGAAAAATTATGTACATAAAACTTGTGCATAGCCCATTAGAAGGTTGTGTTAAAATTCAAAACTTTCGGTCAAGAACTTTCAGAGATATAAGATTTTGAACATAACACTAAAAATGGCTCTAGATTAGATATAGTTTCAAGAGGAGACAAATGAGGCGGAGTAAATAGAGAGAAGGGAGAAGGGGGAGCGAAGCGGACAAACAGGCAGAGAGAGAGAGAGAGAGAGATGACGAGATGGATATTAACACGCAATTACGCGTTGCACAAGAAACTTCATTACGGTAACCGTCTCAAAGCCTTTTCTGTAGTTTAAGATATATTTCCCTGGCTGTAAAGATTTGTCCAAAATTCATCGAACAGTAAGCTACCCATTATCGAATTTTCTGAATAAATTACGTGTACACATACATGACAAAAAGTGTAATTTTAAAACGACTGTTAACAATTAAGAAAAGATTAATGTTTTATTAGAGAGCTAAGATGCTGTACTACCACGTGTCAAGATATCATATATTCAAACCGTGTGCTTTCTTCGAAATAGAGTGGGAAGCGTTATGAAACTAAAATCTCATGCAGAATGAAAATTAGCATTTTCTATTTTCACAAGCAATTCAAAACATGTAATGAAAAAATAGTTCATAAAACGGTACAGCGTGGTCCTATATACCGTCAACAGTTCTTACACCGTGAAAACCGCGAAAGTGATTTTCCCCTTTTTCCCAGCTCTGCCCGACCAGAAATGCCCATCCCCGCGCGGCTTAATAATCCTTCAAATCAATTTTTTGCAAGGGTGCAACTATCGCGGTAATCAATTCAGCCGCCGGACCTGCCCAGTCAAAATGACCAAAATTTTGTAGAGTCTATGGGACTTAACTACGGGGACATTTTTATTTATTTCCTTGCTTCGGACCAGCTGCCTTTGGGTATAAAGCTGGTCAATTTACATAGGCAGTTGAGTTTAACAATTACTTTTATGATGATTGGAACAGTTTAGTTAACCATTTTCTTAAATAATTAAATTTTTGCATGGTTGATTTTACCTAAATTTTGAGTTACACTATATTATGCTTAAAGAAAGAAAAAAAAGGGGGCGTTGGAGAAAATAGATATAACTGAAATAATTGAAACTGAGGAATTTGCTATTTAAGAAGGTTGCAAAAAAATAGGAAAGTTGGGGGTTGTAGAGAGGTGGTAGGCAGGGCTGCGACCACCCAAGATGAGAGGCCTCGGAATGAACCTTGAGCCCTGGTGTTTATATTCTACATGAGTCCCTAAACTTACAAATATTTATGAACTAGCTAACGCTAAGGACGGCACAAATATCCATGCCCGAGGGGGGATTCGAACCCCCGACCGCAGCGGCCGTGCAGACCGTGACTGGCACGCCGCAAGCCTCTCGGCCACCGCGGCCGGCCCTGCCCAGTCCACTTCCGGCAATCTAATCTGGGCCCCTTGCATGGTAGTCAAGTCAGCGACGCTATCGTCTGAGCTACAGAGACGGACAGTGGATCGTGGAGTGTGGGTTAGAGTGGGAGAAGAAATCAGTATCTAATACCAATATCGATAAAATTGTGCGTACACAGTGATTTTACTTGGGCTGTCATACCGCGCCTAATTGAAACCTTCGTCTCATTCTTCATATTTAATCTTCATCCCGTACAAAGCGTACAGTCGGTATTTAAGATCAGGGTGACGTTTCTTTTTCAGTTTCTTTCGGCATTTTTACCATCTAATTGTCTTAAATCCATTTAGGACACCAATCGTTCTCCCCTTCCCCACCATACACCCCCCCCCCCCCCCCCTATAGTATTGACACACACTTGGTATGCAGATTTATCCAAAATTTACAGACTTGAAGTTGACTGTGGAAGGAAAAACACGCAACTTGAGGGAAAATGAAGACAAAGGATGAAAATGCAGCCCTCGGTCGCTGCATTTTTATCCTTTGACGTTGTAACGGTCACTGACAATAGCAGCTATGTACAAAAGTTTTGAAAATAAAGACATTCAGCGCACACCTCGGTCTTTTACAGCAGGCCGCGGCGGCCGAGCGGTCTGAGGCGCGCCAATCATGTTCTGCAAGGCCACTACGGTCGGGGGTTCGAATCCCCGCTCGGGCATGGATATTTGTGCCGTCCTTAGCGTTAGCTAGTTCATAAATATTTGTAAATTTAGGGACATAGGGCCCCGTAGTTAAGTCCCATAGGCTCTACAAATATTTGAACATTTTTTTGTTTTTTATTTATTATTATTTTTTATTATTTATTTATTTATTTATTTATTTATTTTTTGTCTTTTACATCAGAAGCGGAGAGTGCAATTCGTTAATTGCAGAACCTGAGACAGGTGCACAACAAAGAAAAGACTTACGTCGACTTCTTCTTCAACGGCCTTGAGGCTACTGTGAAGGGCAGAGTGCTGGATACGCACTTAGAAAGAAGGGGAAGGTAGTGGAGGGGCTGCGCCCCGGTCCAATAGACCGGTGTACGGGCTAAAGGTTAATCAACTCTGATAAATCACGACAGCCAGCCGATTTTCTCTACATACAAACGGAAACAGACCGTCCCGGAGCCAAATCAGAAGCCTATATCTGACGATCGGACCATGTGCAGTAGTGTGAAACAAGCGGGCATCGGATCAGGGGCCGCATCCGTCAGAGGTCTCAGCGGAACAGGACCTTCGATCTGGCTTGTCTGGGATTTCGGTTCGTTTGTGACCAGCTAATATCTATTTACAGTAGCTGACATCAAGCTCACTTACTTTCTTGCATCTCACTACTCTTGTGCATCTCATCGCACTGTCCTTTGTAATCCGTGATAATATATTGTCAAACAAACTACACCGTCTTTAACAATATGGCTCGTACGCAGCCGGCGCCTGTGCCGCTATGACAGTCGCCGTGATCAACGGGACGGTTGCGCCTCCCCATCGCTCAGCCGCCTGACACTGCGGCGGAACACGCATTCAGCGGCGCTTTTTCTTGGCTGTTTTGAAATAACTCGGGCCATCAATAATTTTGGGAGAAAAGGGCAGCTCGTTAGGGCGACACACGCCGCCCCCCAGTAATTACGGGTTTTATATTCCGCGCAGGCGCGCCGCCCTGACAAATGACGTGAGTGAGCCTGGTGGGGGGTGGGGGGATTTATAAACTGAGACCCGCGGCCGTGTGATTAATCGCCGCCCCGCGCCCTGAAACACTGCCTGCGGTCGCGCTACAAAGTTCGCGCTTAAAACACTTTGCCCTAACCACGCCAACTGATGCCCCATCCGGCAGGCCCGAGGGGGAGAACGTATTGCCGCGCACGTCGGGAGGCTGTCACACAGACGTATGCGGCGACTTCCGCTCCTAGTGTTCCTAGCAGTACGCCTGGAGGTACCTCTAGGATGATCAGATTTCAAAGAGGAAAAACTGGGACAATCAGTCAACAATGTGATACATGGAAACATTATATAGGGCAGACATGTCGAACTGTGCAAGAACGCTGTACTGAACACCAACGCCACACACGCCTAGGACAACCTAGTAAGTCAGCGGTAGCAGAGCACTGCCTGAACACAGGTCATAGGATATGTTACGAGAAAACGGAAGTTCTATCATCATTTTGGGACAGTATTTTTAAGGAGGCCATACACATCCATACCGCTGATAATCTTATCAACAGGGATGCAGGTTTCCAAATGAGCGCAGCCTGGAATCCAGTATTGGCTGCAATCAAGCGCGGAAGACGCCTCCTCGTCTCCTAGCAGGGGGTATCAGAAGCGCCGCCGCCGACCAACACTGAACGGTCTCTCGCGCATGCGTAATCTCTGCACACGCCCTGATAAATACCGCCGCTGCCGCGCAATTATCATCAGTCGCGCCTTGAAGTACTGACAGATACCACCACCTGAAGATGTCGAACAGTTGGGTCGGCGAAATATTGTGGGAGATTCACAATGTCATCCGGCGGCAAACCCGCGAAGTGTATTTACATCATAACATTTTCTTCGACGCCAGATCTTTTGAAGCCGGCCGCGGTGGCCGAGGGCACTGACGCGCTCCAGTCACGGTCTGCACGGCCACTACGGTCGGGGGTTCGAATGCCCCCTCGGGCATGGATATTTGTGATGTCCTTAGTATAAGGTAGTTCGTAAGTTGTTTGTAAGTTTAGGGACTGATGACCCCGTAGTTAAGTCCCATAAGCTATACAAACATTTGAAACATTTTTTTGATCTTTTGAACCAAATCGATTGTAGGTCGTCTGTGTCATTTTCTGAATTTTATAAAACAACAAAGTTCATTTTTTTAAATATACTTTACGCTTAATAAACCTTTAGGGGGAATAATGTCCGTCTGTTGTAGAAGCTCTCGGGCCATTCTGACCCAGCGTTGTAGAAGGAAGATTAACTACTTCACTATTAAACTTAATAATAGTTGCCATCTGACGATACGAAGGTGCGAGGAGTGGTAGAACGCTAGAGCCAGAAGACTTGTTGCAGGGAGAGGTCGGGTGAAGTGAGTAATGGACGGGGGACATGATTGCTTCCAAGAGCAATAAAAACGTAGTGCACGCAACATAAACTATTTTTTCAAAGCAGTAATGGGAACGGCGGATGTAACTGTTAGTTAAATACATTGTTTATTGAGGTATACTTTATTATTTGTAGTTACGTGTTAAATAATGAAAAAAGCCGCGGCGGAGCGTCCGAGCGCATTGAGGCGCTGTGCTACAATGCGCGAGGCCGTTCCCCGTCGGTGGTTCGAATCCCCCCCCCCATCGGGCATGGATTTTGTGCCATCTTTAGTACAAGCTACTTCATATGTACTTTATAAGTTTAGGGACTGATGACCCCTCAGTTAAGTCCAATAAGCTGTACAAACATTTGAACATTTGGATGAAAAATAACTAAAATCATTGGAAATACGGCTACTAAATACAATGACATCGATAATAGAATCATTTTCATTGCTTTGTGATTTGAAGAGTAAGTTGTAATATGCGGCTGTTTGCTGATGTTGTCGCGTCGTTCAAAGATCTAGGCGTAACATTGCAGAGCGATATGAAATGGAACGAAGATGTAAGGACAGTTGTGAGTAAGGCGGACAGCCGACTTCGGTTTATTGAGAGAATTTTGGGAACATGTACCTCATCTGCAAAGGAGACCGCGTATAAAACGCTTGTACGACCACGTCTTGAGTATTGCTCAAGTGTTTGGGACCCGCAGCAGATTAGTTTCAAGGAATACATAGAAGCAGTTCAGAGACGAGCAGCTAGTTTTGTTACTGGTAGGTTCGACCAATGCGCGTGTGTCACTGAAATGCTCCGGCGACTCGATTGGGGATCGTTGGAGGAAAGACGACGTTCTTTTCGTGAAATTCTGTTGAGGAAATTTAGAGGGTCGGAATTTGATGCTGAGTGTAGTATGATCTTGCTGCCGCCTACTTACATCTCACGCAGTGATGACAAGGACAAGATAAGAGAAATTAGGGCTCGTACGGAGGCATATAGGCATTCTTTTTTTCATCGTTCTATTTGGGAGTGGAATAGGAAAGGAAATGACTAGTAGTGGTACAATGTACCCTCCGCCACGCACATTACGGTGGATTGCGGAGTATGTATGTAGATGTAGATGTAGTGCTCCTAACATTACGCCTGGAGGTACCTGTAGGCTGATCAGATTTCAAAGAGGAAAAACTGGAACACTCAGTCAACAACGTGATACATCGAAACGTCATAACATTTTCTTCGACGTCAAATATTTTGAACCAAATTGATTTTAGGTCGTCTGTGTCATTTTCTAAATTTTAGGGAACTACAAAGTTCATTTCTTTAAATGTATTTTACGTTTAATAAACATTTAGGGTAAATAATGTCCGTATGTTGCAGTATCTCTCGGGTCATTCTGACCCAGCGTTGTAGAAGGGAGATTAACTACTTCATTATTTAACTTAATAATCGTTGCCATCTGAAGACACGGAGGTGCGAGGAGTGGTAGAACGCCAGAGCCAGAAGACTTGTTGCAGGGAGAGGTCGGGTGAAGTGAGTAATGGACGGGGGACATGATTGCTTCCAAGAGCAATTAAAACGCAGTGCACGCAACATAAACTATGTTTTCAAAGCAGTAATGGGAACGACGGATGTAACTGTTAGTTAAATACATTGTTTATTGAGGTATACTTTATTATTTGAAGTTACGTGTTAAAAAAAAAAAAAAAAAGGCGCAGCGGAGCGGCCGAGAGCATTGATGCGCGAGGCCGTTCACCGTCGGTGGTTCTACTTCCCGACCCCCCCCCCCCGCCCAGCTCCCTCCCCACGGGCGTGGATTTTGTGCCGTCTTTAGTATATGGTAGTTCATAAGTAGTTTACAAGTTTAGGGACTGATGACCCCGCAGTTAAGTCCCATAAGCTGTACAAACATATGAACATTTGAATGAAAATAATAATAATAATAATAATAATAATAATAATAATAATAATAATCATTGGAAATACGGCTACAAAATACGACATCGATAATGAAATCATTTTCATTGTTTTGTGATTTGAAGCATCAGTCACTATGGAATGATATTTAGCTTTTCGTAATTACCGTGAGAGCATGGGGGATATAAACACATTAACAATTGCTTCGCGTTTAGTTCTAGCACAACAGTATAGACGACACGACACAGACACATACGTCATTTTTAAGACAGTTTTAATTCGGACATTTCTAGAGTGTTTATCTTTTTTTTAAAGAAAAAACAATATCCCAATCCCCTGCTTGTGCATGCGATAATGCTCCCTTGAGTTTCGTTTTTGCAGGTGACCATGTATGCAACTTGTCCCGCCGTGACATATGGTAAACATCGATCTGGTACAGTACATTCAGCTTTATTGTTCACGTTACATTTTCTTTAAGAAACGAACGCTTCTGCTTCTGCATTTTCACCAGACACCAAACTTTCTGAGTTTCAAATTCACATCCAATTATTAGTAACAATAACATGTAGTAACTGTGACCCATCGCCTCTCTTACTTCTAACTTAAAAATGTTCTCAGTTGTTCCAGAATACAGCAGTCTTGAAATTTTGTTAATCTCTGAGTAAATACCGCGAGCAATGCGCTACCCTTTGTTTTGACTACACAATTCTAGGCCAAGCGTCATATGTGGCAAACAGTATTTAATAAATATTCCTGACTAATGCTAGTTAGTTTTGCGTTTACGTGTCTCACCGACCATTTAGTGAAATGGTTTACAAGTTGGGGACGGTGAGGGAGACATGTAATACCTTCAACAGCCGCGGTGGAATGACCGAGCGTTCAAAGGTGCCTAGCTGCGGAGAGCGCAGCTGCTTGCCGTTCGAGGTTCAAGTCCTCCCTCCGGCATGGATGTATTTGTCTGACTTAGCATAAGTTAGTTTAAGTAGTTTGTAAGCCTATGGAATGATGACCAGAGTAGTTAAGTGGCATAGATTAACAAACATTGCCCATTTGACCTATTCAACACATACCTCTCTCTTCCTGTATGCACTAGACGGACTAAATGAAACCCGATATTTATTACGGATGCATACATTTATGTATCGTTCTACGTCTCTTCTATCAGATTTGTTTTTTACAAGTATTACATTCGGTGAAAAATATTACACGGATCTTGTTTATCAAATAAAAACTGGGACAATTGTATGTCCCGAACTATTTGCTCGGGACACCAAGACGCTTGTATGTAAGCCGACACTGTCCCGGCAAATCCGGGACGACTGGTCAACGGAGGTAAATCAAATTTCCGGTACATTCATGCTTGTAATTTAACCGCATTTAGAATGAAACTTCACTCTGCAGCGGAGTGTGCGCTGATATGAAACTTCCTGGCAGATTAAAATTGTGTGCCGGAACCGGGACTCGAACCTGGGACCTTTGCCTTTCGCGGGCAAGCGCACTACCGACTGTGCTATCCCGACACGATTCACGATGCCGCCTAACAAGTTCACTTCCGCCAGTACCTCGCCTCCTACTTTCCAAACTTCACAGAAGCTCTCCTGCAAACACGCAAGACTAGCACTCCTGGAAGAAAGGATATGGTGGAGACATGGCTTAGCCACAGCCTAAGGGATGTTTCCAGAATGAAACTTCACTCTGCAGCGGAGTGTGCGCTGATATGAAACTTCCTGGCAGATTAAAATTGTGTGCCGGAACCGGGACTCGAACCTGGGACCTTTGCCTTTCGCGGGCAAGCGCACTACCGACTGTGCTATCCCTATCTTCCAGGAGTGCTAGTCTTGCGTTTTTGCAGGAGAGCTTCTGTGAAGTTTGGAAAGTAGGAGGCGAGGTACTGGCGGAAGTGAAGTTGTTAGGCGGCATCGCGAGTCGTGTCGGAATAGCACAGTCGGTAGTGCGCTTGCCCGCGAAAGGCAAAGGTCCCAGGTTCGAGTCCCTGTTCCGGCACACAATTTTAACCTGCCAGGAAGTTTCATAACCGCATTTAATTCACCTAAACCCCAGTGGCAATAAATAATGTGTGACTTAGTGCATGTGAAATTCTCTGACGGCACCGTATCTAGCTTGGGAACATGGTGAAGTGAAGCAGTCTGGAGAGGGGCGCTCGTGCTTCAAACAGGCGGCTTCGGACACCTGTGAAGCTTGGCTTCCAAAACTGTCCCGTTGTTGCCGCTGTTGTAGTTTATGGGGCAGACGCAGAACCACACATGCGTAAGAGAAAACCAAGCAAAAACACAGTTGGGAGGACCTGGGCACGCTCCATGCTTGTTGATACCACGGTGAATGACAGCAGAAAGCAAGGCATTCAGGGAAGCTGCCCCGTGGCGCCCTGCACGCCTGTGACGTCAGAGGTCTTACTACACCGGACGCCGCGAGCCCTTGCAGACAGGACGTCATAGCATAAGATCACGGAAAATATGTGTTCATGGCGCAAAGGCACGTTTGAGACTCTCCCAGTGTCCGTAGCGAATCGGCGGAGTTTCCAAGAATTTGCGTTTGCCGACCACCACGAGTCAACACCAAACACCACACTCGGGAGCTGGTTTCGCAAGCTTCATAGGCGAAAATTTTTTGATTCGCCAAAACAAACTAGCAAACTAAAACCTAACGCATTTCCCTGATGAATACGTTTCCTTTGTAACATTCTTACTTATTTTTTGTTCTATCGTCCCACAGTTCCTTATTATAATGCAATGTAGATATTTATTTGTGTAAGCCGTCTATGCACCAGAATAATAGAAGTTTATTTTTCCATACGCATTTCACCATTTGTACGGAGTCTTCAGTGGGCGGTAATGTATACATGATTATATTTCACAATATTTCGTTTCCAAACAATGTGCCTAGTGATGAATTGCCGTAACGGAAATGCCGGTGGAATAAAAGAGCCGCGGTGGAGACGCCAAGCAGTCTAACGCGCCTCGCTGCAGAGCGCGTGGTTGCTCGCCGTAGGACGTGCGAGTCCTCCCTTGGGCGTGGGTGTGTGCGTTGTCCTTAGGTTAGTTTAAGTAGTTTGTAAGCTACGGACTGATGACCACGCAGTTTGGTCCGATAGATTTACATACATTTGAATAGAAGACGGAAAGAAAACAACGTAAGTGACAAAACAACACCAAAATTGTAAATAATAACGTTAAAATGTCATCACCTATAGTTACATAACGCACAAGAACAGATTATTAACCCCCCCCCACACACACACACATTGCATTACGATCGATCGAATATCGCAATACATACGCTGTCATTGGCCACAGAGAATGTGAGGATGGTGTCCTTTTGATTTTGCAGAGCTGTAGACAGAATGTGCTTCACTTCATCTTGGCCGACCACAAAGGAGGGAGAACGGGATCGATTTCTTTTGTGTTGACCGACATCGCGTGTGGTGGCTACTTGCTTCTTGAGTGAGCACCACTGCAAGTGCCTGCGACACAGAGGAATGTTATTTCGTTTATTTTACTTATTTCTTCGGTGTGTGGTCGCTTTTGATTCAAATATGTGGCGAACGCCACTGAGCGCGGATACGGCCTTCAGTCGCCGCATTCTCCACCACAAGTAGTTGCATGTTTATGGTAGACAGTGCCTTCAGATCTTCGAGAATTTGATAGAGTTATTCGGGAAGCTACAATTCTGAAGCATTTAAGTGAATCATCGCTGACCTCAGCTTTCTCATTCGCTGGGTCACAAAACCATTTTCGTTGTACATATTTCAACTGTCAAGAGTTTCATTACCACATCCTGTGCTTTAAATTCGTAATAAATGTGTCTTCTTGTGAACTGAATTCAAGTTTCATTTCAGGTACCCAATCTTTAAACTATTGCTTCAGTATTCAATATTTCGGTAAAGGGGATCAATTGCTGAAGAATATCATGATAGCAACTCAATCCTATTTCTTTTCATAAATGAGTCAGATGCGTTTCCATTTACAGCCCACAAACCCTGACAAACCCATTTACGTTTATAAACCTCCATTTCCTCTCTTTTGTTGAAAACGAAGGGGATCAATTGAGTGAGGCGAGTTTATCTGAAGAATATCATGATAGCAACTCAATTCTATTTCTTTTCATAAATGAGTCACATGTGTTTCCATTTACAGCCCACAAACCCTGACAGACCCATTCACGTTTATAAACCTCCATTCCCTCTCTTTTGTTGAAAACCCCTTTCCTCGCATATGCCGAATTCTTGCCAATCAGTTGTTTACAGAATATGCTTCTTTGCTGGGAAATGGAAGGATGCTATCACATGATAGGTAAAATGAATGCTTGGGACAGGGATACACATGCATGGCGTGGATAGCGTGTAGCTGGACTAGTTGGAGATAGAGTTGGCAGCTGGAGGTCTGGTGTTACCTATGACGTAGGAGCGCTGGTTTCAGCTGAACATAACACAAGCATGGCTGCCTGGACTCTCAAGCGTCGCTGGCCTCAGAACGCCAACAAGAGTTAAACTGTCAGCAACTGGATCGTTATAGGAGACTAATCGAGGAACTGCTGTGTACATATTTTGTGATATTTATCGTGTGCCACGAGCAATGTTTTTCGTCTTAACTGATGAACAACTCTCCACACAATGGTTCCTTTCGAATTAAATTGTTGTTTGTGGCCTTTCCTCCGACAGCCTATTTTGAGCGATCGCTCTCGTTAGTATTTTCTGTGTATAGACACGTATAATCGATGTGTAGCGAACGTGGTTTCCAGTTTGAATCATAATTCCGACTTACCACATCATTGGGCATAAGTTCAAATGTTTGTAGAGCTTATGGGACTTGACTAAGAGATCATCAGTCCCTAAACTTACAAACGACGTATGAACTACCTAATACTAAGGACGGCACAAATATCCATGCCCGAAAGGTGATTCGAACCCCCGACCGTAGTGGCTGTGCAGACTGTGACTGGCGCGTCGCAGACGGCTCGGCCACCGTGGCCGGATCATTGGGTATATGGCTTGGTTTATTGAATACGCATGCACCTACTAAAGTACAATAAATTATTCTTATCTTGCAGTAACAATTGATACTTCACATTTCAGAAACAATTACGTGCTAAGGTTATCGCAAAGTTGTACACACAATCCAGATTGACTGTGGTCATGCATATCCTTCAACTTTCATATTGTAGCAGTGCAAAGAGTGTCCAAATGAGATGCAATTACTCATGTGATCACAAATTTAGACAGGTGGGTATTAAATCACAGCTTGGAATTCTCACATTTCATCTAAATTTTTATACCCTGTAGGCTCTCATACGACCCCAGACCATGTAACTGCCCATCATTGTCTCCTTTTGGTCATAGTTGAAGTCCTAGCGTGTATCTGGTCCGAAGTGTCCTTGGTAATACAGGAACGAGATAGCTGTAGCAATATGGTTGTGTATGTGCTGTGGGGGGGGGGGGGGGAGGTGGGCTGGTGAGGTGGGAGTTTACTGCCTCTCTCGTCCGCCTTTGGCCTCCAGTGGATAGCGTGGTAGATTGCCACACAGGGGGCCTGGGTTCGATTCTCGGTTGGGGCGGGGATTTGTGGTGTCATCCAAGGACTTACAACAGAAAAACCGGACACGATCGCAGCTGGGGTCTAACGACCAAAAATGCCACACAATATCATCACTATCATCGCTGCCTCTCTCGAAGTCGACTGGTATCCGTGTTGTCACTTTCCTATGCTTGCTGTTGGTGTTGAGATCTAAATTCCCGGTCTCCAGTTGTCGCTGGACCTATTGTTGATGTCCTGTCACTCCCTCATACCTAACGTAGTATCCAGCTACTACCAAAGCCATTGGTGGTGGGCTTGAAGTGGAAACCTGTAAGCATGTAAGCAGTTGTTTTATATACCACACTATGATGTCGTTATTGACTTCCACAACTCAGATCTCTTCATTCTGAGTAACTCTGAAGAGGTCTGTTGAGCAGCCTGGAATTCTGATGGAACTGCGAGTGGAGGGGAGGAAATCAAGCGCTTCTACAAATGTTCAAATGTTTGTTAAGCTTATGGGACTTAACTACGTGGTCATCAGTCCCTAAACTTACAAACTACTTATGAACTACTTACGAACTAGGACGGCACAAATATCCATGCCCGAGGGGGGATTCGAAACCCCGACCGTAGTGGCCGTGCTGACCGTGACTGGAGCGCCTCAGTCACCTCGGCCACCGCGACCCTCTCTAGCTACGTCCTAAACTATGCAGTCCCTTGGGTACTTTTTTTCGGCCACTTGTGGAACATGTTTTGTGTTTCTAACTGGATTTATGCACAAATTGCACATACGCAGTTTGATCTTCCTGTTTCATATGTCATGCCAGACCGGCAAGTTGATTCATTGTACTTTAACCAAGCAGTTCCTCAGCATCAAAGAGGTTTATGACATCCCGATGTTGTCAAATCACTGTAGTTGTGATATATCTGGCTTGTTGGCTTGATATTCACTTGGCAAGTCAGAACAGAGATGTACGCAGGGTTATGTGAAGTACCAGTAACAGGTGATACAGTTGGTATTATTCCCGTGGGAAATGCCGCCAATCTACTCTCCTGTGATTTGCCAGTGCATTTGGAGGCTGTGCGCCAAACAAATTTTATCTTTAATCAAAATTAGATATTTGATTCATTATAACCCGCTCAGTTAGCCATGTGGTCTAAACGCATCGTTTTCCGAGGCGGAGAGGCGTACCAGCCCCGATTCGAATCTGCCCGGCGGATTAACGAAGGGAGTCGCAGTAACGGTCAGACTGGATGTGGTTTTTAGGCGTTTTTTTACATCCTCCTAGGTGAATACTGGGCTGGTTCCCAAGTCCCGCCACAGTTACACGATTTGCAAATATTTGGTAAAACATTTCAGACATATAGCACTATAGGCAGACATTTGGGGTACACATTTCCTCCCGGGGGGCATGGGGTGGCGGTAGGAAGGGCATCCGATCACCCATAAAAATTATCATGTCGAATCCGAATTAACAAATCCGACCCTGCATGTACGGGACCATGGCTGAAGAGAAAGAAGGAAGAAGACATATGATTCACTGTATTTACTAAAGTTCCATAAGAAATCATCTCTCAGATACAAGCTACCTTTCTGTTATTTCCGAACATTTAAATACATTGAAATTTAAAAAAAATTAATAAATAAATAAATAAAAAAATATAAAAAAAATTTAAAAAAACGAAAGTAATACAAAAAGGCAGACGAAACACTTCGGTCATGTTTAGGCGCGATTTAGTGCGCCAGCAGACCTAGGTTAATCGTACTGTCTATTCACTTCGATTTCGAGTGTCACAAGGAAATACTCGCTATCCGATGCGATCGGTTGCAGTTGATTATAAAAAAGAGCGTATTGACCTCGTAAAGATAACATACATTCTCAATGTTAATTAGATACAGTTGAAATAAAAAGACATTTCGTTAACTGTGCAGTTTCCTTGTTTCTGCGGGAATAAAACTAAGTGGCGTGCTTTTTTTTTTTTTTTTTTTTTTTTTTTTTTTCAAGAGTCTCTAGATCCTACGACCCAAAGATCTGCGTGCCGTCTTCTGTGTTGGAGATACAACTTGGGAAGACAACAGGTTGATGATGAATTTATTTAGAAGCTCATCACAGCATATCACTCAGGGCGGTAAAAGCAACTAGGCAACTCACAAGTACTGCACTTTCGTTACAGCTGAATTCAGTAACGCGAAATCCATGGCGACTTGGAGGAGGTACAGGAAACAAGAAAACTGTAGAAGAGCTCAAAGCATGGGTCGAGCAATAAACAAGGAAGGGGATAGTTCAAATAACTGATATAGTACATCATTCACATGCTTACACTTTTCACAATTTCTCGACTGAAGGGAACATACATCAAGTTGCATTTATTCGACAGTTTGGTGGTATCATTCCTAAAAATTTGACAGAACAGCAAAAAATAAGATTTGTGGCCAGCAGATTTGAAGGAGATGTAATATCATGGAGAAGAAGGCCTAGTAACACATGTGACACATATTAGAAGGTTTTGAGGGCCTTTGCAAATCAGTATTGGTCGACTAGCACACAGAGTAGTATTAGTATTAAAATTTTCTGGTGAAGAAGGTTTGCTGGTCGCGGTGGCCAAGGGGACTGCGGCACCCCAGTCACGGTCTGCACGGCCACTACGGTCGGGGGTTCGAATCCCCCCTCGGGGATGGATACTTGTGCCGTCCTTAGTGTTAGCTAGTTCAAAAGTATTTTGTAAGTTTAGGGACTGATGACCCCGTAGTTAAGTCCCATAAGCTATACAAACATTTAAACATTTGAAGAAGGTTTAGTAATAGTGGTTATCCTAGCTATAAAGCGTTTTATCTACAATACCGGCAAAACAATCATTAGTTAAGAGATACATTAAGAGAGTCAGACTTGGTAGAAGTGATAATAGTTACGTTTACCCTGTCAGTACAAGAGAAGTTAACGTAAACAAAACTGATGTCAATAAACTCATTCATGTGCTGGAGCAGTTAGACGAGCTGTCTGGCAACAGACGGATGGCGGAGGGCTGGAGGGAGACCAGGTGGTAGATAGATCGCCGAAACGCCAGCGAGTCAGCCCGAGGCGACGCGACAGGCAGAAACCATGAGCGAAGGAGGTGGCAGGACAGTTGAGAACACGATTCTGATATACGGGGAAATCACACGCAAACTGAAAATTAGCGGGCAGTTCCGACCTGGTCCAATCACGAACGGTCGGAAGCTGTGGATCATCACTAAAATTTTTGGGATATGATGAGAGGTATGTAATAAAAATGCTAATATGGAAGAAAATAGGCAAGAAATAAAGGACTTATACCCACCAAAAGAAGAAGTAGTAATTCATAATATGTAAACAATTGTGATATTAGATTCGGGTAGCGAGATAGGAGCAGTATCAAACAACTTATATGAAAAAAAAATAAAGAAACGCACAGATGTTGCAGAATTAACTGTTCTGAGATTTAATGTTACTGGTTCCGGGGTCAGGAGTAAGATTATTAAAAGACAGATTGTCATAGAATTTAAATACAAGACTTTCTCGGTCAATGCAATGGTGTTGTTAGATCTGTGGGTCAATTTAGTTGTGGGTACAGATTGTTTGATAGCTAACAGAGCAATGGTGGATTATAAAATAAGGATGCAATAAGGATACAGAAGAGACAATAGGAAATAGCGTTCAAGCGTGAAGGAACGCAAAAAGTGAACAAGTTGCTGTTCTGGATCGATATCAGTGATGGCGTCAGCAGAAAAGAATATATGAAAGTGAAGTTAGTGTGTATTATTTATTTCATTCATTATCTAATAATGTAACGTTACAACGTCTAGTCTATTTGACACGTAGACCACGCAAGGTTTCACAGCGTGCAGTGTCAAAGTCGCGAGGACGGACAGGATAGTAGAGGGTGCCAAAGAGGAGGAGTTGCTGTCCGCTGCTTGCCGAGCCGCAACCACGTGGAGGTAGGAGCAGTAGGCGCGAGGCCACGAGAAAGACGGGCCGTGGCGCGCACGCACGCAGTGTCACGTAAGCAACGTACTCCTGAGCCGGCGCGATCGCTAGCTGAGTGGCTGTCTGGCCACTATGTGGCAATGAGCTGTGCCCCGGCGGCCGGCCAATCAGCTAGCGATCGTGCTGGCTCAGGACTACCTTGCTTCCGTGACATTGCCTGCGTACCACGGCCTGTCTTTCTCGTTGGTCTCGCTGAGGACGGACGTGACGTCACACCTAACTGCCACTGCTGCCGCCTCAAAGCGTTGTGTACATTTCATTAAATAACGCACAAAATATTTAAGTGGCAAACCAGCACGATGCGGCAAATGAAAGAGGAATACAGAGTGCTTCCAATGAGGTATTGACAGCGATTAAATTAATTTTATAGCTGGAGCAACAGAGAGATGGAACTACGATTAACATCATATTTATGTGTTTATGTTTGCAAAGTCTATGGGACTTAACTACGGGGCTATTAGTCCCTAAACTTACAAACTATTTATGAACTAACTAAGATTAAGGACGGCACAAATATCCATGCCGGAGGGGGGATTCGAACCCCCGACCGTAGTGGCCGTGCCGACCGTAACTCGAGCGCCTGTCTCCTCGGCCACCGCGGCCGGCTAACATCATAATTTAAAACTTTTAAACCAGTTAAAGTACAGTAATGAGCATCTTTTCTTATATCCGCACAGTCTGTCGCCTTACTATTATGTACAATAATGCCAAATTACTGAATTAACATAATAAATTGTTGTAACAATTATAACAAAACAGATACACGTACAGCAAGACAGTGAGCAATTGCAGGGCCCTTTATAAAAAATTTTACATGACTAGATTACGTGATTTGCATTTATTTAAATATGTTTCTTTCGTTTAATGTTAACAATTACAGATAACCGCTGATAACCTGGTTAATTTAAAATGCGCATTAAAACCGAATAGTTAGTTAAAAAGAGCAGTGAAAAGAATTTCAGAAAAACACAGCACTCAAAAGACTGCATTGATAATTAATGTACAACAGTGAAAATCATATAGTTATCATGAGGGCGTGAAAAGCGCATTTGCTTAAAAGTAATATTTTGGGGGAACTACTTCAGGTAGAAATTAATAATATAAGCTCTCTGTGTGTATGAGAATTTAAGCAGGCATGTAGCGATGGCTTCTAATCAATGATTTAATGTACCTGTAAAAGGTTATTTAATCTACTGGCAGGACCATTGAGCCATTATGTGACGTAGGTTGGGATTTACGCAAGCGTGGTTATTTATGGAGGACCGCGAGAGGTTTTGAACGCGTTTGAAGGCGGAACCGTGTCGCTCGGAGTAGTGAGTTCGGGGGATGTGGAATGTACGGAACATAGCGGCAGTAACGGTCATAATGGACATTGTTTTTTCCTTGATACAAGGAAAATTTTGGACCAACGCTAATAGGAGATGGATATGAATTCCGTGTAAAGAGCAGGATCTCGATGCGTGTCTCGCTTCCATACAAATTGAGTCACTTAAATTCTTCCTTCCCTTCGCCATTTTGCATACTCCGTCAAAAATAGTGCGCTCTCCATGCACAATAATCCTCAAGTTTCGCGCTGTGGCTCTAACAGAGTACAGTTGTACGCTGTATGCCGAATATTACCTCCCAAAACTAAACACAATGTAAATGATTCAACCCAAATACAAGCAAATGGTAGTGAATTTTCTGCAAATGCTCATTCGCTCGTCTTCGCTTCCATTAACTACACTGTAAACCAGACTTTAGGTGCTTAATATTGGTGTCTGTGAACTCTGCATAATTCCGCTACGTGGCGCTGCGTGAGTGATTCGCCGAGTTGCGCGCCAAGCGGGCAGGGCTGTACAAACCGCTGTTATTAGCTGTTCTTCGCGCGGCAAAAATGCGTAACTTCAAAATAATAGTAAAAAAAGAAAAAATACTTGCAGTGCCTCTTAGTAGTTAAAATTTTGAGACTGCATTTCTTTCGTTGTCTTCTTTCTGTGCAAACAATTTCGACATGTCTTATTAGACCGTTCCCTTGTTAGCCTAGGACTACTCAGCGATTGCTCGAGCGAGCTGGTTCGCGCTTGCGCCACAGCCGTGACCTGTCGTTCGGCTCGCGGCGGTCAATGGTAGAGGAAAAGTCGTGAGGGAAGGAGGAATGTTCAAATGTTTGTAGAGTCTATGGGACTTAACTACGGGGTCATCAGTCCCTAAACTTACAAACTACTTATCAACTAGCTACAACTAAGGACGGCACAAATATCCATGCCCGAGGGGGGATTCGAACCCCGACCGTAGTGGCCGTGCAGACCGTGACTGGAGCGCCTCAGTCCCCTCGGCCACCGCGGCCGGCGGAAGGAAGAAATCCCAAAACTTTGCAACGGAAAACTGACGTCCAGTAATGCCATGTTCGTTGGAGATGTAACAATTCAAGGTGGCTGAATATTCCATTCTGCGGCAAAATAATTGTATGTCGTATTAACGAGAAACGACAATTAAAGGAAACGTAAATCTCGGTTTGATTATTATATATTTCGGCAAGTTCACACACTTAGCGCACAAATTGTGATGGTGAAGAATGCAATGAATAGCATGAGTTTCTTAGGTAATCTTGCTTCTCCCATCCGTGTAACATGACCCCACCATTGCAGCCTGTTCGCTCTAACTGCTACATCTATGGTGTTTCTTCCAAGTTTTTTCTTTGACTTCCTCATTATGGACACCCTCCTGCCATTGTTCCCATCTATTAGTAACTGCAATCACTCTTGCTATTTTCATATCTGTAACCTCAAACTTATGAATAAGGTAACCTATGTCCTTCAGAAGAATCACTGTTCTATCCAGCCAAGACATGCTGATAGTGGGAGAAAGGGGAATCCCTAATGGGAATAAATATGAGGACCTTACCAGTTCCGGCATACGCCTGACAACTAAGACATACTCCCGAAAACCTCGGTCGATACCGGGGCATTGAGGCCAGTTTAATTTATTTCAGCGACGTTGTCACAGACGAAAATTAATTATCACGATAACACAAGTGCACTCCCGACGACGGTCATTGCAAGCAGTCTAGTACCTGTTCTGCGACGACGAGACTACTGTCGACTGCGCGAATGTAGAAAGCCAACTGAATCAGTATCAGAAACGTGTATGCTCTCATCCAGCGTCAACGAATGTGCAATAAGATACATTATAATGAAAAACAAAACTTCTGTTTTGTGACACAAGGTCATTTGTACAATTGTTTGTAAATCTATCGGACTCAACTACTGGGTTATTAGTCCGTAGCCTACAAACTACTTAAAATAAGGTAAAGTAACCTAAAGACAACACAAACACCTATGCCAGAGGGGGGAGTCGAACGCCCGACGGCGAACGGCCGCGCGCATCCCAGCACGGCGCCCCAGCACGCAGACTGATCCGCCTCATCAGCGATGACACAAGTAATATACCTGTGTCGCTCAGTCATTTAGTAGTATGATCAATAATCTTTGGCGCTACCCTGCCCACTCTTCAATTCCAGGTGCCGATAAACGTTTGCGTTGAAGGTATTGTAACGCCGTTGTTAATTTATTTCTCTCATTGTTTTACGTATTTTTCATGCATTTAGATACACTAGCGCGTACAAGAAACATACTTTTTGCATTCACATGTTGTACTTTGATGTTGATGTGTCTGCTTTTCGCTACGCTGTCATCGAACCAAATTTTTTTCGACGTATAAAGAGATGGTCTATACGTTAGTCACTGTTAGGTGGGAAAATGCGCTAAGCCGAAGCGACGTGTGCCTATACTCCGTTCACCGAAACGAAAGACAGACTGTAAACAGACCAGGGGTGGAAAAATCGGATGCTCGCTCTATGTCGCTACCAATGTATCAATCGATGTCGTCCCATGTTGTAATGGAATAGGGACTGCGGATGTTGGTGGAGTTTTAATTCCAAATTGTTAACTTATCCACCAACAGCCGTAAAGCTTATGTTGTTTTATTTGAAGACTGGGTTTCGGCATTACATTAATTCTTCTTTATATTTTGTATGACATGCGTACAACATGGTGTTATCCATACAACACTAATTGCAATTTAATTTGCATAGGGCCTGAATATGATATTAATGCAATACCGAAACCGTTCATTAAATAAAATACCATTAACTTACGTCGGTTGCTGGATAATTTTAATAATTTGGAATTAAAACCTCTGTATCAGGTGCAAAGAAGTCTTGTGTTTATCTATGTAGCAATGATATTAGACGCCACAGATGTTGAAAATTCATTTCTTTTAATAATTCATAGAATCTCTCAAAATTTACTAAATCTGCATTTTTGTTTTCGACAATAACAACTATGTCAAAAAAATAGCAAGTAATGTACCGTCGTCCGTATCACACGTCTGTAAAAGTTGTCAACACTTTCTGTAAGCTTCTGTCGTGATGTTTTCTGGAGACTTCAAAGAGTGTATGGCCCTGTAATCAATTACCATATGATAAATGAGGAACGACGAACACCCGTAGATGCAGCTGTTTTAATATCAATATCTGCCATTTATTGTTCTGGATACAACAGCTCCGCTTTATACACATTAAGAACTTACTGATTTTTTCTTTGATCGCCTCTTGCGTGGTTTCAAAATGTTGGATGACATAATGATTTTACACTTGGGCGATACGGACGAAAAAGAGAAAAAGAGATAGAATATGGAAGCTTAATACTTATGCTGCTATTCAGCAACTTGTCGTGTAAGATGAAATTTCTAGCCAGCCTATAATGTCGCCGCTCATAACATACACAACGCTTTACACCTGAAACGGATGCATCGGCATTGAGCGAGAGCCCCTGTTTTATCCACCCCTCATCACGCGCCTCGCTGAGTTTACAATCCGTCTCTCGTTTCGGTGAACGGAGTATAGTCGTCAGAAAGCAGCGCATGTCATTCGGCTACGTTTGTCCTGCGCCACACTTCATAACAACGCGTGGGCGCCGCATTCATCGTGAGTGCTTACGGCGCAGGCAGCGACCGAGATCGAGTGCTCCTGCTCCTCTAGCCGCCTCCTGAGTAGGCCCCACTTTGAGCAAACGTCTAGTTAGCGTGGTCAATGACATCTGGCCTGAAATGTATATAAAAACAGTGTACGTTAATTCAGATGCTTAGGGAAACATTAGTATTATTCTTATACTTTATCAGTAGCTTGCTGCTTCACACAGTACCATCATTTCAATATCTAGGCGTAGCGTTACACTGCAATGTAAAATGAAATCAGCATATAACAATATTTACGGGAAAGGCTGACTTGTTTCAATATATACAGGTAATCCATTGATAGTGACCGGGCCAAATATCCCACGAAATAAGCATCAAACGAAAAAATACTACAAAGAACAAAACTTTTCTAGCTTAAAGGAAGGAAACAGATGGCGCTATGGTTGGCCCGCTAGATGGCGCTGCCATAGATCTAGCGGATGACAACTGCATTATTTTGAATAGGTACCCCCATTTTATTACATATTCGTCTAGTACGTAAATAAATATGAATGTTTTATTTGGAACACTTCTTGCACTTTGTGATAGATGGCGCTGTAATATTCACAAACATATTGCTCACAGTTTTAGGCGAACAGTGGGTAACAGGTAGGTTTTTAAATTGAAACACAGAACGTAGGAACGTTTGAACTTTATTTCGGTTGTTCCAATATGATACATGTACTATTGTGAAATTATCATACATTATGAGAACGCATGCTGTTACTGCGTGATTACCTGTAATTACCTCATGACTTCAATAAATGCTCAAACTGATGTCCTTTAACTTCAATGTATTTGGCAATACACGTAACGAAATTCCTCTCAACAGAGAGTAGTTCGTCTTCAGTAATGTTCTCGCATGTATTGACAATGCGCTGACGCATGTTTTCAGGCGTTGTCGGTGAATCACGACAGCAAATATCCTTCAATTTTCCCCACAGAAACTAATCCGGGGATGTAAGATCCAGTGAACGTGCGGGCCACGGTAATGTGCTTGTACGACCAATCCACCTGTCATTAAATATTCTATTTAAAACCGCTTCTACTGCACACGAGACATATGTCGGACATCTATCATGTTGAAAGTATATTGCCATTCTGTCATGCAGTGAAACATCTTGTACTAGAATCGGTAGAACATTACGTAAGTAATCAGCATACATTGCACCATTTAGATTGATATCGATAAAATGGACGCCTTTGACGTACCATAGCTTATCCCACCAAGGTCGCTGATGTTCCACTTGTCGCAGCCATCGTGGATTTTCCGTTGCCCAATAATGTATATTATGCCAGATTACGTTACTTCCGTTTGTGACTGACGCTTCGTCACTAAACAGAACGCATGAAAAACATGTGTTATCGTCTCGTAATTTATTTTGTTTTGTTTTGTACACGACGCAAAGTCTTATCCATGCAAATCCTGGTGCATAGAAATATGGTACGGGTGAAAATTATTTTGATATAGAATTCTCAACACCGACGTTTTTGAGTTTTCTGATTCTCGCCCAGTTTGTCGTCTATTGATATGCGGATTAACCGCAACTGCAGCTAAAACACTTACTTGAGCATCATCATTTGTTGTAGGTTCGGGGTTGATGGTTCACATCTGGCTCAACACTTCCTGTCTCTTTAAATAACGTAACTATTCAATGAAAGGTCCGGAAACTTGGATGATGTCTTCCAGGAAAACGATAAACATACATAGCACAGGCCCGTTGGGCATTTTGATGATAATAGCCATACATACATACTGGCGAAATTTTACGCG
Organism: Locusta migratoria; assembly: GCA_026315105.1. Lineage (NCBI taxonomy): Eukaryota > Metazoa > Arthropoda > Insecta > Orthoptera > Acrididae > Locusta > Locusta migratoria. The sequence continues at coordinate 453,116,556 of CM048744.1, forward strand.
ATACCTCGTATTCACACGTTTGCGACTATTACAGCACCATCTATCCCAAAGCGAAAAAAGTGTTCCAAATAAAACATTCATATTTATTTACGTACTAGGCGAATATGTTATAAAATGGGGGTACCTATTTTAAAAATGTAGTTGATATCCGTTTTATCTATGGCTACGCCATCTAGCGGGCCAATAATAGCGTCATCTATTTTCCCCCTTCAAGGTAGAAACGTTTTGTTCTTTGTAGTTTTTTCGTATGATGCTTATTTCGTGAGATATTTGGCCCCGACACTATCAATGGACCACCTTGTAGATTATTGAACAGCTCATCAAGTCAGCATCCAGCGTCCTGACTGCCAGTGGTGGCAGCGCTACGAGACGACAGCGCGCCCAAAGAAAATCAGCCTGGCGCGCTTTGACCTCCGCCGCCGTACCCACGCTACACCACAGTACACCACATCACATCACACTACACTACAGTACATGGGCCCGGCGGCGGTGGCCTAGGGGACTGAGGCGCTCCAGTCACGGTCTGCACGGCCACTACGGTCGGGGTTTCGAATCCCACCTCGGGCATGGATATTTGTGCCGTCCTTAGTATTAGCTAGTATGTAAGTAGTTTGTAAGTTTAGGGGCTGATGACCCCGTAGTTAAGTCCCATAAGCTATACAAACATTTGAAGATTTTTGAATTACTTCATGTAAACATCAATCAAAGACGCCCATTTCCAACAATTGCGTGAAATATTCCAAATAACAATAAAGAAAGCACGACTTCCTCTCCCCCTTTTCCTCAAAATACTATATACAATATTATATAGGAAGCAAACCTTCACTCATTCAGCAATTAAACAAATATCCAGAATAATGTCATTTTCAATAGTGGCCGAAACGTCGGTCATATACTTAAAGAATGACAATGAGGCCTCTCATTCACAAGAATTTTATTGCTCTGTAATATCTTTGTTGGGAAACAAAGTGTGTATACCCAGATGTACTTGGTCACAAGAAAATAAAGTCTTCATCACTTAAGGTTATAGTTTATTTATGGGTAACAGAAATAAAGGGTTCAGAAAATGGGTAATCTGAAGCTGTCACGGGCACTTTCTTGCCAAGTGTAATGCGTAGAAAAAATTGCTTTTGTTTACCTTTGAGAATGCACGTTTTAGGGAATCGTCATACGAATGCATATCGTCGTATATAATGAAAGGTATCCTGACTGATACTAGGTGAAATAAATAACTGTTACGATGACTATCCTCTGCATAAGAGACTCTCTCCATACAAAAGTACTTCTATTTTAAGCACAGGTCAGAAAACCACATAGGGTAAATATATGGGTATGTGTGTTGTCTCTAGGTTAGTTTACCTTAGTTTAAGTAGTTTGTAAGCTAGGGACTGATGACTACGCAGTTTGGTCCGATAGATTTACAAAAATTTGAACTTTTTTTTGTGGCCATTTTTTCTATGCCATTTACAGTTCACGGTACGTACAGAATTAGCCAAAGTTATATTCTAGTAGAATAATTACAAGAATGAAATGATAATTCTACCAATAAAAACCTCTTTCCTTTTTTATCTATGTCAGATAGAACCTGTAGAATTTAGTGGTATCCTGCTACCTTACCGATTATCAACGTACTATGTTAGCAAAAATGCATTTTGAAATAAGTGATCACTGAAATACATATGAATAACTACATCACGCTCATGATCATTTCGAGTTCTCACACTACATCCCTACATTCAAATAAAATGTTCAGATGTTCGTAAAGACCCTACATTCCGTTGGGCACACAACAATGATATTATTCAGAAAAATATATTATTCAGACAATATCCTGAAACGATGCAAATAATGTAATGACAACTCCTCCTGCTCAGTAGATGAATTTTCAAATATAAATTAGTAATTTTACAAGAGAAAGGAACAAAAAGAAAAAATTAAAAGTAATAAATAATTTGTCTTCTCAAATCATATAAAATACCGTTCATTAAACTAACAGGTTACACATAAATACGAGAGGTCGTATTCATGATCTATGAAACAAGTACGGTATACGGTATATGAGACTGATACTCGTATAATAAGTCTTACGTGTCGCGTGCATACGAAGCTCACCACGTAAAATTGTTGTCCTGGTGTCACTCTCCAAGAGATACAAAAGATTGTGGTAATTTCCTAGGAGCTGTGTACATCGAATGAAACATATATATATATATTATATCTCGGACGGCAGTTCATATCGATGTGGTTACGCAGGAGGACCTAAGAGTACTGCTTAAATTGTTGTGAGTGAGCAAGCTGTACTCTTAGGTCCCTGCCTAACCACGTCCTTTAAATCATGACAGAAATCATGACAGTCACTTGTTCGATACCTATAGTTTGTTTCAATTGGATACCTCTGGCTGAAAAGTCTGTTTTCATTGACGAACTCAAATGTTTGTAGAGCTTATGGGACTTAACTACGGGGTCATCAGTCCCTAAGCTTACAAACAACTTATGAACTAGCTAAGACTAAGGACGGCACAAATATCCATGCCCGACGGGGGATTCGAACCCCCGACTGTAGTTGCCATACAGACCGTGACTGGCGCTCCGCAGACCGCTCAGTCAATTTACATTGCTCAAAACAAACTGTTACACCCGTGTAATGACTGGTTCTCGATGAAATTTTTCTAGTCACCATATGGTTCCATTTTGTATTGGCCAATAAATTTCATCGAATTATAAAGTGAAGAATCAATATCGGCATTAGCTACATAAATAAGCTGTTCTGCCATCTCAGTTTCCCGTCACCGCTAAAGGAGCGAGAGTCGAACGTCCGTTACACATCGATTTCACTGCCGTTTCTCCGATATATACAGCTCTTAGCAAATTAGCAACATTGTTTACCAATGAAACATCCAACCGGATAACTTACCTGAATGAAATAACTTACCTGATGGTTAGAATCGCGTACTTACTTTGAAGTTGTCGCGGTCTTTGCTGTACTGCTGCCAGCGCTCGTCGCGCAGTCTCTCTCGGCGATGGTTTCCATGGAAACAGTTGCGCCACTCAAGAGTAAGGAGTCGCATTGAAAATTTCTGAATATGTAGGCAGCTGCCAGATTACAAGGAAAGGCATCTACAAACTTGAAATACTGAAAGAAGTGGCTGTACACCCACAATAGCTTCATGTTCTCATAGGCCATTATGTAATTGCCTATACTCATCACACTCTTATAAACAGTTACGAGAAACATTTTGCTATGTTCCCTCAACTGCGTCAATTTTCGTTGACAAATTAAAGCTTTATAACAACAATGTAGCTCATAACTTGTTACACTGACGAAGGGACATTAATATGTTAAGAGAGTGAACGTTTAAACATCTGATTACAATACGTACGTCCTTAAAATTGATAGAGGAAACACACCTAATCTATCTTTACATACCATTGAACAAAGTCTTGAAGCCGCGTCTGTCTGTCTGATGTCATCGCTACAAAATGGATTTTAATACGATTTTCACCAATCTCTCTATTTGATTCATGACGAAAGTTTAAGTCAGCAATTCGTTAAGGTACGTAACAGTGGCTGGGTGTGGCTAGGAAAAATTCTGCAAAATAGACCAATAATTACTCTTATCAAAAACTACATACCCTGTGACTTAATAACCTAGTAATCTGAGTTTTGGTGCAAACTGTGGAGGAACTGATCGAAAAGGTATATCCCGATATTAGTAACATGGGTTACAGGAGTAATAAAGTACATTGAAACTACTACATGTAGGATGAACATGAGTTCCTTTTCAATCTTATCAAAGTGCTCCTCGTAAAAGGCTAGAACATCACGACAGAAAAAATATTTAGTAATATACGCCCTTATGCTGTTGTCGTGGTCTTCAGTCCGCAGACTGGTTTGATGCAGCTCTCCACGCTACCCTGTCCTCTGCAGATCTCTTCATCTAAGAATAAGAACGGCAACCTACATCCTTTTGTATGTGCTTACTGTATTCGTCTATGATTTTTACCTCATACACTTCCTTCCGTTGCTAAGTTCACGATTCCTTGATGTCTCAGAATGTGCCCCACCAAACTGTCTTCTCTCTTACTCTGGATAACTCCCCATTTCTGTTGAGCACTCCCAAGTTTCTCATCTGCTCACCTGTTCGCTGAATTCCATGTAGACACCGGGCGTTACTTTCGGCGTCATTCTCTGCGCCCATATCGGCACTTCCCTCGCCAGCGTGCCCTCTACAACGCTTCACCTCGCACCTCAAGATTCCCCCAGCAAAGACCTATAGCACAATTAGCAGCCCAGTTAATCGAACTCGGCCGACATCTCGAACGATCTGATATGGTTCAGATATATTTGAACAATACCGGCAACCTTCTCACTAACAACTGAGACCTCTCAATAGACCACTTGAAGCAGTGCTGTATATACGCTTCATGCACTTTAACCGTTACATACTAAAAATAGCAGCCCAAGGCGATGCAAAGGTACTTTTAACTTTAAATTAACGTTTATGAATTCTACAAGCGTGTCTTTCGTAGTTAGTAAGACTACAACCTACTGGACATGTAAAAAGTGGCAACTGTGTTTCATGTCTTTATCATTTGAAGGTATTTTTATCGGCTGTCTCACACTTGCTTTTCCCCGTTACCCTTTCCTTTCTTTGTGAGAGTGGGGGCTTTAGTGTGGCTGTGCTGTATTGATGGTAGAGAACAGGGATACTTGGGTAGTAGTAGTTTACAGGGTAGCTCAAAGATACTTATGTAATGCAGTAGTATCTCAAGGTAGGAAGGCGAGGGGCTAGCCACAGGAATGGCTGACGAGAGTTTGCGGGGGTGGATTCGCAAGGTAGAGAGGGCGGAGGCCACCGCCTCAGCCAGTCAGGACAGGGCGATTCAAGTGAGAGGAAGTTGCGGTGACTTCTGGCGGGGCGACGAAGACGACAGAACGTGGACCACGGAGCTGCGATGGGATTATAAAAGCGAGCGTGAAATGCTGAGCGATTTGGCATATTTTGTTATGCGATCATTTTATTGGGAAGTCAGTGGTTGTTGTAACGCGATAAAATAATTTTTTGTAGATTAAATTGCTTCATTTTTAATAGTTTTCTTTGTAATTCGCAACTGGAGTATTTGCCTCGTGGCTGGTGACTCTTGTTCAGAGTGTGTACCGCTCATGAGGTCACTCACTTCTTAATTTGGTTTGAACTCTTCGTTACGAGGCAAGATAAAGCATTTTGATTGATTTGGTGGCGCAAATTGTTTTGTGCTTGGTGTCTCGTACTTGTTCACGTGTTAGCGTCTTGGTGTCTGAATCGTATAAGGGTATGTAATAAAACTACTGCTGACTGAGTTTAAAGCAAGGTTAAAAATGAAGGCTGAGTGTTTTGCTACCAGATTATTTGCTTCTCTGTCGGTACCACGCGACCTCCTAATGAACTATTGAACTATTACTGTCCGATATGTCACGCTATATCTCCGCCTTGTGATGTTTCTATTATCTATTCAATTGTTTGCTGACTCGTATTGTTCTTTTTTTTTATTATATTCTATCTTTGTAACGGTATTTGTGTTGCGGCCACGTGGTGCACCACAGTTTACATGTCAGATTTTGAGGTGCTTAGAGGCATGTTTCATAATTTATCAGCTCGTTCAGAGCAATATTAAGAAAGTGATTTGTACGGTGAACATCATTTTCTACTTTCTAACAACTTTGGAGGTTCGCTGCAACAGCGACAACGTTTCATGCTTTGTTTATGAATTCCTATGGCTAACTTTCTTAACTCAACGTGTTTTCACCTGACCTGCTACACGCAGGCAATAGTCCATCATCCTTAATTGGTTTCATTTAACGTATTTTTCGCATGGTTCTGCATGAGAATGCTGAATGAGATCCACGTGTAATTATCCACTTGTTTCCGTATAGCGTGGCCACCAAAGCGACATTTCAAAAGGAACCAGAAAGTTCATCATTTGTATTTTCTTTCACTGTAATAATCGTTAAATTAATGGTGTTCTAAACAATTGTAAGAAACATTTTTGTCTGTCATTTTAGTCTATAATCGGTGCAATAGCGTTTCATCCATATTAGCTACGATTCACAAATGCTTATGATTGTTTAAAAAACTGTAGAACACGTTTCCGCCTATAAAGTTACGATAAAGCTGTGGTAAATTACACAGAAAAGAAATTCCAGATGAAGAGCTCCAAGTAGGCCTATGATGGAGGATATTGAAACGGTGGGGAAGTAATTCTGAATAAAATTCAATATTGATAAGATCAACGGGATGAAAACGGAAAAAGAAAGCAATATGATCAATGTATCGCTAGATCGAAGAAAAGAACAACATATTAGATCATCCCAGACTTTGGAAAGCTTGATAAGTTCCAATGAAAACTGAATAGAAGAAGTGAGACGTAGAATGTCAATGGGAAACAAATCATTTGGGAGAGTGAAAGATTTGCTAACAGTCAGGAGTCCTCTCCATTAATCTTAGGGAAAAGTTCACCAAATATTTTGTGACGTACGTGGTGTCTTACTGTTCTGAAACGTGGGCAGTCCGACAGAAAGAACGAAAACATTCGGATAGTTTTTAAATGTGGCTGTGGAGAAGAATGGAGAAAGTTAATTGGACAATAGAATAAGAAATGGTGAGGTGCTTAGCAGAGTAGGAGAGCAAAGGAACGACATGAGGACGATACAGAAAGGGAAATCATGGCTACATCTTACGCAGAAACTATGTGATGCAGATCATAATGGAAGGAAAAGTAGAAGGAAAGGGAGGAGAGGAAGAAGTAGGTTTGGTGTGTTAACAAAGGCGAAGACAGGAAGAAGTTACAAGCGTGTGAAGATGTTAACAAATGTGAAGACAGGAAGAAGTTACAACAGTGTGAAGATGTACAGAACAGGAAGACGTGGAGGACGTCCAGTATATACCAGATTGATAACAAATAGCTGAAAGAAGAAGAAGTTTCTTGAGATTCCAGCAAGTGTACGTGAAATTTATTGGATCGAACACACAGTAACAAGACAAGACTGCTCATAATAGTTTTGAGGCGATTCGTGAATGTGTAGTTCATTTGAACGAATAGAAATAAAGAATTGTAAGAATCGAATCGTGATCCGGACGATTCGTCGTTCAAAATAATTGTCTACCTTGTGACGGTTCCAAGATCCAGCGATCCATGATTACAAGGCAACTGGCGCAACGTACCAAATGATTACGAAAGCCAGAAAGCAGTGAAGGAAGGACGCGTTTGAACAAAGGAAGCCGTTAATTATTATTGACGAATTACGTATGACAAAAACGAAACTCAGCAAAATACAATAGTTGCTAATCCATACGATTAACATCAAGGATCAAAGTATGACGAAATATTACATACCTCTTATGCTGCTTTGCAGATGCAGTGCAACAGACACACGTCGTGTATACAGTTCACATGTAATATATTTAAAAGATAAAGTCTTGCACATTTATATTTCGTGTGTCCCGGGAATGGCTCTAACGATTTGAATTATATTTTGTATTTAGAGAGGTTTATTGTTTTTGAGCTCATCTACATAGTTTTTTTTTTTTTTTTTTTTTTTTTTTTTTTTTTTTTTTTAAATAAATTTTACAAAAGTATTCTTTTTATACAAAACCGCAATTAAAATTATTTTAAAGCCATCTCGAAAATCTGATTTGCTATTTAGGTTTTTATGTTTCCCTTTCCTGAAAGAGACCGTTTTTACAAAAAGGAAATATTTTAATATAAAAACGCGAATTTCTTGTATCCCTAAAGAAATTTAGTAGTCAAAAATGTTTGCTCTTTGGGACCTGCAGCATAATAAAGGTCATATAATGACATTTTACTAAAGAAATTCCAATTTGCTGCTGAGTTTAGATATTGTTTCGGCGCATTAATGCCATTTTCAAGCTACGCCTAGACGTACATATATCATCGAATCAGACTATTTTCTGGTGTTATAAAATTTAAAGTATTTTAAAAATTTTTGTAACACCAGAAGACAGCCTGATTCGAAAGATATATGCACGTCATTCCATCTAGACGTCGCTTGAAAATGGCATTTATGTGCCGAAACAGGTTGTTACTTTATAAAAATATCTAAATTTAGCAGCAAATTGTAATTTCTTTAGTGAAAAGAAATTTAGTATTTGGAGACGGATTTTGATTTTTACAGTTCATTTATATAGACGTGCTTCCTGAGTTGAATAGAACTGATTTGGCTGGTTATCTTAAGTCTGAATTTGACGCACCATAAATATAAAAAAAAAAATCAGATGCCCATATTGTCTCCTTTTTGCATTTTGTAAGAATCCTGCGGTCGCAGACCAGAAAGAATCGTAGGAAAAGATTCACAAGGCTACATTCCAACAGCCATAACACAGACATGTATTGTCATCTATGAGAAGGATGTTGAACGTTTGACATTCTGTAAGAATCATGCCAATCCAAACAATAAAGAATCGTGAATAAATCGTGAACGAATCGTAGAAATCGATTCAAAATGTGGGATTGAATCTCAAGAATCGATTCCCAGCTCTAGCCCAGCATTCAAATCATAAAAAATATAAACGCATTTTCATAATCGAAGCATGCTCATTGGCCAGTCGTAATTGCAGAGTTGCACAGGGAGCACAGTGATCGCCAGAGATTATACGCGTCTGTCGGCACTGTGTAGCACGTAATGCTGTCGCTGGAGAACGTCGGCAACCCCCTCTACTGAAACGAGTGACAAATGCGGGCTGCCGACAGCCTCCGGAAAGGAGCTCAGTGTTGATGGACGCGCGCTGTTGCTGTCCCATTTAATTACTGGCGGGCCCGCGCGCGGCAGATCTCATTTAGAGAACAATGCCGTATCGGATCCACTGCGATGTAGCGGCGTCGCGCTGGTTAATGAGCCACGCCAGCGCGACAACTGCGCCACTGCAGGCTCACACGGCCGCCCGCGCCACGGAGCGCTGTCATTACACAGTGCCATAATCGCCGTCTCCATCAGCGTCATCACCATGCTCATCGAAGTTGTCACTACGTGTAGCGATACCATTATTCAGCTTTTCCATAATCCTCTACTGCACTAAATCCGGGCAAAATGATGGTGGGTACATTACTCTAATTATATTCTACATCTGACATTATCAGAGATGGAGAAATATAGAAATCATTTTAAATTTTCAGAAATCGCATTATGAGCATATCATCTTGATATTATTCCTAGTTGGTGTCATTTTATTGCAGTCATTGTCACAGAAGGGATTGTTTTAACCTCTAAGAAATGTTTGTTTTCGTTCAGCGTTTTTATTGTCATCGTTCGATGTGATCAGTAACATCGCGTCCTATGTGTTCACTGTTTCAGTGAACCCTCAGAAAAAAGCTCGTCGTGAAAAAAAAAAAAAAAAAAAAAAAAAAAAAAAAAAAAAAAAAAAAAGTGTTTTAAACTACCATTCTTCGTTTCCTTGTTCTATTATATTATTTTATATGCACATCAGTGGCGGACTAAGGCTGTTGGGTGCCTGGGGCGGTGGTGAAACAAAACGAGGACAAAAAAAATTCAAATTTTTGCAATGCTCATGGGACTTAACTACGGGGTCATCAGTCTCTAAACTTACAAACTACTTATGAACAACTTACGAACTAGGACGGCACAAATATCCATGCCCGAGGGGGGATTCGACCCCCGACCGTAGTGGCCGTGCTGACCGTGACTGGAGCGCCTCAGTCACCTCGGCCACCGCGGCCGGCAACGAGGACCCCTCTGTCCACTTGGAAATAGATGGATTACTATAAAAAAGAATTTGTGACCCCCAGGATGAGAGGCACGGGACAGTCTAAAAAACTAGCTTTCGAGATTTGGAGGCCCCAGGAGATCGAAGCGAGATGCCAAGCAGACTGAAAAAAAAGAAAAAAAATAGCATAGTCTTGCTTTTGAGGTATTTAGAGACCCCCAAGATCGGAGGCCCGGGACGGTCCGCCCCCTCCGCCACTGATGCACATTCAATGTGCTCCCATTGCATGAAAAACGTTTTACGTCACGGAGACAGCACATACACGACTCGTAATGCAGCCCTTAATATAGGTGGCAGTGGACGCAGCGTTGCAGTGCGCATGCGTGACTGAGGTTCCAATTCTCTCCTGAACCTCCTGGAGGCAGCATATGGGCGCTCACGCCTTAGGGAGGGGCGAGGGGAAACTCCGATTTCAACATTGGAGTTAGACCTGGTAGACACACCACCTCCTGGCTACTCGAGCTCTGGCGGTTACGCATGAATGGTCCCGAAGCAAAGACAATGAAGCTACAGCGCACCTCGCCTTGCTCATGGGCAAATCCTACATGATGGTAACTTCCGCCGTTCATATTTGTTTTTGGCGCATTGGAGATTCATCAAAAACACTTCATACTTCGGAAAATGTCTTGTAACTGTAAATTAAAGACGCATCAACTGTAAAAGCATTCAGAAAATCCGATCACTAATAATGATGAAGTTACTACTCTCCAGGTAGCAAGAATTGCCTTGTGGTTAGCAGCATCGCTGCACTGTTGAAGGTAGTGGGTTCGAGACTGACTGCAAGCAAGCTTTTAACAACCAATCTCCTTTTTAACAGATACAGGAACAACAATGTGTTTTGTATTGTTACGTGCCACATATCTTCGGACTTTTTTAGCAAATTTGTCGTGATTTTGAGGGTAAATGACATTTATACTTTTCGTTGTAACAAATAAACTGTTTGAAAAGGTATGGGGGATTTTTAGAAACAAATTACTCAGCTTAAAGCTTGTAACAAATGTGTGAAATAAATAAGCTTGGTAGACCGACGCCTCAGGTCGAGTTGAAGTATGCGCAAACAAGCAGAGGTAAGACATTCTGCAGCTCTTTTGACGAAAATATATCTAAAGGGGGAAGTTGGGGGGGGGAGGCAGGGGGCAAACCAGGGCGCTTTCCCACGGCGCCACTAGCAGAGGTGCGCCAAATTGTCTCTTTGGATGCCGAGCGAGGAATGGCGGGGCACCGAAACATCGATACGCTGAGTGGGGGAAGGGGGCGCCAAGATCCAGCACTGAAAGGAGGGAACCTCCTGTCATATGAAGCACCAGCCACCACTGAATGTAATATCGTCGGTTTTTCAATCTCGTGCTGTTCTCTTAAGGGATTTGGCAAACCGCGTAATTCTAAATCCCCCCGAATGCCTGTCCATTAGCATACTATCAGAATACAGGATATTATTAACGCTGTTGGCCAAAGTACCGGACACGTACGTTTCCTCATGCTGAAGAGCACAGCTTTAGCATACACAAGCTTGCTCATACACACTTAACATTCAGGAAAAATCATCATCGTATTCTGACAGAGTGCTACATTTTGTATTGTTTCAAATTGGAACAAGGAGAACACCAGCGTAGAATATCACTTTCCAATCTTTAACGTTAGGAATCTTGCTTTGTAAGCTGGAGCACTACATTACAAGATATCATCTAATGATTACTTATGATATCAGTATAAATTAAATAAATTACAATTGGAACCACCATTGGTTAACAGCGATGCCATAATCAGGCAGAAAACGTGCAATGATAGTAACTTTAGGAAGTTTTCCTAAATAGCAAATGTGTTTCAATGTATTTAATTTGAATATAATGCACTTATCAAAGAGTAGTCAGCAGGTCTAAAATATATGGAAGGGAAGTTTATTTACAACTTGTACAGAATACAGTCAGCATTTGTAATAGTCGAAGGGGGTCTGTATATTTAGTAAACTTGGAAGAAAAACAATGAGAAATATGAAAAAATGATTAAATTTCAGAATGAAGAATTAAAAAACATTGCGGTATATTGATGATATTGTAAATCTGTTAGCGACAGAAACAAAAAGGAAGAGCAGTTGAACGGAATGGACAGCGTCATGGCCGGCCGCGGTGGCCGAGCCGTCTGCGGCGCGTCAATCACGGCCTGCACGGCCACTACGGTCGGGGTTCGAATCCCCCCTCTGGCATGGATATTTGTGCCGTCCTTAGTATTAGCTAGTTCATAAGTAGTTTGTGAGTTTAGGGACTGATGACCCCATAGTTAAGTCCCATAAGCTATACAAAAATTTGAACATTTGACAGCGTCATGAGAGGATCGTATCAGATGAACATTAACCACAACAAAGTAAGGGTCACAGAATGTAGTCTAAGCGTCATGAGAGGATCGTATCAGATGAACATTAACCACAACAAAGTAAGGGTCACAGAATGTAGTCTAACAAAATAAGGCGATGATGTAGGCATTAAATTAGGTAACGAGACGCTGATGATGGTGGATGAGTTTTGTTACTTGTGCAGTAAAGTAAAGCAGCACAGAAGATAAAAAATTCAGAATGATAATGGGACAAAAAGTATTTCTGAAAAAAAAGAAAAAAAGAAATTTATAGACTTACACTATTAATTTAAATATTATGGAGTTTTTTCTGAAAAAAATTGAGTGGTCTATGGAGGTGAAACATGGACGATTAACAGTTCAGACAAGAAGATGATAGAAACATTTGAAATGTGGTGCTACAGATGAATGCTGAAGATTTGCTCGGTAGATCTCGTAGCTTATAAGGAACTGCATTGGGAATATAATAAATGTGTGGCGTATCTTGTTTGAAAGAAGTACTCGATTGGCAGGACACGGCAAGGAGTCGTCAGTTTAGCGTTGGAGGGAAGTGTGTGGGGTAAAAATCGCAGAGGGAGGATAAGAGACGAATTCAGTAATCAGGTTAAAATGGATGTGGGTTTCCGTTCTTGAGAAGAGATGAAGAAGGTTCCTCAGGATAGAGTTTGCTAGAGAGCAGCATCAGATCAGTCTCCTGAGAGTACACCACAAAAACAACAGTTAACATGCAACGCTTTAACCATGATCAGTTCTCACTGACGAAAACGTTTGGATATTGAAACTACAACCCCACACAGAAAGCATAACTACTTAAAAACATTTTCTCCTGCACAGAACATTTATTATACAGAATGTTTCTTATTTCCTGTTACACCCTTCCAAAGCTGTTAGACGCAGTACATCGACTTTCAAAGAAAAATGCATGTCAGGAAATATCATCCAACGATGCAATGTACACTTCTTCGCCTTCGATACAGTGTATTACTGTACATAATTTGAGAGGAGGTACTACGGAGCAAAAACGTCTAGAACACGCGGACTGTTAATATCCTTAACAGCAATGAGTACTTGACCCGGCAGGAGAGATGTGTCCCATGTGTCTTTGTTCCATAATCCCTCCTCCAAAAATATGTAAAGCATAGAGTTCCACTAACAGACATTTATCTCATAGTATCGTTGGACGACATTTCAGTACAAACACGTTTTTTGGAAACAGGAAAAACAATAAATACTTACAAAATGATATCAGATATGTTAATGTACAGTACCTTCCACAGATCCCAATATAATTGCCCTTGTGGATGTGCAATCGGTGAGAAGAAACAAAATCGTAGGAATATTTACATTTTAAAGGGCATAAAGCTTCTTACTCCATACTAAATATCGAATGTGGTAGGTGTATATAACAATACTTTTATTACGGCGTGTCTTTACAGTGAACAAATTACTACATAACATTTGTACTTAAGTCAGACAGAACACAATATTCACATTTGTGAATATTATGTACAGTATCATACATAAATCACTTCTGCAAGGAAATTCATCGGTGTTGTAGGAGTTGGTCACGACAAAATCCTTTAGACTTTATTCAAACTTAACTTTATAGTGCGTTAAGTTTTTTATCCGTGCTGGCGTGTTGTCGAAAATGTGTACTGATGAATAGTGGACACCTTTCTTAGGCCAACTAAGTGCCTTTAAATCTTTGTGAAAGTTATTCTTATTTCTAGTACCGATCTCATGAGATACTGGTTTGGAAGTAAGGTAGATTAATGACAGATTTCATAGGGAAGCTGTAGTTAGTATCGCCAATTTCTGAAATAGCCCTCTGAAGAATATTCTTGATACAGGAAATGATTGGTATCGCACGTTTCTGGCTCTGAAAACATTAGCTTGGCCTGAAGAGTTACCCCAGAAAATAATCCCCTATGACATTATCGACTGAAAGTACGCATAAAGTGCTAGCTTTTTTATTTGTATATATCCTATATCCGACAACATTAGCATAGCAAACAGGGACTTGTTAATGCGCTTCAGCTGTTCTGTGGTATGTTCCTCCCAGTAAAATTTACTATCAAGCTGAAATCTCAAGCATTTGACACTGTCAACTTCTCTACCCTTGTCGTCATACTTTAGTCATACACTGAGAGGAAACTTTTTACATATTGGATCAACTGGAACGAAATGTACATCTAATCTAATCCCATACATTGACTCTGGAAACAACTTCTGTACGTTAATCACATTTTGTTTATATAGGGGATTATTGAACGCTCTAGCGTGCCACCAACCACATTAATGTAACCATATAATATAAAGTACGAAGAACCTATTGTAGCTTCAGTCGCGTCTGTGAACGCCTGCTTCAGCAAGAGACAAGTTACTCTGTAACCGTGTAAATTGGCAAGTTTTCATATTATTTTAACATTCTTGAAATTAGAAGTAACTTACAATAAACGGTTACTTAATTATTATTAAACAGATATAAAGATATGTATCTGGCCGAATCAAAGATATAAGCTAAGGAACAAAAGCTACCTAAAGCAACACATTACAGATTCTTATTCTAATCAGGATCGTAGAAATTTCATTGAAACTTACATGTATAGCTTTAATAAACAAAATGCTGTACACGCAGTTTTCTTCATACGGGTGGTCACGTATAACAACATTTCTAGTGTTGTTGAAAGGGGTCAGTAATACCTGTTTCTTAAAGTGAGTACTAATCGTGCCTTGACTGATAGCAAATTCTTTCCTTGCTTTTATTTTCACTACCACGTCAACAAGTAGACGAAGACTGTCTGTATTAATATTTTTTTTTCCACTGTGCAGTCTGCTTGGAATGCAACCTATACTCTGTCTGCCTGTGTGTGTGTGTGTGTGTGTGTGTGTGTGTGTATGTGTGCGAGCGCGCGCTCGTATCTATGTGTATGTGCGATCGTGCGTTCATGCACATGTGTGTTGTAGCGCATGCGCTGGTGTTTGTGTATATATATATATATATGTGTGTGTGTGTGTGTGTCGTGAACGTGCGAGTGTGCCTACCTTATCTCATACTGTTACCAAAGACTTTCGTGAGTAACAGATGATAGTTTCTTTTACTTTTTGTATTTTATAGGTGTAGTTGGTTAGTTTGTAGAGGCTTTGTTCCGACGTTGGCTTAGGGTGAACGCGCTTCATAACAGGAAAGGGAGAAGAATTGTTCAGTAGGGCTTGGGTAGTCACAGGAGCGTTTTAGTTACAGTAATATCGTGGAAATAGCATTTAGTTTGCTCTTAACAGACATGCAGGAGTTGCACAATGTTCTCATCGATTTCCTTTCTCGCACAGAACTTTCACCCTGCTCGTACCTCTCAGTCTGAGAGCGAGGTCGTTTTAGTTTCCTCATTATCGTGTGGAACGGTCGGTTGTAAAGTACTTGATTTTCCATATTTTAAATTTTATTTTTATTTCTTTAGCTTCAAATATGATGTAGTAAGGAAACGTATCTGCAGGTTTACTTATTTCACAAATGACGCCAACAATACCTTCTTGATAGAGCATTGAAACGAGAAACAATCCTAATTTTGGTATCCATGTTCAGACTTGGCTTTCCGAGTGTCTACAGTGACGTTGAAAAACCTAACGAAGCCGAAAGCAATCATAGCTTAGATTCAGGGCAAGCATTGGGTACCGGTATTGTATACTGCGGTACTATTGGAGAAAATCCATACCTTCAGGTTCTTCAGGAGACTTCCTCAAGGAAAAATCTATTTGTAACTTTTTACCACCGATACTGGATAGGAAGTCGATATATCCTGGTCAACAATGTGGACATGCAATATGCCTTCGTTTTGTACCAACATGTTTAAAATGTGCTTCCAAACGAAAACGTGTTTTTCTTCAGTTACAGACTTCAATCTATAAGTTTATAGTGTCCGTTTTCACCCAGTGTTTACTGGTATTAACCTAATAATAGATACTTTTGGCTTTAAAATAGTTTCCAGCGAAGACGACTTTGTTTAAATTAAAATCCTGATGTCCGATTATCGCAGCATCTTACTTTCGCGAGAAACATGGGACATGTTGGTTGTGGGTTAGAATAATTCGATTTGAGCTCTTTATTTCTTTTGGGAGATAAACTAAGGTTCTTATATATTATTTTTGCGGGGGGGGGGGGAAGGGGGAGGGGTTCTTATGTCACATGTAAAGCGCGGATCCATGGTGTAGTTTCGTTTTGCATGGATAATCGATAATTTGGAGAAGTCGTGGTGATAGTAGACGATACTGTTTGCAATGAATTTCTTTACATTTGCTGTTTGTGTGCTGTGCTCTAATTATTGGATTTTATTGCTTTGTTGAGGTTTATTTTCTCAACCATAGACTGAGTTCTGGGCATCAACCATTCACATGTCTCTGGTTTGAATATTATCAGTCCTTTATAATGTTACATCTATAGATCTCCTTTTCCTAAGTTCAATATCTATTCACGCAGGTGTGTTATTTATATGTAAGATCTGGAATTTATGAAATATACAATCAGCCCGTTAATTGACAATATATCTTGCAGTTTAATTCTATCCATTTTTAATCGGTTGGGGAAACAGCTATAATATAGTGCTAGATTGAAGATGCTGTATTGATTAAAAATGTATAAACACAGCTGCTAGAATTTTCTTCAATCTACCAATATCTCCTGTAGTCCAGAAGTCACCGTCTGGTATGAATAGACAATACTTCTATCGCTTTCAATGACTATGCATACACGTGAGTTATTCATATTTATCTCACGGATGGTGAAATAATGAAAGATATACTAAATTATGACCTCTTTGTGTGTTTTCACATGTTTTATTGTTTTCATTGATAGTCTGGAGTCTCACTATGTCTCTAGTATGGTGATCTAATATGAACAGCGCCTTGAGGTTGTTTCAGAATAATCAGGAGTGATTCATACACTCAGGCGACCAAAGATGTGAAATATCTGTGTGACGATACAAGGGGCACTAAAGTAAGAGCTGGAGGGTTATTTACAGAAGCCAGTACCTGTATGTATGAAGTACTGAGCCTGACTGTTGAGACACTTGTCCCACTGTGATGCATGGCGGTGAATGGCTGTCTCATAAAATTCCGAGGACTGTGATGTCAACCAGTCCCGCACATACAACCAGTCCTCGTCGTCCGAGGTGAATCGTTTACATTATCCCAGAGAGCCTTTTTAAGGGAATAAAAACTGGCGTAATCAAAGGGGGAGAGGTCTGGATAGTATGGAGGGTGACAGAGAACCTACCATTTGAATTTCTGCAGGAATGCCACGACTGTGTTGGCCGTACGATGCTCTGCATTGTTGTAGAGCAAAATGACCTGATGGGTGAGATTGCCTGGTCGTTCTGATTTGAAGCGTGGCCAAGGTTTGCGAGTAACCCTGGGCTTTCACTGTTGACCCGTGCTGCAGGAAGTTAATCAGAAGGGGGCATTTGGATCAAAGAAATACGTCAGCGTAACGTTTCTTGAACTTGTGTGAATGGACTTGCCGGTGTTTTGGCGGTAGTGACCTTTGTTGCTTCCACTTCATACTTTGTCGTATTGATTCTGGTTCGAAGTGGTGACGACATGACTCATCTCCAGCCACCAGTCATGCCAGGAACCCATTCCTTTCCCTAACAGAGCTCTGCGTATTAGCAAGACAGTGGGCCATTCGACATGCTTCCTGGTGTGGTTGAAGACTATGGAACACCCATTGGACACACACTGTTCCAGTTCAGCCCATCCTTTTCTGATGGTGTGAAGACATCCGACCCTCAATCCGGCAACGGCGGCTCTGGCTTCCACTGTCATTCGGACGTCCTGGGTAATGAGTGCATCAACCAGTGTGGTGCTTCAGACCGTGCATCATCGGATAACGACACCCGTACATTTCTAAAGCGCTTGTGCCACGCCTTGACCCTTGCAACGGAATCTTTGTAAAGCTTATGGGACTTAAAAGCGTGCTCATCAGTCCCTAAACTTACAAACTACTTATGAACTAACTTATACTAAAGACAACACAAACGTCCATGCCCGAGGGAGGATTCAAAACTCCGACGCGAGAGGCTGCGCGATCCGCAACGTGGCACTCCAGACCGCTCGGCTACTTCCGCGCGGCCCTTGCAAGGGACATGCACTGTACACCGTACAGTTGTGACGTTCGTCGATAAATGCCCCCCCCTCCTATTTGTTCCGGTGTCAGAAAACGAACAACAACTCTCTGCTCTTCCATCAGCACCTCCATGTCAATGTTTGCAATGCGACTGGCAGCGTTGGACGATTGAAGCATGTCGCTGCTAGCTTTATTTATTTTATTTATTTATTTGGTTATTTAGTTTAGTTGTGGGACGCGCACGCGTGCCCTCTAGCGACGGGCTGCGAACTTTCACGCTCTCGTCAGAACCACACCTCGTTACACGCGTATCCTCTTGTCACCGGTTTGCGCATTACAGACTCGTGCTCGCTTCTTTTTCAACGCCTCCTATATTTATGGCTGTATTACGTCGTATTTCCATTACATGTTGACTCCTTACTCAGATTGATGCACTTCTCCAAACAGAAGGAGGTCGAACCTGTCAATTAGAGGTATCCCATTACTTTAGTCATTTGAATGTATATGAGGGATATTTGTGTTAGTTCGTTAATTAGTCTTGCTCCTGTATGTGTCAGTCGTTTACTCAACAAGCCCTTCTAGACGCAGCCCCAACGGCACAGTGATTTTCACTTGATGTCTCGGCGACCGAGTAAAGTGGCGCTGTGGTTGGCACATTAGACTCGGAAATGCGGGTATTCAAATCCACCTCCGGCCATCCAGATCCAGTGATTTCCCTCAATCACTACACCAAAAGGCCGCGATGTTTCCTCTGGAAAGGCACTTACGATTTCCTCCTGCGTGAGAAACAATCCCAGCTTGTACTCCGTCTCTAATGACCACGTAATTGACGGGTTGTGAAACACTCTTCTTCCTTCCTTATAGCTTGGCGGGATGTTAACCCGACAGATTTGTGTGACTGGAAATGCAATCTTTCTGGATGATATTTGGTGGCTTATTTCTTCACAGTGGACTCTGATTTTTTACCTGTTGTGTCCCTAAAAATTGAGAACGGAATTTTTATAACGGGGTCAAATCAAATGGCCAAATATTTTAAGTTTAACTAATTTGTGTTAAGAGCAACACTCACACCGTTGCCCGAGGGAGGGCTCCAACCTTGGAGGTGAGTGGCAGTGCAATGCGTGACACCACGCCTCATTCCGTACGGCCATATACAGGGGTTATTACAGCAGAATATGTTACCTTGATTACACAGGTGCTTCTGTTGGTTTGTTAGCTGCCCTGTTTCCGACCTCATGTCAATGAATACATTAATTTCTCGATACGTACATTTCTTGTTAACTAATCATTGTCCGGTAATTAATGACGGCTTCTCCGAAATCCATTCGCTCTGGAAACACGTGCGGAATTTACGTAGAAAATGAGGTTTGAATGTATCCTGTGTTGAAAAGAGGTTCCTGAGTAAAGTTAATGAAGCACGACTGGATGTTGCAATGCTCACATAATTGTTTTCCACTCCTAATGAATGCCGTTCACGTAATTGTAAAAGTATTGGATCTAATTTTTAGTGTATCCTTTCTCGAGTTCGGTAAATGTCACGTTAGTTTACTTTAATCATTCAACAAAGTAATAATCTCCTTTTTTTGGAGTTCTTTCCAAAGTCTTAATTGACTGATCCGTTTTTACCAGTATTCTTCGAATATGTTTTAAAGCGTGATATGTTTTAAAGCGAATATGTTTTAAAGCGTGATATTATTTCAGGTGTTTTGAATGTATTCAGTAGTGGTTCGCCATGCGTACTCTAAAAATTTCCAGAAATAGCAGTTTTGAAGTCTGTTTTATTCATAATATTGCTGTAATCCCTTCCTTGGTGCTTGTAGTATTCGGAAAATTAAGGTATGGACCAAATGCTATTGAACATAATTCCTTACGACAGCAGTGATAAACATCGTTACACAAACTTCTATTAAAACCACCACACATCATATGAAAACTAAATAAATGTTTCACTTAAAATACAATAGAAAGTCTGAGATGATAATTAACTTTTGAGTTTTGCATCAGTTTTCTTCTTATGACAAAATAATTAAAGAAATTATATTTCTTTAAATAGGAACTGTTACTTATTTGAATTTCTTTAGTGAAGAGGTTGATTTAAAAACTGGCAATTCTTTTAAGCAATGCCATTCAATAATCCGTAGCCGCGGCGGAGTAACCGAGCGGTCTAAGGCGCCTCGCTGTGGAGCGCGCAGTTGCTCGCCGTCGGATATTCGAGTTTTCCCTGGGACGTGGGTGTGGGTGTTGTCCTTAGAATAGTTTATCTTAGTTTAAGTAGCCTGTAAGCTACGAACTGATGACCACGCAGTTTGGTCCGGTAGATTTATAAACATTTGAACATTTTGAATAATCCGTAATGTCAGTAAATGCTTCAGACAGCCAAGCAATTAAATTCTTAATTCAGAAAAAAATAATTTGATCACAGCAAAATTTTAAATTCAAGAATTTGAAACATAAGTAGTTTAAACAAGAACAGGTAACGAATGGTGGCTATTAATGTTGAGAAGTGTACGATGAATATTTATTGTTATCAATTCAGTAACGGAGAGGATAGTTTAGTACCGTTTTTAAGGCCAGAACACTGAGGCGAAGATTCACCTGCGGTACCGTCGGTGCCGAGGCCGCCAAGTCAGGGCTAACGTTGCGGTGCTGCTCAGACGAACAATAAGCAGTATTTGGATCTTTTTTCACAGCAGCGGAGCCACAAGCCCTCTCTCTGTTAATAGTCACGGCACGCGACGGGTCGTTTTTGAAAAGACGCAAATTACCGCACTTCCTCCACCTTACGTAGGCCCCTGTATTCCTTTTTCCTATATAAACCACTTCAAAGTCAATCGTGAGATTCATTTATCATCCCAAAATCCACTACCTGTCGTATAGCCCACAAACCTAGCTTGGCGTTCTGTTCAGAGGAGCTCGAAGGATCCTTCAACAATACAATACGTGTCGAAAGCAGCCCACATGCCGTGCTCGCAACTGCCTACCCAAGTAAAATTTCTAAACCATAAACCCCTTTAAAAAAAAAAAAAATAAAAAAAAATAAAAAAAAAATAAAAAAAAATAAAAAAAACCTAAAATGGCATACGACACAATTTAAAAATTGATATACTGAACCATATCTCACAATATTTTAATAACAGTTTCCTACGTTCACCGTGTGTGAACAGTAGCGTACACCGTGAAACAAATCCTTCCCCCACTCTCCACAACTCAGAACTGGAAAGGGGACGTCAAAATCAAACAAAGTACTTCGAGAATCAACTGATAAGTGAGACCGTTGTGAGTCTTCAGCTCCTCATGGGGTACTTCATGTCGAAATAATTTGCGGGTAAACTGCCGTGTATCCGTTTCTAATAGGTTCAATAAATACATTGCCTAACGACGATGTTGTCATCGTCTGCTGCGCAGTTCATCAGCGCCCCTGATTATAGCAATGTAGTGGTTTGCCGACATATTGTTCCTGTTAGACAGCGATACCCGGCAGTTCATCCGCGTATCATTTCGTAGTGAGGCTGCCTCCATCCTCCAGCCCTGTCGCAAAGTATGCAGCTGCTTGTTCTAGTCAAAGATATAAGACTTATAAATCGTTCGCAACCTGCTTTATCGCGACTCGATTCAGTGACAATTACTAATTTCCAACGATTGCAGATGTAGTCTTGTACGAAAGGCGCACCTAAGACTGCTTTTTACTGGTAGAAGCTATCACTAATCCGATAGATAGACTGTATTTTGCCTGTAGTGTTGCGCAATATGTGGGGCGTCCCTATTACGGTTTACGGAGTCAGAAGAGCGCTTGTTTTCTGTTATCACTGAACACGAGAGAGACTGCGTAGGTGCAATTAGCTAATTTTTGTTGAAACTGCTGAGAAAGAGGTGTATTTAGTTTGTCACTTTCCACGAAAGTAGTCTCCATCTTTCACCTCCAAATTCAAAATACGTTGTTGGTCGTTGACTGCTACATACAGGGTGTCCAGAAAAGGACTCCCTGATTTCAAAATTAAATATCTCGAAAGCAAAGATTGATAGAGAAATGCAGTGAACGATATGTTTATTGTGAAAGCTGTAAGAAGTTAGTACAGCAGTTTGAAATAATAGTTACAAAAGCTGCTAACAAATGTCGCTGTAATCGCCATACGTAATGCCTAGTATAAATAGTCATCCAAAGCCCAGAGCGATCAGTTCCACGTGAAAGGAGGTTAGCGTACCAAAGGAAGAGATTAAAACCATGTACTCCATTGAACATAATGTTTTTCTGGTGCTAGAGTACCACAGGTTAGAAGAGAGTCCTACGGCAACAAGGCGAAGTTTCAAGCACTATTTAATGTTTCAATACCATTCGTACGCTTTTCGCAAAATTTCAACGAACAGGCAGCCTAACTGATGATCTAGTGGGGCATGTTGGCCGCAAGAAAACTGCAGTTACGCCTGAAAATATCGCCACAGTTTCTGGAATTATTCAGCGAAATCCAATGTCATCCGTCCGTTGAATTGCATCTGAGACTGGTATGAAGCGTTCCAGCACGCAGAAAATACTGCGAAAGAGCCAACACACGTATCCACTCAAAATTCAAACGTACCAGGCCATACGAGCTGTGCAACAAAGGGTTGCCTTTGCTAATCAGGTGCTCACAATGATTGGTAGTGAAGGATTTGATGTTGGCTGCATCTGGTTTACAGGTGAAGCATTCTTCCACCAGAAGGGAAAAATGAATAAGCAGAACTGGAGATTTTGGGGTTCCGAAAAGCTATATTGGTGTGAAGCGAATCCCTTGTATTCTCCTAAAGTTACTGTGTGGGCTGCAGTATGCATCAGAGGCATTATTGGCCCTTTTTTCATTCCAGAAACGGTCACTGGTGCACGTTACTGAATGGTTTATGCAAGTTGAAGCCCGACCACATCGGACCGAACAAGTGTTTCGCTTTCTTGAGGAATACTTCGGGAATCGAGTCATTGCTTTGGAATATCCCAAATTTACTGTTGGGGGCATGGATTGGCCTCCATATTCGCCGGATTTGACTCCCTGTTAATTTTTTTTTTTTTTTTTTTTTTTTTTTTTTTTGTGGGGCATAGTGATAGACATGGCCTACCCGAAGCATCCCGCCACGCTGGACGAGCTTGAATCGGCGATCTCTGTGGCATGTGAATCCATTTCGGTTGAGACACTACGAAATGTGCTGGCGAATTTCGCTCTCCGTTTGCGCCACCTCTGTAGTGCCAATGGTGAACATTTTGAAAACATTGTGATGTGATTGTTTGCAAAGAGTGTTTTCATACGATTATTTCACTTATGTATGCTGATGTGAGCTTCAAAGCGTACAGCGCCATCTGTTAGCAGCTTTTGTAACTATTATTTCAAACTCCTGTATAAACTTCTTACATCTTTCACAATAAACATACCGTTTACTGGATCCCTCTATCGATCTTTGTTTTCGAGATATTTAATTTTGAAATCAGGGAACCCTTTTCTGGACACCCTGTACAAAAGAGAATACACCATGGAGAAACCATGCATGGAGAAATCAAAGTTTTGAGCCAAGGCAGTTGCCAGCTCATGCTCTTTGCTTTCACCTTGCTTGGGGCGTGCGTCATCTTTGTAGGTCGGCGGTAGTGTGTTGACAGCGGTGGAACGATGGATCCTGTCGGCGGGGGGGCGGGGGGGGGGGGGAAGGGGACGGGGTGGGCGGTTACCGCTATGGGTGGATGCGGGGAAGGTTGCCATGGATATGCACCGCGCGGCATTAAGCGGGAAGCACGCGAATCTTCCCACTCGTGACTGTCGTGCGGCAGGGTTGTCATGGGAACGCCGTCAACGGCGCTGTGCGGCAGGATCAGCGGCGCAGTTCGTCCTATCATGCGTAAAAATATCCGAACGAACTCATTTGCGTTCCGCCTGATGTGCATACATCCCAAATGACATACTTGTCTTTCGGGTACTCGAATCGTTTGACGATATAGTCAGGCGTGCGATTATTGAAAATGGATCCACTACAGACATTTACTCTTTGTGGCTCATTACGTCAATCCATATGCAAATATTAACACCACGATATTGCAAATAAAAGGATACACGTTATTCAGTTCTTATTGTTTGTAGGAGAAATTCGGAGCAGGAATGAAGGACCCGGGAGGAGATATATAAACATTGCGACTTGCTAAAGATGTAATTCTCTCAAGACAGCAGATGACCTGGAAGAGCAAATGAATGGAAGGGATAGTTTATTGATTAGAGGATATAATATAAAGTTTAATAGCAGCAAACCATTGTGAGCGTGAAGGTCGGGGTGAGAGTTTAAAATAGGGAAAGTTTAATGTTTAAAACTCACAACCACCAGCTGCGAACCAAATTTCTAAACATGCAAAAACACTGGATCTGTGATTGCGACTGTTTGACTCGTTTTCTAGGGGATGATATCACACGTTCGCAGCTTTCCTTCCCTGCATATGATTAACAAAACAAATTCATAATAAAATCAAGTTCATGAGAGAAAAGGGTGTACTAACTACTATTTTTGAAAACACGTGAAAGTTCACTTTATGTTGTTTATTTCACAATATTAGAACCCTGTGGCTGATACGTCTGTACGTCGACACATTTATCAAATAAAGTTATAGCTCGTGAGCCCCCAGACAAAATGAATATTTGTCGCAACTTGTTTTCACACCATGTGGCTGTCTCAAACACCGTTTATGCTCATGCCTATGCGACGACACGTGTTACATTAACAAATCACAGTCACTTTAATTCAATGCAATGCACACCTTGTTCCACCGGCTAAATATTCACAAACACACATTAGCATTCGATTCAACTTGGTGCAGTCTACGACGAGCAACCACACGTGGCGATTGTCACACACAAATCCATAACCTCCACCTCGAGGTCCACATGCCGACTGATGCAGAGCGACGCCGCCCGGCCAGCTACCCTACGCGCCCCCGACTCCTCACTTCCTCCCTGGCGTGCGCGCGCGCCGAAAGCCCAACTGCCGGGTTTTTTCCCTACGTCATCAACTTCCCCATGTGAGCTGTTCTAACCGACTTCCAACTTACAGCGCTCAGCCAATACATTTCTAAAACTTTACTTAAAATCAAAATAATTACACTACACATTAAACAAATTTCTTATGTTTTTATATTGGTATACACATCCTTTGCACTAGTAGTTTAGTCCCCTCTAAACAACAACAACAACAACACTACTTATTAGAATCGTGCAAATTCTTATATCACAGATAAGTGATTTAACTGAATGTTTCAAGATAAAATACACAAGATTAATTGAAAATAAAATGAGAAATAGTTAGCATATTACTTTTATAAACAAACATTGCCATGCTAGTTGTGTAACTGTCTTGTATTCATTGGTAATTTATTAATTTCCATTGTCAATTAAACATATTACGTCAGATGTGACTATATCAGCTAATGTATTGTTTATTTGTCAACAGGCTATTTTGTAATGAGGGCATTAAAGGTTCCTAACTGCATCGTATTACTTCAAATGCCAGTAGTATTAGAATATTTTATTTCACGCTGTTCACTGCACTGTGCCTGGCACTCGCCGTTGTCCCTCTCTCCCCTCACCGAAAACGAACTGGAAAATCCTAAGCTGGAACAAGCCACCAACGTCGGCCTGCTCGCTGGCCTCCCGTCAGCTACAAGCACACAGCAAATCTCAACGTGGAGAAATTCTACCTTTGGCCTAACTATAAATGTTGTCACCCAACTGCGTACATACATTGCTACCGTAATTAATAAGATTAAAATTGTGTAACATTTAGTGCATTGGCATGGTCAATGTTTGCAGTGAACTTCATACTTTTTAATTATCAAATGCTATTAATTACCAATATTTCTATTAGGCGGTAATCTTACACCATGATTAATGAATTGTGGTCTAAGAAAATCAGGCGAGATTGAAAGAATTAGATTAGGTAACGAGACAATAAAGATAGTGGCTGAGTTTTATTATTTGGAGAGCA
Source organism: Locusta migratoria (assembly GCA_026315105.1). Classification (NCBI taxonomy): domain Eukaryota; kingdom Metazoa; phylum Arthropoda; class Insecta; order Orthoptera; family Acrididae; genus Locusta; species Locusta migratoria. The sequence continues at coordinate 453,142,782 of CM048744.1, forward strand.
AAATAATTTCTGCTGGCCGAAATAAAGAAGATATAAAATGCAGAATGGCTGTGAGAAGAAAGTCATCTCTAAAAAATGGAAATTTGTTTACACCCAAAATTATATTAAAACGTTAGAAGTACTTTCTGAATGCATTTACAACGAATGTAACATTTGACAGGACTGAAACGTGGACGGTAAGGAATTCAGACAGAGAGACGATAGCAGCATTTGAAAAGTGATGCTACAGACGAATTCTGAAGATTACCTGGGTAGATCACATAACCAAAGACAATTTGCTCAACAGAATTGGGGAGAAAAGTAGTTTCTGGCAGATCGTGACTAAGGAAACGGATCGATGGGGCGTACACATTTTGAGACATCAAGAAATCGTCGTAGGAAATTGTGTGGGGTAAAAATCATAGAGGAAGACCGAGAGACGAATGCATTAAGCCGGTTCATAAGTATGTATGTTGCCATTCTTATGCAGAGATAAAGAGGCTTACACAGGACAGGGTAACGTGAAGAGCTGCATCAAACTAGCCTTTGGACTGAAGACCACAACGATAACATAACTGACAGTAATCCCGAACCCCCCAAGTTGCTCCTTGTGTTCAATTGTGCTCAATTCTGCTGCGTTACACAGTAAGTAATTTGATGGCCCTTGGTGTTGCGTTTTTCCACGCAACAAAAGGGAGCGGCATTCTGCATGATTTGAACTACCGTCTGTTTTAGGATATAAGGTGCGTCATTGCTCAAGCGGCCATCCGTACTGTGTGCCGGGCGTCTGTTGCCACGGTGGACCCGCTATTTGTTTCGGTGGGCCATGCGTCGAGGACTTCCCGTTTTGCTAACGTCATATTTATAGGAGCTTAGCTCAGTTTGTCTGTTATTTGCTTGAAGTAATACGTCTTGTCTTTTGCATATGTTAGTTATATCCTTATAATATTTCACATGTTCTGAATTTATCCCTGTTTTATTTTGGCTTGTTACCTCTGTTGTTATTAGTCTATGTTTTGATTCACAGTTAGTACATGGCTCCTATTTCCTGGTGTTAACATTAGTTGTCAGACCTGGGAGCGCAGCAAGGCACTGCGAAGGAGATTCTGGTCCGTATGTATTGAGTGTTCTCAGGCGGTGCAGTAGTTGTGCCGTTGCGCTCGTGCCTCCATCCGCAAGAAGGTGCCACGCTGTGGCTGCATTCCCGTCGTTTATAGAGCGGGGGGATAATGTTCTGGGGCCGTGATCACAAATTTCAAATTATAGTTGAGTATTTGTTTCTTATTTGTGACGCCACGAGCAGTGACCAGCAAGCTTCTTTCTTCTAAGTTTCGTTGTGTCTTGTTATGTGTTGCTGTAAGTGAGTATGACAGAAGGTACGTCATGCTGCGGACTCGGCGGTCGTTCGCGCCGGAGGTTCCAATACACCCTCGGGCATAGCTGTGTGTGTATTTCTTGGAATAAGTCAGTTTAAGTTCAAATGTTCAAATGTTTGTAGAACTTACGGGACTTTTTAATTTAAGGAAACTTGTTGTTTTATGGTAAATACTACCTTGAGTAGTATCTTATCTAAAATTACGCACTTTCCGATTTGCTCAGAAAGTCGTCTTACAGGAATTGCAGGATGAAAAATTAATATACCTCATTTTGTTGTATTACTTTACCGGTAATTATCAGAAGCGCTCCTATAAACATAAGTATATTATTTTGTCAGGGTTTTACAAATGACAAATTAATTTTAATTATTAATGACGTGCCCTGGTAAACTGTATCCTTGGTTTATTCTTACTCCAACCTTAGCTTCTACAACTTGGCTATCAATTTTGTACCCTCATGCTCATCGATGGGGCCCTTGCTACCCTACTAAAATTCTGACGGGGACGAACACATCAAAGTGTTCTGTTTACTTCTTGTTTGTGAAAAACGGGCTGTAATGATACGCAACATGTCTCAGTCACTGCATCCCATGCTCGGTGAATGTGTCTTTTCTGACCACGGACAAATACGAACGGAACTTGGAAAATAAGTATCCCCGGTCGACTGTGGTCAAAATTATCTATGAAACCAATAATTACATGAGACATTAAAGGAAAGACATATCTTTATTTTCTACGCAATATCCAGGTATATTGAGACATTTATCATACCGCTTTATAAGTTTCAGAAAGCCGACGAGGATAAAATAAGGACGTTGCAGACGGAATAAGCGTTGAACGGCTTGTTTGACGTCAGCAGTGCTTCCAGAGCGCCTTCCGCCGAGTTCAAAGCTGGAAACAGATGAAAGTCACTTGGTGCGAGATCAGGACTGTATGGGGATGGTGTAGGCGCTCCATACTAAGAGTTGCAATACGGTTTTGCGTTGCCGTCGCCGAGTGTGCTCTCGCATTGTCATCCAACAGCTGAACGCCAGATATGAAAAGGCCAGGCCGCTTTATCCGAATCACCTCTTTCAATTTCGACAGAGTGGCACAGTACCGCGCAGCAGTGATTGTTGCATCCTCCAAAAAATCCTGCAACAAAACTCTTTGGGCGTCCCAGAACGTTGATACTTACTTGGCGTAGAGAACGCCGTGATCATAAAGCTCATAAAACCGTGAGTAGCATTTTATCTGCAGACGGAGTGCTTTTCAGATAGGCGATGACGGATGTCTCCACTCCATGGATGCAGTCTTCGATTCGGGAGTGTAATGATGGACCTACGTTTCATTCTCTGTCACAATCCGAAATTCCGATATTCATGGTCGACCTCTACCACGTGTGCGTTCACCTGCTGTGTCGTCTTTCACCGATAGCCCTTCAACGCTTCTTCCGTATGGAGCCGCGATGGAATAGCCGAGCGGTCTAAGGCACATCGCTGCGGAGCGCGCTGTTGCTCGCCGTCGGAGGTTCGAGTCCTCTCTGGGACATGTGTGTGTGTGTGTGTGTGTGTGTGGGGTGTGTGTGTGTGTGTGTGTGTGTTGTCCTTAGGTTAGTTTACCTTAGTTTAAGTAGTTCTTAAGCTACGGACTGATGACCACGCAGTTTGGTCCGATAGATTTACAAACATTATTTAATTAATGTACCCTACCCACTCCTGGTGAGAGAGTCAGGAAGGATTTAGTAGTTTACCGCGTTCAAATTCCTTTTCAGTAGGCGCCAGAGAAATTCCGACCTGAGCATACTCTCAGTAGCAACTTAACTCTCACTAGAAGTGCCTAGGGTACATTAATTAAATAAAACAGCCGGCCGCGGTGGCCGAGGGGACTGAGGCGCTTCAGTCACGGTATGCACGACCACTACGGTCGGGGGTTCGAATCCCCCCTCGGGCATGGATATTTGTGCCGTCCTAGTTCGTAAGTAGTTCATAAGTAGTTTGTAAGTCTAGGGACTGATGACCCCGTAGTTAAGTCCCATAAGATTTACAAACATTTGATTTGATTTTAAATAAAACAGAAAAATCTTCACCTTCCTTCACCGATGGCAGAGGCGACAATGAAAGAAAAAATCGCACTGACGTGTTTTACGGCCATCTTTAGATTTATAGTTTTATAAGTTTTTGCAAACGTTTTGAACCAAAATAATAAGCTAAATAATAATAAATTAATTAATAAGAGTGTCTGAAACCCTATTAGGAAAAAAAAAACCATTGAGGTAGTGGCGGGTTTCGAACCACAAACCTTTTGCGTCATAGTCCAGCACCTTGCCCACTACACTACGGCTATGAATCGAAACAGTTCTTTAATGTCATACTATTAATAGCCGTTGTTAACTGATGTTAATATGGCATTTGTAGACATTAGATTATCATTTATCGTACGAAGAACGATGTGTTTTTGTTAATTCGTCAGTGTGCCGTTGCTTTGAAATGACAACGTGTAAGTTACAATAAGAAAATCATCAAATACGCCAGGAATGTCATGTGGCATTTCCAAACGGCTGGTTTTCGTTAATTAAATGGAGGATGTCAAATCTCCGTTATTTTTGCAAATATGTCTCAAAAGATACAAGATATGAGAAAAAAACATAAGGGAGCTAAGTTGTAGAGAATTTTCTCCTCTACCAATTAGGTTATTCAACTTTCGTGTCAGATGACCGGTTCGTTTGCAATTATAATTATATTAAAAATAGCCTTTTTTTAGTTTTACTACCGTATTTTTTGTCCGAAAAATTTGAAAAAGGGAGGTTCTGGCCTCTGGCGGCGTACAATCATGTCCGTAAAATTTGGTGCTGATCGGTTGAACGGTTCGTCTTAAAAACAGGGAACACGTTACGGACAGACAGACAGACGGACAGACAGACAGACATACATCCCAAAAATCGCTGTTATTATTGCAAATATTTCTGAAACGCTACGAGACATGAAAAAAACATAAGAGAGCAAAGTTTTGGAGAATTTTCTCCTCTACAAATTCGGTTATTCAATTTTCGTGTTAGATGAATAGTTAAGCCGTTATTTTCATTTAAATTTCGAGCTGTCAAAAGACGATAGCAAAGGCCCACTTTTAGTGTTACTACTGTAACCTAAAGTGGTCCAAAACTGAATCAGGTGACTAATTATTCAACTGCACCTATGAAAACGTTGAGTAATTGAATAAAATAATGATGATAAATGAAAGCTGGTCGAATTGACCCCTTTTACTCTGTAAGGCAAAATAATTCTCTAAATTTTCACATTTTGATGGTGTATTTGTTGATTAAGAAAGTTACTGGAATGGGTGAAAGATTTGCAACCCAAATATAATCAATAGAAAATTTTCGGTTACAGCTGAATTTCCGTAAATTTATTAATGTACAGTAATTGTGAATTGTAGAGTAATATCTGTTGTATCTCTTGTTTTGTTTGTCATCGCCAGCCGCACGGCGCGGCAGTCATAGTCTGCACGGCCGCTACGGTCGGGGGTTCGAAACCCCCTCAGGCATGGATGTTTGCCGGCCGCGGTGGCCGAGGGGGCTGAGGCGCTCCAGTCACGGTCTACACGGCCACTACGGTCGGGGGTTCGAATCCCCCCTCGGGCATGGATATTTGTGCCGTCCTTAGTTGTAGTTAGTTCTTTTGTGTCCCAGCCTCGTCGCCGCTTTTGTGTCTCGTTTCAGTCGTTGGTGTCGGTGGCCGAGTAGAAAAGTACCGACACAGGAATAGAGGAAGCACGCTTGTGCAGGTACGGAGGTGAGCAGCCAGTGGGACAGCAGAAACTAGAAACACTAGAGTCAATTAGAACGAGATATATATTGCACAGAATTTATACAATACTTAACTTTTACATATCTCACTGCTGCAGAATGCTGATACATAGTTGAGGTAGAGGCCTGCCTAGTGTCTATCCGATAGCCAAGTCTTCACTGGTGCCTATCTGATTCCGAAGTGTTAACTGGTTCCTATCTCAGTCCCAATTGAACGATGTCGTTCAGTGGTGGCCACGAGCGGAGTTGTAACAGAGGGCGCTCGTGGCTGACGTCGTAAGAACGCCGCGCCGTGCGTGCATGGCGGCGCGCGGCGAAAGTAGGTGGCGCGCACTTTGGACTTGTGCGACACCACAAGTTCATTAGTAGTTTGTAAGTTTAGGGACTGATGACCCCGTAGTTAAGTCCCATAAGCTCTACAAACATTTAGAATTTATTTATTTATTTATTTATTTATTTTTTTTTTAATAGATGTTTATGTCGTCTTTAGTATAAAGTAGTTCATAAGTAGTTTGTAAGTTTAGGGACTGATGATCCCGCATTTAAGTCTCTTTAAGCTGAACAGACATTTGAAAATTTTTTGTTTGTCATCACAAGCCTGTGATTCGAGACTTGCTTGAGGTTTAATTTGTCGTTTGTAACCTACAGGCGAGAATTAAATTCAGAGAGCTGTCCTTTAGCTACCAGAGTATTCGGCAGTTGACAACGAGAGCCAGCGTGGCTGGGTAGCTGAGTCTGGGACTGCAGTTGGATAAGCGGCAGCGGCAGAGGCCTCGTGATACGGGTGGCAGCCCTGGCGACGGCGGCCTGGGATAGGCGAGCTGCGAGGGCGAGCCGCCCTAAGCGGTTCTCGGCAGGCGGGATTTTCGCCGAGTTCACAAATCAGCTGCACAAACAGGCCGGCCCGACCAGCGCTGCCGGCTGAGGGGGAGTGAGATGGCGGGGGCGGAGGGGCGGCAGCGGCTGCGACGACGCGGCAGAGTGGCCGCTCTCCAGGCCCGTACAAACGCTTCTCGCATCTGATTCACTTAGCGATAGCCCCGGCTCCGGCACGCCGAGAGGTCGACGCAGGAAGGCGCTGTGCCGAGCTACTGTGCCTCACCGACGCTGGATCAGGAGGAGTACGCGCCATGATGCCAATCCACTTACCGCCTCAAATCCTTCGGCATGGTTCGTTTCCAATAGATAGGGTACAGCACAGAAATGTTGAAATTCGCCCCTACTCATTAATCTGCGCACCAAAGAAGATATGATAGAAAAAGAAAGTAAGGTTGTGTTCTGCTTCTTCAACTTTAAATACTCGATGATTATTCCCTTGGCAAAATGTTAGTTGATCCGATGACGGAAGATGTCACTTGGAGGATAGTACAAGGGTTGTAATTTAAATAATGGCAACTATTTATTCACAACCGATACAAAAGCGTTACATATTCATCATTTTCTTGATTTGCAGCTCTTATTCTTGCCGTGTGTCCAGTAAACATTTTTGGGTATGAGGTCCGCCTGATATGCAAAACACTGTTTTGTTATGCACCCAAACTAGTTTCAGCACCTCTGTGCCGTCATCAGTGGGCTTTTAATTTATTTAATGCTGTGAAAACAAATTACATTTATTTCACTATTCTACTATTTGTAAATTTAGGCCTAAAAAGTCGTCAGACTAATTTTCGTTATTATCTTATTTTTACATTCTGTAGTCATGTGGGCCCGTTTTTACATACTTATGTAGCGGTAGCGTTGTCATCTGCAACCAAAATTACCTATTTTAAAACTTGTGAGATTTTTAAAACGCTACTTGTGGTGTGAAAACGTAGTTTTGGTATGTGCGGTTACTTCTATCGTCTGCTTACTATCTATTACTCAAAGTTTCTTATGGCATACACTTCTTTTTCCGCGCTTTTGTATATAGCACATTTGTAATACACATGTTTTTCGGGCTTCTGCTGTGACAATCACTTCCCACTTTAAAATTCGTCTGTGTTTACTTTGTTAAAATGCGTATGTGTGAGTTAGCATCATTATGTTAGACCGCTCGTTCAAAAGTCACTGTTTTTCCCTCGGTTATGTGCGCGCCGGTATCGTGGAACGACCGAGTCCATTTGCTTGGGGGTAAGGTACATATGTCAGCAACGTGTGCTATCAGCAACAATAGTAGATTCCATTGCATAGTGTATCCACAACAGTGTTACCAATATTGAAGTTCCAGCCAGAGTCCTGCATGGCGCTGGTTTCAGCTCGCTCAGCCCGTGAGTCATGGCCTGGCCCATATGGGCCGAAGCCAGCCCATCTAGCCAGCCGGGCTGGCAGGGTAAAGGGCTGACCTTTGCCTCACAGGCTGAGCATAGCCCGCCGGGCCAGCCCATGCGAATTTGCACCGCTCCCCCAGCCCATCAGATCGCACACTGTCGCTACCAGCCAGCGCCTCACCGCCGCTGTGTTACAGTCTGGCTGTGCACCAACACGGAGTGATAAGCAATGTGACACATGTACTTGGAGTGACAAACAATGCTACATCTGCACCTGTAGTCTGAAATATGACCGTTGCAATATGGCAATTTGTTTCTGAAATAAGGGGAAAAACTTTTAAATAATCCTAGATTATACATAATTGAAAGTATAAAAAGGAATAAAAAGGTTAAAATGTCGCAAACGAAGAGGCGCCGCGACACAGGTGCTGCAGCGGTGAGAGGCGCGAGTAGAGAGTGAGGCACAGTGCAGTGGGCTGACGCTAAGTGCGTCTGGCCCAGCAGGCTGCGCTCAGCCTGGCGGGTCACTTTCAGCCTGACGGGCTAGATGGGCCAGCCGGGCCAGACCCCAGCCCGTGCGGGCTAGGCAGGCTGAAATGAGGAAATGAGCGCGGTGCAGAAGTCTCGTTCCTACCCTCGTACATTTGGCGATATGGTTTGAAATCGTCCGACAACAGATAACGTGCTGTCATAGATCACCTTTGGTCAGTCCTATGGCCGTTGTCTAGGCGTAAAGCGGTTGGCTGTTGATCCCAGAGAGAGGAGGACGTCAGCGCTTAGGCCGTCTATGGACGCTACGTCGGACTGCTGGGGCATATTATGCCTGCTACACCTGTCCGTCTCGATCTCGACGGGTCATTCAGCAACGGACTTTTTCTCGGCGCAGTACTATCAGCTTGTTAAGTAGCCGGACCCTCCTGCTTCGTGTGCCAGAACATTTGGTGTGATAATCGTGTTCTCCTTGGTCGCCGTTAGTGGATTTGATTTTCTGTGAATGAGAGTTTGTATCTGCATTCAATTGTTGGTTTCTAGGTGCCGCTTTAACAACTGGTGTTTTCTAATTGAATCTTTCATATCCTGTTCTATGTGTACCAGTGGTTTTTTCCGCTTTATTGCCGCCCGCGTGTCATTTGCCTGCACTGGCCGCTAGTGTATGTGTAGGTAGTGTATTTTTCATTCCCTCGACTGATACTACCCGGCAAGTACATGTAATTTATCAGTATGTTTCTTTCCGTGTATGTTCTTCAACTATGTGTGTTACTTCTTCCTGTGTTAGTGCTTCCTTGTCTATGTTTCTCTGGTGAGTACCTGTCTGTGGTTTCGTAGCCGCCCGAGCCGCACACTAAAATCTTGGCTAGACTCTTTCCTACCATGTCCTCCTTCCTGCTACATAGGTGTGATCATAATTTACAGTTATTGTTATTACGTCGCACCGCGCGAAGTGTATTTTAATGTGATACATCACCTAGAAGGCATGTGGCGTTGCGTAAATTAGTGTTCACGAAAAGGTTGCCAGTCTACCTTACTCCCGATATTCTGATTAGTTATTGATGGCTGTCGTTATTTTCACTATAAGCGAGGCGTATCAACTAAGTAGCAATTGTCCCTTAGGTATATACTCCGTTTAACGACCAAGGCATCGCTGTGCATCCATCATGTCCACCAGCAGGTTGCAGGTTTATGTGTATGTTCCACCTGTTCCTTGTTTTATTGTGGTGTACTAGTGATCAACGAAGAATGTTTTAACCGAAGCAGTCGTCCCCCAAATTGTTAATGTGTGTTGTCATTTGCCTTATTTTTAAGACTCCTTTCTAGCATCGGGCGTATCTACATTTGTAACTGTCAAGTTGTAATGAAAATTGCCCTTTATTAGCTGCTAAGTACTGTAACTTCATCTGACTTTGATTTTTAAAAATGGGGAAAGACCTTCACTCATATATAACGTTGTTAACTCTACTTTCCAAAACTACTGTTTTAACCAATGTCATTGTTAACTGCCATGTAAATGATTCAAAGAAATTTGTTTTTAGAGGTACCATTTTCCGACTTTAAATAATTTGAATTTAACTGTTTCCATTTGTAGCAATTTAAGTTATCTTACCAGTTATTCTTCATTCTCTAATCAGGTAACACATCATTTCTGACGACTCTTCACTTAGTAGAAAGGTGGAGGCTATGTTAAAATGTTTAAAAAATGCATAGTCAACTAATATTTGTTTATTGTATTTAGTACTTTACCGGTTTCGGATATGATCCATCATCAGAAGAGTCTCTTAAAATTTTTTCAGTCATGAATTAAACACAATTTACAATGAAATATGACATAATAAAGTAGTGTCATCAAGGAGATACTTACAAAGTTAAACAGGTTGATTGAGAACTACATAGTTGATCTGATAAACTTAGCATAGGCCATAGTGTTCGTGGTGTGAAAATAAAATATCTTTGATCGCCATGAGAGGATATATCTTTGCTGAGGTGTCATGGCGACTGATAAAGAGAGTGTTATGCAAGCATTACGTAAAATAACAGTTTGGACCATGAAAACAATAAATAAATGTCCCATAACAATCATTGTATTTCAAAGTATAAAGTAAGGCGAATGAAACAGGCATAAAAACGTAAGGATAGAGAATATTTCAGAATGTTATCCTGTACAATTAAAATGAAGAAAGAAAAAGTTTACGGCACTAGAAATCGAATTCGCAATCTCGAGAACGTAAACCCATCGTTCCACCACAAGTCCGTTACTAAGTCAATCCTTGCTGTGCCAAGATAGCAGATTCTCTTCCGTCAAGCGAATATATGTTCGAGAACGGAAATCATATTTACAGAGCTTTGAATTTTTCCTTCCATTACAGGCTAAATAGTATCCAAATAAGAAAATTTACGTTTGTTTTTCTGCAAGAAGTACCTTAGAATTTTGATGATCGGTGAGTCAGTGAGTCAGAGAATTAGCGATTTCGGACTGCTAACATTTAATGAACTGTAAGGTGTAGAATAGTGTAATTTGAAACTGTATCTAGTTATACTAGATACTCTTAGTATCCGAAAATTCAGGCATCTAGATTTATCCACAATGGAGATGTAGAGGGTTTCAAAGGGCCGAGAACTGCTTCGAGAAGAGGATGGTATGGCAGTGCGCTTGACATCTGGCAGTTTGTAAGATAGTGGCGCTCCTAACGGAGAATGAGTAACCGTAGCAGCACTGTCTATTTACAGTCTAACACGTAGTCACGGAAGCGAGACTAGCACTGCAAATGACGTCACTGCTGTACCAGTAGAATCGCATCATGCAAATGGTTTACTGTCTCTCCACTAGGGGCGCTATTCTTTCTCCTTGTGGCAGACATAAACTACGTATACGTCAATATCGTTCAATCTTATCGTTACCAAAACTCACAGGTTCGACCGCTGGGCTAGTTTGAAGGTTGTTTGAAGAATTCATTAAAATTGCTCCAGCACACACATACATACACACACACACACACACACACACACACACACACACACACACCACGGTGGAGTAGCCGAGCTGGTCTAAGGCGCCTCGCTGCGGAGCGCGCAGTTGCTCGCCGTCGCACTTTCGCATGGGTTTCCGTGTTGTCCGTAGGTTACTTTACCTTAGGTTAAGTAGTTTGTAAGCTACGGACTGATGACCACGCAGTTTGGTCCGATAGATTTACAAACATTTGAACAAACACACACACACACACACACGCACGCGCGCGGGGGCACACACAAACACATACACACACACACACACTTTCTCTCTCTCTCTCTCTCTCTCTCTCTCTCTCCCTATCTCACACACACACACACATTTTATAAATGTAGGTATCAAGGCGACGGAGCATATCTTGTGAAATAGTTTCGGAAATTATGGAGTTTTCGTATGCCAAACAGAAATAGAATTTGTTGCTGGTTTTAGGGTTAGTATTTTAGTGCATGACACTGTGCTGTGTGTAAAATCTGTCCTCTTCGGTTCAGTAAGCTACCTGATTTGATTTGTTGAAGTAAGTGCGTCGGTGAAAGTGACCTTTACAGTTTCAAGAGTTACTTGATTTTCATTCCCATCAAAAAGTTGAGAGTCATACATGGCTCTTTACTGCGAGGAAGAAGGTTTAAATACATAAAGAGCAAACAGAACAGAGGGATGGAGTCTGACTTCGCACTCTTTCATGTTTTGAGCACCCACTTAAGGACGCGATTATTGCTTCGTGCTACAGACTCACGCCTCGCGCCTCCTCGGAGGTGTGACTCACTCGGCGCGCGGCCTTTTCACGAGCCGCGCAGAGTGATTTCGTTTCAACATCACACGGGAGGCCGGGCCACTTGTCGACACTCGGCGCTATTATGTGGCGTGTCACGTGAATCAAACCCGCGCGCACGCAGTCGGCAAGTGTTGTTTCAAAGGCGGCGCGCGCTAAAACGCGGCGCGCTCTTTGATGCCGCCGGCGCCGCGGCTTTGTGACTCGGCGCGGCTCCCACTTTGCGCTCTCGGAAAGGGAAACAGGCAGTCGCAGCCGTTTAACAGGGGGACCGCGCAGGCGTGCCCGGCAAGCCAGCTTCCGCCCACGCCCAGACGACGGCAGTTAGCCCCGCGAGGCGACAGCTGCCACCCCTTTGTAACCCCCGCGCAAATTTTTCGCCACGCACTCGAAGTTTTAAATGGAGCCTTTCCGGTCGCCCGAATTAAATTACCAACTCCGAAACCCTGTTACGTACTATTTAGGCACAGGGGGCAAGGCTGGGTGAAGGGGGGACGAAAAAAAATTCGTGGATGGGGCAAAGAGCATTGCGTACAAAGAGAGGGAGAAAAAACGATTAGGGTCTGGGGGGGAAGAAAGACAGAGGGCCGTCGAGATTTTCCTTTAAATCGCGCCGCACCCCCGGCGCTTCTGTGTGATTTTACGCGCAGTCCCGTAGCCGGTGTTTACGACGGAACCGAACCGTTTCCGCATACGGAGGGGATAAGCGATTCCCTCTCCTGACGTCACTGAGCGCTCGAGGACGAGAGGGGAAAATCGGCGTCGGACCCCAGGCGCTAAAGAGTGCGGCGGCGCGGACTTTTAATTATACGGGCTCGGCGCTTAGGAGCGGCGTGCCGTTTGACGGCTGCCGGCGGGCTTTTGTGCGCCCTAATTGACACTGGCGACGCGGAACAATAACAGCACGGGTACTCGCTGTCCCTCGACAGGCTGGCTGTGGGGCTGCGAGCCGCCTTTGAGCCGCGTGGCTGGCTCGGCGCTGCTTTCAGAAGCGCGATATTGTTGTGGGCGGGCGCTCAGCGTTCGAGAGGATGTGGAGGATAGCTGCTGCCCGCAGAGGAGAGCTGGAGTGTGGCGGCGAAGCGGCGCGCCGCTTTCATGTCGCTCTGCGACAAGTGCGCCGTCGAGGCAGCCAGTTACCGCTGGGAGCGTTCTGCTGCTGCACACTAGACACACGCTGTGTGCAGTACATCCATTCCGTAGCCTCACGGTAGTAAACAATACACAACCAAAAAATTGTTAGTGCAAGACTGGAAAGTTGCACAGGACACACTAATATTCAAGAAAGGCTAGCAGGACTAACCCACTGAACTACAGGCATATTCCATTGACGTCATTTTGCAGCAGGTTTTTGGAACATATCCTTTATTCAAGTTAGGTTTACCAGATGTCAGGGCACAAAAAAGAGGACACTTTCGGAATTATACAAATGACCATAAGCATCAGTTGCGGACTAAGGCTGTCGGAGGCCAGGAGCGGTGGAAAAACAAAATGAGGCACCCCGTCCACTTGGAAATACGCGTATTACTATAAAAGCCGGCCGCGGTGGCCGAGGGGACTGAGGCGCTCACGGTCTGCATGGCCACTACGGTCGGGGGTTCGAATCCCCCCTAGGGGAAGGATATTTGTGGCGTCCTAGTTCGTAAGTAGTTCATAAGTAGTTTGTAAGTTTAGGGACTGATGACCCCGTAGTTAAGTCCCATAAGCTTGACAAACATTTGAACATATATTACTATAAAAAAAGTAAGTTTGGAGATTCGGAGCCATCATTGCACGGGGGCACGTAACAGCCGACAAAATAATATTCTTTCGAGATTTAGACGCCTCAAAACAATAATCGAGAGGCAAAACGCAAAACGCAAAAAAAAAAAAAAAAAAAAAAAAAAAAAAAAAAAAATCGAGAAGCGAGAAGCGAGGTCTGGAGCGGTCCGCTCCCTTCGCCCCTCCTAGTCCGCCGTTGGCGGATTATAATTTGAAATTATTAGGAGCTGAGTTATCTTGAATATTTGCATATGTAATTTCTTTATCTCGCCGCCTCGCAACTTGTTTGACACGCTAATTACAACCCTAATTATACAAATTCTCTGATATCGTTTTATCTCGGCGCACGGGCGACATAAAAGATGATAATCTAGAAACAAAATTACAGTGTTGGAAGACAAGTTATTCTATAGAGTTTTCATTTATGAAAGTTCAAAAGATTGTATTTTTGCACTTTCATAGTGAAGCAGTTGTATAAGTTAAATAAAAAAATAAATAAAGAAATAAAAAAAAAGTAAAAAAAATAAAATTAAAAAAAAAAGAGAGAGAGGACATTTCCCCATTTTGCAGAAAATCCGCCCGGACCATTTTTAGGGTCCAAAAAAGAAGACATGTCTGGGTAAAACAGGACGTCTGGTAACCCTAATTCAAGTATTATGAGTTATCTCGAACAGAATGATCTATTGACCCAAGGTCAACACAGAATTAGAAAATATCGTTGTCTGTCCCCATGAACCACAGATATTGCCGAGGTAGGGTGGCTTGCGTGCTTCAAGGATACAGATAGCCGTACCGTAGGTATAACCACGGTGGAGTGGTATCTGTGGAGAGGCCAGACAAACGTGTAGTTCCTGAAGAGGGGCAGCAACCTTTTCAGTAGTTACAGGGGCAACAGTCTGGATGATTGACTGAGCTGTCCTTGCAACATCAGCTAACGTAGCTTTGCTACACAGTTACTGCGAACGGCTGAAAACAAGGGGAAACTGCAGCCGTTACTTTTCCCGATGACATGCAGCTGTATTGTGTGGATATATGCTGATGACATCTTCTCGGGTAAAATATTCCGGAGGTAAAATAGTCCCCCATTCGGATCTCCGGACGGAAACTACTCAGGAGGATGTGATCATCAGGAAAGACAACACTGGCATTCCACGGATCGGAGCGTGGAATGTTAGATCCCTTAATCGGGTAGGGAAGTTAGAAAATTTAAAAAGAGAAATGAATGGGTTGAACTTAGATGTAGTGGGGATTAATGAATTTTGATGGAAAGAGAAATTGGATTTCTGGTCAGGTGAGTATAGGATTATAAATACAAAATCATTTGTGGGTAATACAGGAGTAGCTCTGGTAATGGATAAGAAAATAGGAATGAGGGTAAACTACAATGAGTAACACAGTGATCGCATTAACGTAGTAAAGATAGATACGAAGTCAACACCGACCACAGTAGTACAGATTTATATTCAAACTAGCTCTACCGATGATGAGGACATCGAAAAAATATATGAGGAGCTAAAGGAAATAATTCAGACAATTAAGGGAGAGGAAAACTTAATTGTTATGGAAGACTGGAATTCGGTAGTAGCACAAGGAAGGGAAGGGAAGATAGTAGGTGAATATGGTCTGGAAAAAGGAATAAAAGAGGAAGTCACCTGGTGAAATTATGCATGGAACATAATTTAGTTATAACAAACATCTTGTTTAAGAATCACGAAAGAAGGTTGTATACGTGGAAGAGACCAGGAGACACCGTGAAATACCAGATAGATTTTACAATGGTAAGACATAGATTTTGGAACCAGGTTTTAAATTGTAAGACATACTCCAGCGGAAGATATAAACTCTGACCATAACTTATTGGTCGTGAGTTGTAGGCTGAAAAAAAAAAAAAAAAAAAAAAAAAAAAAAAAAAAAAAAAAAAAAAAAAAACTGGCAGGAAAGTAATGAGATTGGACCTGGATAAGGTACCTCAAGTTCTTGAGAATTTCAGAGTGAGCTTTAGGCAACAATTGACAGAAGCAAGGGAAAATAAAACAGTAGAGGAGGAAGGGGTGGCATGAGAGATGAAATATTGAAGGCGGCAGAGGACAAAATAGGTAGGAAGGCAGGACCTACAAGAATCCTTAGATATCACAGGAAATACTAAATTTAATCGATGAAATGAGAAAATATAAAAATGCAGTAAACGAAAGAGGCAGAATGGAGAACAGACGCCTAAGAAATGAGATTGACAGGAAGTGCAAAATGGATAAGCAGGTGTGGATAGAAGGCAAATCCAAGGATTTAGAAGAATGTATAAATAGGGGGAAAATAGATACAGCCTAATGAGAAAAAGAGATATTTGGAGATAAGAAAAACAGCTCTATGAATATCAAGAACACAGATGGAAAACCATGTTCTCAGCAAAGATGGGAAAGATGAAAGATGGAAAGGCTATATAGAGAAATGTAACGAAGGAAATGAACTTAGAGACAATGTTGTAGGAAGGGAAGAAGAAGTAGATGAGAATGAAATAGGAGATACTATACTGAGATATGAATTTGACAGAGCACTGAAAGACCTAAATCGAAACAAGGCCCCTGGAGTAGATGACATTCCCTCAGAGCTACTGAAATCTCTGGGAGAACCAGCCATGACAAAACTGTTTCACCTGGTGTGTAAGATGTATGAGACTGGCGAAGTACCCCCATACTTTAAGAAAAATGTAATAATCCCCATTCCAAAGAAAGCAGGCGCAGACAGGTGTGAAAACTACAGAACGATCAGTTTAATAAATCATGGTTGTAATATATTAACACAAATGATGTAAAGAAGGATGGAAAAACTGGTAGAAGCTGACCTTGGGGAATATCAGTTTGGATTCAGGAGAAATGTAGGAACACGGCAGGCAATACTCACTTCACGGCTTACCCTAGAAGATAGATTAAGGAAAGCAAGCCTACATTTCTAGCTTTTGTAGATTTGGAGAAGGTTTTTGACAATGTTGATTGGAATAAACTCCCTCCAGTTCTGAAGCAAGCAAGAGTAAAATGTAGGGAGCGTAAGATTATTTACAACTTGTACAAAAACCAGAAAGCAGTTGTAAGACTTGAAGGGCATGAAAGGGATGCAGTGGTTGCGAAGAGAGTAATACAGGGTTGTAGCCTTTCTCCAATGTTATTCAATTTGTACATTGGGCAAGCTATAAAGGAAAGAAAGGAGAAAATTGGGGAAGGAATTAAAGTTCAAGGTGAAGAATTAAAAACATTGTGTATTGCCGACGACATAGTAATTCTGTCAGAGTGCGGGCGTGAAGGTCGGGGTGAGAGTTTAAAATAGGGAAAGATTAATTTTTAAAACTCACAACCACCAACTGCGAACCAAATTCCTAAACATGCAAAAACACTGTATTGTTTATTTATCAACAGGCTATTTTGTAATGAGGGCCTTAAAGGTTCCTAACTGCATCGAATTACTTCCAATGCCAGTAGTATTAGAATATTTGTGCATTGCACTGTGCCTGGCACTCGCCATTGTCCCTCTCTCCCCTCACCGGAAACGAACTGGAAAATCCTAAGCTGGAACAAGCCACCAACGTCGGCCTGCTCGCTGGCCTCCCGTCAGCTACAAGCACACAGCAAATCTCAACGTGGAGAATTTCTACCTATGACCTAACTATAAATGTTGTCACCCAACTGTGTACATACATTGCTACCATAATTAATAAGATTAAAATTGTGTAACGTTTAGTGCATTGGCATGTTCAATGTTTGCAGTGAACTTCATACTGTTTAATCATCAAATGCTATTAATTACCAGTATTTCTATTGGGCGGTAATCTTACAAGAGGCAGCAAAGGACCTGGAAGAGCAGCTGAACGGAATGCACAGTGTGCTGAAAGGTGCGTACAAGATGAACATTAACAAGAGTAAAACAAGGGTAATGGAGTGAATGCTAAGAAAATCATGTGATGCTGAAAGAATTAGATTAGGTAACGAAACAATAAAGAAGGTAGATGAGTTTGGTACTTGGGCTGTAAAATAACAAATGATGGTCGCAGTACAGAGGATATAGATTCCAGAATGGGAATGGGTAGAAAAGCGGTCTTGAAAAAGAGAAAGTTGCTAACATCGAATATTGATTTAAGTCTAATGAAGTGTTTTCTGAAGGTATTTGTGTGGAGTGTTGCCTTGTATGGGAGTGAAACATGGACGATAAACAGTGCGGACCGGAAGAGAATAGAGGTTTTTAAAATGTTGTGCTACAGAAGAATGCTGAAGATTAGGTGTGTGGATCGCGTAACTAATGAGGAGGCACTGAACAGAATTGGGGAGAAAAGGAATTTTTGACTTGCCTTGACTAAAAGAATTAATTGATTGGTAGGGTACATTCTTAGACATCAAGGAATTGTGAATTTAGAATTGGAGGGAAGTGTGTGGGGTAAAAACCGCAGAGGAAGATCAAGAGATGGATACAGTAAGCAGATTCAGACAGATGTAGGTTGCCTTTCTTACGTGGAGTCGAAGAGGCTTGCTCAGGATAGGGTATTGTGGAGAGCTGCATCAAAGCAGTGTCCGTACTGAAGACCACAACAACAACTATTGTCCTTAGTCGCAAAGTTAACGGGGACGTTATATAAAGATACAGAACTTGAAACGGTCTTGCTGATAGATAACCACCTACATAAGTATAACATCATGAAAAGATCGTTTAAAAATGTATTCTATTATTTCGTACTAAATTAAGTAAATTCAAGAACAATTATGTTCATATCCGTTATATACGGCAATGTCCAAGTTATTCCAACTATCTCCTCTAAGGCGATCACACCATACACCCGCACTGTCCCTCAGTTTATTGAGGCGTGCCTGCCATGCAATGAACGGAACACATCGCTTACTCACCGATAAGCACCAACGCTACGCGCGTCGTCAGTAAACAGCAACTACTAGATATGTATCTGATGAGATGTAGCGAGCGCGGAAACACGCTCCCGACTGCAGAAACCTACGATGGTATTTAGCACCCGAGGCCCAGCAAGTACTGCTGGCTACTGGCTGCTGAAGAACGACACGGGGACATGTAACGCCTGCCCAGGTCTCCAACATTCTCTCCACAAACCGTATCAACGAAGCCAGTACACCTCTAGAGTTTAAGTAAATGCCCGGTGTGACCGATAAGTCCACCGCCTTCTAAGTAATCAACTATACGTAAGGAGAAAGCTTATTGGCGCTGTGATAAATTCGTAACACTAAATTCCATATAGACAAAAGTGCAGCCGACCGACTAAAGCAGCTCTTTCAATTTACTGCTGTAAAGTATAATATGCGTAGAATAAATTAAGATAGAGAGGAGGAATGAAGATTAACGTTTATCGCTCCGTCGACAGCGTGGTCATTAGAGGTTGAAGGGAGAATGTTGTTGTTGATTTACGACTGGTTGACGACGGCAAGAAAGAATTGTGCGTAATATTAACCAAGGTGCTTTCTAAAACACTGAGAATATTTCAGCAGAAGGGAGGGAAATCCTAAATCAGGACTTTCACGTGACGGACTGGGTTCGACTTCTGATCCCGCACTCAGTTTCATCTGTGTGAAAGTTTCAAGACGTTGTCTGTTAGTCGGTGAAATAATCAGACTGTAAACTGTATGCGAGTGAAACGTGGAACGTATGGAGTTCTGATAGAAAAATGATAGAAGCTTTTGAAATGTGGGGTTACAGACGAATGATGAGAATTAGATGGGTAGATCACGTAACTAAAGGAGGTGCTTAACGAAATTGGGGAGAAATGGAGTTTCTGGCATATCCTGACTAAGAGAAACGATATATTGGTAGGACACATTCTGCGACATCAAGGAATTGTCATCTTAGCATTAGAAAAGAAGTGTGTGGGATAAAAATCTTAGAGGGAGCCCGAATACAGTAAGCAGATTCTAAAGGTTTTAGGTTGCCGAACGTATTCTCAGATGAGGAGACTTGCACAGGACAGAGTAACGTGGAGAGCTGCATCGATCCAGTCTGTGGACTGAAGACCACAACAACAAACAAACTTCAAGGCCGTGGCTGAAATATTTCTCTGGAATATCTTTCCATGGAGAAGTGCCACTACTGGCACATATATTTCCACTGAGATGCAAACAGCCATGTCTTAGCACTATGCGTAGATACAAATGGCGGTAACATCGCATACATAAAGTATAAAAAGGTGATTTTACTTGTACTTCGTTGTTGTTTTGTGGTTTTTGTTGTGGTCCCCAGTCCTGAGACTGGTTCGATGCAGCTCTACACACGACCCTATTCTGTGCAAGCCTCTTCATCTCTGAATAACAACGGCCAACCTACACCCTTTTGAACCTGCTTACTATATTCGTCCCTCGGTTTCCCTTTGCGGTTTTTACCGAACACATTTCTTTTCAATGATGACTCCTTAATGTCTCAGAATGTATACCACCAGTCGACCCCTTCTCTTAATCAAGATCTGCCAGAAACTTATTTTCTTCCCAATTCCGTTCAGCACCTTCTCATTAGTTACGCCATCTACCCACTTAATCTACAGCATTTGTCTGTAGCATCACATTTCCAATGCTTCCATTATCGTTCTGTCTAAACTCCTTACCGTCCACGCTTCACTCCCGTAAAATGGTACACTCTGAACAAACGCTTTCAGAAAGCATTTCGTAATATGTCATCAAATTTCTGTTCTTGAGAAATGTTTTTCTTTCCAAAGCTATTCCTCTACCCAAATAACTCATTTACTACTTTTATTGTCCCATTATCTAAATTAACTCTTTCATCATCGATTCTCATTCTAGTTTATGTTTTATTTCTGTTTTCTTTTTATTGCAGAGGGAGTCGGGTCTTCTGACCGAGTGCACCGCCAACCATTTGGCTACCCACGCTCGCTTCGAGTTCGTCTCGAACTCTCACAAGTCACACACTACGGCCGTAGCGGACGCATCGCCATTTCGGATTTCCGTACGAGGTCGAACGTTATTACCGCATCTACGGTGAAGTAACGAACCTCACGCAGTCATCGCTTATAAATATGTATATATGTCTATTAATTCCACTTGTTGTTGTGGTGTTCAGTCCAAAGACATTTAATCTAATTCTTTCAGCATCGCCTGATTTTCTTAGACTACGATCCATTTTGCTCTTGTTAATGTTTATTTTATATTATTGCCCTTCCAGGTCCTTTGTGGTCTGAACAAAGTTTTCATTTCTTCACCCTAAACTTTATTTATTTCTCCTGGCTTTCCCTCACAGCTTGTTCAGTATAGAGATTGAATAACATTTGTGAATTGCTACAACTCTGTCTAACCAGCGCTTCTCTTTCATGCGCTTCGACTCTTAACTGCTATCCTATTTTCGTAAAAGTTGTATATTATATTTAGTTCCCTATATTTCCCTGCTAACTTCAATACTTGATAGACTATTCCAGTCCGTGTTGTGGAAAGCTTTCTTCAAATCTACAAAATAAAAAACGTAGGTTAAAATTTCATATCTTCGAAGATAAGTTTTAATGTGAGTATAGCACTAAGTGTTCCTACATTTCTCCAAAATCCAAACTGATCATCCACGAGGTTGAATTCTGCAAGTTTTTCCATATGCCTGTAAATAATTCGTGTTACAATTTTTAAGTCAAGAATTATTATACTGATAGTTCTGTATTTTTCACTCTTGTCTGCACTTGGTTTCTTCGGAACTGGAGCTATTACACTCTTCTTGAGGTCTGAGGCTATTTCTCATCTACTATTCAAATATTTTAGAGCTCTGTCAAATTCTTCTCGCAATATCGTATCGCTTCCGTCATCTGTTTCCGCTTTGACTTTCTACAATACAGCCTTCAAGTTCATTTTCCTTGTATAAGCCCTCAATATAGTCCGTCCAACTTTCACAATTCCCTTCTTTGCTGGTTTTCGTCGTCGATCAAGATGTTGAAGAAGCTGCTTCTCTTGTCTCCATCCTTTTTTTTTTTTTTTTTTTTTTTTTTTTTTAATTATTTTTGACGTTATCTACCTTTTCCGTATTTATATATTCTTCTACGGACTTGAATTTATCCTCTGTTCTTTCCGTTTTAGTCAGCATACCAGTTTCATTTTTCACCCGCTCGTAATCTCTTATGCACATTTCACTCGCTTCGTTTTTATGTTTTCAACTTTCATCATTAAAGTTCATTATCTCCTGTGCTATACAAGGACTATTGCGTGTCTCACATCGACCCATTCTTCTCCTGCTGCTTTAGTTTCACCCGTTTCAGTCAATCCTTGCCTAATGCTCTGAACAACCTGTGGTTTCTTCACTTTGTCCTCCTTATCATTCTACCTTAATTCAGCCTCTTTAGTTTTAATCTACAATTCGTATTCAATACGTACGTTATGGGTTTATATCTGCTCCGGGATATGTCTTACAGCTTAAAACTTCATTTATAAATCTTGTCTTACAGTAACAAAGTCAATTTTATATCTTCAGATCATTTCTATGTACACAACCTCCTTGTGCAGTGGTTCAACAAGTGTTAGTGATGATTAAATCGTGTTCTGCGCAAAATTATGTCTGGCGACCTCATCCACCATTTTTTCTCCAGTCCATATTCACTTAATAAGTTTCTTCACTTTCTTTTCCTACAACTGAGTTCTAGTCCCCCTTCTAGTCCTCTCGTGTAACTGTCTATTTTATCTCAAGATAAATTCTCTTCATTCTCCTTATCATCGGCAGTTGTTGAAATTATTGTAAAGATATGAGGACCTAACAGCAGTGCTCATCGGTCCCTAAACTTAAAAACTACTTAAACTAACTTATCCTTACAACAATACAAACATTCATGTCCGTGGGAGGACTCGAACCTTCGACGGTGAACTGCCATGCGCACCGCAGCAAAACACCTTAGTGCTGCCGGCCGCGGTGGCCGAGGGGACTGAGGCGCTCCAGTCACGGTCTGCACGGCCACTACGGTCGGGGGTTCGAATCCCCCCTCGGGCATGGATATTTGTGCCGTCCTAGATCGTAAGTAGTTCATAAGTAGTTTGTAAGTTTAGGGACTGATGACCCCGTAGTTAAGTCCCTTAAGCTTAACAAACATTTGAACATTTGAACACCTTAGTGCTGACGGCCATTCCGCGGCGACTCATCGGCACAGCTAGGTGGCATGTAATCTTGTATTACGGTGGTCGGTCTTGGCTTCGTGTCTATGTTTGTCGCATTAATACGTTCACTAAGCTGTTGATAATAATTTAGCATCATTACTATTTTGTCATTTATTTTTAGAGCTGTGTTACGCACAACAGATTTTTTTTATTTTAATCACTTAACTCACCTAATCAGTAATCCTGTGCTAGAGCGCACTTGGCATTCCTTCTGCTGGGGTCTCCAGATCTCGAAAGCTATTTTTTTAGACTGTCCCGTGCCTCTCGTCCTGTGGGGCCTCCAATTATTTTTCATAGTAATACATGTATTTCCAAGTGGACGGTGGCGGGGGGAGGGGCCGGGGGGGGGGGGGGTGCTCATTTCGTTTCGCCGCCACCCCGGGCCTCCCACAGCCTTAGACCGCCACTGCAAAGGTGTCATACATTTTTTTACTGAAATTCGTCTACACAATCATCTAAAATATTCACTATTCCTCCTGAAACAGCCCGCATATACCGAACTTTTATTTGGTATTCCCTGATGGTTTCCCGATACTACCTCTGTTAACTAACCCAGAACATTTATATAGTTGTAACGAAGTGATATGAACTGAAATTATTCATGTCAACAAAATTCCGGTTTCATCGTCAAGGAAGTCTCAGAAAGTCCTAGGTTTTTTGGGCTTAATGGACATACCACTGTTTAAGCAGTGTATTTGCCTTAAAATTGATTATTAATAACACTGCCAACGACAGCATAAGTACAGCTGTGTAAGTTGGACAATACCTACGTAACGGTTTACATTCTTGCCCCACTGGCGAAGATGACACTTTCTAGAAATTAGTAAGAGGGATACGCCCACGTTCCTGGGGACGAGTCCTGATCCAACATCCGATAAAAAATTCGAGGAAAACTTTTACACAAAATACAACACGTAATAATAGTAAACTACACTTACAGCATTTGATGACAGATAAATAATTGAGGGAAGAATACTGTGGTAATAGTGTGTAAAATCGTGAGCAAAACCTTCATGTAAAATCGAATCAGATACAAAACGGAAAAGCAATTGAGACATGCAGTTGACCTTAACTAGCACATCAAGGAAAGACACAATGCTGAACATAACTATTACTTTGCCTATTCGCAGTTGTGGAGCTATGCTCAAAGGAATTTAAATGAATACATGACGACGGCGTGTGTCTGAAACAAGCTTAAATGTTTCTGTAAAGTTATTTCACTGACTGCAAAGAAATTATGAAGTTAAACCTGACGACTTTATTTTTCCTTATAGAGTGAGGCTCATATCTTAACCGCACAGTGAAATAAACTTCTTGTTTTTGGATCGAAGAAACTACGACATTCATTTAATCCATCAAGTAGGAATATCTTTGACTTAGCGACACCCAAAGTATTTGTCGTACACCAACCGGAATGAAATCAGGCTTAATATGGTGTCCATCAGACGGACAGACACAGAGGGAATCGGCAATTGAACGCCCAAAAATATGTTTTAGGAGCTGCGTCTGGAGTGAGACATCCCCCCTCCCAGTGCATACGGGGAAGACGGCGGACAATCGCAGCCTTGCCGTCCCCCCCCCCCCCCCAAGTTATTTCTTTCAGGTTACTGTTTTGAGGCGACCAATGGCAGACTCTAAGCAAATAGTGAGCAGTGGTGGCAACATCATTACGCCCCCTCAAGTGACACAGATGTGGCACCAATAAGAAAAATTCTGTTAGTGAACTATTTAGGAGGGGCACTGAGCTGATTCGCAGGGATTTGAGGGGAATTCGAGTGCCCTTCAATTAATGCATTCCAAGGGACTGGCAGTGTAGCACTGTGCAAACTGCACGGAGTAAATACCTGTTCTCCGAAACTAACCCTCACCTTGACACCTAGTCCTCCCTGGAGCAAGCCATATTGTCAGTTTCCGCTGGTTTCGCCTTGGTACATTCCAACCGCCTCACCTGCAGCAGTACTATCGTGTCCTGCAGGTCACAACGGCTATGAGAGCTCGTCGAACGAGAAGTTTGCGCAGAAAGCTGTGGACAGAATAGTGCCGAGCAAGAAAATTGTCCAGGTGACGTGAAATAAAAATACCACCAAGCACCAATCTAAAATTAACATTACTGATACCTACGTATTATTGATGGTACGGGCAATTATTACCAAGACTGAAAGAACCAATTTATAAAATAAGTAAAACATAGTACATTTAAGGCATGAACTTATTATTGATGAGATTACGCTAGGATTGTGCCTATCCTCCTAACGTCAGGCTGTTTGCTTTCATCACGATATGTCCAAAAATTCTTCAAATGTCTGTAAAGTTATGGGACCAAAGTGCAGTGCAGTCCCCAGAATTACGTTAAGAACAACACACATACCCATGTCCGACGAAGGTCTTCGACGGGTCGCCTTAGTGTGCTCGGTACCTAATGCGTGGCACCATATGTACTTTGCAAACAAGGAAGTCTAGATAGTCAGCTGTAGCAACTAATGAGTACAAAGAACTTATTAATCGTTGCTTCTAATAGTAAAATAAATACTGATTCAGGAAAGTTTCAAAATCAGTGTGCAGTGTTTTAACGTATTTTTCAACATGTGGGTCACTACTTCTTAATTGGGTGGGGGGGGGGAGACTTTGCTGCACACCAAGGAGTAGCTGCGTCATAAAAACCATACCACGGCATGTCTGAATAGTAGAGGTTCTGTAACACAGTGACACAGTCCTAATATATGTGAAACAGAATTTATGTTAAAATTCCGTTATTCTTATTTATCAACAAGACTTAGTTGAATACAACATGCATTTTACAATAAGTACACCATGTCAACAATGAATGAAGAAAACGCCTCAAAACTGTTTTCAGAAATCAGTCCATAGCTAAATTAACAGTATGCAGTGAGTGAGTTTGAAACATGTGACTCGGTAGTTTAGTGGTATTGTGGCAGATTGTGAGTCCAAACATCGTGGGTTCGATCTCCGGTAACTGCTAGATTTATCTGGAATCTTTCACTCCTTTACCCTCTGTCAATGTTACTGATGTCAGTTAAAAATGTCGAGTAGCACCTAGGTTCTAAATCTACGTTAAACACAGGGGATACGTCTGTTCGAAAGTCGGAAGAAGGCAACGGCATACCACCTTCAAACAGGACCATTCGTAGTAAAGCACTGCTGTGTTGAGACCAGTCCTCGGATTTTTGACTGCTTTACCTTTTTAATTTTCATAATTCGGAAAAAAGTCATCTACTTCACAAATCGACTATGAGGCCTTTCTTAAGAAGCATAATTCGCTTTTGAGTCTTACCTACAATTTAAAGCATATATTTTCTATCTAATTCATGTAAAAGTAAGAAAGTGTGTTTCATTCAGAAAAATATACAAAAAAATCATTTTATAATGTGTAATACTTTGGTTTTTAAAGGGGAAATTGTATCATCAGATGGAAGTTAATTTTGTTGTTGGAGGGAGTCACCATAATATTTTTAATTGTAAAGGGTTCGCATGTTCAGAAAGCTTGGGGAGATGCTTGATAGACAAAAAGATACGTCAGTGCATTTTCTATTGTTTCGACAATTTTCCATACTTCAGTTAGGCCCTGTTCTACAAACTCAGGCCAAACTAAGAACTGGCTTCCCAGCTGTTCATTGCACTGGTTAAATCAGTAATACGTAAGTAAGTGGGAGATTCGATTACAAAATAACAGACAAGATAATTGGAAATTAATTTCATAGTAAAATTTTATATACTATATTTTACTTTTGGACATAGGTTTATTAGATTTTTATCCTGTAGCTAAACTGTTCTTGAGTGTTTACACTACTTAACATCTGGTGCCCTTACTTACACACGAAAGTTGTCGTAGACCTAGCTTTTAATACATACAACTTTTATTCTTGCATCAACACTCCTTTGTAGGAAAATGTAAGTGATGCTGAAACTACGCAAGAATAAAAATTTTAAATATTACGTTAGGAACTACGAGGGGGAGTTGGAAAATAAGTTTCCCCTGCAGACTGCGTTCAGAGTTGCGTATGAAAGGGGGAAAATAGAATGAGATATTAAAGACAAGACATATCTTTATTTTTCTACATAATTTCTATGTACATTGAGACATTCGTCATACCGCTTTATAAGCTTCAAACAGCCTTCCAGGAAAAAGTCAGGTCGTTGCATTTGGAAGAAGCGTTGAACGGCTTGTTTTACATCAGCATTGCTTCAAAAGCGCCTCCCGGCGAGAGTCTTCTTCAAAGCTGGAAACAGATGGAAGTCACTTGGTGCTAGGTCAGGACTGTATGGCGGGTTGTGTAGACGCTCTCAACCAAGAGTTGCAATACGCTGTTGCATTGTCGTCGCCGTGTGTCGTCTCGCATTTTCATCCAACAGCAGAAAGCCACATCTGAGAAGAGCAGGCCGCTTTTTCCGAATCATCTCTTTCAATTTCGACAGAGTAGCACAGCAGTACCTCGCAGCATTGATGGTTGCATCCTCCAGAAAGTCCAGCAACAAAACTCCTTGGGCATGCCAGAAAACGGAGAGTAACACTTTACCTGCAGACGGAGTGCTTTTGAACTTCATTAGGACAGATCATGACGAATGTTTCACTCCTTAGCCGTTCAACGCTTCTTCCGTGTGCAACGCCCTGATTTTTTTCCTGGACGGCTTATAAAGCGGTTTGACAAGTGTCACAATGTACTTCGAAATTATGTAGAGAAATGAGGATATATCTTATCTTTAATGTTTCAGTCTTTCCTTTCATACGCAACTCTGCCCACAGTCTACAGAGGAAACTTTTTTCCAACTCCTCCCCTTTTATTTCACTTTAATAAAATAGGTGTACATTGGTTACGTAGATTTGGATATCGTATCGGAACAGAATTGTTCCCAAAATTAATCCAGTGATGTACTTATCTTTGATCTAATTCTGCGTGTGGTTGTAAGCGTGGAAGAACGACGAGAGAAAAGAAGAACAAGTGCCTCCTTTCAGATATGAGAATATGTACTGTTCACTAGTTTTGATGCAAATATCATTTTATCGTACGTCCATGTCTTCTGAGGAAACACCTGTTTGAAATGACGCAAGTGTTTTTATGGTACAACGATTTCCCCAATATTTGTGGCACAAGAGGGAAAGTCGCTGCACGAGATTCCGCACGCTCAGGGCTACAGTATGCGTCAGCTGTGACGCCCTGTTGAGGTTTTTGCCCGCCGAAAAATGAGGCGGCCTCGTCGTAGTCGCGAGCTAATTCCATAAGCCGGCGCTGTGTATCACCCCTGCAGGGATGCGAGGGTGGTTGGATGTGGCGGGGGTGGGGGGTGGTGTGGAGCAGCGACGCGGCCAGACAAATGGGTTTCCCTGCCAACGCCGCTGCCGCCATGAAGCGCAAAACAAAGACCTAAGGCCAGCAAAAATTTTGATACGCACTCCTGCCTGGAAGCTTTATCTAACAGCAAATGTGTATCAACAGAGCTGAGTAACGAATAAAGTGAAATGAGTCAGAGGATGAAACCTTTGCAGAGGAACAACTAAGAAAATACTTCGTTATGTTTTATCATAGAAAGACTAATATTTTAATAATTATAGTATGACGACTCTATAATGAGTTGCGTGCCCAAACATCACCATATAATAGTAATAATAACAAACTTTTCGTTCGGTGGTATGATATGAAATATTTATGTAAAATTATCCACATATATATTTCATTTATTGCATGAACATCATCAGTGCAGTTGAGATGCCTGAGGACTAACGTACAACGCACAAAAAGTTTTCTACTGTCAAAATACATAAAAAGGCCTGTCAAGTGTGGAGTTGAAACTTGTAATGCACACATGAAAGGCGTTTTGAAGTATTTTGACTATATAAATGTTTTCATGCTGTGTACATGTGTTCACGACTCGAAACTCCATTGATGATGTTTATGCAATGAATGATATCGATATGCGACAATTTTAAATAAATATTTTATATCACACCAACAAGAGGAAAATTTGTTATTAACATTTTTCATATTGGTGAGACGATATTTTAGTTAGTAAAAAAATCTACAGTAAGGTCAAAATTACAGAAAAAATCCTCTATTTCCCTGGCCTGTGTCGAATTCACGATATAATCACCCAAAGAGTCAACAGATGAATATATAATCGTCTTCCGCATCTTCACAAAAGGAAACTATATAGTCCAGTCGTAAAAACGCCACCTGAACGGTCAAAGAGTAGCCAATTTGCCCTCGAGAGTGATTCTCGATGTCTTCTGAAGGGGATATGTAACACGATTTCGAGGCCCATATATTGTGGAAAGAGACAGGTAGGTATTCAGGAGTATCACTAATGCTGGCTTATTTCACTCACATGGGAAACATCAATTACACTGTTGTTGTAAACAAAATATATTACTTAGGTATTATATAGGTAGCATGGGTTCAAAAAGATTTTCTATACAACCAAAGATGTTAAAACATTTAGTCAGTTACAAATTAGGAAACAAATATATTGAAATTTGTTCTTTATTAAAGAAAGAAGAATATTTCCAGCCGTGTACGTCAATGCTGTGGCGTGAGTGGAAGAGAGGCTAGAGGCGTGCGTGTCCGTAACCCCAGTGCTAGAAACCTATTGTCAACAGTTCCTGTTGGTACTTCTGGCCTCAGAAACCATTTTATGAGTGCTGAGGTAGCTGCAGAATCTGCCGCTGCTACTCTTCATATACGGCGATCTTGGCTTCTGGCTCCATGGACGTTAAGAACCTCCTCCACTGGCGTGAGAATGTTGCCGTCACCATTGCAACTACCAACGTTGCACAGTTGAAACAACGCGTCCAGACTGCGCGGTTGTCTTCTCAGAAAGGACCATCTCGCCACCCAGAAGGCCACATTTCAAACACATTAAGTTGGCTATAGAAATGACCAGTGTCTGTCCGAGACATGGCAAATGTTTGCTTCATCTTGTTATCACACTGAACTTTATGGCTGTAAATGTTCCTTATTAAAGGGACCCACAGATGGTGCTGTGGCAGCTGCGTCACTACGCAGACTGTTGGAGGACGACGTTGAAATAATTATCAGTGGATGTACTATCCTCCAGGTGGTATCTGCTGTCTACGTATATATATATATATATATATATATATATATATATATATATATATATATATATATATATATATTGGTCAACTTGATCTCGCGGCTCTAAATAACCTTTTAACTTTTCTATCAGCACATCATTTTGTGTATAGTATAGCAGCGCCTCGGTTGCACAGTGGTAGAGTGCCAGACTACAAATCCAAAGGTCGAGGGTTCGATCACCGCCAGGTCCAAGGATTTTTATCTGGCACCTTCCACTTCTTTCACCTCTGGCAGTATTGCTCATGTGAAAAATACCGAGTAGCACCGTGGTTCGCAACCCACGTTAAACTGTAGGTCCCCCTATAACTGGCTGGGTAAGTCAGGTCGAAGGTCGGAGGAAGGTAACGGCAAACCACCTCCAATCAGGACCATGCCTAGTAAAGCACTGTGGTGTTCAAACAAATCTTCCGATTGTTGACTGCTTTACCTTTTTTTTTTTTTTTTTTTTTTTTTTAGTAAAGTATAAGCGCTGCATACACTTTGTTCAAATTCAAATGTTCAAATGTTTGTTAGGCTTCTGGGACTTAAATACGGGGTCATCAGTCCCTAAACTTACAAACTTTCTTACGAACTACCTTATACTAAGGACGGCACAAATATCCATGCCCGAGGGGGGATTCGAACCCCCGACCGTAGTGACCGTGCAGACCGTGACTGGAGCGCCTCAGTCCCCTCGGCCACCGCGGCCGGCGCATACGCTGTGTAAATGGGCTAAATTTGATAGCGCTGGCACATTTTTCAGGTTACTTGTTATTCCACAAGCATCTACTTGCCATTTGTAGTTTTAATACAGGTGAATATATGGGGCCCGACTACACTAAACGTAAAAGGCTTCCAAGGCCATGAGTCAAAGTAATGAGCACATGTAAGAAACAATGCTGACTTTGTAGAGGTAAAGAAATTTTGCGAAACGGATACACTTGCTTGCGGAGATTGAGAACACGAATCGTTTTCTTTTTCCAACATAGAAGAAGAACTATGATTCTTTTGAATGATTTTTATAAAGTGTCTTGGGTGGATTGATTCCGGAAAAAAATCACTGGAGACACAATTATATGGGATCGTCTATTTCCTCGTTGTGCCATAAGATGACTCTCACGTGTCGGTTAAGAAATTATTGGAGAGTTGTAAAAATTTTACTTTAAACTAAAAAAGTTTCAATTCAATTAGATCCTTGATTGTTGATCACAGTAGAACTAATGAGTTCCCTTACAGTTTATCAAAAGATACACGGTTAAAAAAAATCTTAAAATATTGATTGTCAAGTATAGACAGCATTTACTAAACTGACACATTCCACATCATTACAAAATGTCGTATATATGATATATGTATTAATCTCATCTAATCGCCGGCCGCGGTGGCCGAGGGGACTGAGGCGCTCCAGTCACGGTCTGCACGGCCACTACGGTCGGGGGTTCGAATCCCCCCCTCGGTCATGGATATTTGTGCCGTCCTTAGTGTTAGCTAGTTCATAAGTAGTTTGTAAGTTTAGGGACTGATGACACCGTAGTTAAGTCCCATAAGCTATACAAACATTTGAACATTTTCTCTAATCTCAGATAGGTTCATTCAACAGAGTCACGCTTATTATGTTTTCATAATATCAAGCCGAGTTTCCACAGACGCCACTTATCTTTATTCATATTATTTGATTACGCTGCTTACGATGAAATTTTTGTGTTGTATTTAACGTACTTTACATATAAAAATATATTCAGCTGGCGGAGATAGTATAGCCTAAATTTCATTCCACTGTGAACTTAATGCCACAAAAGTAGTTCGATGGGCCCTCTTGTACTATGACATTAGAACGAACTGCTTGAGTTGAGTCTGATGGCGATTGGGCAGTGAATAATAACCGACCTTGGAGACAAGGACTTGGCATTAAACTCTCAGCATTTTCAGTCGGTAAAATGGTGAACACAAAGGAGGCTCGGTGAAGAGACCACACTTTATACAGACGGTGAAGTTCTCGCAAGAAATTTGAAACGCTTGAAGTCTTGAGAACGTCGAGAATTGCTGGGGTCAGTGCGTTCTGGAGAGAGGGGTTCGGAGTGGATGCAGGAATTGACTGGTAATGGACTCGACGCTGCAGTCCAAGTAAGTCAGAGGAGGAAAGTGGGCGCCAGGCGTTCCGCAAAGCTCGAAGTAGACTCTTCAGTTGGTAGGTACAGCCCATGGTGTGGCTTGGAAGTCAGCAGAATTGGAAATGTCGAGCTTTCAATGTACAGGGCAGACTGTATTCCAATCAACATTGCCAAAAGCATTATACAAATCTACAAAAGCAAGAAATATAGGCTTACCTCTCCTCAATCTATTTTCTAAAATAAGTCTTAAGGTGAGTATTGTCTTCCGTGTTCCTACATTTCTCCTGAATCCGAACTGATCTTCCCAGAGACAGCAACTGTCTGTAATTTTCGCAACTGTCTGCGCCTGCTTTCTTTGAAATTGGCATTATTACATTTTTCTTGAGGTCAGAGGGTATTTCGTCTGCCTAATATATTGTACTCAGCAGGTGAAATTGTTTTGACATGGCTATCTCTCCCATAGACTTCAGTAGCTCTGAAGGAATGGTATCTACTCCAGGGGCCTTGTTCCAACTGAGGTATCTCGTGGGTCAAATTCTTCTCTCAATATAGTATCTACAATTTCATGTTTCTCTACTTTCTCTTCTCCTACATAATATTTTTTAGAAGTTCGTTTCCTTTGCAGGGCCTCACTTTTTCAAACGCCTGTTCATCGCTGTAAAGTATAGGTTTTCAGCATAATCATTCAATGCATGAAGATATCACAAAGTACCACAATGAATTGCAGATTATTTTAAACAGGAGTAGTACACTCCAACAACTATGACCCACTTGTCAATAATTCAGTACTGCATTGGCTACCAGACCATTGACTTTCATCACTGGTTGGTGGTAGAAGTCATATAATAATCATTTTGTCTTAACACATCGTACAATCAGCTTATGCTACTTCAAATAAAAATTGTAAATAGATGGGTCGATAGTTAGAAATAGTGACAACACTTGAATAAATCTGATTTGTGAATATGAGCGTGCCGGCCGCGGTGGCCGAGGGGACTGAGGCGCTCCAGTCACGGTCTGCACGGCCACTACGGTGGGGGGTTCGAATCCCCCCTCGGGCATGGATATTTGTGCCGTCTTTAGTGTTAGCTAGTTCGTAAGTAGTTTTTAAGTTGCTGCCGACGTGCCCTCCAATTGTTAGCACCGCACGCTCCTTCTGATGAGAATCTCGATTCAACCACTCACCCTAGCAGAGATATAAAAGAGCAGCAAAATATTTACCAAAACTATCCCAGAAAGGCAGGTATGCCTTGCACCGTGTAAGACCTAAATTGTCCACAAGCATAATAAAAGAGACAAGACAACGAGACTTCAATTTCGGAACGAGTTCCTCAAGTCTCCGCAAACTGAAGGGGACACTGTAAACAGTTTACTTCCATCAGATGTGTTTTAGTTTAATGAACTCAAGGCTATAGCTGTATTCCAGGCTATACTGATCAACGTTCAAGCACGACATGCATAATATTGTAATTTTCAAAGAAGAGTGATGTTTCCGTTTTCCAGAGTCCAGAAGTTTAATGATAATGTAGGACTTCATAATGAATCTGAAATACTAAAGAATCGAATGTAAATTAGATGAACACCTGAATTCTTAAACTCATCTCGTAATCTCTTTGCGTAATTATAAAATGAAGTAATAAAAAGTTCAATTAAATTCTATATCAAAACAACACTCACAAATCGTTCTTGACTATTCTAGTAATATATTGCTCCGATTATTTTTTTCGGTCCATAATTGGGAAGAAAACAGTGTTGCTGCTAATGTTTCTTTAATAAGCGCTGAATGGTTGCCCGTTACAGAAGTTAATAGCCGTTACAAAGTAACCCGCTTCAGTTGTTCGCTCTAAATTAATTTCTGTGTAGGGCGAGAACTAATTGAAAAACATAAATGGAAATTGTGTTTGTTTGCTAGCTAATTGTTCTTTTTCTGTTAAAGGATAACTCTCGCCATAAAAGTACTAGCCACTAGATTTAAACAGCATCTTTAGCGGATCGTGGGAGCTATGAAGGTTTTTGCTAAACTTCGTGCGTTCTCTCGAAATTAGGATGATTAGAATCATATTAAAGTACAAATTTAAAAATGCTATACAAAAGAACCATGTGACAGAATGACTGCACATTTGAACTGAACATACTTGACTAAGGGATAAACACAATGGCCTAACAAAAGTTGCCAACTATAGAAATAGATGGCACTGTAACCGGCATACGTTGCCTATCACGGGATCTGGGCATGATACATTGCATTCGGAATAAGCATGCGTGTTTCGGGTCACTCGCCTTCTATTGCATATTGTGAGCGTCTCTCAGAGCTTTATAGAGCTCTATTTGTGACGCTTTCTAACAAGAACGACTACTCTGTGGTTATAGCTTTATGGAAATTCTGGTCATTAATGGACACGAGAGAAGGTTGTGGACCAATGACTGTTAAGACTGAAGCACATTGTGGAGAAATCATAAAACAGGGTCGTTTCAAGTGAAATGTAGCAGAGGGAGGAAATTAATCAGTTCGACTTCTGTAGAAGACATAGCCATAGCCATTGCCCGATCATTAGTAATCCTTTGAGCACGGTACATAATATTCCAAGCAATATTCTTCATCGTTGTCCGCAAAATCCAGTTGTATATAAAGCAGTGCGGCTTCATTCTGCAAGGTAATCATGTGTTGCTGGCTCAGAGCATCCTTTATCATAGGCCCCATTTTTCTATTGGTAATGACTGCTGCAGAACCCAGTATTTGTACCATCGCTGGTAACTGGTATAAAAATCTTTTCAACCACGTCATTGGAAGCATTCAACGGCGCACCTCCGCACATTGCAAAGCCAGTTCCTCAAGAGCTATTTTCCTAATGACAGAATTATCAGCCGTCATTTTCGTATAGCCTGGTCATAAAGGTCACCGAACATCCATTCGTGTGACTTCTTTCTGTAGAATTATTTAAAACGTTTTGTGTTCAGTGGCTACATAGCGAATTTGGCTCAATTGAAGACATGTATTATGCAACATATTCAGACTGTGACCCATGACCCATGACACATTGCGGTGTGTTATGGAACATGCTGTTAATCCGTTTCAACTTCTAGCGTGACAAGGTCGACAGCATACTTAACATGATTTGCGTAAGTCCCGTGATAATAAGCAGGTTTTTTGTTTCGTGCTTTTTCTGCGGTTTTTAGCACGAGGACAATCAAAAACAGGACCTTCACGTAGTTTTTCTACGATGTTTGGTCCGAGGGAACTTATAAACCAGTTTCCTTATCTGATGTGGCACGATCTTGCCGTGGTGGATAGACTTTTCCCGAACAGTACCATAAGTTGTGCAGCCGCGTAGTCTAAGGCGTCATGACATGGGCTGGGCGGTTCTTTCCGCCGGAACTCCGAGTCCTCCCTCAGGCGCGCGCGTGTGTATGTGTGTGTGTGTGTGTGTGTGTGTGTGTGTGTGTGTGTGTGTGTGTGTGTGTGTGTGTTTGTTTGTTGTCTTTAGTGTTTAGTTAGTTTAAATAATTTACAAGTCTAGGGACTGATAATCAGTGGAGTTTGGTCCAATTCAGTTACAAACATTTGAACATTTGGACGTTGTTTGTCGGCTGGCATCCACTTTCCTTTTGCCGCTTACACCACCATCTACTTATATATTAATGTAGTTTTAAGTCTATTTTAGACTAACTAAGAGAAAGGATAGATTGGTAGGACACACTCTGAGACATCAAGGAATTGTCATCATTAGAAGGAATTGTGTGGGGTAAAAATCGTAGAGGAAGACCGAGGGACGAATACAGAAAGAAGATTCAAAAGGATGTAGGTTGCCGAACGTATTCTCAGACGAAGAGACTTGCACAAGACAGGGTAGCGTGGAGAGCTGCATCGAACCAGTCTGCGGACTGAAGACCACAACAACAACAAGTCTATTTTAGGACAAACGGAACTTTTTAATTCCTAAACAATGTATTATGGGCTACATCCATTAGGAAAATTGTGGACACATTTTTGGCAACTCGTTATTCTTACGCCACGCTCATATTAAAATGTTCAAATGTTTGTATAGCTTATGGGACTTAACTACCGGGTCATCGGCAGCAATGCGAATTTGACAACGGCCCTAGTGGGAAGTACGCGATCCGAAGTGGAGTGTCGTGGGGCAGGTACTGGCGCATTCGGCTGGCTGTGTAGAATCGGCTCGCCGTTTTGTGTTGTATTGGCAAATAACCGTGTGTGCGAGGGGCACGTGTGTCGTGATACGTTTTGTCAGCACCTAGAAGAACTGGTACAAGGGGCTGTCATGTACTTGAACTCCCTTTCCTAGAGAGTTGTTGCAGCCGCAATAAATTACCGATATTACGGCGCACTATCACGGAGGTTTCGACTGGTTTAGGACCTCTGCTAATTGGTGGTCATATGTTTTGTTAGTTGGCTCATGTTCTAAGTTATGGCCATTTCTTCAGAGTTCTCCAGAGACTGTTGACAATTATCATGTCATTATACTGTCTCCGCACCCTGGTGACATATGAAATATAACTACCGTGTTCGTCCAACTGTCAAGTTTCCACAGCGACGTTGCACTAGGTTAGTCGCGTTGTGGAGTTTTCTTGAAAACAAGTCAGAACAGGTCTGAACGCATGTAGCTGACGCAGGGCGGTGTAAGGTAATAACAGGTGGTACTTCGTCATTACTATTCCTGTGGGAAAGGCCTTCCAATATACTAGTGCTCCGCTGTGATTAATTAGTACATATAGAGGCTATGCGCGAAAGCTAATTTTACTGTCGTAAAATGTAGATATATTTTCGATTATATTTACTTGATTTTCGTAAGAAGTCATCTCTTAAATAAAGCTGCAGCTACGTTGTTTCAGATCATGTAAATCGTATAAATTAATAAATAAAAGTAAAACGAAAAGACAAATGAAACGCTTTTGCGAGGTTTTGGAGCGAGTTTAGGCGCCGGCAAACAGGTGCATCGCGCTGTCTACTCCCCTGGTTTCGGCAGTCATCACGGGGAGATCCTCTGTGGTCGGTCATTGTACGCAATTTACACTTCAAATTATAATACTTTATTTGAATTAGCATATGTATTATAAACACAATGTACAAGGTGCACGCGAGCTGCGGCCCTTGACTACGGAGACACGCGTCTGCTCATTGCAGAGCTGCCTTGCTTTCTGATCTGCACCATGTTAATCTGTGCCTGCACTTCCGCTGCCAGCGCGGCCTGCCTTACCTGCCCGTTCTAAACAAAGGGGCAGGTTGGCGCTCACCAATACAGTACCCAACCTCCAGACAAGATGAAATGTTTGTAAATCTATCAGACTCAACTACTTGGTTATTAGTCCGTAGCTTTCAAACTACTTAAACTGAGGTAAACTAACCTAAGGACAACACAAACACCCATGCCCGAAGGGAGGACTCGAACCCCCGACGGCGAACAGCCGCGTGCACCGCAGCACGGCGCCCCATCCTCACGGCTAATACACATGTTTAAATGTTTGTATAGCTTATGGGGCTTAACTACGGGGTCATCAGTCCCTAAATTTACAAACTACTTATGAACGAGCTAACACTAAGGACGGCACAAATAT
This sequence comes from Locusta migratoria, assembly GCA_026315105.1. NCBI lineage: Eukaryota > Metazoa > Arthropoda > Insecta > Orthoptera > Acrididae > Locusta > Locusta migratoria. The sequence continues at coordinate 453,180,097 of CM048744.1, forward strand.
CCAAGCCCGAGGGGGATTCGAACCCCCGACCGCAGTGACCGTGACTGACGCGCCTCAGTCCCTTCGGCCACCGCGTCTGGCACGGCTAAACGTCGCGGCCTCTCGACAGGGAGCAGCTTGTACTAGACACGCTGACCTGTCAGGTTTGCTACATGCCACTACATGGTAGCAGGAGTGGCAAGTAAGAATCAGATCTTCAACGGTCATACAACAACATTTGATTATATAACAGTGCATTTTAATCTTGTAGTAGCAACATAAATCGTGTTTTCTTTAGATACAGTTGAAAAGAAGACTGACTGTTAATAGTAGAGTTCCCTTGTTTCTGCGTAAATAAACAAAGTGGCATCCAATAATTTGTTTTACCAAATTAGTTCATCGCTAAATGACAAAACAGCCTCAGCACCACGAACCTACGACCTGAGTGCTGTCGTCTGCGGTCGGGAGACATCTTTTCATGACAACATGTTGGCGAACATTTTATTTAGAGACTATGTATTTCGATCAGGGCGGCGAAAGCAGCTAGGCACCTCGGGAGTACTGCTCTTTCCTTACAATCTAATTCATTTACTCGAATTACATGGCGACATGGACGAGGTAAGGGAAGAGACTTTCAGTCTACTTTCTCTTCGTAAATGACTTATTTTTACTTCCCCTGCTGTACTCTTCAAATGTTTTGTTTGTTAATGCACTGCATGAGGCCCATTTGGTTCAATGTTCAAAATCTTGTGATTCTGTGTGACTTAACTGCTGTGGTTATCAGTCTCTAGGCTAACAAAATACTTAAACTAACGTTAGGACAACACACACACACACACACACACACACACACACACACATACACACATTTGCCGGTGGGAGGACTCGAACTTCCGACAGGTGGAAACGACATGCTGCGCAATACGGCGCCTTACAGCACTCGACCATTCCAGCGCGGCGCTCATCTGGTAACTGACGTAACAGTAATACGCATGGCGCTGTAATTTAACAGTTAGCCCTGAATTTGTGTGTTTTATTACTAGCCAGCCTTTCAAAGTAATCTTTCTTTTTTATTTTCCTGCTCTAATTTCAATTACTACTTTGTTGTAAAAGGTTTTCACAGAAACTTGTTAGTTAATTTCGAGTTTTTAACGGTGATTCATAAATCAATGTAATACATCACCTTTTGCGGTCGTTCAGTAGTAATTCCAGTAGCTCGCCTGTCTGTACTTTATTATGAAAACGACGAGCTCTTATTAAATCAATGAACCATTAAATGTGACTATGTTGTTGAACAAATTTATTTAATCATGCAATGATTAACACACACACAAAAATATACATCTTCAGATTGTATCAGAAAGAAAACTAACTAACAAGTTTATGGCTGAAGAAAGACTATAGTAAGACTGACTCTATGCGAACCAAAATCGCGCGTATTTATACAATCATTGCTTGTGGATCAAGGAAGTTGTAATATATGTACTATTTAATATGTGATATTATTAAACATAAACGAATCCTTTATAAAAAAGATACATACAAAAATTACTACAAATGCAAAGGAAGTATTATTATTTCAAAACAAAACAGAAATTAAGATCGGAAACAATTTACGATTAGAGCAGTAGACGGGTTTGTTTACAATAATTAAATTATTTAATTTAAAGTGATTATGCAGATTTGAGGTAATTTGAACATCGCAAACAGGTCAATATATAGTGAGGGACATCAGATAATGTTAGCTAGAAATGAACTTATCAGAAACGTATTATTGCATAATGTTCATGTTAGGTTTTTTTTACGAACAGTAATAATTTAACAGAATAATATAAAAACATTACTATTATTCTAACCACACAGTCTTGTGTCATATTATGATGTTTCATGCATAATTTCGGGATTAATCGTAAGGAAAGTTACATTTCCAAGTTGTATCCTTCATGAAATATAACCAACTAAGCGGAATTTTATGAGTATATACATTAGAAGCTGATGAAATGGTGATATCGAACTATTGAAATCAAGGAACTTGCAATCTTGAAAATGAAGATCAATAGGCAAATACAATTTAATCAGTTAAAAAACTTGTCAATGTTGTTTGAATCATTGTTTAAAAAATACAATTTATTTATTTATTGTGTCAAGTTATCACTGGTTTTAAAAAATTGCTAAAACATCATATATTCACCACGCAAATTCTCGTACTGTTTGTAATGTTACTTGGTTATATTGTTGCTTATTTCTGTAAATTTACGTATCTTAATTAAATTTGGTCGAGTGTGGGTTATTACCAAGGTTTATTTTGTCTCACGTTAATTGCTGTAAAATTAAGTTTGGCCTTAGGTCTTCAGTTGTAGTCCAGAGCCATTGATGTCCATTGTCATATTCCTCTGGTAATAAGATGGCTTCAGTAATTGTATTCTAGTCCAGTTCCCGACTACTTTCACACCTGTCATACCAAATCAGTATGCATGGCAGTGAAGATCGTTTTGAGGACACTACTATCCGCCAGCGTAATTGCGACTATTAGCATCGAGGCGACCATGGAGCACAGAGACGTAAATAATTATTTATACTTTGCGGGGGAGATTAATATTCAATTACTTTTTTTTTAAATCAGCGGCCCAAAATATCTGCAGCTGAGCTGAACTTTCAACTTGTAAGCGAATGAGAAAAGACTAAAAACCTACATGGGTATAGCTGTAGGAAAAGGAAGGGAGATTTGGAACTTCCATCGTCCATTGATATCTACTTCTCTGGACTACACAGCATCGATTGCCGAACACATTCTTGTTTTGCATAGGGCGTACCAAACAAGACGTGTTGCTGGTTTTCAGCCTCTACAGCTCCAAATTGACGAGAAACGTTTAACATAAGTTGCGTCTTCCAGCTATGCAGTGTTCGACACATCATTGTTCCATCTCATTTAAAATCATGATAACAGCGTCCTACATTACACATAATATTACAGCGCTGCGATGTAGGTGATCTCCGAATGAAGTTTACACACAGTCATCTTTTCTTCCATCCCACAGTGTGTGTGTACGTATACCGCGAATATCTTTTGTTGGAAAGTTGGTAAATAGACACGTGACGGATATCGGGAGCTTCCTGCGATATTGACCTGGGGACGAGTGGCGGTGCCTGAGAGCGCACACCTGTCGGACAGCGTGGTGGCAGCCCTGGCTGAGCCTCCACTGGGGGCGGGCGCAGTGTGCACTCAGGCGCGCTGCGGAAATACTTGCCGGCCCTCTGAACAAACACACGCCAAGCCACGCCCCTTCTACAAAATACTGAAATCTTCCGGCCGGGGGGACGCCGAGGAGGAAACCACAAACAACCGACTCCTCGGCGACTGCCGCTCCTTTGTCAACTGAGAGCTCGGCGAAGATTGCGTACAGTCACTGACGTTGTTATGTTAGACGAATACAGATGAAAAACCACTTAGAGTGTTTTACAATTTGACAGGTATCCGGGATAACTAATGCTCCGCTGAAGGATAAATAATTATGAAAAAATATTGTGGCGTCGCTACTCGCCACAGAGCCGGTGGTCAACACACGTCGCCGTGGCACTTCATGAAGATGCGATAGCTCGCTCCACAATACTTCGGCTGCCGTGGGCGCCCTAAGTCACGTTACCTCTTTGCGTTGCTGCGCGCGCCAGCCAATTTGAAGAGAGGGGCTTGCCGATATAGACTGGCGCATTATAACCACGACAGTGATTAGAAGTCAGTACTAGTCTAAAAGTCAGTACCGTTCAGTGTAGCAGCCAGTACAAAGCAGAGCTAAGAGAGTCACAGTTCCAAGAGATCCGTCGACAGTGAGCTAGAACAAGCCGGAACAACTGACTGGTATATCAGTATTCTCTTTATAAGTAATAAAAGTTGGTGTGGACTAATTACTTCTTCTAGTTGCAGACCGTGTCCACATCCTTGCTAGCCACTGCCCACCTCCCTCTACTTGCGCATCCCTAGGACCGCGTCAGAACACTCGTGTTAGTTGAACTTAAGTAATATAACAAAGACCTGGGAGGAATAACGATGAATGTCACATTCTAATAAAAACGGGATATTTGATTTTAAAGTTTGATATGCTTTATTACCTAGGGTGTCTTAACAGGGAGATAATACTTGCTGAAAATAAACCTCAACGTCTTAACAATATAGTGAATGAGTTTCAAGAATGTCTGACTCATAACAATGAAGAAAATACAAAAATGAGATCACAATGACAAAACAATAGTTGGAAGAATTATGAATGTATTCCACATTGTCCACAAATAACTTTCATTTTACACCACTGAACTCATAAGTCTTCAAACCACAAGTATCGTAATTGAACACTGTTGCATAAAACCACAGTTTCAGTAGAGCATTCACACATTTTGCTGAATTTCCTTATAACGTCTCGTGATTCCTCTGTTGTTAGGAATGCAGACGGTTCCTGAAAACCAATGCCCAGAAAATTTGTAGAATTTTTGTTGCATTATTAGTATTGGTAGTACTAATACTAATAATTCTAGTTACTACAAGTCTATAAAATATGCAGCAGAAAAGCTGCAAAGCTTTACAGTTTAGGAGCAGATTGGGCAAGTTCGTCCAGTAGGCTAGATCCGGTAGAGAAAACTCGTTGTGGGATACTTGAACTCTGCTTTTGTACCTCTGTGATTACCACTGCATCCCAAAAACTGTTGTAGCTTCTAGACATCAGTGACATAATGCGTGGCTGATTATTCACTACTTTTACTTCCTTGAGCGATCTGGAAGGTGAAATGCCAGAAAAGCTTTATAACAAACAGGAACTTCCCTCTTGGTATTACCATTCTTCACTCTTACTTTGTACGCGCAAGTATGATCCTGAAGAAGAGCTTCACTATGACGTTTTAGAGGGCGCCTTCTCTGTTCGAGCTTCAAGTCAATCAAACCACTTAAATACATCATCTGTGCATCACGATCAGGTGATGACAGAACATCTATCAGTATCATTTACACTTTCAAAACATTCTAATCTGGCACATGCACAGTCCTCACCTTTTTCGTGCATTTGTACCATCATTCTTTTCTTTACATCCGATAATCTACTTAGCTTTCGCTTCTTTGCATTCTAAGTTGGTTGTGGTCTTCTGTCTTCGTCCATTTTTACAGCGTTCTTCAGGCACGCAACAGTAACACAACAGTAACACGGCATCACTAACAATGATCAAATCAACAGAGCTTTCCTTGAATTCAATAATGAAACCAAGAAGTAACACCAGCCAGTCATACCAACCTATTGGAAAAAATATTATATTCTAGAAAAACAAAGCGGAATGGACCTTCATCATTTTTTCATGAGACCCATGGACTCTCATGGTTTTTCCGTACTTCCAGGTATTTTTATTTGCGATTTATACAGAACCCATAGCATGTTTAGCGCCAATGAATACATCAACAGAAACTACAGAGTGAGCTCCACAACATGGCACCAAAATCCCAAAACCTAAAAAAATGGACATTCATCGTTATTCCCCCTAGGTCTTCTTATTAACACAAATAAATGGGACTCGCTGCGGCAGAAGATAATTTTCAAAAGATATTTCCCTTTTATAGTCAATATTTTTCTCTTTTGCATATTTATGAAACTCTTTGTACATCAGCTTGTTCTTAAACTTGTGCTGTAATTTTTTCTGGGTTGTTTGTTGAAAATTTTACTCAGTTTTTAATTCCAGATGGCGTTGAACCAACACTGTCTGAAGAGAAGGCCAGAACACTGCCGTGCCACGTCATGTCACGCAGATTAGCTCGCCATCGCGTAGCTTACTGGCTGGCTGATGAAGCACAGCCCACCGCCTTACTGCGGCCAGCCAGTGAGCTACGCGATCGCCACCTACTCTGTGGAATGTGACGCGGCAGGGCAGTACACAGGCCTTCTCTTCAGATGGTGTTGGTGGAACCGTCTTTCGTTTTCTCTCTTTTGATTGGTTCGTCGGTTTGCACGGGTACTTTGTGAACGTTGGTTTGTTTTGCCCTATTTTCATCGTTTCGAATGACTCAATTCTCTCGTTACAGAGGGCGTCGAGCTACCTTTCTTGCAAACATCTGATCGAGTGCGCTGAGCAACCGCGCCCTAGCAAGTTCCGAACCACCGTGTAACATGTTCGTTCATCACAAACTAATTCCTCGCCTATTGCGAACAGCTGCGAGAGTAATCCGTGATTCTCGAACTATCGATGGCAGGTGTTAACTAACAAACTAACATTAGATTATAATTCATTGTTCTAAGAACAACGTGTTTTTGATAATTTTCAGTGCGCCATTGATTTGAAATGACAACGCTTGAGTTACAATCCCAAATGTACGCTGCGTTCCATCCAGGCTATAGTCATCGTCCGATCGCCAAATTTACGCTACGATCGTTCCAGCCTACACTCATTCGTAACCAGTACAGGCAAATAAAATAAACTTAGAACTATCAATGAAAGACAGGTGATAATATTTTAACGGAAAATATAATGAAAATTTGGGAGAGATATTAAAATGATAGTTCAAAGAGCTAAAAGTTGAAAGAAAGAGTGTGTTTGTCAAAGCTAAACTCAAACATCATATAATTTTGGCTGTTTGTTAAAACAGTCAGAAAGAACATTATGTGTTGAGTGCATAGATATTATCACAATAGTAGAATCGTAATCTTGTCACCATAATTCTTTATTATTTAGATTATTATTTTGGTCCAAAATGTTTGCAAAAACTTATAACACTACAAATCTAAAGTGGTCCGTAAAACACGTCAGTGCGATTACTTTTTTATTATTTCCTTACTAAACGGTTTTCGCCTGTTACGCAATCTTCAGGTACAATACCTGAAGATGGCGTAACAGGCGAAAACCGGTAAGTAAAAAAAAAAAAAAAAAAAAAAAAAAAAAAAAAAAAAAAAAAAAAAAATGAATATTTAACGTTTATCTCATGCCTATCATTGAAAATCAATCAACTATACTTTAAAGTGCCGACAGAAGTGTCAGTGAAGACATGTTTACAGTTGCGATAAGTCAAAACATTTGTTGCCCATCATTAAAATGCATGATAAAAAATGGAAATATTTTTGTACTATAGCCGTGCTGGAGTAGACGAGCGGTCTAAGGCGCCTCGCTGTGGAGCGCGCGGTTGCTCGCCGTCGGAGGTTCGAGTCCTCCCTGGGGCAGGGGTGTGTGTGTGTGTGTGTGTGTGTGTGTGTGTGTGTGTGTGTGTGTGTGTGTGTGTGCTGTCCTTAGGTTAGTTTACCTTAGTTTAATTAGTTTGTAAGCTACGGACTGATGACCACGCAGTTTGGTCCGATAGATTTACAAACATCTGAAGATTTTGTACTATAAATTCTGTCAGTCACAAGCACAAAGAAATAAAACGATGATGTATATATTCGTTATTCACATAGGTTAGATTGTTGGTGTCATTAAAAAAGTAAAACTGAGTTTTAGTCGGAGTAGAATGATGACGCCGTCGATCTAAGCGTTGTCTTAATTACACTGACAGGGGGGAGGGGGGAAATTCTTAGGAGGGGAGAACTGGGATAGAGTGTTGGTGGTGATTTGTGGGAGTTGGTGGGATTTGACGGGGACAGGATGGGGAACAGGAAGGGGGTTTAGGGTAAACGAACCAAGCTACTGGATATGGATGGAAGGTTGGGATCACCTAGAGCCGGTAAGATGAGTAAATGTCGGTACGGATTTCGTGGTGCGGTAACGAAAGATGATGAAAGTTCCTTTGGGAGAAAGTATTGACAGTATGGAGGTGCAGTGTCGGGGGAATACGATGGTAAAAGCATGGCAGGCATCAGGAGAGAGGGCAGGGGGGAGACAGGAGAGTGGCTTGTGTAGGGGATATGGAGGTGCAGTCTACTGGGCTGACATAAACTAAGACAATTTTTCCACCGGTGCGTTGTGTGCGGCTATAGAACACTTTTCTTTCACGGAGTGTTTAGACTTCCGTTCTTCCAAGTCATGCGTGTTGCTTGCAACATAGATGCAGGATGCGCAACATACATGCCTTCCGTGAGACTACCTTGTCAACAAAAGCTTGTTGACATAAATAAAACTAACTGATTTTGGATTTACATATTGCGCTGACAGAAGATGGTATTCCAGTACTTGCATGAAGCTCTTAACAGTAGTTTGGTATGTCAGAAAAAAATTTGATCTTTTCGGGATGTCGGGACAAGTGCATAAATGCTTAGTTATCAATATATCAAGACGGGTGACAAACATATTTTTGGACCTCGTCCAATGTGGTCACACTCAACCGTGGACAGACACTTCGGCGATTAAGTTATCGTAAGCTCCAAAGAGGTAGTCAATGCTCCCTAGCAGAGACGCAAATTCGACGCAGAACATTGTACGTAACGTACACGTGATACAAACCTCACCACACACAAAAGTTTGCACCATTTAGCAGAATAAATGCAAAAGAATGAAGGTCGGAAGCAGTACTATGAACATACGAAAGTATGGGTGGCATCAACTTTAATATTTCTCTATTTCAGTATTTTCTTCAATAGCTCGAAAATCTTGGAATATGAGACGTGAATTTTACTCAGTACAAAATTTAATTATCCTATGGAATGATCTTGGTCAGGTTTATTAAAGATTAAATGTCTTTAAAGCTATGGAACCAAACTGAAGTGATCATCGGTCCCTACACTAACAAACTACTTTTACTGACTTACTCTAAGGAGAACACACACACACACCCATGGCAAGGTGCTTAATAATATGTGGTCATTCTCGCTGTGAATTGTTTACAGTATTCCACTGTAAGACGTCATCAGGGACTACGGGTTGCTGATGCCAAACCAGTCATATATCCTTTGTTAGCCTCCAGTATTTTGTGTATCCTGCATTTTTGATTTACTGCTTTCTTTCTGTGATATAATGACACATATTGAATACGCAAAGACCAACGTTATATTCACTTGCTTTGTGTTCAAATGGAGCGATAAGCCTAAATGTGAATGTAAAACAGATTTCTTAGAAATTTCCCAAGATCTTCAGCGGAATGTTTGGGAAAAGTAAGTGTACTGTTTATTACATCGAAAGTAATAGCACTCTTTAGTGCATTTGTGCTATTACGGAACAGGCGGCGAATGACTTCCTCAGCTAGCATCATTATTTTGCTGGATAATGCAACCCATTGACAATGTTCTTTTGACTACGCTGCAGAAATTTTACTTACACATCCTCCATACAGTCCCCATCCGTCCTCATGGCATTTCCATATTTTTGAATCCATTACATTAGGACAGTCATGACAAGGCATTTGCGCCCGTACAATTCCTTGATATGAGACTCCTTACAATCATGGTAGCTCTGGCAGCGGCAAACAGTTTTGCAGGAAGATCGTCTTGCCTCAGAGTTGGATTAGTGTACTCATATACGGCGATTAGAGTCCGCACATCACACCATGAATGATGAGCAGAATCTGCTTCCCGTCCTAACTGATGACCAAATTAATTTGTTTTTACGGAGGGGTATGTCGGCGGAGTCATCCACCACATGTTGACGGATCATAATGCTATACACAGTATTCCATCACAGTCTCCAGCCACATGACTTTGCTGATATGTAATGCATTTCATTAGACTTTTCAGAAAAGTATTTTGTCTTCAATGGCCAATGGACTAAATTACTATTTTATTCGTCGTAGTTACTGTACCACACCACATTAAGTACAGTTTTGTTACATTTAGTCGAGTTGTGATAGTTAAAACCGCACTGCGTAAACTATCAATCACCTCCTCTGTCTTCTCTCTCTATCTTATCGTTACACTACCAATTAAAATTTTCTTATACAGTATCTGTAAACTTTCGTGGTGATTGATGGAACGGTGTCGATGTTTGTAGCCATGGACGACGCGTTGGTTTGCTGAGCATGGAAACCTTCTCTTTCAAACTAGGGATACATGTGTAAACTTTCATACTGGTTGGTGAACCTCAGTGGACGACTGTTGTAATTTATCCTATGCCGTGCATGTGGCTTGTGGAGTACAAAAACATACTTCTTAAAAACACACAAATATGTGCAAAATTTTACTGCTTTGATCGAATGACATCGAAGTTTGCTGTAATGGACCGTCTACCTTGTATCGAACGAAATGGAGACGAAGATCTTCCTTTAAAAAAAGTGGTGAAGGGTACGAAATTACATGAAGATCGAAATAAAACTGCAGATTTTTTTAAATTACAAACACACGGACAGAAGTATTTTTATCTTTAGTCACATGGATATGTGTCTTTGTTTCCATTGATCATGGGTAAATGAAAACAAGCAGAGATATTTAAAATTGCTCTGATACTGCACGTAATTTTCAGGGATCTGGAGAGGAAAACGGAAAGAATATCGATCTAATGAACGAATAAACGCATAGTCACATGAACGGTAAGTTCGTAAGTGACACAACATGCAGTTTTGTAGGAGTATTTATTGCGACACCGTGACCACACTCCCTTTATAACAGTATGAGTCCAGGGGCTATTTGCCAACACTATTTCGAGTGGATGGCAGAGTGTGGTGAAGGAGAAAAGTCTGTCAGGTAATGGAGACATAATCCATTTATATATAGATATTGGTATAGACAGACGGAGAGCAATACTAGCCTCAGTTCCCACAGGGATACAGTGTTCGATAATCCGACGCGGCTGCTATGTCATACAGGTTTGAAAAAAAATATTTGGTGAATAGTTTTCATTTTTCACAGAATACAGTAACTCACTCGGTAAGGAAGCTCCGGCTTTTGGCTCGGGACGAATTATGCCCTGGGATCCAAACCCTCTCGGCAGATTCACTACATGAGTCGGTTCACCATCCAGGCTGGCTGTGGTATACAGGCTGTTTCCCACACCCCCCTAGGTGAATATCGGTGTGGTAGCGGTTCCCCGCGCTCAGCTACGCTATTTCTCACCATTTCGAGCAATTGAATATAATGAGAGTGTTTAAAATCTGTACTGCGGTAGAGTTTTAAACCCGGGACCTCATGCGTGTCAGCCAAATGCATTAAACAGGCTGTGGTGAAGAAGACCCGCCTAAATATTTGAGTTGCTTTGAAAAGCAAAAGAAAATCGAATCATTTGAAAGGTCAAAGCGAGCTATCAAATGTGAACTACAAATAACTAAAACGAAATTTAAAGCAAACGCTAAAAAGCTTAAGCGGAATTTAAGAAGTAACACTAATTTAAAAATGGTCTTGAGTAAACAGAAAACAGTAAAAAAGACGAAATGACGTAAAAACTGTCATATATTTCTCAACAATGTCAAAAAGTTCTTTACGGACAACCAGAGTAAAGCTATTACGAACGGAAAAAAGGTAATGAAATGGAATTCTGACGACAGTTCCAGAGCCATAATTTTGATAGCTTTAAATGACAAAACATATGAATTTTTGTTTCAGCTTCCTTCTTCATCAACTCTAAAAGGGTGGTGATTGAAGTTCCAATGTAACCCTGGCATTTTAACAAACGTTTAAACGTTAATATCTAAAAGTGCAGAAACAATGAGTGAACTTGAACGAACGTGTGTTCTTAGCTTTGATGAAATGCACATTAATTCTAAAATAAGCTATTACGCTGGTCTATATCAAGCATTGGGCCCATTTTCGAAAGTCCCGATACTTTTCGCTAAAGGATTAGTCTCGCCATGGGAGCAGCATGTGTATTAGTCCTCTGATACAACATTGACCAAAGCTGTTATGTTTCATATCATTTAAGAGCTGGACAAATGTAATTTAATAGTAGCGGCAGTCGTGTCTGATTTAGGAGGCTGTAATACAGTGTACATATTTGGACAGATATCTGTCCAAGTGTGTGTCCAGAAGCAGTTAAGCTTTTAGCAAAACTAAGAACAATTATTAGAATCAGGAATTTTAATAGTAAAAATAAGATGACAGACAATCGAAAACAAGAAAAAAAAAAGTAAGCAAATGGTTGAAGTCAGGGGACAAATAGTATTACGATTATTATGCAATATATGTACCGCATATATAATAATTTCAGTCTCACCATAACTGTTGATATTTCATCTGACTTGCCTTCAACTGAAGATCACGTGTAAGACATACTGAAAATAATCAGCGTTAAAGCAGTATCTATAGCTCAGCAATGCCGCGCGACGCGGTGCATGTACCCGCGTGACGTCACAGCGGCAGTGGGCCGGGGCCACTTCCAGCGGCTACGTGAGACAGCCCTTGTACCTAGCCCTGGATTAGAGCTCGCAAACAACCAGCCTGAATCGTCCGCCATGTTTCCCCAACATGGATGTAATCCCGCTGCGCTAACAGCATAGAGGTGCATGCCCTGCCATCTTTCACAAACGATTTGCGAAAAGTAAACGGTAGAAAAATTTAATTTTTACGTTACTTAAATATTTATATGGCAGGAATGTTACGAAGTGCACATCATTTAGTTAATGGGTACAGTTAGTAAGACATTGGCTTTGAAGTAAGATCCCGCGCTGAGTTACGAAAAGTTTGCAATGATAAATAAGGGCTGCTGTGATATTCTGTTTGGTGCATCTTACACGACATGTTGCTGCGCATGAAATCTTTCTAACGTTTTCAATTTTATTTTCGACTTACGAGCAGATCACTATCTTTCACCTATATCGCTAAAATTTATTTTATGTGCCGAACTCATTTCCGATGGCGATGAGGCCAGAATGATATATTGTGTAGCTCATACACTGTTAGAGGTATCAATACGATATTTTCGCAGTTGATAACATGCAATCCTTATTCAAGTAAATGTACATTTTTCAGCGATAAACAGTAAAGTTGGGGATCTACATAAATCACAAATGTTTATTGTTTTATTTGCTGTTCTACGCGTTTCGGGGCTACAATTCTGTTTTCAAAGTCTATGGTAATAGGAGTTTCCTTCCGTTTATCGCCTAGCACTATCAAAAGGAAATTTACTAGATTTAACGAGGATTTTATACGAGAATACTAGAAAATGACGGATACGAAGGATCTCTTCACTAGCTAATGAACTGCCTTGTCCTCGTTTCCTGACATAATGAAGTGCTCTGTGTTAATATGGGTAGAATGTCCTTTTCATATCACTGAAAAACTAAAACTGAATATTGCATAAAAAAGAACACCTTGCAGTTTTGTAATTTAAAACTATTAAATTTAATGGATGAAGAAGTCGGTACGAGTACCTGTAAGTATAAGTGTTTTGCAGTAACAATCTGTGCCTAATTCTAAGGAGCTCGAATACTGAAGACGAGTAATTACTAGACGTGCGGGTAGATCCCATTGTCTAAAGCGTCTCGCTGCGGAGCGCGCCGTTGCTCACCGTGGAGGTTCGAGTCCTCCCTGGGGCATGGGTGTGTGTGTTTGTCCTTAGGTTAGTTTACCTAGGTTTAATTAGTTTGTAAGCTACGGACTGATGACCTCGCAGTTTGGTCCGATAGATTTACAAACGTTTTTTGGTAGATCCCATTACGTCATATTTAAGTGATATAATCTTACGCTATACATTCGAATCCTGGACATTTTAATTCAATGCATCTTCTTATATTCAAAATGTTTGATATTATGAGACAGTGTATTACTCTGGAAATTGAATTACTGTTGATATTTATATCATCAGTGTCTGAGGTACAACGCGTTCATTGCTGGGATCTATTCAACTAGAAGAGACCCTTGGCAACTTTGATACGTATTTGATAGGGGTACATTGAGGCAGAATTAAAGTATGTATTGTAGGGGTACATTGAGGCAGAATTAAAGTATGTATTGTGGAGGGAGATGTGGCATAAGAGTATTCGTGTAAGCGCATTATCCATAAGGCCGTGTTACCTAAGTGGCTCAGTGTGGCTCGGGCAGCCGTGAGGCGAGGACGTCCGCTTGCGTCCCGCCTGGCGAGGTACGCGTTCGCGTTTTCCTTGTTTACTTCGCGTCGCGCTATTGTGTATTGAGTCCCCTGTACTAGTGAGCCATGGCGCACTCATACCGCCGAACGACTATCAAGATCTCTTTCCAAGCAGAATACGCACGACCATTCCCTTTTGAAATTGAGAACTTTATAAGAGACGATCTGCACCTCGATCCACGAGATGTAATCGGCATACACTTTTCCATTACCGGGAATGTTGTCTATGTCAAGATGCGCACCGAAGAACTGTGTACCAACATTGTGAACCGCCACGCGGAACGACACAAGTTCAAACACCCTGACGGCCACATCGGTTCGTCGTGATCGAGCATGTGGATTACGGCCTGCGTACAATCAGGGTCTTCGAACTCCCGTTCGAGGTCCCAGAAGCTATCGACAAGACAGCCTTCCGCCCGTACGGAAACGTCATCGGTCACGCGGCAGAGAAATGGAAAACGTTTGAGACTTACCCGGTCCTCAACGGTGTACGGCAAATACAAATAGGACACGTACCGTCATACCTGAATATAGGAGGATGCAGGGCCATCATCATGTACGACGGTCATCCCCGTACCTGTGCCGGTTGCGGCCAGGAAGGACACGTCCGCCAACAATGTCCCCTACGTCGACCTGTACAAACGCCTGTCAACGACGACGCCCTCTCTGCGCCGTCCACAGTTCTCCTTGTTACTTGTGCTGCAGCCGCCGCACCACCGGCCGATCATCTACAAGGTCAATCTAATCAACCACCGACAACGACCGCAAACATAGACATGACTCTCACACCTTCGACGCCATGCCAACCAGACGCAGTGCAAGAAGAAATGCAGCAACCCCTTTCCACTGAGCAAGAAGATGCAAAGGAACCGACACTTGACGTCGTGCCAACTTCTGCCTTCATTCCAACAAACAAGAACGAGGCAGACACCCACGCTCTTTCCGACTCTGAACATCATAACCGCAAACAAAAGAACCCTCGGAAGCGCCGGAAGAAACATCGTCTGCCCTCTGATGATTGTTTACAACGAATGGGGCTACAAGAAGACGGCAGGTCTTCTGACACGCAGATGTCAGACGTCAATGCGCCGACATCTCACCCCCCGGCCGCCACCAACAATAGTGATGCGATGACGACGCCCACTCCCAGGAGAGTCCCAGAAGACGTCCCACCTGCCGTGCCACCTCCACCTGCGGGCACAGCGGACGATACTTTGATGGACACTACATCTGAATTGCCGCGATCGTGGGCGAACGAAACGTTGGACGAAGGTGAAAATGAAGGAGATGTCCCCATGGTATTGTCGGACATAGTTCCGACACAGTAACTGACAACTTGATGGCTGCTGTGTCTGTTCCATCCTGAACGGACACCACTGGAGCAGCAGACTTCTTCCAGGAGACCCAACAATACAGACTGGCCACTATCAATATCAATACTATTCGCGCGCACCATAAACTAAGGATGTTACAAGAGATGCTGAATGCGGCGGATATAGATATTGCCCTTCTTCAGGAGGTCTATGTTGCTGAGTTCGTCGGCCCTTATGGATATACCACTCACGTCTCTCAGGCGTCTGACACATGCAGCGGCGTGGCAATCCTTCTCCGTGACGGCTTAATTGCAGAAGATATCACTTTCACACCTGATGCAAGAGGCATGGCACTCACCCTACATGACGTCAGAATCATTAACATCCACGCACCATCTGGATCTGGTCGTCGCCGTGAACGGACTGCTTTCTTCGCTGAAGCCGTCACGCCTCTATTTTTGGGTCGTCAGGATGCCTTAATCATCGGTGGAGACTTCAATTCCACCCAGGCGCCCAAGGACCATGTTCCATGTGCGGCACTCGCTGTCATCATCACCAACCTACGTCTAGTTGACACGTGGGAGTACATACATATCGATCGGTCGGGTTTTACACACTACACCAGCCACTCATCCAGCCGTATAGATCGCATCTATCTCTCGCGACCCTTCGTTCAGGGCGCACAGGCCGCCGAAATATGGCCTGTAAGTTTCTCCAATCATGCAGCATATATATGCACTCTTACCATGCACCGACAGAAGACGTGGCAAGGGCGGGGCCCCTGGAAGCTGAACATTGCGCACTTACATTCGCCAGAATGCCGAGAGATCGTGGAGACCACGTGGACACAATGCACACGCCTAAAAAGAGCTTACCCAACAACAATCTCTTGGTGGGTAAAATGTGCCAAGCCTGCTTTGAGGAAAGCGTTGATTGGACATGCAAGGGAGGCAGCCGCATGGTGACGACACACAATGGACTTTTATTACCGCATCCTACGTGAGTGTTCAACAATGATGCACTCGCCTGCCCGCCAGCAAGCAATGAATCACGCGAAAGCGCGGATCATATTACTTACGAAGCGTCACCTTGAGGGAACAATTGTTCGTGCACGCACCACAGACAGAATGGACCACGAAGGGCCGTCTATGTACCATATCCTCGCTGAACGCCGACGACGGAGGCGGGCCCTGATTCAGAGTATAACTTTAGATGATGGTCGCTGTATCAAAACGCAACGTGAAATAGGTCTTGCTCTCCGCGCTCACTATCGTCAACTATACGTAGCTCAGTATCATTCAACAGAAGTGATAGAGGAAATCTCTCGCCTAACATACGGAGTACTACCCCATGATGTCACTTGAGGATGTCACTGAGGAAGAGGTCACTGCAGCAATATTGGCTGGCGCACCACACAAGTCACCAGGACCTGACGGCCTCCCGTTAGAGTTTTACAAGACCTATCGCCAGCTGCTAACACCGGCCTGGATAGACATATGTCGCGAATTAATGACGCCGACAGTACAAATTCCTGATGAATACCTTGAAGGACTGCTTGTTCCCGTCCACAAACCGAACGGTGGAACACGCCTCACAGACTACCGTCCACTATCACTCCTGAATTGCGACCTGAAGATATTTACGCGGCTCTTGGCAGCACGTCTCCGGAAGGTCACCTGCTACGTGATATCCCACCATCAAGTGTCCATAGGAGGCGATCACAACATATGGACTGCGTTAAATCGATATCGAGACATGATCGCACTAGTGCGGACACGGCGCATGGAAGGGGTCTTAGCGTCCCTCGATTTCAGTCAGGCCTTCGACAGGGTCTATCACACCTTTCTGGTGACGGTGATGCGGAATATGAGATTCCCAGACAACATCGTGGAGATAACGATGCGCCTGCTTCGAGGTGCGACATCGCGGATTCTGTACAACGGCCGACTAACACCACCGATCACGGTACAACGGTCAGTACGACAGGGATGCCCTCTGTCAACAATCCTCTACGCTATTGCCATGGAACCGCTCCTATGTGGCCTCCGCCAACGCCTCATGGGGATAACCTTTGAGGGCCACACCTCCTGTTGCACGGCCTATGCGGACGATCTGGTCCTCTTCTTGAGAAACCACAACGACGTCCAAGACGCGCTGGCGTGGGTAGAGTTCTACGGCGCTGCGTCAGGCAGCATCCTTAACATTCGCAAATCACGCGCACTGCCAATAGGATGCGGACAGCCTGACGTCGCTCCCCTGCCGGTCCACGACACAATAAGATGCTTGGGCATTGATTTCACAGCCGACTTGCGGCGATCTGTGGCTCTCAACAGTAGGTGTCTTTTACGACGGATCCGGGTGAAACTTGTAGATCACCGCCTTCGAGCCCTGAACATGCTGCAACGCACCAAGTACGCTAATGTTTATGTCGCTTCCCGTATCCCACACGTGGCACAGACGTTCCCCATACCTTCGACGATGGCCAAGCGCATGTTGGCGGCATTGGGCTCGTTTGTGAGCCACGGTATGTTACTCAAGGTCAGCTATGAATCCCTAACCCTCCCATCGAGCGACGGCCCTCTTTGTAAGCACGCATGTCAAGATGTGGCGACGTACTCCGACTTGCCTTTCCAGCCTACTAATGAGGGCCCTTGCCCCAAGCTCGCTAATCGCACCAGTGCAGGTGACCGCCGTCCCAGCGCCCTTTTTCTACTTGAGATACCTCTTCCTCGAGTACAGTTATCTTCGAACCACACTTACACGTCCACGTATGTCGACGGCTCGGCTGGTGTACTCAGCGATGCAATCGAGACTTCCGCCGAATGCGATTGAACACAAACATCCGCATGTTCGCTGGACAGCAGTGTGGCGAGCAGTGCATGTTCCTACGCTTACATCAGATGTCCAGTCCAGCTGGTACCTCACGGTCAATGGGAAGCAGATCTGCCAGACGCGCCTCCACAGGATCCACCTAGCAGCATCGCCATTACGTGCCACGTGTGGCGTGCAAGACGACGACGGCCATCGACTTGTCTGCGGCGAGGCAGGCAATGTTTGGCTTTTGGTCCGCCAGATGTTGGCCTTCTTTACACGAACAACCCCTGACAATATCACTGCCGAAATGCTTCTCTTCCCCGATAAGGACTATTTCCCACGAGCGAAGACCCACACAGTGACATACATGGATTAGCGGTCTCGCTGTCCACTACCTGTTTGGAAATGGTGATAAATCAGTTCTCGATTTCTGGCAATACATCAATTAACGACACTGCGCAGTTATCAAGAACCCGAAGTACCAGCAACACTTTTCGAACTTCCTCCAGAGTGCATTCCGCGACCCCCCTCGCAGCTGGATCATGCATGCAGGGAGAAGCTGACTTACGTTCCCTATTACCAGTTTATGATTGATCATTACACCGGTAATCCTCAAAAAATTTCGAGAAGACGTGTATGGATGATTTAATGATGTATCGCAGCCGTGCGGTTTTTATTCTCGTGCGGATTATCACAGCGATCGCCAGTCTTGTGAGGATGTGCTGGTCCGACGGAGTCATTAATTTCATTACAAAGAAGTCACAGATAATCTTTTGTTTATGCTTGAAGGGCTCCTTCGTTTTGATTATATTGTATTCTTTCTCCTTTTTCCTTTTCCCCTAATTTGTTTCAATAAAGATAAATTTGAAAAAGGGCCGAGGCCCTACGAAGGGCGAACTGACTAGAATTGACTAAAGCTTATTTTAGAATGGATGTCTTGATAGAGGTACCCAACCGTTGTTGTTGTTGTTGTTGTGGTCTTCAGTCAGTTGACTGGTTTGATGCAGCTCTCCACGCTATCCTGTCCTGTGCAAGTCTCTTCATCTGAGAATACGTTCGGCAACCTACATCCTTTTGAATCTGCTTACTATATTCGTCCCTCGGTCTCTCTCTACGATTTTTACCCCACACGCTTCCTTCTAATGCTAAGTTGACAATTTCTTGATGTCTCAGAATGTGTCCAACCAATCTATCCCTTCTCTTGGTCAGGATATGCCATAAACTACTTTTCTCCCCGATTCGGTAAAGCACCTCTACATTAGTTACGTGATCTATCCATCTAATTTTCATCATTCGTTTGTAGCACCGCATTTCAAAAGCTTCTATCATCTTTTTATCTGAATTCCTTATCGTCCACGCTTCACTCCCATAGAATGCTACACTCCAGACAAATGCTTTCAGAAATGACTTCCTAACATTTAAATTAATATTGGATGTTAACAAGTTTCGCTTCTTTAGAAACGCTTTTCTTCCCATAGCCATTCTGCACTTTATATCTTCTGTACTTCGGCCATATGAAGTTATCTTGCTACCCAAATAACAAAATTCATCTACTACTTCAACCGTTGTGATTCTAAAACTGCTTACAGGTTGCTGGAATAATCTGTTAGATTTTGAAAGTAGTGCTTGTTCGTAAACTGTCAGTATAACCTCTTAATAAATTATTGTCGCAAATGAAACTAAAATGGAAATGTTGCGTAGTTCTTAAATAATATATTGACGAAAGTTTCACGTTCATACAGGGAGTAGTGTGCGAGTGTGAGCGATTTGAATGAAACGGAAGATAACGGGCGATCTTTGTGCGGAACGAGGCAACTCCTCCAGGTTGGGGAAAAGTGGCGGACAGTTCAGCTCTGGTTTAGAGGAGTCTTAACCCTGACAGCTGCGATGCCGGTCAGAGCGGCCAGTGTAGTCTGGTGAAGACGTGTCGGCACGTGTCGCCCTCATTAGCGCGGCGACTTGATCGGACAGGCCGTGGTGCAGCGCAGCAGGGGGCGGGGCGTGTCGGAGACGGGCGGCACTTAATTGCCGGCCATTAATCCGATATCGGCCTAGCCGACTAATGACGCGGCCCGGCCACTCGCGCGATTAACGCCGGTACAGGCACAGCACAGGCACAGGGCGAGCGCCAGCGCGAAGCCGCACGCATCTGAGCGCGCGGCGTCCATCTGGGCTACACCAGCCGCTACACAACCATAACACCACACAGGGAGCGTCGTTATTACTTCTGTCACCAACTGTTTAAACACCACAAGCATAGGTACTTCTGTGATGAACTTTTCCATATTTGAGTCCCTCTAAACATCACACTGGTAGTCGATTACATGATTATTTTGAAATTCACAAATTTTGCTTCCAAAATTTGGAAAGACGAGCGCCTTGTGATTGTCAAATCTCTCTACTATTGGATTAGCATGCCTGCATTGAACGCCCTGTACATCAGACAAAGCTGATATAAATATCAACAGTAATTCAATTTCCTGACACATACATGGTCTCATAATATCAAACATATTGAATATACGAAGATACATTGAATTAAAATGGCCAAGATTCGAACCTGGTGCCTCCTGTTTACTAGACAACACCTCTACCCACAGAGCTAAATGTTCAAATGTTTGTAAATCTATCGCACCAAACTGCGTGGTCATCAGTACGTAGCTTACAGACTACTTAAACTAAGGTAAACTAACCTAAGGACAACACACACACACCCACGGCGAGCAACCGCGCGCTCCGCAGCGAGGCTCACACAGCTACCTAAGCCTTATAGATACTGCCTTAGTGTCTTCAGACAGTCATTGTAACCGCATTACCTGTTAGCCAGTGATAGCTTACTGGTTAAAGCGTTTGCCTGGTAAGCAGGATGTCCTCGGCTCGAATCGCAGCAATAGCACAAATCTTAATTCGACACTCCTTATATCTAATATCTAATATAATGAGACAATATAAGTATCGGGAAATTGATTTATTGTTGATATTTACAAACTGTAGGTCACAAAGGAAAGTATCAAATATCGACGTCCTATATAAGCAGACTGAAGTGATGAATAAAATTTTGTACCGAGGCCGCGGTTGAAAGTGGGGCAGCGGCAGAACGATTATCTGGCCACCTCTTGGAGTTGACCATGGCAAAATAATACTAAAATTCGGACCTCACTTCAATCCTGGATTAAGGCAAAGATAATGAAGAAGAAGAAGAGAAAGAAGAGAGTAAAAATTAAATGCCTGAAAATGTGGAAAGTCGTGTGACATAAATGGATGGTATACCCCGACAGCCAGGTTCAGCCGCCTAACTGGAAAGGATTTCCCTATCCTCCGCGCTCGCAGGCACCTTTCCTTCGCGAAGTGTCAGAACTGTGTGCTGAAGTGTCTGTGTTAAGTATAGGTGAATCTAATTGATGCATGTGTAGTGTAGTATCGTGTTGGTGTTGGAGATGATGGGAGAAGGGAGAGGGTGAAACCAGGTGCCATCAGATAGCCTACTCCTGTTGATAAGCATCCGGGGGTAGGGGGGCGCCGAGCTTAACCTCCCCATCAGACGGACGGATCACCATCAACACTGTCCCACGCCCTCACTCCATGAGACACTGCGGTTTCGAATTTAATCCAGGAGGGGGCTTAGGGTTTAATGTCCCGTTGACAGCGTGGTCATTAGAGACGGAGATAATACTCCTATCTTTTGGACAGTATGGGGTAGGAAATCGGTCGTGCCCTTTCAAAGAAACCACTCCTGAATTTGCCTGCAGTGACTTAGGGAAATCACGGAAAACCTAATTCTGGATGGTCTGAGGTTTCTCCCTCCGAATGCGAGCCCACTATGTTACCACTGCGCCACCTCGCTAACTTTTAATCCACGACATGGCTGCAGAGACTGGTGATAAGGGACTTTGCACCACCACTCCTCAATTACTCTCTGCTGTAAGGCAAAGGGGATGTTGTTAACAGCGTGTGACGTACCCGGACGGTTACCCATCCAAGACTGGCCACACCCGATGTTGTTTGACTTCGGTGATGTGACGTGAACCGGTGTATCTATCGCGGCACGGCCGTTGTATAATACGGAACTGAAGAGTATAGAGTTGCTGTCTAGTACGCTCTAACAGCCACGGTATTCCTTACCTGTGCTTGTTACGCTGTGCAGATTAACCAGTCACCGACTGTTGAGGCATGTTAATGAGTGGAGCGCTTATGGTGTTAAATACCTTCTTTTGTTTTAGCTGTTTAGAGTGCAACAGATTCAGTTTTTGTAAGGTTCTTAAGGAAAAAAATCTATCTGCTTGAACGTTACTGGTAAGAAATTAGTACACATAGGAGCGCTTCAACGAGGACGAGGACGGCTATTGGTTAATGTTGCAATAAAATCTCGGTCATATTTGTAAGTTTTCGGTAAGAAATATTGCTAAATAACACGTTGTTTTATTATTTACTCCAGTGAGGTATTTTTTAAGTAGATTTTTTTTATTTTTTATTTTTTATTTTTTTTTTTTATTTCAGGAGTGTTAATTTCTTCTGATATTACTGTTCACATATATTTATGTCACTCTGACAGCACGCGAATTTTAGATTCTTGGTTCTTTAGTTTGTTGTTTAGTCTCCATGTTTTAGTTGTCTGTGACAGTTTTTTCCTTAACCCTTTAGTATGGAAAGCATGTCGTCTTCTATTTAAATTCTAGCTTCACTAACTGCATGTAATGGCATGTTTCTGTAGTTTTCTTTCATAGAGTTTGCACTTATTTTACGATTCCAACACATGAATATCTGGAGTCTACATTTCAATTTGTCACATGGATACTGTTGGTACTGGTGTCTTATGGAAGGGATAATTTGGAAATATGATGGGAATGCTATGTACTTAGAGCATACCTCTCCTGGAATCAGATTTTAATATTCATCGGTGGTGTTCACAATAAACCACTGATCAAATTCACAGTGTATTTGGCATGAAGATTACTCTAGAAATCACACAAAGCCACATACTCCTTAGGCTACAATCAACAGAAAATTCTCGGTAACTAATACTGCTAATCTTACCCTTTTTGATTTTTACATAATAGCATGCAGCAGTAAGGCATCTGTAAGGAATTAGGAGCGTAGTATCAACGTACTTTTAATGCAAATACTCAAAACTAGCAGAACCATGTACAAGTGCAGTTCAAATGCCAGTGCCATAGCACCATTTTCGCTATTATTCGCTTCCTGTATCCCAATTTTACTCACTAAGATTTGTTGCCAACAGGCTCAATTTGTAACCGTTATTGGAGGCAAGTGCTCATCTACTGCTGTGTTCCAAAGCTGTGGAATACGTAAGTGCCATTATTGCTATATAGACAGTGAACTCCTGCTGTTGTAGTGTTCACAGTCCTATTATCGCTATGTACAATCCACTTATATTCTCAAACACTCACACATCCACAACACTTTCGTAGTAGCATTCGATGAACGAGCAAAAATGTCACGTTATACAAATCCATTTCAAAGCTATGAAATATATTGCACCGTTATAGCTCATACATACATTGTTATTGTGTCTAATGGGACTGAAATAGTACACTGGATCCTAGTTTCATTTGTCAAATTCACTTAGCAATAAATATGAATTACAGTTTTCATTTAAATCGCTTAATGATGGTTCTTTTGGGACCTCCATATGAGTTGTAATCCCAACTCTCACATGTGTTACAGAAATCTTCAAATATTTCTGCTTCACTTAAAAATGATTACACATAATTATGTAGTACGTTTTGATAAAACATGTAATATCATCACTTCTAAATACTGCTGTAGCATAAATTTCACCTATCTCACAACTAGTCATTTCTCTATGGAAAGTGAAATTTTTGTTTTAGGAGACACCACGCTCCTTGAATACATACAAACTGTTGTCGATTTCATTGATCTCGTCTTCTAGTGGCCTATTGTTCTTGGATAAATTACAATATTACCTGAAAATATGTACATTTATTTTTCTGCTAAAGCGTAAGTATTCGAAAGTCACACGTCAGGATTACAATGTTTCATACTAGTTACCGTCTTAATATTCCATTTTCAGTTACAACATTAAATAATAATATTATAATCGTAATCAGATAACACCTTGTAATGTAATGTCTTAAACAATTTGTAACTTGAATGCTTTTTCAAAAAACAGATTATTACATTAACCATAATTATGTACCAAAAATTTTAATTACAATAACAGTTTGTACTCTGTAGACATAGGATAGTTTAAAAATAACGGTTATCAAAGGCAGTTTCCCACTATAAATTAAAAAAACAAAACTTAAGTTTTAATGGAAATTTACTTCAGAATAAGTGAGGTTTATAACAACTTAAAACATTAGTTTTCATGTACGTGATGTTTATGTTTGCCGCGGTGGAGTAGCCGAGCGGTGTAAAGCGTCTCGCTGCGGAGCGCGCAGTTGCTCGCCGTGGAGGTTCGAGTCCTCCCTGGGGCATGGGTGTGTGTGTTGTCCTTAGCTTAGTTTACCTAGGTTTAAGTAGTTTGTAAGCTACGGACTGATGACCACGCAGGTTGGTCCGATAGATTTACAAACATTTGAACATTTTGAACATTTGATGTTTATGTTTACAGAATTTTATTTGTTACAATGTTAGGTAATAAGATATGTTTACTTTTATTTTTACTTCCGCTTTTTAAACAAACTGCACCAGTGAATTTATGCATGTAATCCCAATGAGATATGAGAAAGAGTAAATTGATTAAATCAGATGAATTCAATAAAACTTTTATGGTTCGAAAGGCACTCACAATTTTCATTCCGCAGTTATCAGATTGTATATAAGACAAGTATTAAATGTTTCAAATACTCATAGTACTACCGTTTAATTTTAAAAATAATGTTGTTGTTGTGGTCTTCAGTCCAGAGACTGGTTTGATGCAGCTCTCCACCCTACTCTATCCTGAGCAAGCCTTTTCATCTCCTCATAAGAACGACAACCCACATCCTCTTGAATCTGCTTACTATACGCGTCTCTTGGTCTCCCTCTGCGATTTTTACCCCACACACTTCCCTCCAACGCTAAATTCACAATTCCTTGATGTCTAAGAATGTGTCCTACCAATCTATCCCTTCTTTTAGTCAATGTATGCCAGAAATTTCTTTTCTCCCCAATTCGGTTCAGTACCTCCTCATTAGTTACGCGATCCACCCACCTAATCTTCAGCATTCTTCTGTAGCACCACATTTCAAAAGCCTCTATCCTCTTTCTGTCCACATTGCTTATCGTCCATGTTTCACTCCCATACAAGGCAACACTCCATACAAATGCCTTCAGAAAGGACTTCAAATAATAACACCAAAATAATAATACATTATACCGCTATTTCTGATTAGTAGTAACTAGAATGCATCAGTTAAATACTTCCTTGATCTCAAATTTTAAACCCAAAAATATATCGCATTGTGCAATTATTATTTGCTATCATGGACTTCGTAACTGTAGTTTGGCCTTTCTCTGCTTCTTTACAACGTATGCTTTCCTTCTTCGTCTAAACGACTATATCTGTGTGTAAACCCGTAATCACCGAGTAGTTTTAAGTCATTTGCACCATCTTCTTCGGTTGGCTGTATTTTTTGTACTTGCTTGGAAGTTACCAGTGTGGTCAAAAACACCCACTGAACGTTAACTTTTGGATTCTTTCTGCGTAATATAGTAATAGACATAGTTGTTGGAATTGTGGAAGCAATCGTCTAGTTTGACTGGCCATCGATTGTGTCGTAAATGCAACGTCAGTGACTGTCGTGACGACAGCAGTCGCTGCGTCTCCCAATTGGAAGCCTACGGTCAGCAATTTTGTCGACTGCGACGGAAGACGAGAGAAGCGAGCTTGATTTTAACGACATCTAACCCTTTCACAAGAGTGAATAGCCAGGTGATAAGTCAACGGTTAACAGGCGTATTGAGTGAACACCGCATAAACAAGTGGGATACATTCGATCCTTACAAACCGACCCTCCCATTATAGTTTCGTCCTTTTCCAAGTTGTGTTCACTTGGTCATTGGGAGAGTGGTCGCCGATCCAACGATCTAATCTGGTAAACCAGTACAGGCCAGGAGATTCAATCCAGGAACTACTATACCTTGAACTAATCATCATCCGGGGAATGTGGAGAAATACCCTCTTCACAATCCAGATTTAGGTTTTCCGTGACTTCCCTAAATCAATCCAGGCAAATGGTGGGATGGTTCCTTTCAAAGGGCACGGCCGATTTCCGTCCCCAATCCTTACCAAAACTTCGAGCGTAAGCTCTGTCTACATTTACCATGTTATCGATGGGACGTTATACCCTAAGATTCCTTCTTCCTTCTTTTATTTGCTGCTTGAGGCCAGCTCGGACTTCATCGGTTGGTCCGCTTAGGTCAATAAACTAGTCGACACGCTATCACTGTGGTGCTAAACCTGATAGCCGGTACCAAGAATTCATTTCTCACCACGGCATCCAACTAAAGTGGTCCGACAAGCTACTGCATAGACCGAAGGTGGGCTCAAACAAACCCCTCTACTTGCGGGCTCTTAACAGATTCCCAGACGCAATGGGCGCTTACCGAACGGCACACGGCAGCCCGCACATAGAATAAGCAGCGATATGGCGATCTCAGACGACTGAAGGAGACGGCACCTGCTGTACCAAACTCGTTCTAACCAGAAATCCTGTGTTAGACTAAACCTGTAAACGCTAATAATGTTTTCTAGCTTCCTCTGGCGCTCCACAAGATTTCTTTGCTTCATCCTGATATAAAGTTCAAAATCTTGCCGCTCGACCCGCAGCAGGATTACGGGTAATGGACGGAGCTTCTCCAGGAAACGCAAACAGGCAGGGCAGGTGTTACGGGGCACTGCACTGTGGCGACACGGTGTCGCGGTCGGCCGCTTGGGGCCGGGTGTGTGCGCTCGTGACAAAGCGCCGTAGCCGGCGGTTGCCAGGCGACGCGTGCGCCACCCTAGGCCTCGCCCACCGCTAATTGGGCGCCGCCCACGCTAACCGCCGCAGCAGATATCCGACAGCGCCTGCTTTCACGCCGCCCTGACAACACTCCGACTTGTGCTTTATGTCCACTTATAGGCACCTGGCACTGCAACCAAAAATAGTCGTCTTGTCGTCATTAGCTGTACTGTGAAAGGCTGCACACAGCTAGACAATCAAAACTGCAACACAAAGAAGAACCGGAGGTGACGCATAATTGAAGGTAACGCATAATTGAAAGTACTGCCCCATGTGACATAACCGACATAATCTTGATAAAATTTTATTTTAACTTTTTTGTTTATATTCTAATATTATATTATCATTAGTTACTACAAACATAAGAAACCGTTTTTTCTACCATTACTGTTGCAGTTTAGTCACAACAGGCCTTCCTTTCACAAGGATGGCAGCATAACATCACTACATTTTTTAAGAATATTACAACGCCCTATAATCTAGTGCTGAGGGAGAGAAAACATGATACATAGAATGTTAATTCACATTTCTGCATTGCAGTTGTATATTCTTGTTTGATTGATCACTACTGGTAAGAAACCAACATATTGTAATTCTTCAGGTTTTCCCGGCGAGGCATTGTCATCTTGCACAATTGGGTGTTCTGTCGGTTATTCGCGTCTTTTCTTGCACAGTATCAGGAAGCACCTGAAGAAGGCTGCTAGGTATGCAGTTGAAATATCGTGCAAGAAAAGATGCGAATAACCGGCAGAATACACGATTGTGCAAGATGATACCAAAATGTTGTTCCGACCCATCATTACGTGAAACAATTTTATTTACTCTGGGTGATCATCCTCTATCATTTGGTTTCAGTTCGTCATTTTTGCAAATTCGAAGATTGTTCTTGACGTTGGACGTATGTTCATTATGACTGTCGGTTTTTCCTTATCAGTGTATCTTCCTGTTTGAGACCACAATGTACCCACTAAGTAGTAGGATAACTGCCGCGGCGGAATAGCCGTGCGCACTGAGGTGCCGTGCTCCGGAAATGATGTGGAGAAATAAGATCCAAAATAATGCCTATAAAATTGTTCTTAGATAATACTATAACAACTATATTCAAGATTACAATTTTGATATCTTATTAACATAAAGATAACGTAAAAAATAAAACTTTTATCAGGTTTAGTCAACCATGCAAAACCAAGTCGGTCAGCTCAGCCATTGCTGCAGAAGACTGATTTTCGAAGCACAATACAGACGACTTTGGCAGCAAAATTACTCTGTTTAGCTGAACTGTGACAACAGACCACTTCAAACTTAACATTCAATATTTGAAAAGTGTTCTCCAACTCCAACAGTGGTAGTTATCTAATATTTACATTAATATGCATGAAATCCTTCTAGACGGTAGGGTCTTCTGTAGTAAGGAATTGGTTGAAATCAGCAGTTGAACGTTGCCGCCATTGGTGCCTAGAGCCGCTACCAATACAATCAAAGAGGCTCTGCGGGTGTTACTTCCAGCTGGCACTCATCTGGTGTAGCAGCTATAGGTCTGAATCAGGCTTCATTTTTCGATCTAACTGAATAGGCACGTTGTTCTGTCGGTCCCGTAGATCTCACTGGAGTCGCTTGGCACATAACGATGTACTGCATTCGATTTTCTTCGTGCTCGATCGACCGTGCCATGATCGAATTGACCGACCGTTTATTCTGAGGAAGAAGATGAAGCTACTCCTCCGATTTTCAAGTTTTAATAATACGGGAAGATGTATAAGACAATGCCACATCGTTTTGTGGACCTACGTCTTTAACAAGTTAACAAGTTTCAGTATGTGCCGGCACCGGGTTTCACCCTTTACCTTCTCCCATCATCTCCAAAATGAACACTTCTTTACCCTGCACACGCACCCATTATAGTCACCTACACTTAACATAGACACTTCAGAAAACAGTTGTCACACATCGCGAAGGAAAGGTGCCTGCGGGCGAATGAACCTGCCTTTCGGGGTCTTTCAGCCATTCATGCCATACGACCTTACTTTATTTTAGAGAAAAAGGAAATTTATTAGATTTCATTTTGCGTAGTTTTGTTTTTAGTTCCACAATGATTCTCAGTCGATGTTGTACAACGTAAGCGGTAAAAATTTAATTATTTTTGAAAATGTTTCAGTGTGAAATATTTACTTTTCAGTAAACGTTTTGTCTTTTCGTAATTCGTAACAGTGTTTACGAAATGACTCAATTTCTCTAGCACATTCCCATATACTGAAAATTCTGACAGTGTGTAGCTTACTGATAACTACGATTTAGGTTATGCATTACTACAACTGAAATCTAGCTAAAACTGCAACAGAGTTTTCCAAATAATACTGACACTAATATCTGTAGTATTACGTAAATACATACGTGTTACACAGTGGTGTCAATATGGCGTTCGCAAGTCATCGGAATTGGAGGGACTTATAGTTTCAACTATTGAAGGTCACTAAACCGAATTACTACTGGTGCAGAACATGGTATCGGAACCTCATGGGACTTTAAATTTCCAATTTTTTCGTCGGTGACGACCGACTGCAGTTGAGAATTATATGCTTCCATCAGCTCCACCTTGTATCACAGGAAAAATCAATTCTTAACTGTTTTTATGACGTTGCAAAAGGAGATCCATGCAACCCCTCCACAATTTTCCGTGACGTTTTTTATGGCTTCCTATCTGCCTGTAATGTCGATCATGACACGTAAAACATTTTAGTTTGCTTTATTGAGTATACAACTTTATTTCTAAACAGTCGAACCGACGTTATCATATTTCCTTTGTTACATTTTTTACTTTCACGCTGTATGGTACAGTGCATGAATGCAAGTGAATTCATGTCTACAAAAGTTTAGAGAATTTTTAAGCCGCGCACTAAGGCGACTAGCTGCGGTTCACGCGGCCGTTCGCCGTCGGGGTTAGGAGTCCTCCCTCGGGCATAGGTGTTTCTGTTGTCCTTAGCGAAAGTTACTTTAAGTTAGTTCAAGTAGTTTGTAAGCCTAGGGACTAATGGCAAACATAGTTAAGTCCCTTAGATTTACAAACATATGAACATTTTATACTTTTGAAATGGAATATATTTCACCTAAAATCGAATGCAACAGTCAATTGGCGTGGAGGTTCTTAACAAATAAAGTGATCACTGGAAGATTCAACCAGTTACATTATTTTTATTTATACAACATAAATGAATATTCTCGTATGGCACAGCAAAATGGATGCGGTGTAGTTCCGTCAGGTGGTGAGAATGTATTGCACGCAGAGCTGCTGCGTCGGCTACAACAGTCCTACCGGTCTCTTTCGAGAACCGCCGCCCCGAGCATTCATACTCGAACTAATCAAGTCCGAGCGCGAAGCACTCGACAGAATACGAGCGAGTATCATACCCAATACGCAGACCTCTAGTGGCATCGGGTGGCGTGTCGTAGGCAAGGCCGGCGGAAGCCTGACTGCCACCCCGTACGAGTTGCAAAATTGCTTTGCCTCATTAAAAAAGAAAATGAGAAATAAACCTGACGTAGTGTTAAAATCACTACAATAGTTTTGTATAACAATTGTGTTTTCTTATGATTTCATAACAAAAAAAAATACTTTTGGCAGTTTTATAAAACATAGAATTATGTATGTAAATCTAATATATAAAGGGAATAGGTTTATATAGAAAACCTCGGAAAGTTCTTGACAGATTTATAACAGATTTTATACCACAATCTGATAGATATTCTTAAGGACACGGGATGTATATTTTTGAAATATATAGGGTTTTCTGAAATTCTCATTATAAATTTCGATGACTTGTATAGGAAAGCAAGTGTGTATTTTGATAAGGACCTCAAATCCGGAAATGTGATTGAGAGATACTACGAGCTCTTCCTTATGTTTGCCACAGTGAAAGACAAAAAAGAAAAATGACTGAATATGAACTCTGCAATGAATACCTTATGACCTTTGAGCACTTGCCTAATAGAGTGTAAACAGTCGACCACCAAATATGAAGACGTTCTCAAAGCTGTACGGTATGCATTTTTACGCCCATGTTTACTATTTTTTTTCCTAATTTTGGTCCACATTAAGTCCTAAAACAGGGAAAGCAATGAGCTTTCTGCAGTATAATTTTTTTTCTATATTGTTGAAAAATAAGGAAACAGTCAGTGTCAATGGATGGCATCCCCAGTCATAGGTGTCTTATCAAATTAATTATGTTTCATTCCCCCGTAATAATTCCCAGTGTTTGTAACTGTTATTTTCGGAAACTATGTATATAAGTGAAGAGTAGTTACAACAAATCTCGAAACGTTGTTGGTCGATTTTATTCGAATTTTTACATGATACCCAATTGATCAGTCAGACAGAAATAGAGAAGAGAGCCGAGGTTACACACAGTGCCGGGAAGGAGAGGGGAAGGGAGGAGGAGATAAACGGAGAGAGAGAGAGAGAGAGAGAGAGAGAGAGAGAGTATATCTGAGAGGAAGGGATGAAACAATGGTGCTCAAGTGTTCAAGTGTTTGCAAAGTGCATGGGACTTAACTACGGGGTCATCAGTCCCTAAACTTACAAACTACTTATGAATTACTTACGAACTAGGACGGCACAAATATCCATGCCCGAGGGGGGATTCGAACCCCCGACCGTAGTGGCCGTGCAGACCGTGACTGGAGCGCCTTAGTCTCCTCGGCCACCGCGGCCGGCAAATGTGACTTTGCCATACAGGTACTGCGAACGGCTGAAAGCAAGGGGAAACTAAAGCCGTTACTTTTCCCGAGGACATGCAGCTGTATTGTATGGATATATGCTGATGACATCCTCTCGGGTAAAATATTCCGGAGGTAAAATAGTCCCCCATTCGGATTTCCGGGCGGAGACTACACAGGAGAATGTTGTCATAAGGAAAGACAATACTGGCATTCCACGGATCGGAGCATGTAATGTTAGATCCCTTTATCGGGTAGGAAAATTAGAAAATTTAAAAAGGGAAGTAGATAGGTTGAAGTTAGATATAGTGGGAATTAGTGAATTACGGTGGCGGGATGTACAGGGTTTCTGGTCAGGTGAGTACAGGGTTGTAAATACAAAATCAGTTGGAGGTATCACCGGAGTAGGACTGATAATGAATAAAAAAAAATAGGAATGCGGGTAAACTACTATGAGCAGCACAGTGATGGCATTATCATTGTCAAGATAGATACGAAGCCAACACCGACAACAGTAGTACAGGTTTATATGCCATCTAGCTCTGCCGATGATGAGGATATTGAAGAAATATATGAGGAGTTAAAGGAAATTATTCAGACAATTAAGGGAGAGGAAAACCTAATTGTTATGGGAGACTGGAATTCGGTAGTAGGACAAGGAAGGGAAGGAAAAATAGTAGGTGAATATGGACTGGGCAAAAGGAATGAAAGAGAAAGTTGCCTGGTAGAATTTTGCACGGAACTTTATTTTTTCATAAAATCTGGTTTATTGGTCATGAACTGTAGGCTGAAACTGAAAAAAAAATGCAGAAAGCTAGGAAAATAAGAAGATGGGACTTGGATAAATTGAGGAAACCTGAACTTCTTAAGAATTTCGGAGGAAACTTTAGGCAATAATTGACAGAAACTGGGGGAAATAAAAAACTATAAGAGGAATGGATAGTATTGAAAGATGATATAGTGGAAGCAGCAGAGGACAAAATAGGTAGAAAGGCAATAAACATAAAATGAACATTAACAAGAGCAAAACAAAGATAATGTAATGCAGTATTAGAAATTCCGGGGATGCTGAACGAATTACATTAGATAACGAAATAATGACCTACAAAAAATCGTTGGGTATCACAGGAAATACTAAATTTAATTGAGGAAAGGAGAAAATATAAAAATGCAGTAAATGAAACAGGTAATATGGTGTACAGACGACTAAGAAATGAGATTGACAGGAAGTGCAAAATGGCTAAACAGGAATAGCTAGAAGCCAAATGCAAATCTGTAGAAGAATGTGTAACAAGAGGAAAAGTAGATACTGCCTACAGGAAAATAAAAGAGACATTTGGGAACAAGAAAAGCAGCTCCTCGGTTATCAAGAATTTAGATGTACAACTAGTTCTCAGCAAAGAAGGGAAAGCTGTTAGGTGGAAAGTCTACATAGAGGAGCTCCACAAAGGAAATGAACTTACAGACAATGTTGCAGGAAGGGAAGAGGAAGCAGTTGAAGATGAAATAGGAGATACTATACAGAGAGATGAATTTGACCGAACCCTAACAGACCTAGGTCGGAACAGGGCCCCGGGAGTAGATGACACTCCCTCAGAGCTATTAAAGTCTGTGGGAGACTCAGCAATGACAAAACTGTTTCACCTGGTGTGTAAGAAGTATGAGACATGCGAAATACCCTAATACTTTAAGAAAAATGTAATAATCCCCATTCCAAAGAAATCAGACCCAGACTGGTGTGAAAATTACAGAATCATCAGTTTGATAAGGCATGGTTGCAAAATTTTAACACGAATTATCTACAGGAGAATGGAAAAGCTGGCAGAATCTGACGTCGGGGAAGATCAGTTTGGGTTCAGGAGGAACGTAAGAACGTGGGAGGCAATACTCATTTTACGACTTATCTTAGAAGATAGATTAAGGAAATCAAACCTACATTTTTAGCTTTTGTAGATTTGGAGAAAGCTTTTGACAATGTTGATGGGAATGCACTCTTTCAAATTATGAAGTCAGCAGGGGTAAAATACAAAACAAAAGGAAAGGAGAGTTATTTACAACTTGTACAAAAGCCAGACCGCAGTTATTAGACTCGAAGGGCATGAAAGGAAAGCATTAGTTGGGAAAGGAGTAAGACAGGATTGTAGCCTCTCTCCGATGTTATTCAGTTTGTACATCGATCAGGCGGTGAAGGACAGCAAGGAAAAATTTGGAACAGGGATTAAAGTTCAGGGTGAAGAAATAAAAACATTGAGTTTTCCTGATGACATTGCAATTCTGTCAGAGACAACAAAGGACCTGGAAGAGCAGTTGAATGGAATGGACAGTCTGTTAAAGAGAACGTATAAAATGAACATTAACAAGAGCAAAACAAAGATAATGTAATGCAGTATTAGAAATTGCGGGGATGCTGAACGAATTACATTAGATAACGAAATAATGAAGGGGTAGATGAGTTTTGTTACTTGGGTAGTAAAATAACATATGGCGGTCGCAGTGCAGAGGATATACGTAAAATGCAGAATGGCAATGGGAAGAAAAACGTTTTTGAAAAAGACAAATTGGCTTACATCCAATATTAATTTAAGTGTAGGGAAGTCTTTTCTGAAGGCATTTCTGACCCAGTTTACTTGGAGGATGAACTAAATTAGCTACGGTCGGCATTCAAGAAAAATGGATATGGTGGCAAGGAAATTGATCGAGTTCTCCATCGAAGAAGAAAAGAATCGAGAAGTTCCGAGCAACAACGGCAACCATCTGGAAAAGTTTTCCTTCCGTACATTAGCAAAATTACTGATCGAATCGGGAAAGTATTGGCAAAGTATGGCGTCGAAACGATCTACAGGCCCACCAAGAAGACGAAAGGATACTTGAGATAAGCAAACGACGCGCGTCACCCCGTAGCAACAACTGGGATGTATAAAATTCGTTGCAGCTGTGGTCAAGTATATACTGTAATAACTAAAAGAAGCGACATCACACCCCTACATGAACATAAAAAGAACTGTCGTCTTGGCCACACGGAAAAATCGGCAGTGGTAGGACATATTTTTCGACATGGAAACCATGAAATAAAATTTAATGAGACGAGGGTTGCAGGTAGGACATCACATTACCATGCACGCATGTATAGAGAAGCAATAGAAATACACAAACACCAGAATAATTTTAATAAAGAAGAAGGTCTAAAGTTAGATAAAACATGGATGTCAACATTGGACCATTTGCATGTCACAGCATCTTTCCTGTCAGTTAAATTTCGCGTCTGTAGCACGTCGTCTTCGAAATGTAGCAATTTTAATGGCTATGATCTTTTTGTAGAATGCTTAATAATATTTGTCTTTGGAAATAAGCTTCAAGATTTTGTGTGGAAAATATCCATTAAATTATTTTCAGATTCCTGTACATGGTTGTGCTTCTTGCACAGCACGGAGGCGTACATCTCCGATCTTCAGTATTTTCACCAGTACTGCAGTACTGCAAATGGACAGGGTCATATATGTAAAACTTCACTAATGTGCATATCTCCTACCACTTAAAGGCAAATGATGAGATTTTCACTTTGCACCAATGAGTATGGCGTAGACATAGTTCCTCAAGAATAAACTGTAAGTTACCAAACCAAGAGGAACAGCGTCGTAAAAAGAAGATTTATAAAAGTTGGTCCGTGTGTTAGTTAGGAAAAGGATGGTGAGATCCTCTTCATATATGTTGTAATAAGAAGTAGAAAATACAAAAATTTAGTCTTTGTTTCTCTGTAGGTAATTACATCCGTAGGTACAGACCACCGTATGCTCTGCTTCCAAATAGCTTGTTACAATTTGGACTGTTTACAAGCTTCTTGCTTAGGTTTTATCCGGTGAAACTCTCATTTCATTACGTGCGCGGAAGTACGAGGCGAAAAAAGTAATTAAAAGGGGAAAGCGCCATTTATGCCTTCCATAATGGACAGGACTGGCCACGAAACGTATTTGCTGCCTCACCGTTAATGAAGTTCCTTTATTCAGAGGAAGCATAAAACCCGAAGGAATTTTAATACGAGCTGCGGCGGCGCGTCCCATCCCGAATATTTAATTCTCGGAATTCATTTAGGTGGCGTTTGTCCAGTCTCCACGGAAGTATTAATTAACATGTCGCTTCAGATTTTTACTCGGTGATCCTGCATTACATGTGGAGAAAGGAGATACAGTAATCAATGGAAATCACTAGCTGTAGCCGTTCCACCTTACAGCTGAAAACGGTGTAATATTACTTATTTATATAAAAAATTACTATCACTTTTTGAGAACACTTCAGTTTAGGAGAAAATAGAGATTACAAATTTATTAATCTTTAACAATAAGCAGTATTAATTAGATTTAAATATTTGTTATAAAGTCGATAAGAAAAGTTTTCTGAAGTCAGATAGTAAGACACCAATTTAACCCCGGTAGCAATGACGTCCTTCCAGAAGGACGCGAACGGCAGCTTACTTTTTTTATTCTTGTCTGTACGAATTCGTGTATCGTGTCATATTTTATTTCTTAGAATCGCCTGCTTCCATTGCAGATCAATTTTAGGTTGTTTTGTCGATTGCACAGTGGTTGGATACATCTTCAAAGTTGAGAAGCTAATGAAGACTTCCTCGTAGTTGGGTTTATATTTCTTGAACTTTCTGATTTTTGAGACATTTATATGCATATATTTCATCTTAAATGTTGTTTTAATAATAATGATTCATCATATTAAAATAAAAATAAAAAAACATTCATTTTGACGCCATTCCAAAAAGAAGGTCAGTGTTACAAAACTAATGGCGTGAATGTGAAAAAGAAAATTACTTATAACGATCTTGTGCAGTCATCTGAAGGTAAGTAATAGCTTTGGAGAAAGAAATTAAACCAAAAATAGTTCCATGCTATCTGGGTTAAGAAAGTAGCTGAGGACATTTAAAATTCTATGCGAAATCTTATATAAAAGTAACCATTAAAGTCGACGGTAGATGCAGAGATCGCCATGTATTTGCATTTACAGAAAACTTGGATCGTTTGTTTATTTCAAAGATGAAGCTGCAAGACGCCGTTGGTTTCCATGGAAATGGTGTGCAAGAATCGATAGGCATCATACTGGCTGGTAGACGACGAAGAAAAAGATGCGCCAACATTTGGCAATCGCGGTGTGCCAGTAAACAGTCAATGTAGCTGTGAAAGCACATTAAAATCTGTTACAAAACGCTGCAGGTTAGACGACCAGTTGATATGTGATAAAAATATTATTTTGTACATAAAATACCAAGAGAAAAATCAATACAGGCGGTTTATATGCGGTAAAAACGTTCTGTTACGTAGACAGCCCGGATTTCTACTGTTAGCAACAATAATCACGTCGGAAGTTGTAAAATTAAAAGAGATCAGCAATTAGAAATGATTTGAACAGTGTCCAATTAGTCACAAAGCTAAAATTACTGTACACAGTATTTTGTAAGATAAGTGTAAAATAAAAAAATGTAAGAATTAATAGAGCGTTTACAGCGGAATTGGTTGTTAGCATAATTGGTGGTGAACAAAAGTTGAATATAGGAATAACAAGTGACATATGCAGTTACAATATAAGTAGTTATTAGGTCAAAAACTAGCCAAACTATAAAACAGTCGAATAGTAAGTCACAATAGTAAAACAAATCTAAGGAGTCAGAAAACCATAATGCAATAAGCCTTTCTACAAGTACAAGATTAGTAAGAATTAACAGATACTTTTACACCAAAACCAGAGCGTAGGATAGTAATGGGATACAAAACAAGTAACATATATAGTAACAAGGGTAAAAAACAAATAGGCAAAAAATGGAAGTAACAAATGTAGCTTTTCAAGAACATTTGTCTATAGAAACCAAAGGGTAAAGTATTCTATAGTAAGTCATCAAATAAATCATGAAAACTCTTCAGTGTGCACCATAAGGTCTGCTATAAATAATCTGGAAGACTTTGATATATATGATCATTATGAAAATTACTCTACACCCCGACTAAATAAAGAGTTGGACTTCAGAGAGTGATACTTCTATGATTTATTTGATGAATTACTGTAGAATATATTGCTCTTCTGTTTCTACATAGAAATACTCTTGCAAAGCTACATTTGTTCCCTTCATATATTTGGCCTAAAATAAATACATTTTTTAACCTTTGCATCTGTATTTGGCTTGATCTCAGTTTCTTTCCTTGTGTCTATATTTGTGCACTAAACTCCTCTGCTATTTGACTACATATTCTGGTATTCCTTATCGTATATGCACATATTGTGACACGTTTGTATGGAAGAGTCATAACGAATGTTATCATTCATAAGTTTTACCACAAAAATTTTTCACACTCTTAAATCATATTTAATTTAAATTATTTTAACTGCTCTGCATACACTGAACGGTAACTGGGGGCCGTGGCGAAATAGCCGAGCACGTTAAGGCTCCTTGCGGCGGTGCGCGCAGCCGCTCGCCCGGTGTTTCGAATCCTCCTTCGGGCATGGGAATGTGTGTTGTTATTAGGATAAGTCAGTTTAAGTAGTTTGTAAGTTTGGAGAACCATGGCCACTGCTGTTAGGTCCCATAACATTATAAACATTTGAACATTTTCTTGGTAACTGCGGAAGACTACATCCTTTTCTTAAACACAATTTTTAATCTGTCCACTTAGTAGTTTGTCTTCTAGTTTCAATAATTCCCTTTGTTCTTACCATGAATGAAAATTAGTAAACCTATCTACATCTACATAGGTACTCCACCCAAAGGAGTGTGGTGAAGAGTACTTAGTGCAACTACTAATTACTTGCTTTTCTGTTCCACTCCCATACAGATTTAGGGGAAAATGTATGCATCCGTATGAGCCCTAATCTCTCTGCTGTTATCTCTGTGGTCCTTATGCGAAATGTAGGTTGGCGGCAGTAGATTAGTTCTTCAGTCTGCCTCAAATTCCAATTTCTTCAACATTGTTTCTCTAAAATAACGCCGTCTTCCCTCCAGCGACTTCCATTTGAGTTCCCGAAGCACGCCAGTAACACTCGCGCATCGATCGAATCTACCAGTTGCAAACCTAGCTGCCCACCTCTGAACTGGTTCTATGTCCTCCTTTTAGTGTCGGAATAAGTGGAGAGGGTTAGGAGAGAGGGGCGGGGGGCGACCGCCCGTGTTTCTCGTCTTTCGGGTCACCAAATACCTCAAAAGCACTTTTTTTCCTTTTTGAGCCCCTTGGGCTCTCTTTCTGTGGCCACAAAATCAAGAAAGCTGTTTTTTATTATTTCTATTTTTTTTTAACTGTCACGTGCCTCTCGTCTTGGAGGCCTTCAAAACTCAAAAGTTAGTTTTTTATAGTAATACATTTATTTCCAAGTGGACGGGGGGGGGGGGGGCTAATTTTGTTCTGCTGGCGACCCACATCCACAGAACACCTCCACAAACTTCGCCTTCTGTTTCTCCGTCTGCATCAGGCAGGCTTAAAATGTAACAAAAAGAAATGTTCTTTCTTTCAATCCTAAATTTCCTACCTGGGACACGTGATATGGCACTAAGGCATTAATCCATCCTTCTCCTACATGAAAGCCATTGCTCGCTTATCCCCCCCCCCTCTACGAAGAACTTACATTAACTCCAGTCCTTCTTAGGGAAATTTTCCTATTACCGCTAATTTCTCCCATCAGTAACACAAGTAGCAGCACCTTTTTACTACTTGTGTCGCAAAAACGTTCCTTTTCACTCAAATGTTTCAAATGTTTTTATAGTCTATGGGACTTAACTACGGGGTCATCAGTCCCTAAACGTACAAACTACTTATGAACTACTTACGGACTAGGGCGGCACAAATATCCATGCCCGAGGGGGGATTCGAACCCCCGACCGTAGTGGCCGTGCAGACCGTGACTGGAGCGCCTTAGTCTCCTCGGCCACCGCGGCCGGCTCCTTTTCACTGGACCCCTGCCTGTGCTTCAGCGTTTGACATCATCAAACAACAGTTACAATCTCCCTCGTGCCTAGTTCCCTACGACCCCTCACGTCCACTTATCTTGGCCAACAATACCTCACAATATGGCATCGGCGCAGTCCTCTCCCACAAGCTTCAGGATAGCACTGAACGCCCTATAGCGTTCGTATCCAAAGCCCTATCAGATGCTCAAATATTCACAAAATGAAAAAGAAGTCCTTACTGTGGTTTCTGAATGTACTAAGTTCCGTCCATATCTATATGACAAATCGTTTCACCTCATCACTGACCACAAGCCCCTCTTGTCCATATTTTACCCATCTGCCCGCCTGTCATCAAAAACTTTCCAACGCATTCAGCAGTGGGCTCTTTTTCCTTCTCAGTTCCGATACACCCTACATTTTCGATCTACCTCCCTCCACGCCAACCCCAGCCCCCTTCCGCCTTCCACATGGGCCAGATCTGGCGTTCGACTCATCTGAAATTTTAATGTTTCACGTGGACCAAGATATTCAGGACGTCCTACAGGCGTTCCCCATTACCTCGTCTACAGTTGCCATCGCCACCACTCGGGGCCCGCTTATTCGAGAAGTCCGACGCCGTGTGCAACAAGGGTGGCCGGAAAAACCGCCGCCCGATGTGCCCATGACGTTCTTCTACTTTGTCCGCCACCAACTGTCCGTCGCGTTCCGAAGATTGTGCGTGCCACATTCCTCCATCTTCTGTACCAAGGGCACTGGGGCATCGTGCAGACTAAGGCATTGGCTCGTCGGTATGTCTTCTGGATAGGTCTTACATCAGACGTCATGGCCATGGTACCTAGCTGCGCTACTTGCGCACAACAGCTTCCCCAACCGCCCAAATCCTTCCTGTCCTGGCCTTCCCCGTCAGGCCCATGGGAACGTCTCCATTTCGCAGGTCCTTTCCTGGGCCACCAATGGCTCATTGTAATAGATGCATACTCACACTTTCCTTTTATTGTCTGTTGTTCTTCCATCATTTCTGCCTTAACAAAAATCTTTTCCTTGTAAGGCCTTCCGACCACAGTAGTCACCGACAGTGGACCACAATTCAGAAGTTCCTCCAACGGCATCCAACACATCCTTACACCATTCTTCCATCCACAATCGAACGGGGAGGCAGAACGTTTAGTCAGAACCTTTAAGACCCAAATGTCAAAATATGTTCAAGAGCGTACCATTGAAGAACACTAACACGGTTTCTCAGTACCTAAAGGTCCACACCGATGGGTGCTCGCAGCCCCGCAGAGGTGCATGGTCGGCAGCCCAAGACTCTTCTCCACGTCCTTTGGCCTGTAATCAAGCATCAGGTTCCGGCCGGCACATCCTCTTTTGTGCCTGGCTCCTCAGTGTGGGCCAGAGGATTCGGTTCCAAGGCCGGTTGGCTACCAGGGATCATACTTGGCCACCGCGGTCGCCAACTGTTTGACGTCCGCATTGACGCCAGCACTGTCCATCGACACTGCAACCAACTGCGTCACCGTTCCCCACCTCCGTCGCTCCGCCGGTTTCCCCTCTGGCGTCAGCCGCTCCCAATACTCTTCCTATATGGCAGCCATCCCTTCTTCCATCTAATCGCTGGCGTAATGTTGCAGCTCAGCCGTCACAGCCGCTGCCTCCTGCACCGCTGAACCTTTCAGACCCGCAACCCCAGCCACCGCCGCAGTTGGGCCCAACTCAAGCCAGTACACAGCCTATCCACAACCTGGGCCGTCCTGCGAGGACAGAGATGTACCGATGCCATTGCGTCCTCAGGAGCCGTTCTCGCAACCGCTGCCTCGCCACCGCTCCAAACGCCTAAGGTGCCCAGCAGTACCCTATGCTCGGGCGTCTTCTCTTTTTCACAGGGCAGTCACCGATGTGGACATCGATGTTCAAGAATCAAATCGCACTTTTTTCTGCAGATGCCGCTGCGGCCGACTGAGGAACGGTACCACTCCGCCAGCATATTTAAGGACTAGCCAGATGGCCGCCCAGCAAGTTTGACCCGAATTCCGGAGACGGAAAATCTCTGAGAAGAAGAATCACCACAGAAGACGTCGTCCAAGAGGATCCATGCCTACGTCCCCTTGAAGACGGACTCTGTAGTTTGCATACGACATAGTAGAATTGTAAATAGTAGAAGTACAATAAACTTAGAGTTGAAACCATCTCGGAGTACAATACAGTCTGGGAGGTGGGCTAAATATTTTTGATTAAGTAGATAATATCTATAATCTTGATCGCAAATTTATTAACAGAGATCACCGGTTTCAACTCATTTCTGAGACATCCTCGGATTATTTTACGTGTTTTTCAATATTTGTATATGTCGAAAGGCAGTATAACGTTCCAATCATCAAATTACAACTTATAAAAGCCAAAAAAAAAAAAAAATCGCTGTACAACATTTGAAAAATCAATGCGATTTTCTTCAAATGTTGTACCGCACCTTTTTCGCTTTTATAACTTGTAGTTTGATGAATGGAAGGTTATATTGCATGATGGCAGATATGACTATTGACAAACAAGCAAACTGATCCGAGGATGACTTATAAATGGGTTGAATCAGGTCATCTCTGTTAAAAAATTTGCGGTCAAAACTATAAATATTGTCTACTTAATCATACCCATTTTAGAACTTGGTGTTGCGCCCACAGGCACAGAATCTGGCATCCTTTCTATCACACACATGGCGAATATATACTTGGGATACTTAGTTGCAATTCTGCTCGACCAACTCAAGGGTTAAGGTTGACGAACCGAACGTGTCAGTTGTCGTCCCATCATATCCCACACGTGCTGGTTGGATAAGTTGCTCCAGTCTCGCAGAGAACGATGAGATTCAAACATTTCCCAGGTCTACGTCGTACGTGACATCTACCATCTCTTGCGTGCAGGCAGACTGATTTCATCGCTCGAGGTCGAGGTCCAAGCAATCCTCTGAAGGCAGCTGCCGAGCCGAGCGCGTCGATGCTGTGGCGTGAGTAGAGGACGTGCTAGAGGTGTGCGTAGCCCAACTGGTGACCGGCTGACGGCTGTTCGTGGTAACACTTCTTGGTTCACAAAACCTCTAGTCTCTGCTGTGGTAGCAGAACGATCTGCCACTGTTGCCCTTACAATATGATGATAGTAAAGAACATAATTGTTGCGTCCATTCAAAACGGTATTTTGTAAACATCGTGTCAGTGTGGCAAGCCATACATCGGCCGTACAATTCGATATGTGCAAGATAGATTTGTGGAACACTGTCGCCACACGAGACTTCTGCAGCCGGAAAAATCGGCGGTAGCAGATCACTGTTTAACAGAGGGACACAAAATGACATATGATGAGACTCGCGTAGTAGCCAATACCTCCGGTTTTTGGAACAGTGTTTATAGAGAAGCGATAGAAATAAGTTGACTGACAATTTAATAAATAGAGGCATGGGGTTTCTTCTTAGTAGAACACGGAATACACTATTAAATAATATCAAGTAGCAATTTTCGACTGAGATTTCAGCACCTATGACTGATTGACGTAAGGTGCGACATATCTTTGTGCCCTGTTCTACTAACGGCGATGCCACCAGCGCGTTCTAGGAGGCAGCAAGTGTGACGGCAGGCGCATGCGCCGTGCACGCGACTGACGCCTATATACGACATAGAACTTCGCTTTTGCTTCAGTATTTAGCGGGACTCGGCAGCAGCGGCGGTTCCTGAAGATGACGGACAGTTGTACAGTCGAAATATTGAACCACATTTCAATATCCGGGAGAAAACCCGAATATACTTTAAAAACCAGAGTAGCTGTCTTAGACTATTCGCGGATGATGTTGTCATTTATCGGTTAGTGGAGTCACCAAATGATCGTAAGTAACTGCAAAATGATTTATATAAGATAATCTGCAAGGTGCAAGAAAATGGCAATTGACTCTTGTGACGATATTGTGTCGACACTGTTCAAATTCCCGCGGAGGGGGGGTCCTGAGAGCGCAGCGGGAACTTGCGGCGCTGTGTGGCGTGACGCTACCTGCTTGTCGCGAGTGCTACCTGTGTTTGGGAGCTCTAGCAAAAAGTTTAATGTTCTCATTATTTCCTCAATCGAATCTAATCCTAATACCCCAGCACTGCGCAATAACGTTTCTAGCGGGTTTGGTAACTTTACGAACAGATCTGCCATCGACACGGATGGAAACCCCATGGCCGGGAGGTATTCCTTTCCATTTTTTGACACACCTCGTCTCACATAACGTCACCCAACTGGTTTAACATCCCCTGCACCCATCCCAGTATTGTATTCAGTTGTTCACGCAAGGCGCTACACACAGTATCGGATGGTTTGACGCTCCACAGATCTTGGGGTCCACCCCACATAATGCATACCGCGTGCTTTAATTCTGGGCTGGGCCTTCGCCGAGTACGTGCCGTTCGGCACAACACGACGCCACCGCAGCAGCAAACACTTGGTCGGTACCGTCACATACGGGATGGCTAAGTTGGACTGTGTAGGAACAGTTCTCATGGTGGAAGTTTTTTCGTTGCTGGGGAGCTGAGGGTGATCCGCCTTTTCTCAATGAATTATTACCGGTACGGAAACGAATGCTGTTGTGCTTATGAACATAAATGGGGTTTCGATACCAGTGGAGTGCATGTAGCAGGCCCATGTTGCGAGAAAAACGTGAGATGCAGGTGAAGTGACACGTAACAGTGGGCAAATTGTCAGTCTTCATTTCAATCGTTGGGATTTCCTGTTATTGGTTCTTGTCTTTCAGTTACAAGCTTGTGAGACTTACTTAAATTGCTACGGTTTTTCTGTTAACACTTGTATGTTACAGTTACTATTAAGAAAGGAGTGCACTTCCCAAAATTTTGAATTGATTTGTGTAAATTTAGTATAAATCTTGAGCCTAGTTAATGATGTTTTGTCATAAATTGTAATGCAGGAATAGTTCCTGCCTTACTGTGTCATGTGATTTTACGATTGTCCAAGAGTTGTTTCATAACTATCGTTTGAGGAAATTGTTTCTTAAAGGTATATTAATTTGGGCATTAGTTAATTGATTCAGTTGTGTTGGGAGTAATAAAAGTAATGTGTTTCTTAAAGGAATAAAACACTCAATCCAATCCAGCCATTCCACTCACATCGATCGTAAGAATTTGGTAGCAGCGTGGTTTGGGTGTGGCGGAGTGAGTGTGGTATTAGTGAAATATTTTTCGGTTTTATGTATTTCTTTCAGTTCAGCAGATACTACTTGTTGTGGATCTGTTTCAGCATGGCGACCAGGGAGGTGTTCAAGGTTGCAGAATTGCCAAAGGAGGAACTAGTCTATGAGCTAAGGATTCGCAGAGCCGC
This sequence comes from Locusta migratoria, assembly GCA_026315105.1. NCBI lineage: Eukaryota > Metazoa > Arthropoda > Insecta > Orthoptera > Acrididae > Locusta > Locusta migratoria. The sequence goes on from CM048744.1 coordinate 453,225,063, forward strand.
CACATCGGGCAATGCAGCGTTGTTGGCGCGTCGGTTGCGTGACGTCATTGGTTGCCCCGTAGCCCTGCCAGACATGCAGGACGCTCAGGTGAGTGACGCCGTTTCCAGAATTCAACTCGCGCTAGCCGAATTAGAATCTGTTGTAGATTTTTTTGAAGCAAGTGAGCCATCTAGCTCCCAGGTTAATATAATTAAAGCATGCCTTATGCATTATGTGGGGAGGGCGAAGATCTGTGGAGCGTCAAACCATCCGATGCTGTGTGTAGCGCCTTGCGTGAACAACTGAATACAATACTGGGACGGGTGCAGGGGATGTTAACCAGGTTGGGTGACGTTATGCGAGACGAGGTGTGTCAAACAATGGAAAGGAATACCTCGGGGGCAGGGGGCTTTCCCTCCGTGTCGATGGCAGATCTGTTCGTAAAGTTACTAAACCCTCTAGAAAAGTTATTGCGCGGTGCTGGGGTATTAGAATTCGATTCGATTAAGGAAATAATGAGGGCATTAAACTTTTTGCTAGAACTACACGATAGGGGAAAGTTTTTTGGGTAAATTCACGAACAGTGGAAGCCCATTAGTTAGTGGGCAGCTGGAACAGGCGTTGGCGGACGCATCGCGTCGCAGGATGTTCTTCACGGCCTTTCGTCAGCTAATTTGTCAAAATTATCTCAGTGCACCGGTATGTTAAGAGGATAAAGGACAGTGCTAGAAGTTTGTGTATGAGTTATAGCGAAGAGGAAATAGTTGAAATTATTTGGAAGGAATGCGGCATAGCGATCATTGTAGGGCGGATTTTGCCAATGACCACAGGATTTCGAACAATTAGAGGCATTGGTAAGTAGTGTTCAAGCTGTAGCGTACGCTGACCAGTTTACCTCTGAGCGGCAAGTAATGGCGAACAGTAATTCTAGTCGGCACCCGTTGTCAGTAGTGAGGTGTTTTAAATGCTAGAAATTCGGGCATGTTGCAAGAAAATGTACAGCTCAGGTAAATGGGAAAGACAGCTGACGGTTTCTTAGGGGGCATCACGGAAAAGATGGTTTTGTACCAGAATTGTGGCGATCCCTGGAGCCCGAGTCCCCTTCGTGTGTATGTGTATAAATGAAGAACCTGTTTGTGGACTTCTCGACACTGGTAGGTCCGTCTCCCTGATAAAGTAAGAATGGATGTTAACACCCCGCGAGCATTGTCAATTTCAGAAATTATCTGATGGACTTGAGTCTTGTCAGTTAGCCAATTCTAAACAAATGCAAGTTGTGTGAACCATTGGGATTAAGATAAGGAGGGTGACTTTATATGGAATTTTCCCGTCAAGGTAGCATGTAATCTTTCTGTGTCGGTTATCTTGGGTTCAGATTTTATTTGTAGGGTTGGATTAGTAAGAGGAGATTTTATTTTGAAGTTGCCCACAAAGTCTTTTGAGTTTTGTAAGAATGTTATTGGTGTGGGGCACTTGGACAAGAATGTAACTAATTCAGTTGGTACTGATGGCACTACTTATGATCTCGGGAACTTGTCGCCCGAACAGAGGGGATAGATTACGAAGTTTTATGAAGAATTTGATGATGTGCTTACGGACCGTTTAGGCGAGGTTAAGGAAGGGAGTACAAAAATGAATTAACGGACAATATCCCTGTAAAACGTCCACCGCACAGGCTGTAGCCACCTCGGACGAAAGCGTTACGGAAGTCTATTAACGAGATAGAGGGAGTTATTAGGCCATCTAAATCACCGTATTCCTCTCCGTACCCAAGTCTCAGGGAGGCGTCCGTCCCGTCGTAGATTATCGTGCCCTTTAAAAAAGAAAAAAAAAAACGTTGCCCTACAATCGGTGCCCTTGCCTGACTTGCATTCGTGCTTTCAAAAGGCAAGGGTCTTCACCACATTCGACCTAAATCAAGCATACTACCAAATTCCCCTTGCTGAAGAACCCAAACGCGTCACGGAAATTGTGACTGATTGGGCACTATATGAATACAATAGGGTGCCCTTTGGGCTGTCCACGGGGGTGACGGTCCTGTCTGCAATCACGGATATGTTATTTTCTAACCTGAAGTTCGGGTGTGTTTACCACTACCTAGTAATTTTCAGTGAGAGGCTTCCAGAGCACGTGAGCCATATTAGAGAAGTGCACGGAAGGTTACGAAGGGCAGGACTTACGGTCAAGCCTTCAAAGGTGAAATTTGTCTAACCTGAGATATCCTTGTTGTGCATACTGTTTCGAAATATGGAGTTAAAATTGATCAGTCGCACGAAGGCTATTTACTCGTATCCTAGACCCAAAAATGTTAAGGCAGTTGCTCGTTTTCTGGGACTGATAATTTTTTTTTTTTTTTTTTTTTTTTTTTTTTTTTTTTTTTTTTTTTTTTGCAGCTGACTGCTCCGTTAAATGAACAGCGTAAGAAAGGTAAAAAGTTCGAGTGGGGTCCCTCGCTATAATCTTCTTTCGAGGCCTTGAAGAAGGCTCTAGCTACTGCTCCCCTGTTGGCGATGGCTGAGTTCAATGAGGAGTCCATCGTCCAAACTGACGCGTGCATGTCAGGAGTAGCTGCTGTTCTCCTACAAGAGGACACGGATGGTAGACGTCCTATAGCATATGTTTCCCGTTGTCTCTCGCCATTAGAGGCAAAGTATTCGGTATACGAACTGGAGACCCTTGCTGTCCTGTTTACCTTGGAAAAATTCAAGTTGTACTTACCAACCGTTCTTGTCAGAAACTGACACCAGGCTCTCAGCTGGGTATTGTCGAGATCAAGGAAGGTGAGGCGGATTTATAAATGGGAATTACACATTTCCGCGTTCTAATTTAGGGTCAAACATGTCCGCGGCTCCGAAAACGTTATGGCGGACGGGCTGAGCAGGATGTTTAGTCAGGAATGCGACGGACAGTTGAGTAATGAAGGCAATGTAGAAAGTCCTGGGGAGGTCATTCCGGAGTTAGTAGATTGTCAGCCTTGTGCCATCCTTAGTTGATTTCCACTGCTGTTCAAGGACATTGCCATGCAAGAGGATGGAGACCCGGAGCTTAGTAGAATTAAAGAAGGGAAGGGCGAAAGTATTAGGCCGTATTGTTTGCAATTGAGTGTATTGTGTTGCAGGGGACGCGGTAAAAGAGGTGAGAAGTTGGTATTGTCGAGGGTATTGGTCTCTCAAGTATTCAAGTATTTTCATGAGACCCCAGTTGGTGGGCATTTGGGGTTTTTCAAGACGTGTATGAAAATAGGAGAGAACTTTACGTGGAAGGGAATGGATAAGCAGATCAAAGAAATGGTGCTAGGTTGCAACACATGTGGATTTAGTAAACCTCCTCTAAACACTCGACAAGGGTTTGTGTCTTCTGAGATTGCGACTGAGCCTATTGAAAAATTGCCTGTTGATTATGTGGGGCCACTCCAAGGTTCTAGAGAGGGGAACTGGTATGTGTTTGTTTAGACGCGTTCACGCGCTTCTGCTGGTTGATTCCCACTCGTAATATCACTGCTCAAATTACCGTAGACTGTCTACAGGGTATCTTTGTCACATTTGGCCCTTGCCTAGTGCTGGTCTCTGATAATGCCACTTCCTTTAAATCCGTGGCATTTCGGAACTTTTTCTTTGAATCAGAGGTAGCTCACAGCACTACCACGTCGTACTACCCGAACCCTTCCCTGGCAGAACGAGTGAATCGTAGCTACAAGAAGCCTTGATCGCCTTTCACCATCGCGATCATACCCGGTGGGATAGCTCGCTGTCCTGGCTAGGTTACGCCTTTAATACTTCTATGCACGAAACAAGGCCGGCAAGTTTAACGTTCGCTTTCAGGCCTAACTCGCCGCTTTCCAATTTGTGGTGGTTAATCGACTTGCTTCCGGAGAAGGTGGGCGCTGTACAAATTCCCGCTAATTGGAGGCGTGCCCGGAACAATTCCAGGGCTAACCTCAAAAAAGGCGGCACGTTATAATACTGGGAGAGGGCCGATCTCGCTAAAGCCCGGAGATCAGGTTTGGGTGAAGAACTTTGGGGCGACAAGACGTAAGGCGAATAAAATTATGGGAAAACTGCTGCCCAGGCTTGTAGATCCTGCCACCATTCTGCGCTTTGTCACCCCGGTCACCTTACTGTTGAGGAGCCCATAAGGTAAAAAATTTTCAATACACATATATCTCAAGTTAAGCCATACGTTAAATAGGTGCACTCAAATGAATATGCCAACACATAAGTCTATTATAATTTCCTTGCCTGTCTTAGACTTACAAAGATGTGAAAACTAAGTAAGTCTCTCTTCAGAAGACTTCATGTTTTGGTATGAGAGATGTATCAAACTACTTCCACAGCACTTGAAATTTACTAATACACAAGCGCGAGCTTGCACCCACAATCTGACCCTCCCGCCGATGGGTCGGATTCGGAGGTTGTGCCGATATTATATGGACATTGTTCAAATTCCCGCGGAGGGGGCGTCCTGAGAGCGCTGCGGCAAATATGCGGTGCTGTGCGGCGCCAACGTGACGCCACCTGGTTGTCACGACTGCTACCTGCGTTTGGGTGTACCTATCTGTCTGGACCAAGCCTTCGCCGAGTACGTGCCGCTGGGCGCGACTCCACGCTGACAACACGACGCCGTCGCAGCAGCAAACACTTGGTCGTTACCGTCATATACGGGGTGGCTAAGTTGGACTGTGTACGGATAATTCTAATCGTGGAAGTTTTCTCGTTGGTGGGGACTGAAGGTGTTCCGCCTTTTCTCAATGAACTATTACCGGTACGCAGGCGAATGCTGTTGTGCTTATGAACATAAACGGGGGTTCGATACCAATGGAGTGCATGTAGCAGGCCCATGTTGCGAGAAAAACTTGAGGTGCTTGTGAAGTGACGTTAATGCCCTTGGAACATAACAGTTGGCAAATTGTCAGACTTATTTCAATCGTTGGGATTTCCTGTTATTGGTTCTTGTCTTTTAGTTACAAGATTGTGAGACTTACTTAAATTGCTACTGTTTTTCTGATAACATTTCTATGTTACAGTTACTATTAAGAAAGGAGTGTACTTCCTAAAATTTTGAATTAATTTGGGTAAATTTAGTATAACCCCCGAGCCTAGTTAATGATGTTTTGTATTAACTGTAATGCAGGAATGGTTCTTGCCTTACAGTGTCAAAAGGATATGTTAAGTGATTTAAAAATTGTCTAAGAGTCGTTTCATAACTATAGTTTGAGGAAATTGTTTCTGAAAGGTAAATTAGTTTGGCCACTCGTTAATTGATTCAATTTGGTTGGGAATAATAAAAGTAATGTGTTACTTACCACACTCAATCCAACCCAGTCATTCCACACACCTTGATCGTAACACTCATAATAATGTGTGAATTTATCCATATGACCACTAAAAGAAGCCCATTAAACTTCATTTACACCATAAATCAGTCAAAACTACAGCCCTTAAATTGAAATAACTACCTAGGAGAACAATTACGAACAACACAAATTGGAAAGAACACTTAGAAAATATTGTAGAGAAAGCGAACCAAAGACAATGTTTCGTTATCAGAACACATACAAGGTCTACTAAAGAAACTGCCTACACCACACTTGAGTCCCATTTTGGAGTATTGCTGCGCGTTTAGGGACCCATATCAAGTGGGACTGACAGATGATTTAGAGAAAGTTCAGAGAAGGGCAGCTCGTTTTGTATTATCGTGATATAGGGAAGGGAATGTCACAGAAGTGATGCACTAGTTTTGGCTGAAATCATTTTAAAAAAAGGTATTATTCGTTGCGGCGAGATCAATTTTTGCAAAACTTCTTTCAAGAACTTTCCCTTCCGGTTGCGAACATATTTTTTTCATCTCACACCTACATAGGAAGACATGAAATTCAATAAAAGAAATCATATCGAAAACGGAATGATTCATTTTTCCCGTGAGCTATTAAAGAATGGAGCTGTAGAGAATTAGCATAAAAGCGGTTTGATGCACGCTCTGCCATGCACTTCAATGTGACTTGCAGAGTATTGATGTAGATGTCCAGAACGTCGTGTACGGAAGCGTGTACTCTCATTACTGCACAACTGATGCAGCACGCCGGTCGCGGTGGCCGAGGGGACTGAGGCGCTCCAGTCACGGTCTGCACGGCCACTACGGTCGGGGGTTAGAATCCCCCCTCGGGCATGGATATTTGTGACGTCCTAGTTCGTAAGTAGTTCATAAGTAGTTTGTAAGTTTAGGGACTGATGACCCCGTAGTTAAGTCCCATAAGCTTTACAAACATTTGAACATTTTTTTGATGCAGCACGTTCAGTTATCTGAAAGCACTATCCCACCAAGCGAAAGGCCACATTGGACCTCTTTCAAACCATCTTGGTTTGAGGTAGCATAAACGAGTGCGTCTCCGTAGTATGGCGTTTGTTTACTTCACACGTTTATACCACACTGAGCCCTAAGGTTGTAAACATCGCCTATTAGTGGGTGCACACAGGTGGCACTCCGGCAGCTTTGCCACTTGGCTCCCTGTCGGCTGAAGACGTTGAAACCATCGTACCTGCTATCCACCAGGTGTCTTTGCCGCCGTTTGATCAATATCGGCGTCCTCTTTCCTGGCGTACTAATTTCTAGATTCGATATTGTATTGCCCGTATATATCTTACCCCAATTTTGCTCGCAGTTTCGTTATAATTTTCTATGATCGTTGGCTTGCGTGATGTAGACGTTCAGTTAGTAATACGAGGTTTGGAACTTAAATAGTGGCAACACTGCGGTGTGGACACTACGTATTGGAATTTACTACTGTCGCTGGCACAACGCCTTGTTGACATACCTACCTTACCTCCGACCGAATGGTTTCGCACGTCCCACGTCACCGGCGTGCGCACAATCAAGGGAAACACAGTCACTTGTGAGCGAGTGGTCTAACCTAGCGGTATAACTATGTATTTGAAACAGAAACAACAAAGTTGGATTAAGATTGTGAATGTGACAGAGGTCGTACAGCACGACAGTGTCATCAAGAGGCGTGAGGGGAATCAGCATTACCGTATAGAACAGTGGTGGCATGTTGAGTAAAAGCCTTCACGAAGATCGGTAAAATATGGCAGACATGCATCGGGCAGGTCGTCCTTGAGTCATTATGGATCGCCGCGAAAGAGCAAAGTGCGTCAGAGCCCCGGCTTGGTGAAAGTTATGGTGATTCTCTTGTAAAACTATGATGGTGTTATGTTAACACAATACGTTTTTCTACGGCAGACTGTCAATGCACAGTATTACGGTTGGTTTATGGAGTATCACCTGTGACCAGCTTTGCGGAACTTTCTGAGCAACCCATCCATCCTTTTGCACGACAATGCACGGGCACATACAGCGCAAGCTGTGGCTGATCTGTTCGGTCAATGTGACTGGGAAGTACTGTACCATCCACCTACTGCCCAGACTTAAGTCCTTGTGGCTTTGATTTGATTCCAAAGATGAAGGAACTACTTCGTGGCATTCGCTTTAGAACTGTTCGGATATTCGACAGGCCGTAGACCGCTCCATTCGCACCATCAACAGAACAGACTCTGCTAACGGTATACTACGCCTTCCACATCGCTGAGAATGGTCTCTACACAACGCTGGTGACTACTTTGAAGGACAGTAACATGTGCAAATGTGTAATGCTTTTGAATCAGTTGTGAATAAATAGTTGCCACTATTTAAGCTCCAACGCTCGTATGTTCAGTGTACTTCACTCAAAATTTGGAGTTGCATATTGAATAACAATACACCGTATTTTCATATTTTGGAATATAATGTGTGTCTAAGAAATAAAATACTCATTGAGAATTCCTGCGTTATAGTTTATCAATTTGAACATTTTAATAGGAATGTAACCAATACTACCTGGAAATAAACGGTTTAAAAGCAATATTGTTGTATTATACCAAATATAGCGAACTGGTTTTAGAAAACCGCCGTGGACGAACGTTGCGGCAACACGATGCGCTTCAAGCTGCTGTGTCAGGATTTCACGACATGATCCAACTGTAATGATACGTTCTTATACAGTCCCTCGGAGAGTCAGTCTTTGTTTTGGAATCAGTTTTTAAGTTTGTAAAACATAGTTGCTTATTTGGAAATCAGAGAACTAGTATATGTTTTAAAAATAATAATAACAATGAAGTTCGCAAAATACTTTGCCAACTTTTTGAGACTATCATCAGACCGATTCGTTAATGCCGAGACGCACGCTCATCGCCTCTGTATCAACAGCGAGACTAATCGGTCTGATGATGATTTCATAAGAGATCGAAACCGTCCACTCTAACAAATAAATTGTTATAACCTTTGGGAACTTTGCTGTTATTCTCATTTTTAAATCACAGTTTCGTTGAAACTCCTGAGAAGAAAGTAATCGGTAAACGTGCAAGGGTCATCAGTCCCAAAACTTACAACTACTCATGAACTAGCTATTACTTCGGACCGCACAAATATCCATGTGCGAAGGGGGATTAGAACCCCCCACCGTAGTGGCCGTGCAGACTGTGACTGGCGCGCCGCAGTCCTCTCGGCCAACGCGGCCGGCACAAGGGTATCGTGAATGCGATTGCCGTCTGTAACTTTTTTTTAATGCCCCGTGGGGCAGGCTGGCAGCAGTCACGTACGCTGCTCTTCAGCTCAGTGTACAATATATGTTTGACAATTGATGGTGGTTTAAAACAGGAGATAAAAATGTTGAATTTAACAATAAATTAGAAGATAGAAATTGGCGAATTAAAAACAATGAAATGAAGGCTTTAAAACACATAATTAGAAAAACTGCGACGGTGGCTAAAATCACAATTTTGCACAGATAATGATGACAACAAAGAGACAATAAAAACACGGAAACAAATTGATCTGACTATGCGGCGGTTGCTGAAGTTTTAAAATCAAGCTCACCACTTGAGACTAACATTTTAGCACTGTGCACTATAAAAAACGCGATTAAAAATAAAGGAGACCCCACATGGGGAGAGGGGAAGGAAGGGAGGCGTGGAGGGGAGGGAAGGGGACAGGTGGTGTGAGTGCGGAAAGAAAACGTATAAGAACTCCGAGGGAGGGGGATAGACGATCCAAGTGGGGGAGGGAAAAGAGGGGAGTGGGAGTGGAGGGGGCCATGCAATATATGTGCAAGTGAGGGATTAGGGCTGATAGGATGGGTAATTATCAGGACGGAGGGCGTCATCTGGGAAGTGGAGTTGGCGAAATTTACCCTGGGAGGGGATTTAGAGAGTGTGGTGTATGGAGGGATATGCTGGTACCAGCGTCAGGGTTCAGCAGGAGGGGATTCAATTTCGCGGTAGGATACGGATATGCTCGAGGAACTTAAGAAGGCGGGGAGAGGAATCCGTGTGGGGGAAGGAAGGCGGATGCGGTAAGCGAGGCGGAGAGCATGGCGGATATCCGAGCGGGATGGAAACTGCAAAGGACAGGGCGCATCAAGGGACGATAGGTGAGTAGGATTGTGAAGGACTGGCCGGAAAGGAGAATGAGGAGGTTGAGACGGGAGAGGGCTTTTTGACGGACTGTTTGAAGGTGAGGGTTCCAGGAAAGCTAGCGATCTAGGGTGAGGCCAAGGTATTTGAGGGTGGGGGGTTTGGGGGATGGAACGTTCATGGAGTGGGTACAGGTCGCGGTGACGGAAGGACCGAGTGGTAAGTCTGTAACTTCCCATCCTGTCATATATAAACCAAGAAAACCATTCGTATCACAGAGTGCGGCTTAAGCACTCATCCTCGTATGGTTCCTCAAAAAAATCAAATGTTTGTTAAGCTTATGGGTCATCAGTCCCTAAACTTACAAACTACTTATCAACTACCTTATTCTAAGGACGACACAAATATCCATGCCTGAGGGGGATTCGAACCCCCGACCGTAGTGGCCGTGCAGACCGTGACTGAAGCGCCTCAGTCCCCTCGACCACCGCGGCCGGCTATGGTTCCTCCACCATTCAGTGTGTCTCTGTGAAGGTTTTTTGAGTTTTACGCGGAGTTAAATGCAGATGCGTTGCTCCGTTTTCTCGAAATTCGCGAACTGTGCGACACGACGCCGTATTGAAACAGACCTCTTGCGGTCGTGCTGCGGTGTGTAAACGCGCAGCGCTGCAGAGAGAGAGGCGTTTGGAAGCGCTGCCTGCAGCACCGGTGGCGATATCGCGCCCAGCCTCGGCCGCCCCCGCCCGCCGTTTCGGACGGAACTGCGACCAGGCCTTTGTGTAACGGCCTGCTGGCACAACGCGCGCAGATACGCCGCCAATCGGTTTCATCTGCGCCGCCGCCCTGCGGACTCTGCGAATGCGTTTTGTTCGCACTGCGCCGCCGACGCACAGCTGCTGCATACCGCAGCCCCGAGCGCTCTAAGGCTCAAACCCGTTTGCTTCATGCACGATGTCAGCGCCGTCTGATTCCGTGTTCATCATACGAGGTATATCCACAAAGTAAGTTCCGTTTGCTTATATAATACAAACGTGTACACATACAAAAAATATTTATTGTACAAATATATACAACTACTAAACTACTTTACTAAATAGTTTCCGAAATTTTGTAGGCATTTGTCATAGCGTGGCAGAAGTGTAAGTTCTTTCAGCTCGTCACCATCGCTGAAGTGTTGACCACTATGGACAGGTTTTAGGTGTAAGAAGAAAGTCGCTAGGAGCGATACTGTGCGGAGGATGATCAAACACGTCCCAGTGAAATTCCCGTAAGAGTTGTTTGTTCACGTGAACGGAGGAAGAAGACTCCTTTCATCTCTTCTTACATCTAAAATCTGTCCTTGGTGGTCAACACTTGCTGAAAGAACATGTTTGCCACATGGTTCAATATACAGGCGGCAACCTTCTATGAAGAAGGCACACAAAAAATTTGTCCCACGCTATGACAGGTGCCTACAAAATTTCGGAAGTTATGTAGAAAAGTAGTTGAACAGTTGCAGATTTTTATACAATATTTATTTTTTTCTGTATCTGATCATGATTGGTTTATATAACCAAACGGAACTTACTTTGTGGACATACCTCGTATCTATTACAAAATTATTTAAGGGGGGACGTTGCTGTAATTGACCAAAAATGTCGATTTTCGAATTACTTTTTATTTGTTAGTACAACTCATGGACAATAAGTTCCCAGTTTCAAAGCTAAAATCGCATCCGAAGTGCCTGCAAATTAATTAAAAGTGTGACGCGGCCTCCCTACCATGCTCATGTTTTGAAGCAGCACTTCAATACCAGCTCAGTAAACAACGATTTTATGTATTACTTTCAACCAAACATGTGCTGTATACATCTAGAAAGCCGTGATACATACTCTTTGGTTTTACATATTTTCCTCCCGTGTCTCATAAACAATAACAAACTAGCTGCATCTTTTGTGACGAAGCAGTTCTCTTTTTGCCTGTGATACTGACGGATAGCTATACCAGTCTGCGATTCTTTCTTCATTTAGTAATACCAAGAGCACAAAGAATTATAAAAAAACTAGATAAACTGCGTTTTAATAACAGTGAACAAAAGACGTGAGAAACAACGAAAAACCGGTAATGAGTCTACGTCAGAAGTAAGAACATCTGCTGAAAGTGTGAACTCGTCTCCTAGCAGCCCCAAGCGGAAAATTAGTGAGGTGAATGGTAAATACTACAGTGATGAAACTAGCTTCACTGGATCTAGATTAATTGACCTTGAAACCAAAACTCAGAATCCAAATGAGTCTCTAAATTCACTAATGTGCAAACGATGCCCTAAAACCACATTTTCATCTGCTATAGTTGTCAGAATTGCAACTTATAATGAAGTTTTTGTATTTAATGATAAGAACATCGAGAGGATCAAGGTATTAAACGGAATGGACTTCAGTATAGGAAATTTTACTCAAGACATCCTGAGAAAAAAAAAAAATATTTACTGCGTTTCTCTGCAGCTGAAATGTCAGTTGAAGACCTGACAAAGGAAACAAAACTGACAACAAGAAACCAGAAGAGAAACCTTAAAGGAAAGACGACCCAGAGTACAAATGTGGTGACTTCAGAAGAACGGACACATGGAAAATAGTTAGGCTGTCCTTTAAATTTCGTTTCCTGAAAAATTTGATTCTTCAAGTTTCTGTACCTTTTCCTCTGATTCTATAACTGCTAGATTTATGAAAATTTGTACACATTTCTGTAAACCTAATAAACGTTGTCTCAACAACAAATTTTAAAACTCTGATTGCAACCAAGCTGAGATATGGGGCAAAGTGCTTCGAATTTTGCATCAATTTAAAATTGTACCTGTGGAAGTAAAATAAAATTATCCTATTTGACCTATTTCAAAAACCTCATGCAAAACGTTTACAACAAATAAAGAGATGAAACAGATAAATTTTTGTAGATATCTCTTGATACTTTCTGAGGGAAAAAAACATATATTTCTCTTTTCGAAAGAAGAAAAAAAAAGAAAAGAAACCGAATTTCATTCAAAAAAATTTTATATTTAGATATTTTACTCCCATGCAAAGCATGGTACAAAATTTCATTGCCATATTTCCAAAACTGTGAATTTGGTGCAGTTTTGAAATAGTGTGTGTTTTTTTATCAACGTCCCCCCTTAACTAAGAAAGGATTTACTAAGAAAGAGACAACAAGGATATCGGATCTCCTATCTTCAATATCCATAGAAAGTATATATATATACATATATATATATATATATATATATATATATATATAGTGTGTGTGTGTGTGTATGTTTCCTATGAACCACAAGACATTTGAAGTAACTTTGATGAAATCTTCAGCAACAGCTTTTCAACAGTTGGTATCAGCAGTCTTACGAAGTATCCTTCAGTTGTGTTACTTCTGTTACGATAAAATACATGTGTTAGACCAATAAATTGGGTACTTTTCATTTACATGTGCATTGTAACTTTTAGGTTTTTGTTCTCTTGAAAATGGCAACAAGCTTTACTGAAACTAGCTGTGAAATAAAACAAACTTGTTTTAACGTGATCTAGGCTGACCTTCTTTAGGAAGTATTTCAGTTAAAAGTAGTCGTTTTTTCTCCTTTCTCTTTGTCAGGGTCCACTTTCAGTTGCATAGCAAACTACTGGATTGATGATGGTCTAATATAATCTTATTTTTCTCCTGCCTTGATAATGACTTTGTTTTTATGATGTAAGTAGCTCCTAGACATCTTCTCCAGCTTGAATCCTTCTCACTATCTCTTGTTCTATAAGGTTTTCTTCGTTGATGTTGACACCTAGCTACGTGATGTGTCTGTCTTCTCCATTTTTAGATTTTCGATTGTTAGATTATTTGTTCCTAAATGAGCTTCCTACTACAATGAACATTGTTTTACTTTCATTTATACATAGACCTGCTTTCTTGTCTTCTTTCATTAGCACAGTCTCCATTTTTTTTTTCAGATCTTCCATGTTCTTTCCTAACACCACGATATCATACGAAAAAGCCAGGAGATATATCTTTTTTCCTTTGGTGACTCCTGCACTTTCACGTGTTAGTGATATAATATCTCCCTGTGTCACTCCTGATTTTACTTCAGATGCTTCTGAAAACTCCCCCTGTACTTTCTCTACACTTTGATTCCACCACACACATTTTAGTTAGCTTTACCAGCTTGTCAGGTACCCCATACTCTGCCATTATCCTCGGCATTTCCTTTCTTACCATGCTGTCACATGCTTAGTTTAATTCTATAAACAGGCCAAAGGTATCGTGATTGTGCTCCCAGTTATTTAATATTTGCGTTAGTGTGAATATTTGGTTGACTGTTGATTTACCTTTTCTGAACCCTGCTTGTTTTGTAATATTTCCTCAATGTATTGTTTGAGCCTGTTATGTGTAATTCTTGATATTATTTTATATGACATGCATAGGATAGATATCCCACTTTAGTTCTTTGTCAGCATTCCGTCTCCTTTCTGGAATAAAGACATTTTAAGGTAAAAGTTTCGGTCTGGCACTTGGAACAATAGTAACACCCATACCGGCGATAGAGCCAACCGTTTGTATCACGCTACTCTTCTGTACATGTTGTGCTGCCGTTTGGAGCGCTAGCGTCGCTTCCGTGACAGTTGGTGTTAGACGCAACATTGATAGTGCCGTTACTGAAGACTTTTCCGCTAGGGACGCTACTATCGTTTATATAATACCTTAACAGTAGTAAGTAAATATACCCTATATATGTGCTACATTCAAATAAAGAAGCAAAAGCAAATTGCTATAAAATCCGAACAGTCCTTTTACATGTCCCTTTACACGTTGCCCCATATAACAATTTCCAACGTACTGCAGTAAAAATAAATTGTATGAGCAGGGCTTGAACGCAATACCCTCGGTGTAACAAACTAACGCAACATGAAAAAAATTTTCAAATGTTTGTATAGCTTATGGGACTTAACTACGGGTTTATCAGTCCCTAAACTTACAAACTACTTACGAACTAGGACGGCACAAATATCCATGCCCGAGGGGGGATTCGAACTCCCGACCATAGTGGCCGCGCAGACCGTGACTGGAGCGCCTCAGTCTCCTCGGCCACCGCGGCCGGCACGCAACATGAATTTTCCCACCGGAGCTCATCGTTATAACGCTCTCACAAATATGCTTCTCCTCTACTCCGCAGGTCAGGTGTTACTTATTATTATATTTTATGCACGAAATATATCGGAGTTTTGGTTGATACTCTCTCGATATACAACGTTTGGTAACGATATGACTGTTTGACAGCAGGTGGTTTGGATGTGAGAATGACCTGGTAATCAAATGCTACCATTCTACATAGAAGATCTTTCCCGACAAAGTGTGTGTATGAGTTAACTTAAAGCTAGCCGCAAGGGCCTGTAATTTTTAATCAAGCATGCCCAACTAATGGTTAAACTTGTTATAAATATGGGTGTGTCGTATTAGTCATTTTCATGCACAGTCTTTGACATCTGGAAGAAAGTTTTCGCTCTCACATGTAGCTGTTTTCAACACAGCATATTTATTCACTAATACCTTATCATTTTCTTTGTACTTAATAAGCGTAAGAATCTCTCTTGCTGTTTTTCTTATACCAGTTTTCCCAATTTACAAGCTACATGCCAAGCCTGTACATTTAGGTTTTATGTTTGCCAGTTGTCTCTCACACAAAATCTCATATGGTACATATTGTATACACTCATGAATCTGATTGACCTACTCCCATGATAGAGGTTCATGTACGTAAGTAGCAGGTGCCCGTTTATCTTATTACCTATCCTGCAGGGTTAGACATCATATGTAGTCACCAAATCATATGGGTATAATTCATAGCCCCTTAAACGTGCCTGTCCATTTCTGAGCGACATATTAACCTGAGATGAGTCTCCTAAGACTGCGAGGCACTGCCAAATATTATTAGTTAATCATATTAGCCAATTACATTATCCATAAATGTTCTCAATAGAACATTTGAATCATTTCTGACAACAGTTTTTCGCGAACAACATACAACAAGTGGTTGTTCCTGAGTAGCAGTGATAAGGCGGTGGCTGCTACATATCTCATATATACCAGTAATATATTCTTTCAGTATAGTTCTGTTGAGTGAAATACTCATTTCAGTCTCCTGATTCATTTAAAATGGGCGCAGGATTATTCTGATGGCTTTAAGTCTGGAAAGGCATTTATTCAAACTGGAATGAGCCCCTCTCAAATGTACATTCCACATTACAATTTACGCCCTCTTCTGAAATATAGACTGAATCATGTACTGACTCTTCTCGCGCCATATTACCTGGTGCGTCATTCCAAAAATGTTCAAATGGGACTTAACTGGGGGGTCCTCAGTCCCTAAACTTACAAACTAGGCCCCTACTTATAAACTACCTTATACTAAAGACGGCAGAAACATCCATGCCCGATGGGGGACTCGAACCCCCGACGGGGAACGGCCTCGCGCATCGCAGCGTCATTTCATAAAGGGTTCTGGGATCATAAATTTGCTTGTTCTTTGCTGAACGTTTAAGAACTATTAAATGTAAACGATTGTCTTCTGTGTTTTTCTTTGGTGCATCATCATACAGATGGCGTCGGCAATTTTGAAACGCTACCTTTTCTGTTATGTGCTGTAATGTTTTCGAGTTTCAGAAAGATAATTGCCCAAATTTGTAAGTAGGGCCATTAGATATTTAAAGACTGTCTATAATCAACTTTGATATTAACACAGTCTAAATAGTTTCATGGACCATGAAGAGGGAGCAGACATATCGGCATATCAGATTATGAAAGCTTTCTTCGTGTCACATCCGAGACAATAATAGGCTAAATACTGTATTCATAGCCACGTAAACAGCATAATAAAATATGATTGAATTTTACACATCGTAATAGAAAGAGTAATGCAAAATATTGTTTCTATTTATTTACTTTTAGAATGGATAAAATTTGAAAATTAATCGCTGTGAAATATTTTTCCAGTTAATAACCTGTGAAAGCCGTCAGTTATTCTGTAAAATATTAATGCGTCAACATAAAAACTTAAGTAATATAATTGTATGAGGACAACAAAACTGATTTAAATAGAAACATGGTTTGCCACAGATATGTACTACACAAAAATCATAGTTGTACGTTGCCGTAAAAAGGAATTTTTTCAAACTTTTTTTTGTATCTTTGAAAATACTGTTACCTTCTCTACCACGCATTAACAGCTCAGAGCGTCATAAGGAATATAAGATAATTAACAGCAGCAATAAATAACGTCCTTCCCAGTCTTCATTTATTGTATTGTTTTATTTCCTCTTCAGACTACATCTATATTACTATTTCTGTGTCGTCTACCAGTCATGACTGTGCAGACTACGTCAAGATTATAAGGAAAAAAGGAAAAGTTTATAATTTGGACATATACAACATAAACATTATCATTTTGTCCAGTCACTTTCATCACTGTTGAAAAATTCACCAATTAAGTGTAGTGGGTGCTCTTTCAGGTCCTGTGCAATTTTCATTTTGAATGGTTCTGGTGTCTTAGCTGTTAGTGACGTTAGTAAGAGTAAGGGGACAGAAAGAGGACGAAGTCGGAGAATACAAGATGTACCTGTAAGGAGTCAAAGTAGGAAGATCACAGTGGGGTGTAGGGTTTTACATCAGGAAAGCAATCGAACTCAGCATAATTGCAATAAGGTATGTAAATGAACGACTGATGTGGATAGATTTGGCCAAGAAAATTAGGATTGTGGTAGTATATTCTCCCCTGAGAAGGGACAGATTAAGCTGAGATGGACAGATTTTACAACGCACTTAGTGATGTAGTTGTTAGAGTGATTTCGAACAGAAGGTTATGAAAAAGTTATGGGTAAGTTTGGAGAGGATATGGAGGCCAACAGGAACGGAAAACAGCTCTTGTATTTCTGTTACAGTATGGGCTTAGTTATCACATACTCCTTCTTTAAGCATAAGGACATTCACCGCTATACTTGGGAAGGAAGGGAAACCAGATCTGTCATTGACTAATAACAGATCAGGAATTCAGGAAGACAGTCATGGACACACGTGTTTTCAGGGAGTCCTTTGATGATACTGATCATTATTTAATCAGCAGTGAAATTGGTTTTGTGAGGCCAAAGGAGTAGAAAGTCAAGTCCATGTGTAGAAGGATAAGAGTGGAGAAGCTTCAAGACAAGGAAATTAGGCAGAAATACATAGCAATGATCTCGGAAAGGTACCAGTTAGTTGAATGTAATGATTTACAGTCACTGGAAGAGGAATAGTCAAGGTACAGAGACACACTATTGGAAGCAGCTAGAGAATGTCTTGGAACAGTAGTGTGTAAAGGTAGGAAGAAGCAGACAGCCTGATGGAATGACACAGTCAAGGCAGCCTGTAAAAAGAAAAAGAAGTCATTTCAAAAATGGCTCCATACTAGAAATCAGGCAGACAGAGAAAGTTACGTTGAAGAAAGAAACAAAGCTAAACGGATAATTGCAGACTCCAAACAGAAATCCTGGCAAGACTTTGGAAATAAGGTAGAAACTCTGGGTCAAGCCGCGGGAAAACCATTTTGGAGCGTAATTAGCAATCTTCGAAATGCAGGGAAGAAGGAATTAACAAGTGTTTTGGACAGGTCAGGAAAGCTGTTAGTCAAGCCTGTGGATGCCTTGAGCCGATGGAGGGAATATTTTGAAGAATTGCTCAATGTAGGTGAAACGTTCAATGATGTGTCAGATTTTCAGGTAGAATGGGATAGGAACGACGATGGAAACAGGGTCTCATTTGAGGAAGTGGAGAAAATGGTCACTAGATTACAGTGCAATAAAGCGGCTGGAGTGGATGAAATTAAGCCGGAACTCTTAAAATACAATGAAATATCAGGTCTCAAATGGTTACACAGGATAATTGAGAAAGCGTGGGAATCGGGACAGGTTCCGTCTGACTGGACGAAAGCGGTAATCACGCCAATTTTCAAACATGGAAACAGGAAAGATTGTAACAACTATCGAGGTATCTTTTTAATTAGCGTTGTAGGCAAAATATTCTCAGGTATTGTTGAAAGGAGAGTGCGAGTATTAATTGAGGACAAGTTAGATGAAAATCAGTGTGTGTTTAGACCTCTTAGAGGCTGTCAGGACCAGATATTTAGCTTACGGCAAGTAATGGAACAGGGAATTGTATCTATTTTTCGTGGATCTAGAAAAGGTTTATGACCGTGTTCCTAGAAGGAAGCTACAGTCACTTCTACAAGATTATGGTATAGGAGGCAAACTTCTGCAGGCAATTAAAGGGCTTTACGTAGACTGTCAAGCAGCAGTTTGGGTAGATGGCAAATTAAGCTCATGGTTCTGGGTAGTTTCAGGGTTAAGACAAGGCTGTAACCTGTCACCGCTGTTGTTCATACTATTCATGGATCATATATTGAAAACAGTAGACTGGCAGGACGGGATTAAAATAGGAGAAACAACTAATATCTCAGAGCACGATCAGAGGTGCAAGGATTATGATATGAAGATCAGCATTTCCAAAACGAAAGTAATGTCTGTGGGAAATAGATTTAAACATATTTAGTGCCAAATAGGAGGAACAAAGTTAGAACAGGTGGACAGTTTCAAGTACCTGGGATGTATTTTCTCACAGGATGGCAACATAGTGAAAGAACTGGAATCGAGGTGCAGCAAAGCTAATGCAGTGAGTGCTCAGCAAAGATCTACTCTCTTCTGCAAGAAGGAAGTAAGTACCAGGACTAAGTTAGCGGTGCACCGCTCTATCTTTCGACCAACTTTGTTGTATGGGAGTGAAAGTTGGGTGGATATAGGTTACATTATTCATAAGGTAGATTCACAGATATGAAAGTAGCAAGAATAATTGCAGGTACTAATAGATGGGAACAATGGTAGGAGAGTGTCCATAATGAGGAAATCAAAGAAAAACTGGGAATGAACACCATAGATGAAGCATATAGCAAACAGACTGAGATGGTGGGGTCATGTTACACGCATGGGAGAAGCAAGGTTACCTAAGAGAGACTCATGAACTCGTCAGCGGAGGGTAAGAGGAGTACTTAGATTCGGTCCAGAATGATTTTGAAGTAAAAGGCATAACATCAGACGAGGCATCAATGTTACCATTGAATAGGAGATCATGGAGGAGTTTAATTAGAGGTACTATGCTCCAGACTGAACGCTGAAAGGCATAATCAGTCTCTGATGATGATGATGACGATGGTTCTGGTGGCAGGGATTGCACTTCTTTTGGCAGCGAATTAAACATTTTTAGTTCAACCATTATAATACTGTCTTGTGTTCCAGATAGACGACAGTTTGATATTTCAGTGCTCCTCTTGTTACGGGTGTCATGGTTATGTGTATCTTGCCTCATGCTTCACTCCCTTTGTTTTTTTTTTTTTTTTTTTTTTTTTTTTCATGCTGTTGAGGCATAAAAAGACACACTGGCTGAAGATCGTCATAATACCTAACCGTTTGAATATTGGCTTGCAAGGTCCAATCTTTTTCTTGGTGTAATTATTCTGACAGCCTTTTTTGTAGCATTAATACATCTTTATAACCTGCAGCGTGTCCCTATAGCAGTAGGCCATAATTAATATGGCTATGAAGTAGTGCATAATACACTGTTACAAGGTATTGGTCGGTTAATGTACCTTTAAACCTTCTCAGTAGGAATATTATACGGGAGAGCTTGGAGCATACATTCACTGTGTGTTTATTCATTTGAAGTTTGCTGTCAATCATGAAGCCTAGAAGTCTGACAGCCTCCATATTCTCGTGACAGCCAATGTTGCTAAGGCTACATATAAGATGCTGTGTTTTTCCTTCATTCAATTTCATTTTATTTTTGATGAACCATTCTTTTGTGTTTTCGAAGAGATCATCTAACAATTCTTCCAATGTAGCTGAACCATTAACAAGAGCGTCCTCATAACGAGATGTCACGAGACGTTATTACCTTCACGTGTTCATTTCTACCACAAAACCTCACCGACAAGAAGGTAAGAAGTTAGGTAGCAGTTCGATGTTCACGTATAATAATAATAATAATAATAATAATAATAATAATAAATAATATTATTATACGTGAACATAGAACTGCTACATTATTATTATTATACGTAAACATCGAACTGTAACCCCAAAAATAATAATTAATAATATTATTATACATGAATTTCAAACTGCTACATCGTTATTATTATTACCGTATGTGAACACTGAACTGCTACCCCAACTCCTTAACTACTTATTAGAGAGGTTTTATGGTAGAAATGACACGTTAAGATAATATCGTTTCATGAAATCGCATTCTAGGGACGCCCTAGTTAATGGTTTAGCTAAAATGGCACACATGATAGGTCCTTGATATAGTCAGCATGTAATGTTACTTTTTTTTTATCGCTGGTGTTGTCACAAGATCAAGGTTGAAAACCGGAATTGAAATTTAAATAACCGTAAGATCAGCAATGAATATTAATTTTTGAAATGGTTATCAGTTCTCAGTGCCAATGTAAGTTAAAGTTACAACACCAGAAAGCACCATTACATAAGAAAATAGCGGAATAAGTTACCTGGTATGCATTCATTGGTGGAAGCCGTGAAACTGCAGTTGAACCTGTATGAATTGATTAATATCTTCGTTCTCGTAAACTGATGCTTGGTATCATGACTATTAATTATTAAATTTTTAAGACCGTGTGTAATTTTGATCACTATGGTTATCGAAAGTTAAAGAAATTATCGGACTTCGCTTTTAAAAGAATGAAGATTTCCTGCAGGCATTGAATTCAATGTTTAACACAAAATGAGAGTAAATAAATTTTGCATTCTTTTGTCATCATGAGACAATAGGCAACAATGACCAATCATCAATTTACTAATATTGCTGAAAATAAGTCATCAATTGAATAAAAGATGGGGAGAAATAGTCATGATTTAAGTAAAATAGGAATTCCAAATGAAAGTTATAGTTTATTACGTAAAAGGTGCTAACCAGAGCTCACACTTACAGGATTATGGAGGTCGAGTAAAATACGTCCACTCAGTATAAAGGTAGAAAAACGAAAGACCACAAGCGATTCCGTTTTCTCTCCAGATCGTTTGAAATAGTTGAAGGTATAACTTGAAACAAGGATAATCAGAGATTTATTGGCAGAGAGAACGGATGCTAGCGACAAGCGTCGCAGATATAATTTTCAATAAAAAAATATTAATGTATCGCTACAAGCAGAGAAAAAAATATCTTCCTAATAAAGACTGGAAACGACGTTGCTTATTGCCTGTATTATTTAGCTTATTTTCCTTTAAAAGTAATCTTGTGGAAATTTGCTACAATTATCGCAAAACAGAAGTAATTTCCTAATTTTTAATTTCTTCAGTTGAAATAGCTTCTACGAGAAAATGTACAGAGAGAGGGACTAGTAAGTAGAAGCAAAGAACGACAATAACGACTGCCTTTTTCAAGGCCACTTACAAGTCGCATGCTACGCACTAGTAACTGTCTGAGCATTTGTTTTTATCTTTACATAGGAAACAGACAAACAAAATATTTTCTCAATACATGTGCTGTATAATAAATTATGATTTGAGAAAACATCTTTTCTGAAACTCCTTTCATCTATATCTACATCTACATGGATACTCCTGCAAATCGCATTGAAGTGCATGGCACAGGGTTCATCGAACCACTTCTATGATATTTCTCTATAGTTCCACTCTCTAAGTGCTTGCGGGAAAAAGGAATACCTAAATCATTCTGTTTTCGATTTCTCTTATTTTATTATGATGGTCCTGTCTTCCTATGTAGGTGGGTGCCAACAATCTGTTTGCATTCTGAGGAGAAAGTTCGTGAAATGAATTATGCAAATAGATCTGGTTGCAATAAATAACGACTCTCTTTTAATGATTTCCACCCCAACTCATGCATAATTTTCGTGACACTCTCCCTTACATCGTGATAATACAAAATTAGCTTCCCTTCTCTGAATTTTTTCCATCAGTCCCAATTCCCACTCCAAAATAGGACGCACAACTGTAGTGTAGGCAGTTTTTTAGTAGAACTTTTACACCTTCTAAGTGTCATACCAGTGAAATGTAGTCTCGCCTTCCCTACAATATTTTGTATGAGTTCTTTCCAATGTAAGTTGTTTCTAATTGTTACTCCTTGGTATTTAGTTGAATTTACGGCCTGAAGGTTTGTATGATTTATCGTGCAACTGAAGTTTAACGAATTTCTTTTAATAGTCATATGGATGACCTCACACTTATCATTATTAAGGGTGAATTGATAACTTTTGCACCATGCAGATATCTTATCTAAATCATTTTTCAGTTGCTTTTAATCTACTGGTGAATTTACTAACCGATAAATCATCCGCGAATAGTCTAAGAGAGCTACTCAGATTGTGTCCTAAATCGTTTATATATATTTTTAAAAAAGTAGAAAAAAGGAGGGCCCTGCAACAGTTCCTTGTGGAACGCCAGATATCTTCTATTCTAATGACTTACCATCAATTGCAACGTACTGTGTTCTTTCTGACTGGAAATCACGAATACGATCACACAACTGTGGCGATATTACATAAGCACACAATTTGATCAGAAGACGCTTATGAGGTACCGTGTCGAAAGCCTTTCGGAAATCTAGAAATACGGAATCTATTTGACATCCCTTATAGATAGCACTGATTACATCATGTGAGTAAAGAGGCCAATAGCCACAACAACGCCAGGCTATTAATCTGACTTTATTATCTCAGTCTGTCTGTGTTAGCAAGAACTATTTCAATTACTTTTTCATTCATTCCACATCGGAACGAAGTGAAGCGTTCGAAGGATTCAACTAGTGAATGTAATTGTCCGACAACGGAAACCAACTTTTTATTTTATTACAAATAAAACGAAGGACAAGCTCGTCTGGTTCAGCGCTGTTCCTCGTAAAACTGAGCATCACCTAAATTACCTTTGAATCATTCGCAGTAACTTAGCGGAATACGGAATGCAGTGTTTGAAGTAGCGGAGCAGAGCTGCTGATTCAGGCTTGGCGCAGTGTATAAATTACCAGCAATTTACATCTGACGCAGAGCGAGTGCGCAGGTCTGCTGTGTGGGCAAGAAGGAAGACTGCCGTGTGGAGGCTGCACAGCCGACTCTCTTGAGGCACACTAACAGGCCGTGGGGCAGGCGCCGCTGGCAGCGCTCACAGCAGTCTTTGCGGGTGAACGGGCGACGCCGACATGGCGCGGCCTGTGTGTACCGCGCGCCGGGCTCCTGCAGTAACACAGGCTAATTTACACGCTAATTTCTGGATTCAATGTCTGGAGTATCTGCTTCGTTTTCTTTGGTGAAATAGTTTCTGAAAGCTGCGTCTACCTATTTTGCTTGAGTAGTAATGTCATCACTTGTATCGCCATTTCTACCGCGTAGTGAAGGAATTATTATTGTGTTTTGCCGCTGGTGTGCTTTACTTAAGATCCGAATTCCTTTGAATTTTCTACTAAATTACAAGACAAAGTTTCGTTTTAGAAAGTATTATGTACATTTAGCATTGAAGTCCGCGGTAAATATCGAGTTCTCGTTAAAGATTTCCAGCCTTGAGAATTTTACGTACAATCCTCCAGATTGCTATTTGCTTTAAAGGAAGCCACATTTGATCTACCTTCACATTGTTGGTTTCGAAAGACTGCGTCCTAACGTAACAAAGTATTTTAAATCAGCTTTTTTGCGCAGACATATTTTATGTTTCATTTCACTGGATTCGGGAAATTTAATATTTAATCTCGCTACTATAATTCTTTGTTCAGTAACCCCTATTTGCTCATTATTAGCTCTGGATCAAGTATGTTTTCACAACTATCTACTATTCTATTGGATTCGTGAACTAATTTGTCGAGATCCTTTTCGCAGAATGTGTTCAATACAATTTAGGACGATATTTTATTCTCGCCTCTCGTTGCGGAAATGTAATTTTGTTAACATATGGAGGGTACGTAATCACCAATCACAATTGTATGGTTCGGGTAGGTTTTTGAAATGTGATTCACATCAATCGAATCGTTAAGTGAGAGGCTTGTAAAATGAATCAATTAAAATTTAATGTGGTTGTCAAGTATGGCCTCTATCACACTAACAGACAGGAAATATCTACCTAAATGCCGCTATCGGATAAACCGCTTTTGACAGCAATAAATACACCACTCTCTAATTCATTCAGTGTGTCCTTTCTGAACACCCTGTGTTCGTTTTTAAGAATTTCTCCTGCCTCAACCAGTTTTTGTTATCTATAATTAATTGTGCTTCAGTAGTCTCGTTAGCTCTTGGACTTCTCGTATTTTCCCCACACATCTACGACAATTTATAACACTTATAACACTGGTCCTTAGATCTGTGTTCGTCCTATCTGCGACGATATTGGAACAATTTTTGTGTTTTACCAGGTGCTGGCTCATGTTAATATGTTAAACGAAAGAAGAGGAGGCTTCGAGTTTAAAACATTTTATAAAAAGTTGTACCACTGCAGTTGTTAACGAACGGGGAGACACTTACTGTTAGGGATCATTAGCACCGCCTAGACATGTAGCGTACAACGTATGACATATATCTGAAAAACATGAATGTCAAGCATGCACCAAGAGACGGAGGTACAAGAACACACACACACACACACACACACACACACGAGGAAAAATGAATTGCGGGTATATGTGAGTGTATGCTTTCCCGGCGTATACAGTTTTGAAGACGAAGTGCCAAAACGATTATGAGCATGTCACTCGTCGAAACCTGCTGGCCGCGCGGGAGTAGCCGAGCCGTCTGGAGCGCCACGTTGCGGATCGCGCGGCCTCCCGCGTCGGAGGTTCGAATCCTCCCTCAAGCATGGATGTTTGTGTTGCCTTTACTACAAGTTTGTTCAGAAGTAGTTTGAAGTTGAGGGACTTATGACACCACATTTAAGTCCGATAAGCTTTACAAATATTTGAATATTTTGAAACATCGCGGATCATTACACTGCCACCAGGCTTGACGACCGAGAATTACTCTTCAGATGCGGGTGTGTTTATTTGTGATCCAGAGTCTGTAAAAATCAACCAGACGATTAGAAACTGAGCTGCATTTTTCACCGTATTTAAAATTTACCTTCCGCTTTTGCAACATGCTTTACTTAGAGATGAATCGATGCTTGACAAACAGAAACATGATCCTGACATAATCAATGAAATTGTGTGGTCTGACGACGCCAGAAGAAGGGGGGAGGACGATTACGTTTCAATATCAATATTTTTAAGCGGATTAATTATCAGCGTAAGGTGTGAGGTACAATTTGGCATACTGCGCGGAAGTTCCCGCCGGAACTAATGCGTGTGTTGTCCTTAGCATAAACTAGTTTATGTAGTTTGTAAGTGTAGTGACCTTAGGAAACCGGTCTCTTAGTTTACAAACATTTGTACCTTTGAACAAGTTTGAATACCTAACTGCCCAACAGCACCTAGAAGACAAGGCCTCACAACTGGCCGCGCCTACGCCACACTCAGAGGCCGCGGCCGCCACCTGACTGGCCGGCCGCTACGCGGCATTGGGCGTGCCCCAGCGACCAGCCAGTGAGCTGGCGACCGCGGCCTGTGAGTGTGACGTAGGCGCGGCCAGTTGTGAGGCCTTGTCTTCTAGGTGCTGTTGAACTGCCGTGGCAGAATATCCGTGAGCAGTAAGGTGCCATGCTGAGGTGCGCGCGGGGGTTCTAGTCCTCTCTCGGTCATGGATTGTGTAGTCAAAATGTTCAAATGCAAGGCAAATATAAGGCAATCGTGGTAACTTTTTTATTTCGTTATATTTAGTTTTTAAATCTATCGGACCAAACTGGGTGGTCATCAGTCCGTAGCTTACAAACTACTTAAACCTAGGTAAACTAACCTAAGGACAAAACACACACCCATGCCCCAGGGAGGACTCGAACCTCCGACGGCGAGCAACCGCGCGCTCCGCAGCGAGGCGCCTTAAACCGCTTGGCTACTCCACCGCGGCAATCGCGGTAATTAACACAGCCAATCAACCGGTGTAAGGCACAACATGGTCGATAAAGGGCAAGGCAGAATTTACGCGCCAGCAAGAAAGAAGGTGACCACCCGAAATATGAGCCCGACACGGCTCAATCTCCCCGCCCTGAACGAAGACATCGACCCTGAAGGATCCGGCGAACGGTGCCTAATCGGTTTCGCTCCCACCTCACTTGGGAACTTAATTTGGTTGAGGTGAACCCTATAAAGATTATGTGATGCCTTTTTCCTAACCAATAAATTCACCGGTCCCAGCAAACGGACATTGGTACAAGGACCGACAACGAGGTGCAAACTTACTTAGCCGTCCTCCACGCGGTTCTCTACCTGAGTAATTACCGTGCTTTTAAACTTTCGGCGGTTACGGTTATACCTGGCAGCCTGATTACGGCAGGCCAATACGATGTTGGCCTTAGCCCTTTTCCAGTTCTCCTTCCAGAGCGAAGGTGTAATAGATGCAAAAGGTCCTGAATTTCCAATAAATGTAAAAGCGTAGAATTAACTGGATAAGCAAAAATTAGCGACGCCGGGTTAAGAGCTTCATGAATGGCAGAGTTAAAGGCGAGATTCAACCAGGGCATGCTAACATATAAACCCTTAGGATGCCCTTGATGAACCACAATTAGAGCGGACTTCCAGTTGCGGTTGACTCTCGGCGAAAGAACCCTGGAGGGAATAGGGCGTTGTGGTTATGTGTTTGATGCCATTACGAAAACAAAAAGTCTTAAAAGGGATAGAATGAAAGGCAGAAGCGTTATCAGTGACAAGCTGCTTCGTGAGACCAAATATACCAAAGACGTCAGTGACGTGAGCATTAGTGGTGCTAGCGGTGACTAGCCAAGTGAACCTAGAAAAGGCAGCTATAAGCTCCAAAATGATTACTTCGCTATGTAACAGGTAAGGGGCCTACATAGCCCATATAGACCTTATCCACAGCGCTAGTTTCCCTGTCAGAACTTTCCCTGGACTAGCGCTAGGTTTTTCCCATTGACACAATTGGCAGCGAGCAACTAAGTGTCTGACATCGCGATTCATAGAAGGCCAGAAGGTATACTGCATTGATCTTATGTAAGGTCTTGTGGAATCCTCAGTGACCACCTAGCAGAGAGTCATGGTAATAACAAAGCACCGGATCCACAATTTCCCCCAGGAGGTAGATCTTCGCGAAAGAAGCCCACCTTCGTACACATAATGCTCTTATGGAGCACATAACAGGGCACATTCACATTATTAAGCAAACGCTAACTAAAGGGACCCCACTAGGGATCTAAGTCCTGTTTCAAACGAAGGTCACCGAATAGTTGAGGAATTTCACCCAAGACGAAATAGATAAGGTGGGTCAGTTCGGGTTGTTCAATAATATGATTGTCATCAGACTGACCAAACATGTGGCTCAATACATCAGCAACCAGATTGTGGGTGCCCTTAATATGCCGCACTCTAAAAAGAAAGGCCGAGATCCGGACCGCCCACCTGGCAACATGACCCACCTGGCAATATGACCGCCGGCCGCGGTGGCCGAGGGGATTGAGGCGCTCCAGTGACGGTCCGCACGGCCGCTACGGTCGGGGGTTCGAATCCCCCCTCGGGCATGGATATTTGTGCCGTCCTTAGTTGTAAGTAGTTCATAAGTAGTTTGTAAGTTTAGGGACTGATGACCCCGTAGTTAAGTCCCATAAGTTCTACAAACATTTGAACATTTTTGCAATATGACCCGTCTTATGGGGTCTGGCAATGACCCAATTGAGGGCCTGATTATCTGTCTCGAGATCGAATTTTCGATTCTCGATATAGAAACAAAATTTGTCTAGGACAAACAACACGGCAAGTGCTTCACACTCATAAACGGAATATTATTCAACTCCGGCCCAGTTAACCTGCGGGAACCGTAAGTTAAGGGCTGTGCACACCCTTCGGACTCCTGAAGGACAGCAGAAATGCCAGCATTTGATGCGTCGGTTTGGACCACAAATCGATTACTGAAATGTGGAACAGCCGACACTGCAGGATTCACAATAGCAAATACGCAGATTGCTGAGTCTCCCCATGAAGGAAGATGACCCCTTTCGGCGTAGCTTATTCAAGGGAGCATGTAGTTGCGCAAAATTAGGGACAAATCGTTTTAAATAATTTGCCATCCCGATAAATTTCGCAACCCGTATCTTAAGATCCCTTGTTCTCCTACGGGAAGTATTCCTCAGCCAAGTCCGGTATCCGCCGTCCCTGCTCTCAGATCAGCTGTCCACAACTCCCACGTCGTACCCCGTGGGAAAGCAAATATAGGGCAATCGCGGTAACTAACACAGCGCTATCAACGGATTTAAGAGACAACAGAATCGATAAAGGGCAAGGCAGAAATTACGCGCCAGCAAGAAAGTAGGTGACCACCCGAAATCTGAGCCCGACAAGGCTCAGTTAGTTTTCTGGTAATGATACTTTCGTCAATAGTTGATGTTTACTATCGTTAACTCAGACGTTCACTATTGATAACAATTTTCCATTATTGTGTCATCATTTCTTCTGTTGATGATGGTCTGAGTTACCGAAACTGATCTAAAGTATATTAAATGGTAAAACGCAGTTCATTCAATGACTATAAAATGCAATCTGTCGAACATATTAATTTATGGTATATGGTGTCCTTACAACAGGCCTATAATGGACACAGCTACCGCCTACGCGTCTCGTTCATAGTCAACGTAGAAGGTTTTGATGCTGGTTGCTGTGACATTGTACGATACCAAAGTTTGCGAGCGGTATTTTAAAGCATTGTATAATTTATAATGGTGACTTACCATTACACGTTATACATCAAATTAACGAGCAACTCACTTTGTCCTATAAGTTGATAACATGAGCAACCTGCGTCACACAGAATACATGTTTCAATAGATCAGTTCGTCACAAACCTTGCTCAGTTTGTTTGACACTGTTTTGAAACTGAAACAACTGTAACTAGTGTTTCCTATGTTGGTGTGGTACAACAATGCCTCTTTCCTTAGTTACTCGATGCTGAACCAGATAAGCAAGATAGTGCGCCACCTTATGGGCTTGCCTTCGAGCACGATTGGTAAGACAATGTTGTTCCTGACCGCTGGATTGGCCGTAGGGGACCGAATGACATCTTGTTCGTATGGCCTCGGCGTTCAGCTGATCTGACGCGTTGCGACTTTTACCTCTGAAGGTTTTTGAGGGATGGGCTGTATTTGTCTCCGCCACGTCGTTGGACTGAGGCCCCACTTCCATCCATCACTCCAAAACGCACTGGGCAAGGTTTTGGTCTAACTTGGCTATCGACTCGCTGTGCACCGTGCTACGTAGGATTTTCACATTCAACACCTGAAGGACAAGTTATTTGAGTTGATGGTTCTTTTGATGTATATTTTTTTAAAGATAAGGTCACAGTATTCGATCTCAAAGCTTTAAAACCCCAGTATTCATTTTGAAACGCCGAATACATTTACCGAAAGCTTCTGAAGTCTGACTGGAACTCTTCTAACGTAGAGTGATTTAAAGTATTTGATATAGTAACAAGTGAAATACTCGTAGGTAACGGATATCACATAAAACACAAAATTTCTTGTTATTTGTCATGTTGTCTGAGAGGCGATCTAAATGTTTCTGATTAAGTAGACACAATGTCTATAGCCTTGACTGCAAATTTGACAGTTATGACCGGTTTCATTTCTGATTCATCTTCGGATCTAAAAGTACCAGAAGATATAATGCAATTAGTGAACAGTGAAAATATTACATCATTACGACTTTTTTTATCGGATGATACATACCAGTTTACGTGTTTGTCAAAAGTTGTATCTGCCAACAGGCAGTATAACATTCCAATCATCAAATTACAACTTATAAACGCCGAAAAATGCGGTAAAACATTTGAAGAAAACCACATTGATTGTTGTACATACATGACATATGTTGGTTAAAACATTTTTAATGAGGTATCGCTGGTTAAAATTCACTGATAGTGTTTTGTACATGAAACAGACGGTATTTAAAATTACATTTTTGAATTCTAGTTCCACGGACTGCTGTAGAGAAGTGAGCGATATGGTGGCTAAGCACATTTAACAAGTACCAACCATATGCAACATAGTTCCATGATACATGCCAGGTGGCGTTAATATACAAGATGTCGTATTTTTCAGAATACAGTTACAACAGTTACATCAAACATCTGGTAGATGCCGTTGATTTACACTATATCGTATTTTACATAGATATACAGCTGCACATTTTCGGTTTTATACATAATGTTTTTACAAAATTATAATATAGCAGGAAATTACATGTTTGTGAGAGTATAATTTTTGCAGATATCATTGTAAAATACTTTCTAAAATATTTAAAAATTATAATATTAGTGTGCAACAACCAATGTGGTTATCTTCAAATGCTGTACCGCAGATATTGTATGTGGTTATCTTCAAATTCTGTACCGCAGATATTGTATCTACGTACACAAAATTTCTTCTTAAAAGTAAGGCGAAAACGGTTAATGATATTTTCTTCAGAGCGACTGCACACCATGCTCGGACTTTTACGAGCATCTACATAATTCCGCATGTGTTGTTGTTGTTATGGTCTTCAGTCCGGAGACTGGTTTGATGCAGCTCTCCACAACACACTATCCTGAGCAAGCCTCTTCATCTCCACATAAGAACGGCAACCTACCTCTGTCTGAATCTGCTTACTGTATCCATCTCTTGGTCTTCCTCTTCGATTTTTACCCCACACACCTCCCTCCAATGCTAAATTTACGATTCCCCGATGTCTAAGAATGTGTCCTACCAAGCGATCCCTTCTTTTAGTCAAGGTATACAAAAAAATTTATTTTCTCCCCAATTCTGTTTAGTACCTCCTCATTAGTTACGCGATCCACCCACCTAATCTTTAGCATTCTTCTGTAGCGCCACATTTCAAAAGCCTCAATCCTCTTCCTGTACGCACTGTTTATCGTCCATGTCTCACTCCCATACAAGGCAACACTCCATACAAATGCCTTCAGAAAGGACTTCCTTAGGCTTAAATCAATATTCGATGTTAACAAATTTCTCTTTTTCAAGAACGCTTTTCTACCCATTGCCATTCTGCATTTTATATCCTCTGTACTGCGACCATCATTTGTTATTTTACTGCCCAAGTAACAAAACTCATGTACCTCCTTTATTGCTTCGTTTCCCAATCTAATTCCTTCAGCATCACCTGATTTTCTTACACTGCACTCCATTACCCTAGTTTTGCTCTTGTTAATGTTCATCTTATATGCACCTTTCAGCACACTGTCCATTCCATTCAATTGTTCTTCCAGGTCCTTTGCTGTATCTGACAGAATTACTATGTCGTCTGCAAAACGCAATGTTTTTAATTCTTCACCCTAAACTTTAATTCCTTCTCCAAATTTCTCCTTGCTTTCCTTTATAGCTTGCTCAGTGTACAAATTGAATAACAATGGAGAAAGACTACAACCCTGTCTTACTCCCTTTCCAATCACTGCATCCCTTTCATGCCCTTTAACTCTGACAACCGCTGTCTGGTTTTTGTACAAGTTGTAAATCACCCTATATTTTACTCCTGCTTGCTTCAGAACTTGAAAGAGTTTATTTCAATCAACAATGTCAAAAGCCTTCTCCAAATCTACAAAAGCTAGAAATGTAGGATTGCCTTTTCTTAATCTTTCTTCTAGGATAAGCCGTAAAGTGAGTATTGCCTCCCGTGTTCCTACATTTCTCCTGAACCAAAACTGATCTTCCCGGAGGTCGGCTTCTACCAGTTTTTCCATCCTTCTGTATATAATTCGTGTTAATATTTTGCAACATGACTTATTAAACTGATGGTTCTGATTTCTTTGGAATGGGGATTATAACATTTTTCTTAAAATCTGAGGGTACTTCGCCTGTCTCATACATCTTACACACCAGGTGAAACAATTTTGTCATGGCTGGTTCTCCCAGAGACTTCAGTAGCTCTGAGGGATTTTCATCGACTACAGGGGCCTTGTTTCGACTTAGGTCTTTCAGGGCTCTGTCAAATTCTTCTCTCAGTACAGTATCTCCTATTTCATCTTCATCTACATCCTCTTCCCTTCCGACAATATTGTCTCGAAGTACATTTCCTTTGTAGAGCCCCTCTATATACTCTTTCTACCTTTCAGCTTTCCCTTCTTTGCTGAGAAATGGTTTTCCATCAGTGTCCTTGATATTCATAGAGCTGTTTTTCTTATCTCCATATGTTTCTTTTATTTCCTGTAGGCTGTATCTATTTTTCCTCTATTTATACATTCTTCTACATCCTTGCATTTGCCTTCTAGCCACTCCTGCTTAGTCATTTTGCACTTCCTGTCAATCTCATTTCTTAGTCGTCTGTACTCCATTTTGTGTTTCATTTACTGTGTATTTATATTTTCTCCTTTCATCAATTAAATTTAGTATCTCCTGTGATATCCAAAGATTTTTTGTAGGTCTTGCCTTCCTACCTATTTTGTCCTCTGCTACCTTCACTATTTCATCTCTCAATTTTACCCATTCCTCCTCTACTGTTTTATTTTCCCCTGTTTCTGTCAATTGTTGCCTAAAGCTCCCTCTGAAATTCTTAAGAACCTCAGGTTCCTTCAATTTATTCAGGTCCCATCTCCTTATTTTCCTACCTTTTTGTAGTTTCTTCAGTTTCAGCCTACAGTTCATAACCAACAAGTTATGGTCAGAGTCTATATCTGCACCTGGGTATGTCTTACACTGTAAAACCTGGTTCCGAAATCTATGTCTTACCATCTATCTGGTATCTCCCGGTGTCTCCTGGTCTCTTCCACGTATACAACCTTCTTTTGTAATTCTTGAACCAGGTGTTTGTTATAACTAAATTATGTTCTGTGCAAAATTCTACCAGGCGGCTTCCTCTTTCATTCCTTTTGCCCAGACCATATTCACCTACTATCTTCCCTTCCCTTCCTTGTCCTACTACCGAATTCCAGTCTCCTATAACAATTAAGTTTTCCTCTCCCTTAATTGTCTGAATAATTTCCTTTAGCTCCTCATATATTTCTTCGATCCCCTCATCATCGGCAGAGATAGTTCGCATATAAACCTGTATTACTGTTGTCGGTGTTGACTTCGTATCTATCTTCACAATGATAATGCGATCACTGTGCTGCTCATAGTAGTTTACCGGCATTCCTAGTTTCTTATTCATTATCAATCCTACTCCTGTGATACCCCAAATGATTTTGTATTTATAATCCTGTACTCACCTGACCAGAAATCCTGTTCATCCTGCCACCGAACTTCACTAATCCCCACTATTACTAACTTCAACCTATCCATTTCACTTTTTAAATTTTCAAATTTTCCTACTCGATTAAGGGATCTAATATTCCACGCTCCGACCCGTAGAATGCCAGTATTGTCTTTTCTGATGATCACATCCTCCTGAGTAGTCCCCGCCCGGAGATCCGAATGGGGGACTATTTTACCTCCGGAATATTTTACCCGAGAGGATGCCATCCATCATCATATGTTCATACAGTAGTGCTGCATGTCCTCGGGAAAGGTAACGGCTGTAGTTTCCCCTTGTTTTCAGCCGTTCGCAGTAGCTGTGTGGCAAAGCCACATTAGCTGATGTTACAAGGCCAGCTCAGTCAATCATCCAGACTGTTGCCCCTGTAACTACTGAAAAGGCTGCTGCCCCTCTTCAGGAACCACACGTTTGTCTGGCCTCTCCACAGATACCCCTCCGCTGTGGTTGCACCTACGGTACGGCTATCTGTATCGTTGAGGCACGCAAGCCACCCCACTTCGGCAATGTCTGTGGTTCATGGGAGTGGATTCCGCATGTAATGCATGAAAATTGACAGGGTTACTACCTAGTACTGTGTGAATATGTTGAAAGTTTGCTTCTGGCTAGAATGTTCTTGATAGCCTGCAAAGTCGTGGAGATCGCTGTGTCCCTGTGCCGTAGTGTTCAGTACAAATGCCTTGTAAGCAGGAGGACCGGGTTAGAATCTCGGCTCGGCACAAATATTAAATTTTCCCCACATATTTATTTCTTTACTCACCTGCATATAATCGCATAAATTTCTTTTTAACACCGTTTTTGTCACTTCAAGAACGCTTGATACAAGAACTATAGCTCGAAGAAAAAAAAAAAAACATACGAGAAATTCTGTTGTCAAATGTCGGTCAAATATCGATACAATAATAATACGCAATAATACCGTTCTACTACAATAGGAAGTGCTACCATAGCCCCTAATTTCAAAATCTTGGAGTTCTGTTACTTTTCCTTTTTTAAATTATATGTTAATAAATGCATATCCAACATGAAAATAATATTGCAATGACTGTAGCATTTTTGAAATTCATTTTCAGGATATTGTAAATGTCTCAAAACTACTAATTTTCGAGAGCAGCTTTGGTACACTGCAATGCAGCTGTCTTTTGTACAGATCAAATTTGTTCTCGGTTATATAACAGCGAGATTTCTTTGCCCAAAGCAGAGAAATGGATTGTCGAATTATAATATAAACACAATTACCAATATAGAAATTGTGAAACACATCTTAAATGTGTTTGTGCGATATAATAATTAACACGTTGGATTTTTTTGAAAAATCGCTTTTCTATTGTGATGGCCGGTTTCGTTGTTAACAGGGCATCATCATCTGATATCACAATTACATTTTAGAAAATTCAAAGTACATTACATGTGGGACAAAATGCAAAAGTTTTGTCATAGAAATTAAAATACAGGGTGAGTCAAAAGTCCTTGGACACCTTCATAAGTTGGAAGAGTGAAGGGAAAATTGGAAAGTGATGATGGGAACAGAAGTTTGATGTCAGATCGCAATTTTGAAGTGAATGTCATTCATGGCCACCATCTATAACTCCACCATGTTGGATTCTTCATTTTTTTATTAATGGGAAGGGGGTGAATGACACATAAAATAACACTCGATTGAGCTCCGGAATTTACTGGTGTAATTGTTTTTGTCTATCTTGTACAATTTAGAAGTTATTAATGTTCAAAGTTGGGGAATTACCTTCATACCAACTGTTACAACACGTGTGCATGTTCTACGTGTTGTCCATCCTGTACAATGCGCAGATTTGAAAATTAATAGCTGCTAAACTGTACAAGATAGACAAAAACAAAATTACACCACTAAATTCCTGAGCTCATGTGAGTGTTATTTGATGTGTCATACACCCCCATCCCCATTTTTAAGAAATGACGAATCCAAAAATGGCAGATTTAAAATGGCGGCAATGAATGACATTCAGTCCAAAAGTAGCGGCCCCACACCAAACCTCTGTTCCCAACATCACTTTTCAATTTTCCGTTTAGTCTTCCAATTTATGAAGGTATCCAAAGACTTTGGACTCGCCCTGTATATACAAGTAGCCACTTTTGTGTGCTGTTCGACATTCACACTCTGTGATAGACCGTCAGCAACTGATGGCACAGCAACAAATGTGGCTCTACGCATGTATGTTAATTTCTAGGAGGAAACTATTGCTTTTCTTCACCATATAACAAGTATTTTGTGAAACGTAATTATGTGATGTTGGTGCCCTAAGACCATCTAAAACGGTTATCATAATAAAAGAAGCGATATAGGCGGAAAATCCGAAATAATAAAAAAGAATGTCTCCTCACACTTTAATCGTAGATCTTTCCTTTTTTATTTCCAGTTAATAGTACATGACAATTAATAGTTTATGACATTCTTTATGATATTCTTTACTACATAAAGTACGACACTAGAAAAAATGTATAGTAGCTGACATCACTAATAAAACAGTGTTTTTATTTAAATTTTTTATATATTTTTTACAATTTAGAATTCATTTACGATATTGATACGTTGAATTGATTGTGTGTAATTTTTGTCAAGTATAATGAATATTGAAATAATGTTACAAATTACCATAACGACTTAGAGAATAAGGTGCAAGTAAATATCTAGTCTAGTCCATAAAGATATCAACAATACCAAGTGCTAATGCAAGTTTAAGCACGAATAATGAAAATATTAAGAAAAATGAATTGTGGGATTATGAAGTAAACAAAAACTGTACATAATTCAATGATTCATTGTACTTAAATGGCCGCGGTGGCGTAGCCGAGCGGTCTAAAGCGTCTCGCTCCGGAGCGCTCGGTTGCTCGCGGTGGAGGTTCGAGTCCTCCCTGGGGCATGGGTGTGTGTGTGTTTGTCCTTAGGTTAGTTTACCTAGGTTTAAGTAGTTTGTAAGCTACGGACTGATGACCACGCAGCTTGGTCCGATAGATTTACGAACATTTGAATATTTAAACATTTGTACTTGAATGATACTAGCGAAACGAGAAGTAATTAACTACAGTTAATATGTTGGTGGTAGATGATGACATTCAGAATATTAGAACGGATTACACTGCCACGTGATTTTAAGAACTATTTCACGCACAGTTTTATCATTGCCTCCGACAAAGAAACAAAGGTATGTGTACGTGTCCCGTTGTGTGAAACACACAGAAATATATACCGTTCCGTAAAGCGTTCCGGAGCGTCGCTAGTGTGTGCGATACTGGTCACATATCATCTTTCACTTCTTTCCGGCGTTTTCGTTGTGCCGGGGCTCCCACGGGAGAACCATAAATCAGGAGGCAGCAATTGCTTGGCCGACGTTTGCGGTTTTCTGCCGTGGGCGATGTGGTTGGTCGCCCTACCGCACGCTTTTGTATGTGTGTGTGTGTGGGTGGGTGGGGAGGGAGAGGGGGATATGGAAGTGTGGGCAACGAGGGAAATAGGATTCTGGCTGGTGGTGGGACGGTGTGGGGGTGGAACGCAACAAACCGGCTGCTTTTCCTTACATCTGGCCTGGGCCTGGAAAATCTGTATCTTCCGTGCGAACCAGAAATGAAATGTCTCGTGCCAGGGGAGCAGGCGCCTCTGCAAATTTAACGCGCGCCCGTGCGGGCCCTTAAAAGCCCGCGCACGCCATAACTCTCGGATACGTCTGGGCCGCAGGTCTGCGTGTGAGCAGCCCCCTGCCTCAGGGGCGCGCTCTCTCACACCGACACACCCGCCTCTTTTAATTAACGCCACCTCACGTACGGCGGCCTGGACTTCGTGCAACTGACCGTGCTCACCAGGACTTTTGTCACGGTACATACACTATGTCATCAAATATATCCGAACACCTGGCTGAAAATAACTTAAGACCTTTCTGTACGATACGTGCGACGCGGACAAGAAAGTCCTCAGCTGTAGCGATCCTTGAGATAGACCACCGAAATACAATGAAGCGTTTACACGATACGCGTTTGACGAGTCGACTGTTTCACGTGTATACTTCGTCTGTTAACTTTGAACAAATGAATCGACGAGTTAAGATCATTTTTAGAGACTGTCAGATATATTGTGACTTAATTATTTTGTCAAGTAGGCTCTACTACATAGATCGTGTATAAAACACTAAAATTATATTATAAACGCTACGTTGACGATACTTTGCTATTGATAGATTGAGGTGAAACTAAAATTACTGAAATAGTTAATAAATTTAACAGCCTACATGAGAAAATCGAATTTACCGTTGAACAAGAGAAGGATGGTACACTTCAGTTCCTTGACCTTAACATTACGAAGCAGGATGGCAGACACTTATTTAAAGTATATAGGAAACCTACAACTACCGACATTCTAATACATAACAGCTTTTGTCACCCTAATGGCCAAAAACTTTCTGCCCTACGCTGTTTAGTCGATAGAGCCTTCAAAGTGCCAATGAACGAAAAAGACAGAACCACTGAATTTAACATTATAAGACAGCTTGCTAAGACGAATCGTTACCAAGAAAACGTAGTGAATAACCTAATACGAAAGAAACAACGTGCGAAATCATATACAAATGGCACGGATAATATCAAAAGGGTAATGGTGCCATATTTTGGTAATCTGTCACAGAAAGTGGCCAACATACTAAAACCTTTTAAAGTAGAAGCTGCTTTTAAAACTAATAATACGTTACATCATAAATTACGAAATAACTTAAACCAAAAGACCGATAAATATGACAAAGCAGGGGTTTATAAGATACAGTGTAGTAGTTGCAATGCCAACTACATTGGTCAGACCGGTAGATCGTTTAAAGTTAGGTACAAGGAACATATGGACGCCTTCCGACTTAATAATTTTGACAAGTACGCTGTAGCTACACATATCCGAGAAACTGGACACCCATTAAAGAAGATTGAATATGACCTTAAGATTTTATAAACAAGATAAGGGAAGAAAGTTAGATCTGCTAGAACAGCTGGAGATTACAATACATAACGCAAAAAGCGACGTTTCATTAAATTAACAAGTTCAAGGCAATACATACAGCTTTTTTAAAAACATTGTGGACCTATTATAACAAAAGTCGTTTATTTTAAATTTCAACCTCTGTTTTACTGTACAAACGATTTCGCGACACCTGAATGTGCCCACTACCTTGTCGATGATCTTTGGTATTTAGAGGTCTTTGTTTTTCATATTCATACGTGCGCCCCATTCGTGTTGTTGACTCCGTGCGCTTCACTAGTGTTATGCGCCGCCAGTGTTGGAGTCTGTTTTCAATATTGACGAAGCACAGTATGGTGAGGAGCTTTCTGCGGAGACACGGTTACAAGGGAAGTAACCACGTTTTCTTTTGTTACGTTTTAGATTTTGTCTCGGGTTCTAAACATTCTTGTATATTTTATCTGATGATGAGGGCTTGACCCTTGAAACGCGTCATATTTTACTGTTTTATACACGATCTATGTGATTGAGCCTACTTTACAATATAATTAAGCATACAACCACGACCTCACATAAATATGGATATAATTAAGTCTATATTGTGACTTTTGTAACGATTAAAACATTTATTTGTGTTTCAGACTGCCGCTGTGAAACTGTATTTAAGCTTTCGTGCAGTTCGAGCTAAACTACGTCGCTCACATGTGTAAACATCCTCATTATAAAAGGCGATTAAATACCTACTTCTCCAGCCGCGGTGGCCGAGGAGACTGCAGCGCGCCAGTAACGGTCTGCACGGCCACTACGGTCGGGGGTTCGAAACCCCCTCGGGCTTGGATATTTGTGCCGTCCTTAGTGTAAGTTAGTTCGTAAGTAGTTTGTAAGTTTAGGGACTGATGACCCCGCAGTTAGGTCCCATAAGCTCTAGAAACATTTGAACATTTTGGATACCTACTTCCAGACCTCGCGGTTTGAGGCGCCTATGTATATGATGAACAAGCTCAGGTGTCTATGAAAGTTTGTCTTTGGTGAGCATTATTTGAAGCTTTATCTAAACAAATATTTCACCTGTTAACTATAACGTATTTCAGGAGAGAAGCAAATACCTTACGAGATGGTAATAAAGACGAATTGCAATAAAAATTCCATTTAACAGAAATCTTTGAATGTAACCGAAACATACTTAAAGCAAATGCTAATTAATATATTTTGACTGATTCTTCCGTTGATTCTTGGTAGGTCATAATATTGACTCTTATTTAAATAACTGGTTATCGACTAACTTTAAAGTTTGACGATGACCTTTTAAGCCGTAAACCGGTTAAATAAGTGGGTATGAATTGTAGAAGTCTTCGTATGCGTCCATCTTGTGCAAGTGGACGCGTGTACATGGTACGTGGGCGGCGGAACCGGTGCATGACGGGTAATCTTGTAAGCTCTCACTTCCCGTGTAGAAAGTGCTTTACAAGTTACAACAGCGACGTCATCAGCGCCCGTAAAGTTCTTGACACGATCAGACGGCAATGCTGGAATTCAGTATGGTGTTGGTCCACCTTTAGCCTTGATGACAGCTTCCAATCTCGCAGGCATACGTTCAGTCAGGTACTGGGAGTTATGTGGTTGCAAGTCGACCGTCCTCTTTCAAAGGACTCATCAAGGCATATGCGTGGAGTGATTTAGGAAAATCACGGAAGAACCTAAATCATGGTGGCCGGAGGTGCGTTTAAGTACCCGTCCTCCAAAACGCGAGTTTATCGGTAGTCAATAGACAAGAGTTAGTCAGTAGGAACCATTTCGGTCCTGAGTGCCATAGTAGGGAACCGGATGACATTTCAATCAGTAGATAGAGGAGGGATAGGAAACCAAAAGTCTATGAGAAATGGACAAGACAGTCGAGGAACAGTGATGAGTTGATAAGTATAAATCAGAATTATCAGAGGAAAGAGAGAGATTTATTTCGAGAAGTCTTCAGACTGAAGACTTCAGTCTTCAAACTGAATCACCTGCACTCATTCCGATTTTAGTCGACCGTTTGCGACACGCTCACATTCGATCCATGTTCACTGGAGGAATCATTGCCGTCCTATGCACGTATCCTTTAGAATCCGTCTCCCCTATCGGAGACTCGACGATGTTAACGCAGCTTCTGTGCGGCAATTACCGCAGACGATGGAACTGGAAGGACAAGGTTAATAACGCCGCGCAGGCCGCCGATTTTGCTACATGTAAGCCATCGTGAAGAGGAAACGATTCGAATTATGCCACACACAGAAATTCAGGACACGCCAGACCAAGTTTTAGATGAGTTGTCATTGAATTGTACAAAGAATTGCTGGAAGTGACTGGGTGCCAAGCACGTTCTACTTGGGTCATGAATTTACAAGTAGAACTACACTGTGTAACTACTCTGCTGTTTAAATAGGCCCGGGGAATGACAAATCCATTGACACCTCATACGATTTCCTTGTTTGCATACAGACTGTGTAGTTCACAGCACATATCATGTGAATGGGTGTGCACTTTTTAAGAGCTCAGGCTATTTGCGTGGGGGATGCAGCGAGGCTGTTGCTGAGTACGTAGATTGCTAGAGACATCATTTGACACTTCATTCATAACTGGGTTAATGTTGCGCACCCGTGTGATCAACCCACAGAAAGGCGCGAAACTGGAGGGCTGCAAATCGATAAAGGACAATTGCTGCTTAGGATTACGTAAAATTTCGTGAAATGGATTGGTACTGCTCTTTACTACAGAAATAATTGTGTTTGTGTTATACTGCAAAGGGTGTGAAGCTTGATTAGTTGAAATGTTGTCAGCAGTGAAGGAGGATCTCACGAACTTTTCCTGTTTACCATCTGACTGTGGACTGCGTGCTAACCATCACCACAAGGGAAGGAATAGTTTAATTGTTATCGCGGTCGAGTGAACGAAAACATTGTGGCTCTGTGCTGCGATGCGCGAGGCCATTCCCCGTCGAGGATTCGAACCCTCCCTTGCGTATGGATTTTGTGCTGCCTTTAGTGTAA
Source organism: Locusta migratoria (assembly GCA_026315105.1). Lineage (NCBI taxonomy): Eukaryota > Metazoa > Arthropoda > Insecta > Orthoptera > Acrididae > Locusta > Locusta migratoria. The sequence goes on from CM048744.1 coordinate 453,266,856, forward strand.
GTTAGTTCATAAGTAGTTTGTATGTTTAGGGACTGATGACCCCGCAGTTAAGTCCCATAATTTTTTTAAGTTCAACTGCTAATGTTTGTTCAACCCCTGTGCTCTTTTCGTGCCGATTCTAAGAGACGGTATCTCTGAAATGTTGTCGTAGGGCGAACCTAAGAAACTACATGATTTCAGTGTTGGGTGTTGTCGTTCCGGCCTCAATTTTAGAGGCGTCAAAAGATTGGGGCAAATGTAAGAAACAGTGGTGTGACGGACTTCCTATTGTGTCACACTACACGACTGTGTTGAGAACATTGTGGTGAAATATTGGGCCAAAGTGCTTTCTCTTACCAGATCCCACTCACGTTAATTTTTTTGCCGCTGGCTATTTCTCGCATTTGTCAACACCGTTTACTGATGCGTCGCCGAGCTCCAGTGTGACGTCATCGGCTGCCATACTTCTGCACCATTACGGAGATAGGTTAAACATAATTTGTAATGGGTCAAATAAGGTGTTTCGAAAAAGAGTCCCTTTAATCCTGTTACGCAATTTATTCAAACATGTGCATGATGAAGCCATCTAAAACCGACTGCAGCTTATGTTTTGCCGTAATAGTTTCCTACAACACCAAATGTACAATCGACAGAGAAGGTAACAGCCAAAAATCCTAATTTTTAAGAACTACCTACGACACATAGTTAAGAAGTATGACGTTGTAAATAAAAAGTGCCCTATACTGTGAAGATTAAATAACAAGATTTTATTCATCCACTGTTTCAGAAACTTTACACATAGTTTCAAACCTTTAGAAAACTTTCTCCTAAACAACCACAGAATTATGATTTAACGAAAGAAATTTCTCTCTTCCGATTTCAGGCACTCAGACTATTGCATTTGCAATTTAGTACTTCTATACTCTTAATAACGTATACGTTTGACATTTTACAGACAGTATACACACGAATGTACACTCGGAGGCAGAATAAAGTAGTGTTCAAATGTTTCTAGACCTTATGGGACTTAACTACGGGGTCAACAGTCCATAAACTTACAAACTACTTATGAACTAGCTAACACTAAGGACGTCACCAATATTCATGCCCCGACCGTAGTGGCCGTGTAGACCGTGACTGGCGCGCCGCACTCCCCTCGGACACCGCGATCACCGCAGAGAGCAAAAAAAAAAAATAAAATAAAATAAAAAAAAAGTCCATCCATAAATTCCAATGGACAGTCCACACTTCTCTGTATGAAACCACCATAAACATTGAGTACAAAAACACCTGCTAAAAATACCAATCCAAATAGCAGTGAGTCCAAATGTGAAGCAGTACCGTCATACAACAAATGTTATAAACACGTGAATAGAAGTGAAACAGTCATTAACGCTTGTATTTCATGGATGCCTTTGAACGCACTGTTAACCAAATAAAGCTTATATGTCTTATTGAGCGCAGACCAAACATAAAGGCACTAATAATATAGAAGTTGCCACTAGTGTCTTTTAACACGGCCGAATGGCTGAAGCTGTAAATCAATGACGATAATTTTAACGCATGACCGGAACTCCTATGAAGCTTATCTTTTCTCGGAGAGGAACCCACTAAAGTAATAAAGTGCATCTCAATGTGCGAAACAACTTGAAGTAAAGTTGTGAAAATCGGAAAGGATGAGAACTCAGTACCTGCGTGAACTGTACAATAAGTACAATCAGTTGTAAGGTATTAAATATATTCACAAACACACGGTGAGCCAGAAAAAACCGGTAAATGGTCTCAGGAAACTCAGGCAACAAAATTTAATAGGAAACTGTCAGCAAACACTTCTTCTTGAATCGCTGGAAGCACTGAGGTAAAGCGTTGGTGGATCTCTGGATTCGTTAAGCGTAAGATGTTCAGGGCTAATTTAAGGTGGAGAAACAGAAAGAAGCCTGCCGGCGCCAAATTGGAGAGTAAGTTCAAATGTTCAAATGTTTGCAAATCCATCGGACCAAACTGCGTGGTCATCAGTACTTTAGTTTAAGTAGTTTGTAAGCTACGGAAACTAACCTAAGGACAACACACACACACACACACACACACACACAAACACACACACCCATGCACCAGGGAGGACTCGAACCTCCACGGGGAGCAACCGCACTCTCCCCAGCGACGCGCTTTAGACCGCTCGGCTACTCCAACGCGGCTGGAGAGTCAGGAGGTTGTAGAAGCACAGGGGCCTTGCGAAAAAGTTGAGACGCGGATCGCAGTGTGCGGATGGACATACACACCATACACTTGCATGAATATCCCCTGGTATCCATCGCTATTTTACCTAATTTGAAACAAATATTGATGTTAAAGCGTTGTTCCACTTTGCGCTATATGTTTCAATGACACTTCTCACACTGAATTTTAGCTGGGTCGCAGGGTGTTCACTGCAGCGCTTTGTATATAGGGGGCGCTTGTTGACATGCCCCTCAATGTGTATGCGCGGCACCTCATCCTCGCCTACGCCGCTTGTAAAATATGGAAAAACTCACCGAACGTTTCAGACGCACCTTGCATATGAACTTGAAATGATGCAATACATTTTTGTTTGGCAGGAATTCAAACAAAGCTATTTTCGCTGATGCATTATAGCTACGAAATGTGTCTTCAGCAGTACCACGACGGGCACGTATTCGGCTAGAGGTAACGCAAAAAATGATTCTCTAATGCCTGTGACTCCAACCACGCGCGTACTGTCCTTGTTGGCCTCATGCGACGAACTGTGGGCTATCACATTCTCGTTTTCCAGTAGCTAGGATCGTTCGCAGAGACGTGGAGGAGTTAAGCATTTTGACGAAGCAACGAAACGATGGGACATATTAACTTTAAGGGGTCAAATCCGAAGAAAAATCTGAACTCGGCACATTTCTTCGTTCTTTCCTTCACGCGTGGTTGTGACTGTTACAATATGTTACCCACATCGGGAATCAAAACATCACCTCAAACATTACAAGTCAGCCTATGAACAACGAACCACCGTGTTTCAAAAGTGTTAGCATCATGTTTGTTTTTTCTTTATATATTATTATAATGCACACCATACGGTGCGTCAATGTGATGTTTCGTCAGCTACTTGAGCAGTTTTTGAGAATAAAAGCGTAATGCAGTTCGAACGAAAAGAAATAATTACTTTAAAACACATACTTTTTAAGCCGTATCCCGCCAGACTGCGAAGAGAACAAAATGTTCAAATGTTCGTAAATCTATGGGACTTAAATACTCTGGTCATCAGTCCTTAGGCTTATAAACTATAACCTATGCTAAGGACAACAAATACACTCATGCCTGAGGAAGGACTCGAACTTCCAACGGCGAGCAGCGTCGCTCCGTAGCTAGGCGCCTTGGAACGCTCAGCCACTCCAGCGCGGCGCAAAGTGAACAAGTATAACTGAAGGTTAGAGATAGTTGCGTTCATCTTATAATCAGCCAGTAATATCAGAAACAGTTAGCAAAAGGGCTCATTGCAAGGCCAATTTTAGCACTATCAGTCAACGGCCAGTTGATACAGACCTGCATCCACCCAAAGTGACAGCAAGGCATCTGGAACATGGCCTACAACCTCTAGCGGACGTTCCAGCGCTCGAAGAAGCAATATTAAATATGTAACGTTGCGTATATGTTTCATCGTAAGTGGCGGCTGTTTTGGGCCTGTTGTAATATGCGCATTCAACTATAGTCTAATATTGTTCCAATTTTCTAGTATAGCTCTTGCCAAAACAACGTCTCATTTTTAAGATAATTAGGAGCATAGTTTACGCATTAGTGAACTGAGTCTGAAACGTGGGAGACATTATGTTCACTTTCGGTTTAATACAAGGCTGTGTGCACTTGTACTAACTCGCTCCTTAGGTTAGTTTAACTTAGTTTAAGCAGACTAGGGACCGATGACCAACGTAGTTTGGTTGAATAGGATTATAAACATTTGAATATATGTACTGCCGCCAACCTACATTTCGCGTAAAGACCACAAAGATAAGATCAGAGAGATGAGAGCTCGTACGGATGCATACAAGCATTCATATTTCCCTCGTTCGATATGGGAATGGGACAGAAATGCAAGTTACTAGTAGTGCCCACACCTCTCTGTCATGCACCTTTGAGTAAACTGCGGTTTATGTATGCAGATGTAGTTGTAGATAGTAGAAGGCGATGGACACAGAGGGAGATAGTCCACCACTTTTGTGTCCCAGCCTCGTCGCCGCTTTTGTGTCTCGTTTCCGACGTAGGTGTCGGTGGGCGAGTAGAAAGACCGACACAGGAATAAAGGAAGCACGCTTGTGCAGGTACGGAGCTCAGCAGCCAGTGGGACAGCAGAAACTAGAAACACTAAATTAGAACGAGATATATATTGCACATAATTTATACAATACTTAACTTTTACATAGCTTAGTACTGCAGAATTCTGATACATAGTTGAGCTATGTGCCTATCCGATAGCCAAGTCTTCACTGGTGCCTATCTGATTCCAAAGTGTTAACTGGTTCCTATTTCAGTGCCAAGTGAACGTGTCGTTCAGTGGTGGCCACGAGCGGAGTTGTAGCAGAGGGCGCTCGTGGCTGACGTCGTAAGAACGCCGCGCCGTGCGTGCATGGCGGCGCGCGGCGAAAGTAGGTGGCGCGCACTTTAGACTTGTGCGACGCCACACCCCTCCCACCCCCCCACCCCCCCCCCCCCCCCCCAAAAAAACCGCCGCGTCGTCGTGGCGTAGGGCTGAGAGCCACGGCGACGACACTGGGAGGACGGCCTGGGCGGGGGCGTTACTGGTGGGACGGGCGTCGTAGCTGAGGCTGGGATCGAGACGCCGTCCACGCCCCGGTATACACCTTGCGATCCCCCGGGAAACCAACCAAAACCTGGGGAAGGGCGGAAGGGCGCACGCCTCCGCCTAGAGGGAGCAGGTCATCTTCTTCTGAGGTGTGTGCCCAGGCGGCGGGGGCACGCACGGTCCCGGATTCCTACTCGGTGACGCTGTCAGCCGCGTCTATCCCCATCAGGACGATATCGTAGTCCGGGGACGCTGTACCCGTCGGCGAACAATGTGGCTGTGCTCCCTGGCGGTGAACTGGGTCTGGAATCAAGAAACCGGAAACAGGATCACGCGGCCTGTGCAGGCGCAATTGGTTTGCGTGGCGGCGCAGCTCCGACCCTGTGGAAGAACGTACAACATACATATTGCGACCGAGCATGCGTTGAATGGTGCCCGGCGTCCATCCTGTCTTGTTGCCAGCAAACACCCTGTACAGCACCGGCGTAGAAACCTGAAAACGCGAAGCGCCATACGAACCGACTCGGTGCGTGGGAGGCTGCAGCAGGTGCAGGAGAGTGCGGTGACGGCGGCCGTGTAGCAGCTCGGCAGGAGACGGGCTATCATGTTGCATGCACCGATACGTAGACAGGAAAATTTGAAGAGCTTGCTTCACCATTGATGTGCTGCTTCACCATTGGACTGAGGGTGAAAAGGTGCGGTGGTGATATGCTGAATGCCATTCACACGACAGAACTGTTGAAATTCCGCACTAACAAATTGAGGTCCATTGTCACTGACGATAGTTTCAGGCAAACCTTCGATGCAAAACACTGATGTTAAGGCACTGATTGTACTAGACGCTGTCGTTGAGTTCATGGCAATCACGAAAGGAAACTTGCTGAAAGCGACTACAACAATTAACCAGCGCGTATTCCAGAAAGGTTCGGCAAAGTCAATGTGTAAACGTCGCCATGGTCCCTTGGGGCGCGGCCAGTCTGAGAAACGTGGCGGAGGAGGTGCCTGATGCTCCGCACAAACTATACACTGTGACGTCATGTTCTATATCTGAGCGTCCATAACAAAACCAGGTATAATGACATCTGGCCAGTTGCGTTGACCTAACAATACCCCAATGTCCTTGATGCAGGAGGCGTAACACTTCTCGTTGCAGGGAACGAGGAACAATCACTCTTGTTTGGTCGTTGTCGGTATGTAACAACAGAACACCCTGACTTAAAGACAATGCATGACGTTGTGCAAAATAACGTCGAACCAGATGCCGATCAATGTATTTGGCTCTGGCAGACCAACCTGAGCGAACAAAACGTGCTACAACACTTAGGTCTGCATCCGCAGCTGTATCCTGTGCAACCCGACGAGAGTTCAAAGGAAAGTCAGCGACAGAAGAAGCATCTCTGGAGTCTATCTGACAACACGCCATTTCCGAAGAATCAAACGGCACATCCTGGCCAACCGGAAGTCGGGAAAGTGTGTCCGCGTTGGCGTGTTTAGTGGTAGGTGGTACAAACTCTTATACTGATAATTAGACAGTATTAAGGACCACCTCTGAAGCTTTTGTGCCGTTCGTGGCGGAATTGGCTTTGTGGGTGAGAACAACGACGTAAGAGGCTTGTGGTCTGTCAACAAAAAGAATTTTCTGCCATAGAGATAATGATGAAACTTTGTGACGCCGTAAATGATTGCTTAGCCTCCTTTTCTTGCGTCAGAAGCTTGGAAGCAAAGGCAATAGGACGATCGTGAGAACCAATACGATGTGACAATATTGCACCCAGACCGTACGACGAGGCATCGACTGCTAACACTACAGGCTTCTGTGGGTCGAAGGGAATCAAACATGTATCACTGAGTAGTGCAGACTTTAATTTGTCAAAGGCGACTTGGCAATCTTTAGAACATACAAAAGGAACATTCTTCCTACGTAAGCGATGCAGTGGAGCTGCAATCTGAGAGGCATTGGGAATATATCTGAAGTAATAGTTAAGCTTTCACATTACTGCTTGCAATTCGTGCACATTCTTAGGAGGAGGCAAATCTTTGATTTCCCGAAGATGTGATTGTAAGGGATGGATTCCTTGGGCATTAATCACATGGCCTGGGTACTCTATTTCAGTTTGAAAAAAAAAAAAACTAACACTTTGCTTTATTACAACGTAGACCTGCTGCAGTCAACACTTTGAAAAGGCACTCCAGGTTTGCTAAATGTTCAACTGTATGTCCGGATACCACAATATCATCTAAGTAGTTCGAGCAACACGGTACAGAAACTGTCAGCTGTTTCAAGAAACGCTGAAAAATAGCGGGGGCGGATGAACTGCCAAAGAGTAGGCGTTGAAATTGAAAAAGGCCCATGTGAGTATTAATGACGAAATACTTTTTTGACTCGTCATCAAGTGGAATCTGTAAGTATGCCTCTAATCTGTCCATCAGTTCCACAAGTCTGGGCAGGGGATAAGTCTCTACAATTGTTTGACTGTTCACAGTTGATTTGAAGTCCGCACAGAGACGAAGTTTTCCTGACGGCTTGTGTATAACTACTATAGGCGAGGCCCACTGACTCGCAAAAACAGGAGTAATCACCCCACTATCCTGCCAACGTTTAAGTTCTTCGGCAACCTTATCACGAATTGCGATAGGCACTGGTCTAGCTTTACGAAATTTTGGTACTGCAGATACTTTTAAAGTTACATGTACCACGAAGTCTTTTGCACAACCTAGTTCCAGCGAAAACAAGTCACTATATTTTTCACACAATGCATTGATTTTGTCCTGAGGCACTACTGACGAAATTTGAAGCACATCTCTTTGAATTGATAATCCAAACAAGTCAAAAGCATCGAGTCCAAAAATGTTCTGTGTAGATTTGGCCTGAAGAACAACAAAAGCAACTGTCTTTGTTACACCTTTAAAGGAGGCGGGCAGGCTACACGTTCCTAGCACGTGAATATTTTGACCTGTGTACACTGTTAGCACTTGTTGACACGGCGACAATTTTGGCGAGCCCAGAAGTTCATAAGTATCTTTATTTATTAATGTGACAGCGGAACCAGTATCAAGCTGAAATTTCAGTCTTATTTTCTATGCAAAGATTCACAAAAAGCTTTTGCTTGTGGCGCTCGACAGGTGCGCAAATGTGTCAACATCTGATACAGCTGGTTTACTGCCCTGGCGCATGCGCGGGCTGTGTGTAGTAGGAAGCGGCGCAGAATTGGCACACAGATGAATATTACTGTAACTAGATGGCACTACCGCCGGATCGGCGAGGCTACTACAGCAATGCGTGGCTACTACAGATTCACTAACTACTGCACTAAACTTTTGAGTAGCTACATCAAGTCTACTGTCATTAACTACACAGTACTGGGCACTATTACAAGGAGAAGTTGCAGAAGGCACTAGTCTCACTACAGGATTGCACTGCACTGTACATAGTCATTTTGCTTGTCCCGAACCCTTTTCTGTTGCACAGTTTTACGCGCTCGACGGCGCTTGAGGCGTGGCTCACTACATAGTTTTGAAATAGGTGCAGAAAAACTTTTTTGCATTTGAGAATCAAAAGAAACACCGTCCAAGTTCACAGCATGTATGACATTTACAGAATGAATTGTTCTCGCACTCTGCGAAGCACTGTTCCTAACGGCACCGTTCTTTGAATTTACATTCTGCATACACACTGACTGTACATGTCCCGATTTGCCACATTGATAACAGATTCCGTTGCGACTAGGGCAATGCACACGCTTGTGACGAGATACACACTGGGGGGCAAGACTTACGAACATTTTTCTGAAATGCGCGTTGGAGCCCATTTGTCAAATTACTTTGTCTAACACTACGGGGCGATCTTTGTGTCGCACTTTTACACTGGCTACTGTTCACTGTCTGTTCAGCACGGCCGGTAGAATTTAAAGAATCACCAGGGCTAGACTGAGAACTATGGCTAAGAAAACGTCCGTTGCGGCGCACTGAATTAACACTGTGCCTTTGCATTTCTACATCTGCTAAGTCATAAGTATCCTGCGCTTCTATAAGCTGCAGTACACTGTCTAATGAGGGGTCAGACTGTTCAGGATTGCTGCCCTAATTCTGGGGTCCTGAATGTTCTGCATAATGGCATCTCTCAACATAACGTCACTATAAGAAAGTCCACAAGAACAAGTAAATTTACATTTGCGGGTTAAGCCCTTCAGTTCCGTAATCCACTCTTGGTGTGACTGCTGCGGTAATTTTTTCAGTCTGAAAAATCGGTACCGCACTGCAGCTACAAGAACTTTTCTATCATAATGTGCATTCAGTGCATCTACAATTTGTTCAAAGTCTAGATCACGAGGAAATGCGTGGGGAAAAAGTTTCTGCAGTAAGACGAAGGTTTGAGTGCCCAAGATGGAGAGGAAGAAATGTTTCACGGTCTGACCTGTAAGTTGATGAGCCTCGACGATTTCTTGAAACTGCGCGAAGTATTCGTTCCATTTTCCTCACGTTCGTTGTACTGGCGGAACGGAGGGAGCAGTGCAGCGGCAGGTGTGGGCTGCTGAAACGACGGATGTTGGTGGTTAGCTTCTTGCGCTGTTAACTGGGACACAGCTTGAAGTAGTTGTGTAATTTGCGCCGTCTGTAAATGAATAATTTCCATCAAGTTTGGGTTTGGGTTAGTGGCCATGGTGACCGATTAGGCGCCACGCATACAAGTAACTTATAACAAAACAGAAATGAAATATGAAAGTGGGTGCACTGCAACAAAAACGTCCACAAAACACGTAACTAAATATCTTCCCCCAAAATTCTTATAATAAGAGTGGGTGGGCAGGAACAATTTCTGTGTTCTCCGACTACTGCTGTCTGGCCGCTGCAAGCGGGTGGTCCACAATTCGTCTATCGCTCCTCGTCGCCACTTTCGTGTCCCAGCCTCGTCGCCGCTTTTGTGTCTCGTTTCCGTCGTAGGTGTCGGTGGCCGAGTAGAAAGACCGACACAGGAATAAAGGAAGCACGCTTGTGCAGGTACAGAGGTGAACAGCCAGTGGGACAGCAGAAACTAGAAACACTAGAGTAAATTAGAACGAGATATATATTGCACAGAATTTATACTATACTTAACTTTTACATAGCTCAGTACTGCAGAATGCTGATACATAGTTGAGCTAGAGGCCTGCCTAGTGCCTATCCGATAGCCAAGTCTTCACTGGTGCCTATCTGAATCCAAAGTGTTAACTGGTTTCTGTCTCAGTGCCACGTGAACGTGTCGTTCAGTGGTGGCCACAAGCGGAGTTGTAGCAAAGGGCGCTCGTGGCTGACGTCGTAAGAATGCCGTGCCGTGCGTGCATGGCAGCGCTTGCATGGCAGCGCGTGGCGAAAATAGGTGGCGCGCACTTTAGACTTGTGCGACACCACAACCACAAAAAAGGAATACATACTGATCCGAGCATTACCGGGAAATAACTCTAGCAATAGTTATAGAAATTCCCCACGAGTTAACTTTTATAAGTACTAGATTTAAAACCCGATTTGCTCGGGTATTTATTTAGTATACACTTTCGTAGTCCACCTCCCCTTCCCTCTTCACTCTCTGCATTCATATATTTCTCTCCCACCTTTCTGTTCGTTTCCACCTTTCCATCCCTCGGCATTTTTTTTATTTGCAATGTACCCTCTATCATTTACTGCAGAAACATTTAGGCATCCATTTATCTTCCTCTTGGTTTTAAGGACATCAAGATCGGGGTAAAACTATGCATTTTGTCAAAGTCCGTACTTTATCCTCCACCATACACCAAACGAAATTTTATGCAGACAGTGACATTCCTCTTATACTGAAAGTGACGTGTGCAAAACTTCATCAATGTCGGAACAAAACAATAGATCTGTATGCAATAGAACTCAGGGTCACACTGCAAAACACACTTTTTTGTTCTGAAATTGTCCAGTTTTGTTTCATGCAACCCTTGGTCTGAGAATAACGAAAACAACAAGAAAGTATCTGTCAAATCGGTCGAGCCGTTCTCAAGTTCTAGCAAGACCAAGGTATTTGGAGATCAATTTTTATGTTGCAGGTACCCTTCCCCATGCACTGCATGAATCTTGCGGTAGATGGTGAACTTCCTCTTGGTTCTATGGTCTCGCGAGCAAAATTTCGTGAAGATCGGAATGAAAGTGTAGATCGTCAGTCTGTAGGAAAAGTATCCTTCGCCGTGCACGTTAATTCTCTCCTATCGCAAAATAGTCCCGTATCTGACGTCTTCTACCTATAAACTACAACCGTGCGTGCTGGAGCGCCGTGTTGCGGTGTGCGCGGCAGTTCGTCGTCGGGGGTTCAAATCCACCCTCGGGCATGGATGTTTGTGCAGTCTTTAGTATAAGGTAGTTCATAGGTAGTTTGTAAGTTTAGGGACTGATGACCACGTAGTTAAGTCCCTTAAGCTCTACTAACATTTTAACATTTTCTATCGCAGGCGGCAATTTTGGTGAAGGAAACCCATGTCGATCCCCTTCGGACAGCGACAATTTATCGACGCAGTGGTTAAATCCAAGTTTGATTTTCCGCCCGCTACGACCTGTTAAAGAGCTCTCCCGGTTGCGACTAGTTCAGGGCCGGGAGGGCGGGAATGTGTAAACAGTGCGTGGCCTGGGCTAATGGCAGTTATTATTCACGGGTGCGCGCCGCGGGTGGCCGCCCCGCCCCTGCAGCCGGAATCCGCGGCCAAAGCCGCCGCGACAACGGCCGGCCATTTAGCACAATTAGGCGGCCGTGTATCAACCTGTTAGCCCGCTTTAAAGCGCGTCTTCGCCATATAATGCCGTATTTGTGGCCGCTCCAAATACCACACTTTTCAGAGCCTGCATACTCGCCGATAAGGACGCGCTCACGTTATGTTGTGATCACTGTAAATAAGTGTAAAAATTCGTAATTCAAATTGTTCAAATGTTTGTAATCCTATGGGACTAAACTACGTTGGTCAGCAGTGCCTAGTCTTACAAACTACTTAAACTAAGTTAAACTAAACTAAGGACAACACACACATCCATGCACGAGGGTGGATTTGAATCTCCAACGCGGGAGACCGCTCGATCCGTAACGTGGCGCTCCAGACCGCTCGGCTACTCCCGCGCGGCAATTCGTAATTCCTTCCACAGTTACTGATGGTTCGATTCTAATTTTCCAGTGTATATATGACAAAGGAGAGAACAGACAAGTAGGAAATATACATTTATGGCCTCTTTGAGGGCCAAGATTTTTCTAATGAAGTTTGGACCGACGTCGAACACAGAATGGAGCCAACTCGGAATTTAAATGAGCTCTGTAGGACTTTAAATGTAGTATGGCAGAAGGAATAGATACAATTTCGTCGCAATTTCTAAAATCTTTCAGTGAACCAAACGATATTCAACATGGTTTCTACAATCTATGACTAGGGCGAGACAGCATCACATTTACGGAAAAATATCATTCATATAATTCCGTAGATAGAAAGTGCAGATAAGAGTGAGATCTACAGCACAATTAGATTAACAGCTCGGGCACTGAAGCTAGCACGAGAGTAATAATAAAATGGTAAAGGTCGGAATAAGTTTCACTTTAGTAATAGGGAAGGCACTAGAGTAAAAGTCTCACATTGCACTTGATAATAGCAGTAAGATCCGAAAAAAAAATCAAGACACGTTCACAGCATTTGTTGATCTAGAAAAAGTGTTGGAGGAAATAAAACGACATTTTATACATTTGTATATTCAATAAAATAAATAAATAGTCATATTAAAAAAACACTTTTTTAGCTTTGATATCGGCAACTCTTGTGTATTTTTTATTTATTTATTTATTTATTTTTATTTTTTATTTTATTTTTTTATTTTTTTTTTTGCGCCTCGGTTGCACAGTGGTAGAGTGCCAGACTACATAACTAGAGGTCGCAGGTTCGATCCCCGCCAGGTCCTAGGATTTTCATCTGTCACTTTCCACTTCTTTCACCTATGGCAGTATTACTCATGTGTAAAATACCGAGTAGCACCGTGGTTCGAAACCCACGTTACATTGTAGGTCCCCCTATAACTGGCTGGGTAAGTCAGTTCGAAGGAAGGCAACGACATACCACCTCCAAACATGCCTAGTAAAGCACTGTGGTGTTCAAACCAATCTTCGGATTGTTGACTGCTTTACCTTTTACCTTTACCTTATTTTTTATTTTTTTATTGGTGGGGTGAAGGGGAGAAGGTTAAGAAAGTGAAGATGAAGAAGTAGACCAACAATCTCAACGTGCAACAAAAAACATCTCACATTAGCGTCCCCGAGATTAATCACCATCAATAGGGCGACAGTCACTCACTGCTTGAGCCGGCTGCGGTGGCCGAGGAGACTGAGGCGCTTCAGTCACGGTCTGCACGGCTACTACGGTCGGGGGTTCGAATCCCTCCTCGGGCATGGATATTTGTGCCGTCTTTAGTATAAGGTAGTTCATAAGTGGTTTGTAAGTTTAGGGACTGATGACCCCGTAGTTAAGTCCCATAAGCTTAACAAACGTTTCACTGCTTGAAAAACTAATACTCGGTTTATAAACATACTTAGGTGTTAATTTTAGCGATCACTTACTGTAGCAACAGACTTCATCTCAGGAGCAAACGAATAGTTTCCTTCACCTCCGAGACGCAACTGCAAGCTCAGGAGTACAGTATCGTTCCCAGCTACACAGGTGCGTTACGTACCTGTACTTTTTACACCAGCCTTAGTTCAGTAAAATTGGAAGACCAAGAGCGAAATTCTCAGATTAAAACTGATCTAACGGATGCAAGGTGCTATATAGACAATACTGTTGGCATTATTGGTAGAACATTGGCGACAAATCACAGCATAAAATAATTAACACAAACTACCGAGAGGGAACACTGCTCTGTCTGACAATAATCAAGATGTAACATAATGCCAGGGTACTACAACTATCAGGGAAAAACACCTCATTTGATACTTATTTATCTTCGTATACTGTATACCAATTTTTCCAGTACCACTTCTAAAATTTTAATACTCTCATTGGTATCATTCCGTAATCACTATACTAATATTTTTGCAAAAATGAAACTTTTCAGGAATATGTTAACTTCCAAGTAGAATAATAATTCAAAGTACTCTAGCCACCTAAGATGTTCCATGCTTCGGGGGCGGTTTTGCAACATCATTAAACCAATCATTCACAAAGTACCGCAACAACATTATACCAAGAATTAACAAAGTACTCCAAGTACTCGAGAAGCGGAGGCCTCTCAGTAAATTGAAAGTGACACTGATACATGCTAATTAGCAATACCCTGTTGTCATGATATCAGGTGGATCGATATCAATTGGAATGTCTCCTGTTTCCTTGATATCTAACATTTGCTTATTAATTCGACGCACACAAATTTCATACCTAGTCTTCTAAATTCCTAATAAAATTCCTGCAATACTGCAGTCTTTCGCAGGTTCTCAGATGTTTTCGGTGCACAATGGTGTTTTCTCTTTCGTTTGTAACACTCTTCGGTGAGGGGAAGATCCCAGTTCTCTTCATAAGTTCCAAAAAGTAGTCAGGGCCAGTCATTTTTTTTCTTTTTTTTTCAGGGTTTTCCTCCCGCATAGTGCGAAGCGGAGCAGGAGCTGTCACTGATCATCACCTGAGGACTCGCCGCTCCACGCCATTTTGGAGAATAACCCTGAAGATGACCCAACATTCGGATGAAACCGGTGGGCAATAAATAGACAATTTTGCGCTCTAGACGTATATATATATATATATATATATATATATATATATATATATATATATATATATATATATATATATATACCTGCACTTAACCCCTTAGATGCTATCGTTTGATTTGATTTAATTATAAAACATAACAACTTTTCTGTGATGTTTGAAGATTAATAAAAGTTGTTATAGAGTCAGGTTTTATGCCTGCAGCACTGCATCGAAATGCGAATGATACCGTTCGGCAGACATGTAAATGCAAAGTAATTTTCTATATAGACAGCACCAGTCACATTCACTTCACCTATCCGATATATATTCAGATATTCAGTATTTATTGTTTGTAAAGCCACCTTGCAGGAAATTCTTTATTCACTTCTATTTTTATTATTAAAACCCATTCATTGAGGGGAGGGCGTTCTGAATTTTGATTAACATATTTTAAGAGATCAGACTGGTAACGCAAATTAGTTTTTATACGCTGTGGGTGAGTGGTCCTTTCTTACACATCAATGAAATGATTAAAACGTTTTCGTCTTTTCAGACGGCTAGCATGAAGTTTTCAACTGTTTCACTATGTCTCATTGGGAAATCTGATATTTCATATTGGAGTAGTGCCTGTCTCATAATTTCAGATGTTAGAGAAGGAATGCCAGCAGCTGACTGGAGAGCTGAAATTAGTGTTGTTTTTACTGCTCCTGTAATAAAGCGCAGAGCTTTATTTTGAAGAACCTGTAAATTACACATATTAATTTTGTGGAGGGTAGTACTTCACATCCTTACAATATGTTTTTTTCTTGATTTTTATAATTAAGAGTTTAGTACTTCCATGGAACTAGCCCAATTTTTTCCAGCTAATCTCTTATTCTTATTCAATATTTGATTAAACTCGTAACAGTATTTTGTATATGGTTTACCCAAGACAGTTTATTCTCAAACCTTAAATTTATACTGAAAGTGGAATGATCAACCGAGAAAACGTGGAAGAATGTACTTTCTCTATCAACTACCACGGGATTTCATTTTGACCAGTTTACTGATATAGTCAGGTCTCTTCCTCGAAAGTTGGCCATTTTTCTCTTTGGAGTTGAGATCTACAGGACTAAATCGTCAGCATACAGTGCTGTTTTAATGTCCTCGACTTTGTATCTCTCCTGATAACTATTGATCGTGATATTAGTCTTGGGCTGATAGGAGCTCCTTGAGATATTCCTATATATACTTGTTTATAACCTTCAACTTCTTGACTGAGGCGGAGCAGCTTTTGATTTATTGACCAGTGTTTATGAAAGCCTAATAAATTATTTAAGGTATTATGAAAGTGTGTTGTTAACCATTGTTTCCATTCTCTTGGAAGAAATGAAAGTAAGCGAAACTGTTTTCTAATTTCTCTGCTATTAACACTGGCTATACAACAGCCTTCCTCCATAGAGCTGGTAGGCTACACCTTCACTCCAACTTTTACTAAATAGGGTGCTAAACGTGTGCTGCACTTCTGGTCCAGATTCTTCTGAAAAGTCTGCAGTGATTACGTCAGAGCCAGGGCTCTTCTACTTCGGAATGAATTTAGTGCGCCTATGCTCGTCTTCTTCCTTCCTATCTCACTTAAATTTTTCTGTTTATTCGAAAATTGTGTCTCTTATGTAGTCTTTCCCTTGGGAATATTTCGTTTGGCCCAATTCATGAAATAATTAGCCGATGTCAGTTCCTACTCCAGCTCTTTGTTGAAGACAAACCAATGGAGTTCTTCGTAAGGAAAAAAAATATATATTCCCGAAAGACCCGACTCGACGTTATATACCACCGCCAGCAGGGCGCGCTGCTGCGTCACGGAAAAGGCCGACGTGGCGGGTACAGATTTTCGTCTGCAGTATCTGAACCTAAAATGACGATACAAATATACAATTCTTGCCTTCACAAGAAACTAACAAAATCAGATACCGCTTTTGTTTTGTGGCAAAATTTTGCATCATCGAACTTGAAATGAAATACTGAAGAACCAAGTGCTGACTGGAATCAAACCCCCAGACATTGACGTTGAAGACTCTTTAGAATATATTAATTACCTAATTATGTTTTAGCTGCAGTTGGGACTGCCGCGTTTGAACTCTAAACGATGTGATAAAAAGTTGTGTCTCCTGGCATTCCAAATTATAGCATATCATTATGGTTGACAGATAATAGAGAGGCGTTGGAAATCAATAATAATTTTGTTGATGCTACATCTTAAAAGAGACGGCGAAAAATTTCGTGCAGCACGAGGATTCGAACCCAAACAAACACCACATCTGGAGATGTGATGGGACTTGAAATCGTGAATAAGTAACATAATAGTATGAACTGTTTCATCAAGAAGAAATCAAATCCCACCTAAAAGTGACACGAATTCGCATCTCAATCCCGAATCAATATAATTCAACATTTCAAGCATATGTAATCTCGTAGGCTTTCACGGCGATTCGTTGACATCTAGTGGATTCGGGTGTACTGCCGGTGATCCTCGTCTTTCAAACACGATATTTCGACACCGTAACTCGGCCAACGCCGAGTTACGGTGTCAAAGACTGTTCAAATGTTTGTAGAGCTTATGGGACTTAACTACAGCGTCATCAGTCCCTACACTTACAAACGTGAACTAGCTTATACTAAGGACCGCACAAATATCCATGCCCGAGGGGAGATTCGAAGCGCCGACCGTAGTGGCCGTGCAGACCGTGACCGGCGCGCCGCTGACCGCTTGGCCACCGCAGCAGGCAGTTACGGTGTCGAAATATCGTGTTTGAAAGACGCGAATCATCGGCAGTACACCCGAATCCACGAGATACCTCAAGCATACATTAAAGATGGATTTACTACTATGTCAACTTACATAAAGTTTGGTGGTTCGCAAACAGAAATTACATTAAAAATACGTGAAAGGTTACAGTTGACAGAATTTCTACCAGCCGCGTCTTCTTCCTCAGTCGTAACATAGCGTAAACGCTATCAGCGAGCACGTTCGGCTATAGTCTCAGCTCCTTGGAACCTAGTAGCTGTTCGTTAGCAACGAAACGTAAGTTCATTTTGAATTTGGAAGTATGGCGCAATTGTACGGTCTTCCCAGCGGTACATTTGTTACATTTGCTACCAGTCAATGACACAGAATAGTCCCAGACCCTATTGAAATGCCAACATTTAATTTAAATATTTATCTTAGACATTTCCTTAAGACGGCACAGTCCCATAAAATTGTACTTATTAAATTTTAAATAAACAGGCTTAATCTGAGGTTCATTACTAAATTTCTTTTAAATACCTAATCCTGAAATATAATTTACGCATCAGCCAGGTTAGTCATTTCTGTAGGTATACAATGCAAAGGGTCTCTTATTTATGTAAATTTCGGTTCATATAAAAATTATGCATAGAAAACAATTTACTACCATTACGTCTTGTGAATTATATACAAAAAGGCCAAAGTGATGTACAAGCAGAGAATTTCTTTGAAGAAACACTCAAAATCACAAAATAATGATTTCACGAATTATCATAGTTACATTTAACGGTAGGTTAACAAATAGAAATGACCTGCCATTCAACAAGTTAACTATGCTTCAGTAGTTATAGAATATTACAGGATCCACTTACCTTTCATCTGCCAGAACTCTATTAAGGAAGGCATACAATGTGCGTTTGACAAGTTCCGTTTACAAACCGCGCTGGCGAGGATAAGGTGCCCGCGCCTACACATTGAGGGTCATGCCAACAAGTGCTCACTGAGCGAGATGGCGTAGTGGTAACACACTAGACTTGCATTCGGAAGGATAGTAGTTCCAGTCCACCTCCGGCCATCCTGATTTAGGTTTTCCGTGATTTCCCTAAATCATTCCAGGCAAATGTCGGGAAGGCTCCTTTCAAAAGTGCACGGCCGATTTGCAATTGTTCAACTGTTTGTAAATCTATCGGACCAAACTGCGTGGTCATCAGTCCATAGCTTACAAACTACTTAAACCTAGGTAAAGTAACCTAACGACAACACACGCACCCATGCCCCAGGGAGGACTCGAACCTCCACGGCGAACAACCGCGCGCTCGGCCTATTTCTTTCCCCATCCTTACCCAAATCTCGGAGGGTTAGCTCTGTCTTCAATGACCAAGATGTCGACGGAACGTTAAACCCTAACCTTCTTTCCTTTCAACAAGCGCCCCCTATTGTGCAAAGCACTGCACTGAAGCCGTGGTACACGCTGCGACCCAGCTATCAGGGTCAGTGTGACAAATTGTGTCAATGAAACACGGACCGGGAATTGGAGCAATGGGGCATCGCGTTAACATCACGTTTTGTTTCAAATTAGGCAAAACAGCGATGGCGACCCACGGAATGTTAGTGCAAGTGTATGGTGTTAAGGAAGTGACTAAAAAGTGAGTGTTTGAGTGGTTGCGGAGACCCAACAACACGAGACCTCAATGCTTCAAGCGATTCCAAAAGAGTCGTTTGCTGACAGTTCCCAAGAGCTGTAAAACTGATTCAGAAGTGTATTGTAGCCAATGGCGATTACTTTGAAAACCAGTAAATGTATTTGTTTGTAACTTTTGTTTCGTATATTTCTTGAGATCATTCACCGAACTTTTCAGACGCCCTTTGTAAAATACCCTCATTTACATGCGAATATCAAGTATTACGTTACAGAAATGATTAGAACTTTTCCTTCACTCAAGAAAATACTTAACTCACTGATAGTATGACCCTTCAATTTCATAAATAAGACAACTATGATCTTGCAAAATTCATTTAAAGAGTACCTAAAACAAACAATTGTAAAATTTTTATATATCAGCAAGTGTCTCTATTTAGAACTCATAACGATTCACCAAGTTCACGCATTATAGGTCGACAAGAAAGAACACGTATAGTACAGTGTTTAACCAAATGAGGATATGAAGTAAATCAAATGCTTATCCTCGAGCCAATCCCCATCTTACGCTAAAGCTGTATGTCAGTACAATTACATTTACCTTTGGAATTCCAGATGCGTAAAGCTGACTCTGGGCATACCAGTGTCACAGAACTATTTTATGACGCAACCCACCCCGCGCTTCGATTTACATCTACAAGGACCTCACTCACGTGCCAGTTATTCTGCGGTAGAAACTATAACACATGTAAGCTCTCCTGCAAGCTTAGACGTCACATTAATAATACACAAAATGGGTTTCAGGCTCAATGTGTGCAGGTCAGACACAGAAATAATGCAGATCAAGCAACCATTCGTGTAACAGTTGTAAATTGTTGTAGCTGTGTTGGGAAAGTTCCAGAACTCCAAGCGCTGATAGAAAGTACTGAGACACAAATCGTTATAGGTTCTGAAAGCTGGCTGACGCCAGAGATAAGTTCGGCCGTAATTTTTACAAAGGGCCAAATGGTCTTCAGAAAGAATTGAATAATTTAAAAAAGGGGTGGCGTGTTTATTAATGTTACAAACGGTTTATCCTGCAGCGAAATTGAGGCCGATATTTCCTGTGAGTTGGTATGGCTAGACGGTATATGTGACAACTGGAATAAATTAATAATGGTATCTTTTTATCGGCCCCCTGGCTCAGAAGATGTATTTGCCGAAATGTTCAAAGAAAGCTTGAATCACATTTCAAACAGGTAGCCGAAGCATAATGTTATAATCGGTGCCGACTTTAATTTACCAGCAATATGTTGGCATACGTACGTATTCAAAACCGGCGGCAAATATGAAACATCGTCCGAACTACTTCCGAATGCTTTCTCCGAAAACTGCTTCGAACAGATACTTCATGAACCCACTATAATACGAAATGGTTGCAAAAAAACCTTAATCTCCCAGCAACAAATAACCCCGAGCTAGTAAAGAGAATCAAAACAGATACAGGGATTAGCGATCCTAGAGTTGTAGTAGCGAGACTGAATGTCGAAATTCCCAATTGCACAAAAAATAAACGAAAAACATATACATTCAACAGAACAGATAAAAATTCGCTTCACGCTTTCCTGAGTGATAGTCTCCAATCTTTCAAAATTAATAATGCGAATGTAAATCAGTTGTGGGTTACTTTCAAAGACATAATATCAGTAGCAATCGAGAGATTTATACCCCCCCCCCCATCTCGTGGTACACAAAACAGGTCAGATTACTGTTGAAAAACGCATGAAATATTTCAAATGACGCAGAATCCGCAGGACTGGCAATCTTTCACAGAAACACGCAACCTAGAGCGGACTTCAATGCGAGA
This sequence comes from Locusta migratoria, assembly GCA_026315105.1. Lineage (NCBI taxonomy): Eukaryota > Metazoa > Arthropoda > Insecta > Orthoptera > Acrididae > Locusta > Locusta migratoria. The sequence continues at coordinate 453,287,592 of CM048744.1, forward strand.
TACTTAGTTTCCACATCGAAATCATGTATTGTAATATTGCAGAAAATCCAAAGACATTCTGGTCATATGTGAAGTACACTAGTGGCAAAACACAAACAACACCTTCATTACGCGATAACAATGGTAATACTACCGATGTCGGTACTTCTAAAGCAGAATTGCTAAACACAGCTTTCCGAAATTCGTTCACCAAAGAAGACGAAGTGAACACTCCAGAATTCAAACAAAGAAGAACTGCCAGCATGCGAAATTTAGAAATAGATGTTCCTGTAGTAGTAAAACAACTTAAGTCACTAGACGGAAACAAATCTTTTGGGCCAGATTGTATATCAGCTACATTCTTCTCAGAGTATGCTGATGCAATACCTCCATACTTAACTATCATATACAACCGATCACTCAGCGAAAGATTCCTACCTAAAGACTGGAAAGTTGCAACGTCACTCCAATAAACAAGAAAGAAAATAGGAGTTATCCCCAAAATTACAGGCCAATCTCATTGACGTCGATTTGGAGTAGGATTTTGGAACAGAAACTTTGTTCGAACATTATGATCTATCTCGAGGAGAACGACCTATTAACCAATAGTCATCACGGATTCCGAAAGTATCGCTCTTGCGAAACACAGCTTGCCCTCTATTCACATGAAGTGATAAGTGACATCGACAATTGTGCGAATGAATTAACGATTTCCTATCAGAAAGGACACAGTTCGTAGTAATTGACGGTAAGTCATCGAGTAAAACAGAAGTGATGTCTGGTGTTCCCCAGGGAAGCCTTATAGGTCCGCTACTCTTCCTTGTATTTAAAAACGATTTAGGAGACAATCTGAATAATTCCCTTAGACTGTTCGCGGATGATCCTGTCGTTTATCGGTTAGTGAAGTCAACGCAGGTTGCCATAAGCTATGTTCTATTTGAGCTTCTGTTATGGTTCTTGGGAAGACCACTTTAACGTTGCATATTAAAAACTAATGACTCCAGAAACGGCATATATTTTGCTCTATTTGAACTTATGAGATGGGTGAATGGGAGATTCCCATATTTGTGAATGTATACTGTGAGTGCTACGGAAGGAAACATATTCCTTAGGATCGTTAGTTATTCACCAAGTTCAGATTTCTGTCTTTCACATAAGAGGTCAAATACTGGTGTCCGGCCAGTACTGTAGCCTTGAACCAACAAAATCGGGCGTTTCTCCTCAACTGCTTTTCCACCGACCAATCCACATCTATGGCTTTCAGTGCTACCTCACAGTTCTAATCTTGCCTGGAAAAATATTTATTACGAATTTCCAGGAGGACTAAAAAAAGGCATTTGATAGTTATGACACAAAAGGGGTGCTAATCTATGATAATATTTTTTTACTGAAATGCGGGCTAATATCAAATTAATCTAGCGAGAAAATATGTCTCTTCTGGACGTAACTTGGATCTCAGGGTTGCTATATGTATTTTGCTATATTGCTAAGCCCCATTCATCCTCTCAACGGGAATTAATACGTTTCGGTAACTCAAAGACGCGCCAGCCACATCAACCAATTTGACAGATACCTCAAATACTACTGGTGTATGCAAATAAGTATATAACTTCTGAAAATCAATAAATTAAGAAAAGTATCTTCCTCCTCGTAAATGTCATTAGTTAATTTTTTAGTCTTGATTATCATTATATGATGAGAAGTATCGATGAGAATTCGTTAGATTAAACGTCGAAGGTAAGTGTAAATAAGAAAAAGAACTATCGCTCATTGTAGTTGAAAGCTCATTGGAAGTAACTTCTTAAATCTTAAAAAGAAGCTTGAAGTGACTGTAGCTTCGACGATTGTAGACCATGAAGATGCTACTTTGTTAAACTATGAAGATTTATTAACAAAGTTCGCTCTCAACTGCATTATAACTACGACTTGTTCAGAAGTGTGTGAACGGTCTGATCTTAAGGTATTCATACTGTGACGTCGTTTTTCACTGTGAAAGGCACAATTTTACTAATTATTAAAAATTTGTATGTTTACAAATGCTGGAACAACTAATTATAAGAAAACATGGAAAATGACTAAAAATTGGTTTTGACCGATGTAACAGTGGCCGGAACATTGTATCAAAGATCTGTGTTAAGTGTTATTGACAGTATCATTCACATAATAGTCTGTCATGTGACTGAAGTCCTAACTGAGCAACGAATTTGAGACTTAAGTCGGGTGTCACGATAGTACCGTGTCACAGTGAATTCTTTGACAAGATCGCTTCTTTTATTATGATGACCCGTTTCGGTGTTCACAGAGTAACATCATCTAATCCCATAAGTACGTTTTACAAAATACATGTCATTTTGTACAGCAATAGAAGACGTTTGTCACAGAAATTAATATATATGTATAGATCAACTAATGTGTGCTGTACAAACACTTCATGGTATTCATACTCTATGTAGTTACCATAAACTGCTAGTAGGTAAACTACATACAGTAGGAATATCATGTTTTAACAGCAGATAAAAGTATACATTTATTTTAATTTCTGTAACAAAACTATTGCCTTGCTGTATTACTTGACAGGTATTTCGTAAAATGTAATTAAGACATCAGATGATTATGTGCAGTGAGCATCGAAACCGCGATCTTGACAGAAAAACAATTGCGATAATAACTACGGTAGATAACACCAACGCACTCAACATGTGGTCCTTACATATATAAAGTACTTCATATGAAGTTGGTTATAGGCTATGCCCAAATCAAATTCAAATGTTTGTATAGTCTATGGGACTTAACTACGGGGTCATCAGTCCCTAAACTTACAAACTACTTATGAACTACTTACGAACTAGGACGGCACAAATATCCATGCCCGAGGGGGAATTCGAACCCCCGACCGCAGTGGCCGTGCAGACCGTGACTGGAGCGACTCAGTCTCCTCGGCCACCGCGGCCGGCTGCCCAAATCACATACCGTAAATATATACATTTTAAAGCATGTAGGAGAGAATCTACGTCCTATACACATAACTATCGTAGGTTCCTGCACGCCTCTATGTCACCACTTGTACTCATAATTTTCATCATGAATTAATATTTCCCACAGCTGACTGTCACCTCTTTGTGAAGCTATTACTAAGGCTTTTGACACTGTACCTCACGAAAGTCTCTTAATTGAATTGCATGCTTACGGAATATCGACACATTTTTGCGGTTGCATTCCCTATTTTCCATCACAAAGGACACAGTACTTAGTAATTGTCGGAAAGTCATCGAGCAAGATACGCGCCTTATCTGGAGAAGTGTTATAGGGCGCCTATTGTCCCTTATGTTTATCGATTTAGGAGACAATCACACCAGCACTCTTAGAGTGATCGCGGATAATGCTGTCAATGAAGATCGTAAAGTCACCAGAAGACCAAAAGCAGCTACAAATCGATTTAGATAAGATGTCTGCATGGTGTATAAATTGGCAATGGATTAATGATAAGTGTGAACTCATCCATAAGAGTACTAAAATAAATCCGTTAAACATAATTTACATGATAAATCAGTCAAATCTAAAGGCCTTAAATTAGGAAATATGAAGGCAAACGACTGTCGCCATTCATTCACAGAGATGCCTACACAGTGACTTAAACGCTAATTTGAGTCGAATATACAAGCGAGAACAGAATAAATTTACAAACCGAAAGAAAAAAGAGTAGAGAAGAAATCAAATTACTGTATGTCGCTTCTAACAAAAAGCCGGTTACGCTTACGAGATATGAAGGCGCGGCCAAACAGATATTTACGCACTTTACGTAACAAACAATATTACATACTAAAATGTAGCTCACAGTGGATTTCAGTCGTTTACCACTGTTTCAAAACACCAAGAAAGATGAATTTCAAAGTGCGTATCTTCAAGTTAGCATCATATCGTATCCTATGTAGACCCTGTCAGAGTCGAAACAATCTTTTGGTTTGAATTTCGTTACAGGTATGGGTTTGAATCAACATCAAACACATGGTAGTTGGTCATGTGTCTTAATTTTTAGACATATGTGAACCCGAATACTGTATATTTTGTCTTGTATATTGTGTTAGAGATCAAAGTCACTGCGTGACTTAAAGCTTAAAATAGATATATATACCCTCCATCATGAACCTGAGGTATAGTGTTTATTTTGAGGATAAAACGATGTACAAAGATTGAAAATGCAACACCTGCGAAGAAGACGATGAAAAAAATATTAAGTATTGTCGGCATTACTGGATACTAGCACTATTACACGCTTCAATACTGAATTAAAGAAGTATATTATTAATTAAAACTTCCGGGCTAAGATGCCGTGGTTCATCTGTAAAACTTCGTTCTCCTGACGTTTCGTTGCCTATTGCGGCTAACGTCTTCAGGGATGAGTCGTTAGTCTGCCTTGAAAGCCTACATGTTATGACAAAGAGGTATAGTTATGTCGATGGGGTATAGCATTCCACGGGTAAATCAACATATTTCGGAAGACGATCTGATGTAGCAGCAGGTGGTGTAGACCAGTCCATTGGTTGTGGATTCTTCGACCACACGTTCCCGGTAGGAAGCATAACGGTGAGAGGCCGGGAGAACAGGGAAACCAAAGCAGCAAATTCAGTTAGACAGAAGACGAGGAAATTGTCAACTTGCCGTTAGAAGGAGGTGTGTGGGGTTAAAGTCTTAGAGGGAGACCGAGAATGCAGTAAGCAGGTTCAAAAGGATTAAGTAGCCGTTCTTATTCGGAGATGAAGAGGCTCGCACAGGACAGGTTATCGTGGAGAGCTGCATCAAACCAGTCTGCTGACTGAAGATCACAACAACAACAAGGACGACAACAGCACCAGACGAAGAAATTTTGAACATTGTTATGCCAAACGTTTTAACGCATTATCGTCTTACAATTTAGCCGTCGGCACACTCAGGAGATATTTGTGGAGGTAGAAGAGTTGAAACCATTGGCACCCCAAACCAAAGTAAAGGCTATGCTTAAGCCCATAGTGCAACAGACTCTCAGCACGGCGTCTGTAGAGCATCGTACTGCTGCAGTCAGAATCTGGGTACACAAAAAAGAGAAAAAAAATAATAAAAAAGCATCGTCACATTAACTCCAAATCTTTGTACAACGTCTTATTTCTCAATCGAATCAGGATATGTTATCTCCAATTCTTCTTGCTGTTGCATCTAGGATGGCCAACAAGTTATCGTATGAAATTCACCGCAAAAAAATTTCTAGCTTTAAGTTAAATATACGGTTATTGCTAACAGAGAAATGTTGTCATAACCATTTTGTACAGTCAAGTTATCTGGTTTGCATGAATATCGAACAGAACTCATTTCAGGTTATTGGAATACTTTTGAGCTTGATTGTACGTCTCGAGTACGTAATTGTGTCGTAATGAATCGTGGACATCAGGAAAACCGGAAGTAAGGAGAATCGAAGCATTTGAGTTGTGGTGTCGTAGAATAATATATGCTTGTAAGATAACGAATAAGGAGGTTCTTCCCAAAACGTAGTGAAAAAAGTAAATATAGAAAATACTAACAAGAAGTAAGTAAGGACAAGGTGATAGGACACGTGTCAAGATTTCATTGAATTACATCCATGAAACTGGAGTGAGCAATGAATTGCCAGAAACTATAGGAGAAAACAGAAATTAGATACATGCCCCCCCCCCCTTTTTTTTTTTTTTTTTTTTTTTTTTTTTTTTTTTTTTTTTTTTTTTTTTTTTTTTTTTTCTCGAAACAGTATTTGACACTGTACAAAAGTTCAATAAATTTGAAACGTGGTTCATTGGTATTGTAGTTCATATTGTAGATCACGATATAACACAAGATATATTTCAAGATGACGGTGTACGTTCCCATCATCAAAGGCGGACTTGTAATTTCACTAGTATATTTATCGGAGTATGGCATTCATTTTTTAAATAATTTTTGTTTGACTTATCTACTGACCTCGTTACAAACTTATTTTCTACTCAAGGCTTACGATAAAGCGCTACCCTCATATCACCACGAATTTACCACAATACTGTCATTTACAAGTGATACGAATAAAATCCAGTTTGAAATCCCGGCGGAAAACATATTTCTATCAGTTTCAGTTCCGATGACAGACTTGCTGGGCTGTACGACAGACTGGTTCGGCATTTCGTAGCTGCCTCTCTCGTTAAACATTCCGCCAAACTGCAGATATTTTTGAAGCGCAGCATCAGCGATGCGAAATGTACATCGCAGTTCAGCATTGAGCTGTGTCCGCCGCGAATGGAAGCGACGCGGCGGCGCGGGCGCTGGCTTTTTGGCGACGCGGCGGGCGGCACGCATCACTTAAGGCCGGCGGTCCTTTTTTTCCGGCGGACGCGCCGACTGCAAACACTGCGCCGCGCTGCGGACAGCCTTGTTTATTGAGAAGCCGGCCGACGTTCCGCTCTGCTGCCCGTTGCCATGGCGACCGGCGACCGGCGAGCGAGTCGCCTGCGGACGCTTTCCGGAAAATTTCGCAGCTGCCGCCAGCAGCGCGGGGGAAAACTCGGCACTTGCAGGTGCCTCCGCTAAAACAAACGCCGCCTCGAATACGTCGCGCAGGACGTGAACGAGCGGAGCACACCGAAAGCTAACGGAATTGTGTGTTTCCGTTGCCGCCTCCGGCAGTATAATGCCGCTTCCAATATTGTGCAAAAATTTCTGACGTCGATCATAAAAATGTACGAAAGTTATTCACCTGCAATGAAGTTTCGTTCTACAAAACGAAACTTTCATCGGGAAGTTTACTATAAGGCCCCCTTCCAGGTAAAAATACTCTGGCCACCCAGTTCCAAATAAAAGTAGTCTGGAGACCCCCCCCCCCCCCCACACACACACTCCTCAGGAACCATAAAAAGAATCTAGGTTATCTCAAATGATACAATTTTAATCTTTTCTTTGTTCTTCTTTTTAATTGTTGTACGAAGTTCTTTTGTGTGTTTTTAGGAATGGAACACATTATCCTACTTTTCATCATTTCTCACAGAAAAATATATTTTTATGAACGAATGTTTCACATTTCAGGCAAGACTCAGAACCGAATTCTGCTCATTAAGAAAGGTCCCACTGTATAGACCATTTTTTTAATTTTTCAGAATTAATTATTGTATCATGGTTTTCTAACGATTGGTTCTTGACCGCAGTGGAGTAGCAGAGCGGTCTAAAGCCGCCTCGCTGCGGAGCGCGCGGTTGCTCGTAGTCGGAAGTTCGTGTCCTGCCTGGGGCAGGTGTGGATGTGTTGTCCTTAGGTTAGTTTATCTTAGTTAAGTAGTTTGTAAGCTACGAACTGATGACTACGCAGTTGGTCCGATAGATTTACAAACATTTTTTATTGGTTCCTGAAAAACAGTTTTCAAACTTTACGGTTATTTATCATTAACATACTATATTATAAAACAGTCTACGATCTGTTCAATTTATAATGAATGTTACACAAGAAAATGCGTGATGCTAACATTAAATTAATTTCACCTAAGCATACATTTTGTTATTTTATGGTGCATGTACTTCCTCCTGTGACGGCGACCCTCCGAGCAAGACCCTGCGATCCTCTTCCCCCCCTTCTTAGGGAGGGGGTAGAAAACACTGCCATAAGGTATTTACAGAAACTGTAACTCAGTACAAAGTAACATGTCCAACGGCCCTTTATTACCGCCAACAAGCGAGTACGTGACAACTATAACTAACGATGCCGGATTATGAGTGCACCGTGGACACATACCAGAAGTCCATCAGGTTTCCTCCGGTGCCACAGCACACTGATTTGGCGACCAGTATGGGGGATTTTCTATAATGATATCATCTTAAAGGACGGCAATACGTAATCAGAAATATTGCACATCGAGCGAGGTAGCGCAGTGGTAACGCACTGGACTCGTATTCGGGAGGATGGTGGTTCAAATCCACATCCGGACATCCTGATTTAGGTTTCCAAGCTAATGCCGGGATGGTTCGATTGAAACGGCACGGCCGATTTCTTTCCACATCCTTACCCAAACATTCCGAGCATAAGCTCCGTCTTTAATAACCACGCTGTCGATGGGACGTTAAACTCCAAGTTTCCTTCCTTCTTTCAGAAATATTGCACTTATGAATCTATTAAATAGTATCTGTGCACTAGAATACCTTTCATTGTTTTAATGACAATAGCAATCTTATGTCCAAACGCGAACCTAATGGTTCTTAAAAATTTTATTACTTCTGAGACATCATAACGCAAACATAGGACGTGAAAACACTTCTGCTTTTGTCAGATCTTTTACGGGATATGTCGCGAACCAATTGATACAATCCATTTTTCTTTAGATTCAGGGGAGAAAGAATACGCCCCCAACGTTCAATTTAATAAAAAAAAATTAAATTTGGTTTAACCAACTGTTGACTCCAACCATACAGACGTTTACTTATTAGTGTCCCATATAAAACTATCTAAGAACGTTGAGAAAAGCCCCCATAAAACCTGGCATCCGACATGAATATTGGGACGTCGCAATAAATCATTCCACTTCATGTAAATTAAGATACCTGAAGATGCACCTTTAATGGTGCGAAACCGGTTGTAACCTAATAAAGGCATATAAGACAGCTCAGGCGGATTGCTATAATTCATGGACAGGAATCCTGGCTTAATCGTCTGTATTATTTTCTAGAATTTCTTAACAATGTAGTTCAGCTGTGGATGCCAAAAGTATAAAATAGTCTGTGTAAATAAGAGGTGAGCCTTGTTAAAATGGCGTTTCTAAAAGAATGACCTGATTACTACACGTGGAACGACTGCGCAGAGTTGACACGTGGTATAAGGCTCCATGCTACGGACTGGGCGGTCGTTCCAGTCGGATGTTCAAATCTTCTCTCGGGCTTCAATGTGGTTGTCCTTAGCTTAAGATAGTTTAAGTAGTTTGTAAGTCTAGGGACTAATGATCACAGCAGTTTGATCCAACAAGTTTACAAAAATTGGAACGATACAAATGTGGGACGTACCTGCGAGGGAATGTTTCACCGGGCATGACCTAGCTTATCACTGTTAGATGTCATTCAATCCGTCCTCTGTTTTTAGTGAACAGACGTAAGGTGGCGTCCGAACTAAGAAGTCGTTTTGTGTGCTGCAGTTTGCATAGGATGAATCGGTGATTTCTGTCCAGTTCCAGTTTTACTCGCATTTTGGAATTTACCTGCCAGCGCCCAAAGGCATTCGTCGTTCTTATCGCTAATTTGATGAGTCAGGAGACTCATGCAAAGGTAAGAGTCCAGGTCGGGGTCGTACTTGTGATGAGCTATTGGAAATAATTCGGCGTACGTTTGAGCGGAGTCCCCGAAATGCCACTGACCACGCAAGCCGTGGACTGGCATAGCCTCGTACGAATGTTAGGCGGCTTTATGTCGACGAATCATACAGACTTCAAAATTACTGCAAGCTGTTTGGTTTTGTAATAAAAGGAAACGGGTTGACTTCATCAAACCTGCATGAGACTAATGTCCGCGGCTACATTTTGTAATGAAGCAACATCTCATAACAAAGCTAAAGTGAACCGGCGCATATCGGGACTACAGAACCTCATGAAATTAGTGAACACGAAAGAGACTCGCCATTCCACACATGAAAAGTGTACGGTGTCTACTGCTCTGAGAAACAGAGTGACTGGAATGAGCTATATTCATATCTGCAGAACTGGCTTCTTTAAAAACAAATATATTCCGTACAGTTTATGGCGAAATTAACTGTCGCTTAGATGCTGTTCGTGCTGCTACTGACACAAAGGCAATTTGTAAAAAGCATAGCTGAAAAGTTAAGATCTTATTAGAAATTCGTAATGCATCACATTTCTGTTGGATGTTTTTATCAATAAACATGGAGTTTTAAAATGATAATTCTATTTTGTACAGTATTCTGTAACGATAATACTTGGACCCTACCCATAAAGAACATATACAGTATTATTTTCTTAATTCAGTATTTATACGGAAATCAGAAGTATTAATGTGCTAGAAATTTCGTATACTGAAATTTCAGTTTTCTTTATTAAAAAAGACAAATTTGATTCTCTTTAAAAGGTAAATATTGACCAAATCTCCTTAAATAATTTTATTGCATATTTTATGAACGCAGGCATTTCCCATCAACTTTTCATAATTGAATCACATTTTTCCACCGGTTTAATAATTTTTGTGCTTCTTTACCACTTTTTATTGCGTATGAAATTCAGAGAAATCAGGCCCAGTAAATGGAAACACGTGATAATTGTAATCATTGTTAGTGGCCTGTCAATAACAGATGACAGTCACCACCGTAATAGAGTTACGCAGCATAACTCTTGCAAAAGATAAGGGAAGAATAAGAAACTACAGAGTAGTAAAGGAATTTTACAACGATTCATTGATTTAAAAAATGAAGTTTTTGTTGTAAAATGTTTACCATTCTTGAATTCTGCCATTACAAAACTGGAGGAGCAGTTTCTTCGTAAAGACGACCAATGGGATGTTTTAATGGAGTAGAAGGAAGAAGTTAATGTTATTGCAAAGCAGTTACTAGTACAGATCATTGACAAAAGCCCTGATTTTCATATGTTGGAACCAAAAGGGAGTTAAAATGCCGGCTGAACACTGATTTGACGATGAACGCTCCATTAATACGTATGAGTATGAGTGGTCACATAGTGATCTGTGACACAATAAAAATAAAATTGAAATATTGAACGTTACCTGTTTAAAAAATTTGGGATCGATGTGACAAGCCGCGGCGGAGGCACGGGGTCCTTTGAGGCGCTATGCTGCGATGCGCGAGGCCGTTCCCCGTCGGGGATTCGAATCCCTCTCGGGCATGGATGTTTGTGACGTCTTTAGTATAAGATAGTTCATAAGTAGTTTGTAAGTTTAGGGACTGATGACCCCGCATTTAAATCCCGTAAGCCTTACAAAAATTTAAAATTTTCGATGTGATAATGTGCAAGTTTTGGTTACTGTAGATTTTCAATGCATAACAGTTAGGGCCTAATATTTTGTTTTTGATGATGCTTATTTGAATAATTACATACAAATGTATACACTTCTTTCACTTTCTTCTATTTACATTACAGAAATTTCTTTGAATATTTGTAACCTAAATTTTGCAACTAAAATTACTGCCTCTACCAATTCTGACAATTTCTGCCCACATGAAACACATACCTTGCCTAGGTGGTGGGGCTTGTGTGCTTCGACAATATAGATAGCCGCACCGTAGGAGGAACCACAGTGGAGAGGTATCTGTGGAGAGACCAGACAAATGGATGGTTCCTGAAGAGGGGCAGCAGCCTTTTCAGGAGAAACAGTTTAGATGATTGAGCTGGCCTTGTAACGTCAGCTAATATGACTGTCATGCTGTTACTGTGAACTCCTCTAAGCAAGGTGAAACTACAGCGGTTGCTTTGCCTGAGGGCTTTCAACTGTACTGTATGATGGTGGCATCCCCTCGGGTAAAATATTCCGGATGTAAAATAGTCTCCCATTCGGATCTTCGGACGGAGACTACATACGAGGATATCGTCATCAAGAAAAACCATAAAGGAATACAACGGAGCGGAGCGTTGAATGTTAGATCCCTTAGTCGGGTAGGGAGGTTAGAATGTTTAAAAAGAGAAATGAATATGTTGAAGTTAGATATAGTGAGGAATTAGTGGAAAGATAAACAGGATTTCTGGTCAGGTGAGTACAGGATTATAAATACAAAATCAGTTGGGATACTAGAGGAGTAGGTCTAACACTGAATAAGAGAAGATGAATGCGGGTAAACTACATTGAGCTGCGCAGTGATCGCTTTATTGTAGTCAAGATTAGTAAGAGACCAACATAGATAACAGTAGTACAAGATTGTCTTCCAACTAGCTCTGCCGATGTTGAGCAAATCGGTGTATGAGGAGCCAAAGGAAATTATTCAGACAGTTAAGGGAGACAAAAGCTTAACTGTATTGGGGGACTGGGATTCGGTTGTAGAAAAAAGGAGAGGAAAAACAGTAGGTGAACATGGACTGGAGAAAGCAATGAAAGAGAAAGCCGCCTGATAGAATTCTGCACAGAATATGTCATAACAAACACTTGGTTTAAGAATCACGAAAGAAGTTTATAGACGCAGAAGAGGCAAGGAGACACCGGGGAGCACGAGATAGATTCTATAATGGTAAGACACAGATTTCTGAACCAGGTTTTTAACTGTAAGACATATCCTGGGGCAGATAGTGACTCTAGTCATATCTTATTGATCATGAACTGTTGACTGAAACTGAAAAAAATCGCAGAAAGGTATGAAAATAGGGAACTTGAAGTTCTTGAATTCAGATGCAGCATTAAGCAACAAATGACAGAAACGGGGGACAACAAACAGTAGAAGAGGAATGGGTAGCTTTGAGAGATGTAGTAGTGAAGGCAACAGAGGACAGGAGCGCGAGACCTACAAGATATCCTTGGGTATCACAAGAAATACTAAATTTAATTGATAAAAGATATAAAAATACAGTAAATGAAGCAATCAAAGTATGTAGACTACTAAGAAATGAGATTGACGGGAAGTGTAAAATAGCAAAAAGGAGTGTCTCGAAGGCAAACGAAGGTCTGTAGAAGAATGCATAATTATGGAAAATAAAATAAATAGTTGGAGACGAGTAAAACAGTTGTTTGAATATGAAAAACTCAGATGGTAAACGTGATCTCACCAATGAATGGAACGCTAAAATGTGGGAAGAGTATATTGGGGGACTCAACAAAGCAAATGAACTTAGAGACAATATTGTAGGAAGGGAAGAGGAATCAGGTGACGATAAAATGGGAGATAGTATACTGAGAGAATAATCTAACAGCGCACTGAAAAATTGAACTAGGCCCTGGAGTAGACGACATTTCTTCAGAACTACTGAAGCCTCTGGGAGATCCAGCCATGACAAAACTATCTCACCTGGTGCGTAGGATGCGTGAAACGGGATAAATAACGTCAAGTTTTAAGGAAATTTTAATAATTCCCATTGCAAAGAAAGCGGGCACAGACAGGTGTGACAATTGCAGAAAAATCAGTTCAATAAGTCATAGTTGCTACATATTAACATGAATTATTTACAGATGAATGAAAAAGCTGGTACATGCTGACCTTAGGGAAGATCAGTTTGGCTTCAGTAGAAATGTAGGAACACAGGAGGCAATACTCACTTTGCGACTCATCTTAGAAGATGGATTAAAGGAAAGCAAACAGACATTTCTATCTTTCGTAGATTTGGAGTACATATTTTACAATATTGATTATAATACATTCTTTCAAATTCTGAAGTCAGCAGGGTTAAAATATAGGGAACGTAAGGTTTCTTACAACTTGTACAAATACGAGGCAGCAGTTGTAAGATCCGAAGGGCATTAAATGTTAGGGAAGGAGAAAGACATGGTTGCAGCTTTTCTCCGGCCGCGGTGGCCGAGGTGACTGAGGCGCTCCAGTCACGGTCAGCACGGTCACTACGGTCGGGGGTTCGAATCCCCCCTCGGGCATGGATATTTTTGCCGTCCTAGTTCGTACGTAGCTGTACAGAGAATATAAAATGCAGGATGCCAATGGGGTTGTAAAACGCTTTGGAAAAAGAGAAATTTTTAACATCGAATATTAATTTAAACGCAAGGAAGTCTTTTACGAACGCATTTGTGTGTAGTGTTGCCTTGTGCGGGAGTGAAACATGGACGGTATTGTACATACAGGCTTTTGAAATCAAGAAAGCTGCACATTAGCTGGGTAGATCGTGTAAGTAACGAAGAGCTATTGAACAGAATTGGGGAGAAAAGGAATTTTTGGCATATCTTGACTAAATCAAGGGATCGATTGGTAGGGCACATTCTTAGACGTCGATGAATCGTGAATTTAGCATTAGAGGGGTGTGTGTAGGGTAAAAATCGCAGAGGCGGACAAAGAGATGAATACAGTGAAAAGATTCAAATGGTTGTGTATTTCCGTTCATATCAGGAGATGAAGAGGCTTGCTCAGGACAGAGTGTGGTGGAGAGCTGCATCAAATCAGACATCGGACTGATGAGCACAACAGTAACTACTAATTATGAAAGGCTGGTTATTAGCATGGTCATAAATGAATGTTTCGCAACGTTCTGCCGTGATAGCGATCTGGGAATTAAGGAATTCTTGGGTAGGGTATTCTGTTCCTCACCATCGTCTTTAATGGTTGTCAGATGGTCGATGGTGCATGTTGAAATGTTAAAATATGTTTGTTCCACATATGTCACATGTGCCCGATTCGATTCAAGTCGGGGAAATGGAAAGACCATTCGCCGAATATCACGCTATACACATGCGCTGTCCAATGTAGTCACGCATTGTCTCATCCATACGGTTTAAGTCATTACAGAGTGCATCCGTAACAGATGCATAAGGGTAAGCAGTACAGTGTGACAGTAACGTTGAATTTTGAGTGGATCATGTTGACATCGTTCGTACGAATCGGCACTGTGGGTATAATTAAAGTCTTTATTCAAAAGCACAGCTATCCCATTATTTAACGAGCCTAAGGATTCCCTGTTTCCAGCAATCCAGTTCTCCACTGTGTCCTTCAGTTCGTCGTCCAAATTGACGCGCTTCCATTTGAGATGTTGTTTTAGCGGACCAAACAGACATAAATGACAGGGCGAGATGTTCGGGCTCTACGGCGGATCCTCCAGCCGCTCGCACTTGAAATTGGGTAGTACACTTTGCTTGACCCAGGAGACGTGTTGACGCGCGTTGTTGTGCAGGAGAGTAAGTCCCTCCGTGAGCAACCCCGGCCTTTTGCCCTTGATTGACTTGTGTAGGGTACTGGAATGTCTCACAGACATGTCAGTGTTAATGGTTTTTTGTGCTCGAGGAATTCGAGTATCGTCACTCGGACTCGAATAAACACGTTGCACATCACCGTTCCTGCTGAGGGCAGGTTCCCCAGACGTCGCACTACGATATCGCAAAGCGGCATATTTAAATTTCAATCGGTTAGGTTGTTAAGATGTTACTTACCATTTCAACACCCTCGTATATGTCAGAGGAACCAAACGCAGGACGGAACTAAGCTTTTCGTTTGGCTGCCAAGTGAGGCATTCTAGAATCACCTTCATGAAATGTTATCGTAGCGAAAGGCATTCCAAGAAACCGATATGAAAATTTGGCGGTGATTATGTTGTGATATAGCTTGTTTCTCACGTACATTAACAAACGCTTTATCTTTGAATAAAATATCGCAATTTGTGATTAGTTTTCTATTCTGTAAAATATCAAGCTCCATCTTACACTATTTAATTTTAAAACTGCATCATGTGCTTCAAGTTGCGGCAGAGGGAGCCGAGGTATCATAATGCCCTAGGTAATGTAGCGATCAATTCTTTTTAGTATTTAATGTCTATAGATGAAATTTATTCTAACTATATTTTCAAGTGTTAAGGATCTGTAGGGTGTATGGCAGGTGAGTACTATTCACACTCCTATCTCGACGGGCTGTGAACCGAAGATGACGGTCAATTATTGCTGATGTTACTCGTGAACGACTTTGGCTTTGGTTTCCTTTAATGGTTCCTATTGTCTGAAAAATAGGTTCCAGATCCTAGAAATTACACTTTGAAACACTCCAATAGCTGCAGCCACCTCCCTGTGTGTCCACCCCGCTTCTAACCTTCCTATGACTCTCCCCGCCATAGAATCGGGTAAGTCATGCTGTTGTTGCATTGTACTACCTGCTCATTATGCTATCTGAACCCAACTGCTTGTGTAATTCGTTTGGTAAACACAAGTTAACACCAACCCCCTCTGCAACAGCCTTCTGTTATTACCAATATGTCGGTTACCATAATGTTGTTTTCTGTACTCCGTAGTACCAACGTTGGAAAGTTTCAGTTCATTCTGACGATGACAATACTTCAGAAAGTTGATATTACACCTGATTTCCGAATTAAGAGAGAGTAAGATGATAAAAAAGAGAAAATGAATATGTCACATTGCAGTATGAATAAAACAAACGTTTAGATGGGGCAGACGGGACTGACACTGACTACAAAAGAAAAATAATTAATATTCGGGTTCGGACGAAGATTGGGTGGCGGGTGTTTCGTGTCTTAAACTAGTAAGCAACTGTCATTGAGTAAATGCTAGTGAAGGCACTGTAACTGAACACACGTGAAAATTTTGTACTTAAATTCACCAACATTTAATCACCTAAAGCGACACTCCTATTTCTTTTTCTTATAGATTTTAGGAATATTGGAATCTGAAGTGAAACATATAGAGATATGTAAATTAGTACTTGCCCTAGATTACAGCAATGAATTTGGTAATGAATGTGGGCCACGATGGAGTGGCCGAGCGATCTAACGTGCTTTGTTGCGGAGCGCACGGTTGATTACTGCCGCGTGTTCAAGTCATTCCTGGGGCATGCGTGCGTGTGTGTGTGTGTGTGTGTGTGTGTGTGTGTGTGTGTGTGTGTGTGTGCGTTGTCCTTAGGGTAGTTATGGTTGGCTTACGTCTAGGTGCTGATGACCAAAGCAATTTGGTCCAACAGGTTTACAACCTACATATGAATGTGGGGCACAACAACTAATTCACTTCTGTAATTTTATAGTGTGCGTTTGTGAGTACATCAGATATCCTAGTTCTACTCCTGGAAGCGTATATTAAATCCGAGAAAGGATTAATATTTTTGTTTTTATTTACTTATTTGTTTTGGTTTGGCCATTTTAACAGAATTGCAGTCAATTAAATGTGTCACAGTAGTTCCGTACTTTTCCCTACAAATTGTCTTCATTCTTTTCGGTTATATATCAGCTCTTTATTGTTAGACTACGCGTTATTTTACTTTTTAGAGACATTTCTCGTTTTATCGGTTCTGTTTGTCTGTTATTTCAATGAATTCTTCCGTATCCAAACGCAGGCTTTCGATTTTTAGCACGCAACACTTCGGTGGCACAATATTCCCTTCTTTTCGAGTTTTTATGGGCCAACATTTTCCTGATTCCGCCCGGTCAAAGCAAAGCATACTACACATCGAGATACACGTGTACATATAAAAACATTCTAACAAGATAATATTGTGTCTCTCAGTGAGCTAAACATAAAATTGCGAATTGGAATGGTAGTAAGGTAGGTGTCAGGATTACCCTTGATTAATTCCTACATTGAAATCACTCTGAATGCAGAACCACCCTTAATCTAAACCTCTATGCAATGTACTAATAATGGGTAACCATATTAGGGAATCTTAAATTGGCTAATTCATAATAAAATAATGAATAACGTCATTTATGAAACAGAAAGCGACCAAAAAATTTTCATGTGAATAAGGTGTACTATCCAATGAATTGTAAAGAATTGTTCAGCATTACGATAGATTTATTTCAACAGCCATGCATCCAGTATTATGTTCAAATATTGGAACGTCTGGCCATATGCCGTTTCATGTTAGTACTGGCTCGTACGTTGGCTGCTCGTATTAACATTGGCACCGCTGAATTTCGGTGCAGTTTTGAATCTTTACCTGAGAGGCGACTGTTTATCATTTGCAACCTAATGATGCAGGCAACATGTGTGCTGCATCAATTTTAATCCTGTTTTAGATGTTTATCTTTTAAATATGATTCAATACTTCGTTGTACAACTTTTTTCTATAATATTTCAGCCCCGTTTTGCATGAAAGACTTTGTCTGTCTGCTATGGATTTACAATATGGCAAGTAGAATAGTGCTTTCGTCTGCTGTGGCTACAGTTTGATCAACGTTCGGTAGCTTCACGAAGGCTAAGAGGTTTCTACCAGAGGTTTTTGTCAATCGAAGGTCGTCAAGTTGGTGCTAGAAGGGACCCTCTGGTCACTTCCGTTAGCGGTAGCTGGTTCGCTCGCTAGAGTCCAGGAGACGGCAATTGGCCGCTGACGACTGGTAAGGTAGCGTCGTTTTGCAAGCGCCACCTGTTTCTCTTACGTGAGGTTTGAAACTATGTACAGCTTCAGGATATCTGAAGTTCTCTAATAGTTTCTTTCCCCGCTCTAGCGAAATCATGATCCATCATTTATTTAGTACGTGAATGGGTATTATTTTCCGATTTCGCAGGTGTTTAGCTGTGAACTTTCTTTGTTCCTTTGAGACTTGTGAGGTGGACGAATAACCCACTACAAGATGGTTTGAGTATTCCGTTTACAGTGTGAATGTGCGTATGATTGTAACTTCATTTGAGTGTGCTAATATTCTTAACGGTTTCATAAATTTTAGGGTTTGTTTGCGATATCAGTGTCATTTCTATGTTGCATCCACGTGTACAAGATTCGGTAACTGAACCGTCAGAAACATTTAACTTTTCTTGGGGTATTTTATTTTTCAATAGCCTTGTTGATCGGATTCAGTTAAGAATTTCGAGAGTGAGTAAACCCTTACTTGTTTCCGGTGAACCGTGTGTTACTTTGATATCATTTTACGTGTGATTCATAATTTCGTTCTTGGTATGCTCGAGTTAAATTCATTAGTAACGACTAGCCGGTTGGTAGTGATTTCTTTGCCTGGAATGTGTATTGTAGGGTGTTGGGTTTAATTCCTAGCTTTAATGTGTCACTGTGTTGCATGTGTTATCCTTTATTTTCCTAGCACATTTTATATTTAAAAGGTACCACATACAGGCACTAGCATTTCAACATAACATGCTTTCGTGTTGGATTCTGTACTTGACAATAAATAATTCTTCTATTTGAATTTTAATCTTCTTGTACCTCATAATTTAACCCCACTTTCACCTACGTATTTCTGTTTCATTTCTTAGCGATTCTTTCAGTTAGGACCCTGGGATAAGTTACTATGGTGAAACGCATTGCACTGATTCTCGCCAAAACTACAATGATTTACCGATGGCTATTCTTAGATTTGCATTCTGGCGTTGACAAAAAGAAAATAGTTCAAATGTTTGTAAATCTATGGAACTTAACTGCTTGGTTATGAGTCCCTAGCTTACAAACTACTTACACTATGTTAAACTAACCTAACGACAACACAAACACCCATGGACTAGGGAGGCCTCGAATCTCCGACAGCAAACGGCCGCGCGCACTGCAACATGGCGCCTCAGCGCGCACGGTTATTCCGCCGTGGCGGCGGTTTCTTAAAGAAACTATATAGGTGTATCAGTACTGTAAGACAGGCTTGGAAAGTTCGGCTGTAAATTTCCATCTATTCATGCCAGAAACGAAGTACACACCTACTAATAGGTTTCAGTACCACAATCAATAACATATGTCAGTTTCACATATGCAAAGCCAGTTCAGCAAAGTTTATGGGAACTGGTGGAATTCTCTACACCACGCTCCGTCTTTACCAACAAAAAAGGTCTCTGCCGGTTTTCACCTGCTAACTAGCGCTGAGAAGCACAAGGCGAGACTGCGATTGCTGCTGTCAGACTACATTTGCTGCAGCTCAAAAGAACAGACCCGGCAATTTATAAACTACCATGTATATTTCCTAACGTGCCGCGGCTGCAAAAATTCTCACCATGTACTTAAGTACGATAAAACCTCGTGCTTGTCACTGTATATCAGTGTGATCGCGAGCACCTTCACTGTTGTGCAGATTGGAACGCTGATATCCACGTAAATCACCGTCTCTACACGAGAACTTCGATCATCACTCTCAAAATACTGCGAAAGAGCTCTCTAAATTTCTTTGTAGGCGGGAGTGACCCTGAGGTATTGAGCATTTTTAATATTTTGAAGGCAACTGCTAACTTTCAAAAAGCCATAAGCAAGTTCTGGTTCAGACCCTGTTTGAAACGTAGTCCAGTTACTAAAATATGGAATTTTAAATAATTTTTGGAAAGATTAAACAGTTTTTATTCTTTTTCTTAGTGCTGTGGAAGGGAGGGTGAGGGGCTAAGTCCATCCCTACTTACCGAGAGGTGTGTCGCATGAAGTTATGTTTCCTCTCAGTTTATCCCCAAGGGATGGGGACAAAATGCTTCCCCATGGAAGTGGCGTCTCCGTATGACTCTCAATCATGTTCAAATGTCCAATTGTTCGTAAACCTAACGGGCCAAACTGCTGACGTCAAAAATTCAAATGTTCAAATGCTTGTTAAGCTTATGGGACTTAACTACGGGGTCATCAGTCCCTAAACTTGCAAACTACTTATGAACTACTTACGAACTAAGACGGCACAAATATCCATGCCCGAGGGGGGATTCGAACCCCCGACCGTAGTGCCCGTGCTGACCGTGACTGGAGCGCCTCAGTCACCTCGGCCACCGCGGCCGGCCTGCTGACGTCATAGGTCCCTATACATAGTACTTAATTTCTGCTAAGGACAAAACACACACGCACACACACACACACACACACACACACACACACACACACTGCCCGGCGGAGGACTCAAACCTCCGGTGGGAGTGAAGCGCAGGCCGTAGGATGCCTTAAACACTCGGCCATTTCCGTCGGGCTCCCAAACGTAGCACTTTTGTGAGCCTGCATGGCGCTTAACTTCTTAGAGTGGTTGGAAATTCACATTGCCCCACCTACAAAAAAATGTCCCCTCCTGTAACAGGGAACTATTTCTCATCATGCAACAGTGCAAAGGGCGCTAATATTTGGAATCATACACGGTAGTGCATTAACGCAGGAGACTGTACATGGGTGTGTGACAATTACTGACAAGCCTCCCACACGATATGGAAGCGACTAGCCCTGCATAATCGTTAGTGTTGAATGCACCCTGGTGCTTTCCGTTTCCAGAATTGTAACTAGTAAGGCAACCCTGCCGTATCTCTCTGAACAGTACGTCTTTCTCGATGCACTGGCAGCTCAAACAGTTCACAACATTCTACTCAAAGAAAGAGCCGTCATCTGTAATTACCCAGCGCAAAAAGATTTAAAGGCCATGGCAGATACTGTTACTTCACATCTACATTTACATCCATACAACCTATCTAATGGTGTGTGGCGGAGGGTACTTTGTGTGCGCGGTGGTGTAACCTAAAGCTCTAAGGTGCCTCGCTGCGGAGCGAGCGGTTACTCGCCGTCGGAGGTTCGAGTCGCTCCTCGGGCGTGGAAGACTCTGTTGTCCTTAGTGTGTGTTAGTTTAAGTAGTTTGTAAGTCTAGGGACTGATGGCCGCATCAGTTTGATGCAATAGGTTTACAAACGTTTGAACATTTGGTACTTTATGCACCATCCTCCCTTTCTAGTTGCATACGCTTCGTCCCTATGTCTCTGTATCGGCCCTAATTTTATCCTCACGGCCTCCTGTGAGGTATAAGTAAGAGAAATCAATAAATATACTGGATAACCCTTCAAGAAGCGTATGCTCTCGCAACTAACACAGAAGAAACCGTAGTTCAGAATGCCTCTCTTGCAGTAACCCCTATTGGAGTCTGCCGATAATCTCCGTGACGTTTTAGCACTTACTTTTCAAACCTGTAAACAAACGTGCTACTCGTCGTTGGAGCTCCTTTACCTATTCCATCAACTCTACCTGGTACAGCTTCCACACTGAACAGCAATACTAAAGCGTCGGCCAAATGGATGTTTTATAAGCTTTTTCCTTTGTAGACGGGGTACATATCCTGTGGATTCTTCCAGTGAATCTCAGTCTGGCATCTACTACTCACGATTACGTTTATATGGTCGTGCCATTTCAAATCGCTCCTCATGCCTACCCTCAACATTTCATGGAAGTAACTATTTCCAGGGTTTGTCCTGCATTACTATATATTATAGAAGCTCTCTTTCTATGTATTCGAAGCAGTATACATTTGTTTATGTTGAGAGTCAATTCATTCGACGATTCGCTGAAGTCCTCCTCAGTTTATTAAATCTAATCATTCTAACCCATTTCTACGTTGTTATGGTGGTGGTCTTCAGTCACTGCCCTATACTGCGCAAGCGTCTTCATCTCTGAGAAAGTACAAAAGCCGACATCCCTTTAAATCTGCTACCTTTTACGTCTCTCGTATTCCCTCTGCGATTATTACCCCACACATTTCCCTCCAATGCTAACTTCACGATTCGTTTATTGAGAATATGTCCTACAAATCTAGCGCTTATTTTAGTGAAGATATTCCAGAAATTACTTTTCTCTCCAATTAAGTACCTCTCCTATAATTACGCGATCTACCCACCCAACGTTCAGAGACCGCCTGTAGTACTAATTGTCAACAGCATCTGTGTTCTGAAATCCTTTATCGACCACGTTTCAATCAATAACACGGTATTACTCAAATCAATCGCCTTCAAACAATATTTCCTAACACTTAATGTTTGATGTCAGCAAAGTTATCTTCTTGAGATATGTTTCTCTTTACCTAGCCATCAAATTATGATATTTTGCTACCAAAACTCGTTTCTTACACTTAATGTCTCATTACCTAATTTAATTCCTTCAGCACTGACTGATTTTCTTAGACAACATACCATTACCCTTGTTTTACCCTGGTTTATTTTCCTTTTATACTTCCCTCGCAAGACAACGTCCATTTCGTTCAATTACTCTTCCAAGTTGTTTGGTGCCTGACAGAATTACAGTGTCATCGGAAAGAGGAAAGTTTTTATTTCTGCCCCCTGAGCTGTAATTATTTCTTCAAATTTATCCTTGTGTTATTTTTATGAAAAGTAGTTGGTTCTGTGTCTGTGGTAAATACATGTATGCTAACTTATGCCTACAGTTGCTACATAAATGTAGTTAACTCTACAACGCTCCATCGTGGAAAAATGCAGTGTAAACAAAATTATTGATAAATAAATAAGCGCCGTTCCGATGTATCTGCAGATAGGATCGACACAGGCTTACAGCCCGCGCACGAAGGCCGGCACTGCGTTGTGAAACACACTGTAGGTGCCGCTGGTGACGTAGCGTGCGGATTATCCTGCTTGCTCATTAGTTTACAGACAGACTGTAGTTAATCATTCCTTGTAAAACTGGATCCTAGATACTGCATTTCCATGTTTAGCAATTAATGTAGAAACGCTGTTTTGTTCATTGCAACTACTTCGTCATCTGTTCCGTGCAAACCTACACACTAGTGTATATTCTCATGTTTCTCCGCTTCGTTCCGCTTCTTAACTTTTTGCACACAGAACAACGTTCATTGCCCTTCTTACACCTCATGATTTATATTCCCAGTTATATATTTTAACAATGGCTGTGTGGTGGTTTGGTTATTAAACAATATCCTGAGGTATATTGCCTCGAAGACATACAGAATTACACCTCCATCTACGTCCAATTTATTTACATTTTAGTAGCAAAGTACCTCCACGTTTAACTTTTGAGCAGCCGTATTGTATTTCTGTCCAAGCTTCTATACTTCACATCGTGTTTAGTAGAGTCTCATCATTTGAATAACAAACAATATATATCTTGATTTTTCTGTACTTTCACTCCAGTACTCAGACACTCGCAGTGCAATGGATTGTTTTGCATCCATTCTAAGGACGGTAACTGACATTACATCCGTGCATTACATGTAGTCCAATTAATCTCAATCATTAATGCTGACGTATCACTTGCATATAATTTTATGTCTTCCTTCAGCAACTTTCCACGTAAATTCACCTGGGTCAGAATTTCCCCGTTTTGCGGTTACACAATAACATGACTATCCTATGTGAATAAATACTACACGTATCTCCAAACGATCAATGTGTGCTTTTATGGTTTTTTTTCGATCTGTTTCTTTCGTTAGGTGCAGATTTTTCGACTGATTCCAGACGCCGCGCGGAAGTGGCCGAGTGGTCTAAGGCGTCTTGCAGCGCAATGAGCAGCCACTCCCCGATAGAGGTCAGAGTCGACCCTCTGGCAGGGTTGCGTGTGTTGTTCTTAGCATAAGTCATTTTAAGTAGTTTGTAAGTCCAGGAACTGATGACCACTACAGTTTGCTTCCATAACTTTACAAACATTTGAATATTTTTAATTCCAGACAAAGTTACCGATAAGCTATAAAATTGAAACTTTCCAAATAAATCAGAAATGGATTACAATCTAATATTACCTCAAATTCTTGTACACCTTTAAAGTTTTCCCTTCTCTTGTTCCTGTCGAGGACATTTCACGGTGAGGACGATTGCAGATACGTCACCGTGTAAGCTTCACAATGTTACCGCGAGATATACGTAGGAGGAATCAATACCGGTTACTCTTGTGAACAAAAACTAAAGAAACCTGAAATGTACCTGATGTCAATGTGGCTAGACTCATCAAAATGCTTAAAATAGAATCAAAAATTTAGTACAAATAAAAGCGGAAAATAGTGAATTACATACGACGTGTTGGGCCCGTGTTTATCAACAGAATAAAACAAATGTCGTTGAGACATGAGTGCATGCCAGGTGCGGACCACCCCGGGCCTCTCGACTTCCGGGGCCTCCAAATATCTCAAAAGCACATTTTGGGCCTCCGAACCTCCTGAGTTACTTTTTATTATAATACTACATGTATTTCCAAGCGGACGGGAGGCGTCATTTTGTTTTGCCGGACCTCCGACAGCTTTAGTC
The DNA here is from genome assembly GCA_026315105.1 of Locusta migratoria. Lineage (NCBI taxonomy): Eukaryota > Metazoa > Arthropoda > Insecta > Orthoptera > Acrididae > Locusta > Locusta migratoria. Next base: position 453,312,087 of record CM048744.1, read on the forward strand.
CGTCACTGGTGAATGCATCCCTCTTTGATTAGTTCTGTTGATAAACAGAGACACTTCAAATCGTATTTAAATAAGCCGCAGCAAGGCTTGCGACAAATCAAATGTTCAAATGTCTGTAAATCTATCGGACCAAACTGCGTGGTCATCAGTCCGTAGCTTACAAACTACTTAAACCTAGGTAAACTAACCTAAGAACAAACACACCCACCCATGCCCCAGGGGGAACTCGAACCTCCCCGGCGAGCAACCGCGAGCTTCACAGCGAGACGCTTTAGACCGCTCGGCTACTCCACCGGGGCTTGCGACAATTGTAGTAAAATGTCTCTCAGTGTGCGGGAATTACATCACGGAATATACGTGCGCTAGTGGACAGTAGGAAATGTGAGTCACATGGAAATTTAGCTAGGTGCGGGAGAATTGCGCGGGCAGCGTTAGAGCCCTTTTTGGATACACTTCTTTCGCCACAAATAGTGCAATGTGATAGTACAATGTCTTGCTCCAAGAGATTGCATGATATATGGTAGCTGTGATCGAACACACGATGACTGCAAAAGGTGCAACACTATTTTACAAAATGGCTGACAACTAACTAAGGGAGCCGACTTCTGTGTATGCAGTCGCCGGCCGCGGTGGCCGAGGGGACTAAGGCGCTCCAGTCACGGTCTGCACGGCCACTACGGTCGGGGGTTCGAATCCCCTCTCGGGCATAGATATTTGTGCCGTCCTAGTTCGTAAGTAGTTCATAAATAGTTTGTAAGTTTAGGAACTGATGACCCCGTAGTTAAATCCGATAAGCTTAACAAACATTTGGACATTTTTGTATGCAGTCATCGCTGCGGTTATATCTTGGCGACGTCGATGAAGAAATTCATGTCGGCAAAATAGAAGGCGTTGCATTTATTTTAAGACGTGATGACGGCGGTCGGAAATCACACAGTCTGTTACGTCGTGAACTGAGAGGACACGAAATCCTATTCAAGTTTTCTGAGGCTCTGCGAGACGGGATTCATGACATTGCTTCGTCTAGTAGGACCAAGAATAACAATGTTACGTTATGTAAATGGATACAAGACACACTGTACGATCTCTCCAAGTTCACCTGACATTTTATTATTAAAAAATTATATATTGACGAGCTGGATTGGAACTCACATTCTTACACACGAAAACTAGACGCACCAACAAACTTAGCTATCACGACACAGTATGTAAATATAATGTGGCGAGTTTTACGAATTAGAAACCCAAGGTACCAGATTAATCTTTCCACCTACTGTGTTAATCATAGGTGAAATTGAAAGACAATAGTATTACTTTCTGTGATGTCCATGCTCTTAGTAGGATCCTCGCTTTCCAGTGAAACGTCTGGGCTTAAATTTCCTTTACTTGTTTGAACGTGGCCTCGCAAAAACAAGAGTAGGTTGATACACGTCTGCATGCCCCATACCACTCCTAGTCGAAGTTTTAATTTTGTTAAGTGCAGACACGAACGTTTTTCGACGAATTTTCATCATGGCTATAATTTCAGAATGGGATGAAGACCTAACCTCCTTCAATACATGGACTATTTTGTCGAGTGCGGATTTCCTGGGGTGTTTGTTATGATAAGACGACGATGTAGTATCATAACGACATGTCACATGTCTGTATGCATTAATGAGGATGTCTATCGCTTCTGTAGACCACTCCAGGGATACGCAGTGCACTGCAGGCGACATAAACTAATAAATGCACACAATCAAATGATAGACAAATGATGTAGAATATACCTCCATTCGATTGCGTGCCATTTAGCAGCAATGCGAAGGCACGCCACCAGATGGCATACAAGGAAACTGTAGTAATTTACTCGCTACGTCAGTCATACTCGCTACGTCATGGCGCAAGAAGTGTCTCCCCCTGTACACGGCTTTAACGGTAACGCGACCGCCGGCCGCGGTGCCGAGGGGACTGCGGCGCCCCAGTCACGGTCTGCACGTCACTACGGTCGGGGGTTCGAATCCCCCCTCGGGCATGGATATTTGTGCCGTCCTTAGTGTTAGTTAGTTCATAAGTAGTTTGTAGGTTTAGGGACTGATGACCCCGTAGTTAAGTCCCATAAGCTATACAAACATTTGAACATTTGTAACGCGACCGCTCCCGAAATGCGGGAAATCCGGATTGGAGTCGCGGTCTGACAGAAAATTTAATATGTTTGCATTAAATGATTCAGATGACGCTGTAATTAATTAAATACATTAGTACATAGTAACCAGTGTAAATAAAATTTATTCACTGCCATAGCTGTATTACTATGCCATACCTTAGAAATTTGTTCAAAATGTTCAAATGTTTGTATAGCTTATGGGACTTAAACTTAGTCCCTAAACTTAGAAACTACTTATGAACTAACTAATACTAAGGACGGAACAAATATCCATGCCCGAGGGGGGATTCGAACCCCCGACCGTAGTGACCGTGCAGTCCGTGACTGGAGCGCCTCAGTCCCCTCGGCCAGCGCGGTCGGCTAGAAATTTGTGATAATGTGTTTGATAAATCGAATTAATTCAGAATTATGTTCTTGAGAAACAGTTTTATGAACTAAAACCATGAGTTTAGATTACAATTCTTGTAGCAAAGAAGTTAACGTAAGATTCATCTTTCCAAAATGTAATGCGTGCGTGCTTCAAACCAAATTTTTCTAATTTGATGGGACCGAACTATTCTGGTCATCGGTTCTTATACTCACAGACTACTTAAACTTACTTACACTACGAACAACACACTACGGACAGCGATCGCTCGATCACGAACTTTGAAACCCATGCCACAGTGTCGTCACTGTTCAGCTGTGTGTGTGTGTGTGTGTGTGTGTGTGTGTGTGTGTTTGTGTCTGTGTTAGTGTCTGGATGGGTGGGGACGGGTGGTGGAAATTACACAGAAGTGTATCGAATTCTTGTAATAACGCGTCTCTGTAACGCTCAAAACAGAAGTTCCTCATTATCAACTGTCGGGGTATCGCCGTTCGCGTAGCTGTTGCTGCTGCGAGAGCGTGTCGAGCGTTGCCCGAAGGTGTTCCTTTGTGGGGCGGTAACCTGCCCGAAGACAAAGGGCGCATAATGAATCAGTTGGCTCGGGGCGACGCAGGAGGGGCGCGACGAGAAACTCGGTGGAAGAAACTTGGCGGGAGGTGTGACGAAGTCACGGCAGCACCGCAGCGCGGCAAGGCGCGCCTTTACACGCAGTGCGCCGCTGTGTACTGGCAGAGTTCAAACAAGCGAAACAATTCACTTACTGCAGCCAAAAGCGTGCCTGTTAATCATTTACTGTGTGTGGGTCTGCGCTCGCGCGTGACTTCCTGTGTGGACAAGCACGTTAAGTACGTATTCCCGGCTGCATACATTACTGTAGTATATTTTATGTTTATATTAGTTTAATGTTTTTAACCACATCTGAAAACATTCTGATACGGACGGTTGAGTCCATGGAGATAATATCTAAGAACTAAAGAAGAATAAAGTGATTTCTCTTTTTCTGTTTTCGGAAATTTGATGATTGCATAATATGACACAACTGTACAGCGCGAGCGATCTTACTAAGGTCGACATACAGTGCCTCTCATAACTTTTGGGACAAACATTGTGCACAGAATGTCTGGGTATAAAAGAATGATGGTTAATACAAAGATAAAGATGTACGTCTGCAAGTTGTACATGTTATTAGGTGCGATGAAACGTGTAGTCACGTATGTTTGCTACTTTTCACCAGAAAAAGACCTATTTCTTACTGGTAGATATGAAAATCTGCACTTCAACTTCAACAGTGTCAGTTTCCTGCACAACCCTCTTATTCGTTACTGCCTGTAATGCCTGTCATTACTTGTCGAGAGCTCACAGGAAACTCGAGTGTGTTTGTATACAGTGGTGTGTAGGGGAAAAATCACTTTTGAACAGAATCAGTAGGTAATATTACTGAATATGAAGATAAGTACTCTAGGAAACATCGTCTATCGATGTAAATATGAAATAAGTATAGAAAATTTGCCACAGACAGATCGTCTTATGATATTTGTGAGGAGAGAAGAGAGGTCAATAGTACGAAAAGTCAAGAAAGAGCCACGAATCACAGCCACACGAATTGTCATTGAGGCTGAGGAAGACTTTCGGAACAAGGCGAATCCTAGGAGTCAGACAAGCACTGTACAGAGAAAATTACCATGGGCGGACTGCAAGAAAAAACCCTTACATCAGTCCTGCCATTAGGAGAAGGCTGCTATTCGCAAGGGAACACATAAACAAGAACATGGAGTGGTGCAATCAAGTAATTTTTTTTCGGATGAATCAAAATTTAACATATCAGGATCGAATGGACGAATAACGGTATGGCGGCAACCCAACAAAGAGCTGAAAGAAAAAGAAATGCAAGCAACAGCGAAGCATGGCATGGGCTATGTTATGGTTTGGCGTTGTATGTCGGAAAAAGGAGTGAGTGATCTAGTCTTCATTGACGAAACAATGGATGATGGGGATAGAAGACAGTTTCAAATTTCATCATAACAACGATCCCAAACATACACCCATATTGTTCGGTTGTGGCTCCTGTACAGCTATCCAAAAGGTGTCAGTCAACCTCCACATAGTTTGGACATCAACCTCATAGAGAATTTATGGGATACGCTAACAAAATATTTGAAACAAACAAGACGTCAGGGTCGACTGCAAGAAGAATGGGCAAATCTAAGTATTCCGTACTTAGAGAAGCTTGTAGAAAGTGTGTCAAAACGATTGAGACAAGTGTTACAAAGTAGCGGTAGAAATACAAGGTAGTAACTTCTCATTATTACTAGGTTTTGGTTTATTTCTCCACTTTATCCCAAAGTTTTGCAAAGGAAAATTTATATTACTTCACATAAATATGAATTTTTTGTATTTTGTGTATCATTAAATGAAATAAAATGTTCAATTTATCGCTCTTTGAATAGCATTCTGTCTGTTGCAATAAGAAACACAATATTTCTAATTTTTTATTTGTTATTCCTCAAAGTAAATAGAAACCTGTTTGTTTGTCCCGGACTTATGATAGGCACTGTAGGACGCCTCTAATATGTATTAAAAATTTGGTACTTTAGTATACTCTGCTACACTGCTAAACGGAAGAGACTCTTAAAGCCTCGAAACTTCCTGGCAGATTAAAATTGTGTGCCGGAATCGGGACTCGAACCTGGGACCTTTGCCTTTCGCGGGCAAACACTTCTATAGGTAGTTCTCTTCGTTGCGGACGCTGATCATTTTTGTTCGTTCTTGTTCGGTCTGGTGTTGCCTCAGATTTTTTTTTATTACAGAGGGCGTTGAGCCCTCTGACCGGGCGCGCTGTGCCACGGCGCCCGGCGACTGAGCTATCCCGCTACAACTCACGATGCCGCCTCACAACTTCACTTCCGCCAGTACCTCGCCTCCTACTTTCCAAACTTCAGGTCCCAGGTTCGAGTCCCGGTTCCGGCACACAATTCTAATCTGCCAGGAAGTTCCATAACAGCGCACACTCCGCTGTAGAGTGAAAATTTCATTCTTAAAGCCTCATTTTTGCCCCTATTTTCGCACTATTTATCTATAAAAAGCCAATTAAAATTTAACAGTTTTGCAGATTGATGTGTCCAAACTTTAAATTCTCGTTGCGTCTTCAAGTTTATTGCTTTTCAATAGCATACAAAAGTGATTTACAAACAAAGAAAACAATGTCATAGCCTCATACAGAACTTGAGGGGACATAAAATACTGCCCTTATCAGATTCTGTTGTTAAAATTGCCGCATTGTTGGAGAGAACGAACAAAACTATCGTCACAGATTTGACAGCTAAGTATAGACACTAAAAATTCGAAACAGTTTCCGGCTGAATTAGTTCTACCGCAATATGTTCAAAAATGTTCAAATTTTTGTTAAGCTTAAGGAACTTAACTACGGGGTCATCAGTCCCTAAACTTACAAACTACTTATGAACTACTTACGAACTAGGACGGCACAAATATCCATGCCCGAGGGGGGATTCGAACCGCCGACCGTAGTGGCCGTGCTGACCGTGACTGGAGCGCCTCAGTCACCTCGGCCACCGCGGCCGGCCCGCAATGTAATGGCACTTAAGATTATAGTAATTTGATAGGTACGCAGTTTATTTAAAAGAGTTAATGCAACTTCTCAGATCACAATACAGCGCATTAGAAAAATTTTGTAAATGTCACTCCACGTATAAAATAAATGCTTGATGCCCGATTCTCTTCGACCTTTTAGGGATAGATTAAATCCACCTGAGGTGATACTGCATGATAAATCATATATCCAACAACAATTGACTTATGATTCAAATAAAATAGTTTGTAACATTTCGATGCACATCACGAGTGATCAAGTTCAGTAATAGAGCCCCCAATGTAGTGAATACCAGTTACTGTATAAACTAAACAAATCAGCTAACATCCAGCTGACCGTGTTCACGGCTGTGGATTACATAAGTAAAAGTGAAATAAATTGACTATTGTCCATAGAACAAATTAAACACTGGCCAAATATGGAAATCCAAACTGCACTGACGTGTTTCTTAGTTCCATTGGACGCATAACATTTAAAACTCCTAGCTACCTCCAACGGCCTTGTCGTCGTTCATATATCATATCTTTTAGGACGAAATTTGCACCAAAGATATTCCTGTAATTCAATGTCCGACCTTATAAAGATGCAGTCATCTCAACGAGAAAACTTCCTCCCTCCGCCAAATTCAACTCTCCTACACCTAAAAGTGCCATAATTAATTAATGTTACCTTATTTCCTCGTGTGATCACCAGTTCACTAATACAAATTCTAAACTTTGTTTTCACCAGTACCAATGCTAAAATTTTACGTGAGTAACACATATGACAGTAATTTTTAGGAGGGATAATTGGCCTTAAACATCTCACATTTATGTTTGCAAGGGCGGGAATTGTAAATTCTAGTGGTACGGTTATTATCTGCATTTCATAGCATTCACTGTGACCTGTGTCTTCTGCTTTATTTACTGTGTTAGATAAACTAACTTCTTCATTTTCCTTCGGATGTATTATATTCTTTTACCTTTGTTGAAATTTCACAGTGCATTTAAATTTTGTTATTGACTCGTTTCATGATTTAAAATTCGTATTGTTTCGCATATAGTCCGGTATTTATAGCCATAACATTCATGTAGGAATATTAAGTGTACAAAAATCGGATGAAATATTGCTTTCTTTAGTTTCAGCATGGCAATTCATACGTGGATATATTTACTTCTGGAATCACTCATTGTTATCAGCAGCGAAATTGAACGGCAAATTGTAGAATCTCTCTTAGTTATTACTAGCCCTTTAGTTACATCATCCGAATAATATAACAACATCCGTAACTTGCATGAATCAATTACAGATTTCGTTCTTATGGCACTAATATAATTTACTTTGAATGCACTAATGCTCTGGCCATGAAAGCCTCAAAGAGGGTTTTTTTCTTTGTTGGGTTCAAAAAATTTTGAAAGATGCACTGAGCACGATATCATATGTACCCAGGAAAAGTTTCTTAAACCTTATCCTCATAGGCACATCTTAGCACTGATCACCTTCGCCGGAAGCTGAATGTTTTGTTCAATGGAATTACCGTGTAACATACCTACTGTGAAGATGACGCACTCCGGTATCTTCCTGGACCCATCATCGACGTACATAAATTCAAAGGAAAAACCTAAATAGTTAAAAGAACCTAGCAACAGAAAATGAGTAATTAATTACGTGTACTGAGAAACAGAGACGTGCTTCTCAACGGCAACATACACTTTCACCACGAGGCCCATTTATGAACATGCCAGACACTCAGATTAGCAAAAATGATAATTGGTGACTTATAACCGGTTGTGTACAAACCACCCTGGTGTACTAATGGGAAGCGATTACAGACAACAACTCGCTATTGGTTGGTCACGAACACACAAAGAAGCTTAAGTATATTTTGATGAAAGCAATTTATTTGGGGATGTGTAGACCTGGAAGGCTTGAATCGTAAGATATGAAGGAGCCTGAAACACATCAGAAAAGAAGCTGCACCGATGAAGGAAAATCTGACCAGTCCAGTGAGACTGTACTGCTGAATGTGAACGTATCGAATACCAAAATATTGAACATTTACTGACATACACCAACAGGTCAAGCAAAGACAGTGAAGTCAGGAAGCATTGGACATAGTCCAATTTTGGAAACAAAAATTTTGATTTCAAGACACGACAAAACCAAAGTAAAGAATGACATTAGTAGAAATCGCTAACACGAGTGAGACCCCAGGAGGGAGCCATTCACCAACTAACTTTGATGAATGCATATCCGTGCATTTTTCGTCGAAAGTGTTCGAGATTTTCTCCCACTCTGCTGTTCCATATTGTTGAGCTCCCCGGTAAACTGGAGCAGTCTTTACTGCGTTCCTGGTGCATGTTTGTCGTCTCGGTAATTCCCGAAATGATTGGCTCGAGTTTATAAGTGCATTCTATGATCGTACTTGAGCAGTGATCATGTAGTTAGGTTTTACCACATTGCTTGTTACTGCGAACTGTAATATTGGCTCTACCACTTGGTCTACGAGGGATTGTACAGATCAGTGATGAAGAAAACTTCAAAATATAGAAGTAGGCGGAAGGGTGAATGATTCTGGAGAAGAAGCAGTCGTCAGTGGTCAACTGCTGCTGAACCTGCTGCAATCACTGACATCAATGTAACACAGAAATGGAAACAATGAATTGTCAATTTGTTTTCGGTGCTGAAGTATCACTGCATTTCGTGGTAGAACAAAATCATAGGGAATCAATTGGTCTGGGGGGAAGATATATCTGCAGGAAAAAAAATTATGTCCGTTTGCTTTCCTAACTGACCTCTGAGTACAACTTGGCAAGAAGCTCATGGATATTTGCAGATTTCTTTCGCCCTACTTTTCTTTGTGAATTCAGTTTTTAGATGGGTCATTAGTGCACTTTTCAAATGCTGCGCTAGTTATAAATGAATTAAATCTTCATATGGAGCATTTAGCTTTTTGCAATCCTACATGCTTCTGATACTCGATTTCGGGTCTTATATCAACTTGAAACCGTTTTAGCATTTTTTTTTGAACTCGTTTTATAACGGGCGTTGGATATGCAGCCTCTTATATTCATTTGCAATTTGTTGGTGACACACTCCTTTCTACGAAGACCTGATGAATGCCCGCAGTCTCTCATTGCAGATTATATTGAAATATTTTACCGCAACTTTCCTCCCGATCAGTTCCCGTGGTTGTTTCGAATAGCTACTCGAGTCTGCAGTAGCTTGGAACCCTCGTACCTCTGCGAAAACGTTTTCCAAAGAATTAAATTAAGAAAATTGAAGATTAGTAGTCATTGCAGTAAAGTAAATGAATTTGTTGACCACTTGTTTCAGATCAAGCATCGAGATTCCCGTGAAGATATTTAAAGGCCAATATAGAGTGATGAAAATTAGTGTTTCTGTCTCTTTCATATCAGAATAGCCTGAATGAAATATATTTATTCTTACACAGATGTGTTAAAATGTATATGTTTGTCTGCTTAGTGTTTTGCGTATGCGTTATTTTTGAGACTAGGAAATTGAGTCGAACATTTTCCCCTTTAATCGTATATGGCCCACTCCTCTTTTGCAGTAACCTATACAACTGAATTTCGAACGTTTCTTATCTGCTCACCGAAACAATGTATGACTTTGTGGCGCTAAAATAATTGTCATGGAATTTTCGTTCCGGCTCTGGCGTGTCTGTACTGAACTACAGACGATCAGGAACCATCTATCGCTTGACAGTCTTATCTAATGGTGTGTACATGCCTTCGGGTTTTTGAAAGCAGCGGATACGGTGCATTTGCGGCCAGAAGGAAGTACGAAATGGTAGCAAAGAGAAAAAGAATCAAAACTAAAATTTCCGTCACTACGGTTCAAAGCTGAAATAACGGTTCTCCGACTTAACTCAGAAACTTCAGGTAAATACAGGATTGTTCTTTTGAAATCGGACTGCCAATTTGATTCCTGTTCATTGACCATTACGACTGCGATGTACACGGGATATTAAATCCAGATTTGGGTTTCTTTTTTTTTTTTTTTTTCTTTTTTTTTCTTTGCCGTAGGTCTATATGCCAACGGCCGCGCCGCAATTGAGACACCGAAACAATGTTAGGCTTGGCTAGCACTTGGATGGGTAACCGTACGAGTCGGCTGATCGCTGTTTGCAAGTGAGGTGCACTCAGCCCTTGTGGGACCAACTGAGGATCTACTTGATTGTAAAGTAGCGAAAATTGACATAACAATCGGGAGTGCGGGTTGCCGACCAAGTCCCTATCCATAATGCAGTTGGTGTTGCCATCGAGCGGAGGATGACACGGCGGACGGTCAGTACCCAGCGGAGCTTCAGAGGCCTGTCAGGCGGCGTTAAGAAAATCTCTATAGTGCACGTAATCTACAGATGTAAGTAACATAACAAAGTAAATGACAAGCTGTATATAACTACAGGATTGTTACAACTTTCAATCTGTGTTTACTGATTACCTTAAAAGAGGCTTTATTCGACTGACAGCCAAATCCTACATGGTGTTTCAGATGGAATAGCTTTGGACACTCCACGTTGTCAGGAATTCTCCTTGGACCTGCAAAGAAAAAGTAATGAAGAAATATCACGATGCATACTCGGCCATGAACGAGGTCTAACCACCTGAAAATGTCGGACAGTTGCTCCGAGAAAATATTGTGGGATTTTCCCATTATCCGGCGGCAAACTCGTGAAGACTATCTGCAGCGTTATTAGTTGGCTAAATACATACACTGAAGTTGTCATTCCATATTATAAGTACGAGTAAGGCTGTTTTCGTGCAGCATGTTGCCAACTGCATTTACGTTCGTCAGTAGATCTGGTATTTTCGTCAGAAATAATGAGACATATACAGGTAATTTACTGATATCTATGCTCTAAATATTTCATCATAGCGTGTTCCTAGTAAAATAATTATAATGTTCACTTAATTGAGACATGCAATATAATCAAGTAAAATTACAGAAAGATAGATTGATCAGGTATTGCAATAACTGATGATTAGCTCTGTTGGCTGAGACTCGCTTGACAATGCCCTTAACATTTTTTCTGGTCGCTAAAACTAATTAATATAAAAATAAAGAAATAGAACTTAACGCACACACTCAGCTGCAGAGTGAAAGTTTCATTCTGAGAACTTCAATTACTTAAAAAATTATTAACTAATTTTGGGCATGGACAGTTATCAGAATATCAGAAAGAGCTTCATAATTAGTCACGTGTTAGTAGGTTTAACATTTAATTTTATATACACCAGTCGGGCTGGTCACTGCGTCCTCGGTGGCGGAGTGGTCAACGCGTCTGCCTAGTAAGCAGGAGATACTGGATTTGAATTCCGGCCAGGCACAAATTTTCATTCGCCACAGTTTGGTATTCCATCTAAAACGAAGATAGTGAAGCCATAACATCGCAAATTGCGATTTATTTCATTAACATTTAATGTTTCTGTAAGTAGACATTCATTTTAGCGGGTGTAGTAGTTGTGATTACTCAGTTACTCATCAAGTAGTTTCTCTAGAAAGATACAGCAGAATGTTTAAGATAAATTTCATGTGAGACAGCTAACGCCACGATCAAGTCGACGATACAGCAGTGGCGCGAGGGTCCAGTGTGGGCGCGACACCTCTGGTGAGCGAGGCGCAGTGAAGACGCGGCTGCGGCTGCATTAGGCGCGCGACTGATGGCCGCCGCGCCGGAAGACTGCCTCCGTGACGTCAGTGGCCACGTGATGGATGGAGGCGGCGGCGGGCAATCCGTCAGCGCGGTGTTGCCAGGGAACTCCACCACTCCGTGCACCGCGGGTCGGCCTAACCGTCAGGCGCTGCGGACACCATACTACAGGCATCGGTTTACTTCACGTTACGCTAATCACAAACTTCCCCCATTAAATTTATCCATATCCGTTGCCTACATATTAATCTGTAATTCCTTACCTCAACAGGAGAAGAGTCTTTCACGAGAGCATTACGTGTCTACGTGTCTGTTTTAATTATACTATAATAATAATAAATTCGAGTGGCTCATTGGCCTGGTGCAAGTCTTTCAATTGGACGCCACTTTTTTTACCATCTGTAGAAATATGGTTCGCTGTCGTTTGTTCAGTTTGTTCTTGGTTGTTCATTGAATGCGGGCTCAGCATTATTACAGAGGGTGTTTAGCCCCCTGACCGCGCGCGCTGAGCCACGGCGCCCGGCAAAAATTTCGTGGCGGTACCGGGAATCGAACCCGAGCCTCCTGGGTGACCACTTCGGCGACTCGCGTGTCCCTAGACTACACCAGTTATCCAACCGGGGAAAGGCGACCTACAGCTTAACGTGGAATCCGAACCACGTGTCGTTACTGGCGACTCCTCATATCGTTTAGAGATGGATGGGTTAAAGTGCAGACTGAAATCGGAGGTCCGGCCGGGTTTTCAACCCGCGACCCTTCGGTTTCCAGTCGAGCACTTTACCCCAAGACCACCGGGCCCGACTTGCACTATATTTAATCCCATAGATGCCTCAAAATTAGATTGCATTTAGCAATAACCACCAATTTTAAGATAAAACTAAAAATTCAGATTCATATTGCAACTCTTTCAATAGGGAATCATTACGCTGTTAATGGTGATCGATCCGCCAGACAGGTCGTATAACGCGGTGTCTACTTAGGTAGTACACGAGGCATGCTGGATTTGGGACCCCTTCCATTCTCCCATTAAAAACCTCTAAAATGCCACAACAACAATCGCACATCCATTCATCAATTACACTCAGCTATTCTGTATACTTGCATCTCTCGCACAACGTGAGAAAGTAGTAAGAAACCTATATCCGTTAAAACAGCTGAATCAACCATTCAGGAATCTTCCAACCAACAAAGATATGAAACTTCTTGTCAGATTAAAATTGTGTGCCGGAACCGGGACTCGAACCTGGGACCTTTGCCTTTCGCGGGCAAGCGCACTACCGACGGTGCTATCCGGACACGACTCACGATGCCGCCTCACAACTTTACTTCCGCCAGTACCTCGCCTCCCACTTTCCAAACTTTACAGAAGCTCTCCTGCGAACAATGCAAGACTAGCACTCCTGGAAGAAAGGATATGGTGGAGACATGGCTTAGCCACAGCCTAAGGGATGTTTCCAGAATGAAACTTTCACTCTGCAGCGGAGTGTGCGATGATATGAAACTTCCTGGCAGATTAATTAAACTGGTAGTTAGTCTCCAAAAACTAAAAGTTGACTAGAAAATTACTTGCAAACTCGTATTCGTTTCTAGTTCACAGTACATATTTATATTATGAAACTCTACTTCCATATAGCAGCTACCAATACTCTAATTACCCATGAGATTCACGATGTATGGCAGAAACAACAGAAAACTTTGAAAGGAAAATTCATAACATCTGTTAACAGTTACTAATTGTAGCTGCACTACAAAGGGACGCGGAATTACACACTCCTGCCCCACCCCCTCGAGCAGTAGTCGTTTTAGAATCTTTTACTTCGCTCTAAGTTTGTGTTAGAAGAATAATATGTAAATACGATAACGAAAACGAAGCAAACGTTATCAGAGTGAAAATATATCTTTCCAAATTCAAATAGAATTTTAACAAATTTACGCCCAGTAAAGTATTAATTAGGTGTTCTTACGTACTTTCACGTTATTATAAATAAGTCAGATCTGAGTAATTTAGTTTATAGTTATACCAAAACAATGTAATATGTGGTAATTTCCCGTCCTATAATATCATGAAAATTTACGATGTACTAATACTATCCACACTATTTTCCCTCATTTTTCACTATTTTAGTGCCTTCAGGTAATTCTATTATAAAAATGTCATACAAATCTTAACGATTTTGGGATATATATCAGTTAATGACAATTACTATCAAACGAAATGATGGCAGTAAAAAGGAATAAAAGGAGTGTCGTGGAACTCTTGACGCAGGAAATGTTCTGTAAGTTGTGGTATATTTTCTGTTTACTGTTATCGCTTCTTTGATACGTGGGAAATCATCTGTTTCCAGATGCAAACTGAAATATTATACCAACGAAGTAGGAACCCTATGGTTCTTATGAAATCGCAAGCATATAAGTAATTAAATTGTCATATATTTACTGTGATAGCTGGTTTGCTTAGATACACAGTTGTAATCAAGTGAAAGATTGATTTCAGTTCATTTTTTATTGTGACAAACGTCAGCTGTGACGACGCATTCTTCATGAAACCTCAGCAGCAGTCGAATATTCAATTATTAGCACATACGGTTTCCGGACCGAAAGTTGCATTATACAGTACTTCTGAATAAAAATAAACACACACACACACACACACAAACACACACACACACACACACACACACAGAGAGAGAGAGAGAGAGAGAGAGAGAGAGAGAGAGAGAGAGCGCAATTGTAGTAAAATGTACAAAAAATTTACGTTACTTCCACAGATATAAATTAAGACATCATGACCTTTAATTACTAAATATACAACCATCATTATAATCATATATGCAGTAAGTAAAATACTTACTCCGTTTCGTTCTTTCATGTATCTTCCATGTGAAGGATACCGGAGCACATAATTTAAATTTCCAGAAGTATACATAAAGAACAGCAATTACTTTGGCGACGAATGTGTTTTATTTGTTTGACAAGTTGATAATTATGAGTAATAGGAGTACACCGACAGCTGCCATGCCATTCCTTCATTTTTAGTTTTTTTATTAAGACATTAAGGCTGAAGGTGTTTTTCCTATTACTTACAATGTACAGTACATAACTCAAGCCCCCATCATCCATATAAACATCGGTACAATTAAAATTCGTAATTATATTCCAATAAATTTTGACAATTGAATGTACTTTCCAATTTGGACATTCCTCATCGTAATTACTGATGAAAGTGGTACTACAGCAAAATTGCTGAACACCGATTTCCGAGATGCTTTCTCGAAAAAGGGCGAAGGAAATACTCCAGATTTCGAATCAAGAAAAACTGCCAGCATGTTTACTTTAGAAGTAGATATCCCTGTAGTATTAAAGCACCTTAAAGGCTCCCGGTCCCGATTGTATACGAGTCAGGTTACTTTCAGAGTATGCTAAGGAAATAGTCGCATACCAAGTTATCATATACAACCTCTCGCTCAGCGAACGTTTCATATCCGAAGACTGTAAAGTTGCACAGGTCACTCCAGTTTTCAAGAAAGAGAATAGCAGTGATCCGAAAAATTACAACCAATATAATTGACGTCGGTTTGCAGCAGAATTTTAGAATATATACTTTTTTCAAACATTATGAACTATTAACCCACAGACAACGCAGATTCAGAAAGAATAGTTTTCGTGAGATACAGCTAGCTCTGTACTCACATGCATATCTCCAGTATATTCAATATTTCTTTTGACACAGTAACTCACAAGCGTCATCAGATTTGGTGCGTATGGAACTTCGACAGAGTTGTGCTATTGGATTCTTAATGTCCTGCCAGAAAGAACAGAATACGTTTTAATTGACAGTAGGTCATCGAGAAGAACAGAAGTGATAGCTGGCCTTCCCCAGGGAAGTGTTGTACTGCACTTATTACTCCTTATCGTCGTACACGATTTAGGAGACGATGTGAGCAACTCTTAGACTGTTCGCGGATGATGCTGTTATTTATCGGTTAGTAGTCACCAGAAGATAAAAAACAACTTCAAAATGATTTATATAAGATATCTGCACGGTGCAAAAATTGGCGGTTGCCCCTAAACAATGAATAGTTGTGACGTTATCCATATGAGAAAAGAAATCTGTTATACATCACTTTCACGATAAACCAGTCAAATCTACAGGCCATAAATTCAATTAAATATCTAGGAATTACAAATACGAACAATTTAAATTCGAAGGTACACACAGAAAATATTGTAGGGAAGGCGAAGAACCAAAGGTTACTTTTGGTTGGCAGAACACACAGAATTTACAACAGTTCTACTAAAGAAACAGCCTACACTACACTTGGAGTGAAAAACGTTAAAAGAAGCCTTTATTCGTTGCAGCGAGATTTATTTACAAAATTTCTTTCACAAACAAAACATTCTCTTCCTACTATATACATATGTTGCTAACACCCACCTACAAATGTTCAAATGTTTCTAAAGCTTATGGGACTTAACTAGGGAGTCATCAGTCCCTAAACTTACAAACTACTTATGAACTAGCTTATACTAAAGACGGCACAAATATCCATGCCCTGTGGTGATTCGAACCCCCGACCGCAGCGGCAGTGCACACCGTGACTGTGACGCCGCAGACACATTCTCAACATTCTTCGAATTTGCATTGTACATGAGACGAAATATGTTTACAAAATTTATATCTGCTCCGAATATTTGTGAGAATTATTTCAAACATAAAATACACAACTGTATTACACACTTGCTGAAATTTAAATGCATCTGCAGAATAGTCGTCGACTTTTTATCCCTCCAGTTGCATCTCAAGACCTACCATAAACTGAAATACAGTTTTAGTTATATACGCATTGAACCTGTGACTCTGCGAGAACTCTCAGGTAAACGATACCACGGTTAACAGAATTTCGTATACACAGAAAGGCAGCGCTGGGTGCGGTTGTTTCTGCTTGGGATTACCAGATACTTCCGGGAGTGGAGTCGCGGCTGGTAAGTTTGCAACGGGAGGCGCACAGCCACAAGGTTGCGGCACAGAATAGGGAGCATACAGAAGGGAAAGCTGGGGGCGGCGCCTTTGATCTGTATGTTACCAAGCGTTGCGCTTGACGCCATATTGAAAAGCAGTAAACGCGGAATTATAGCCACTTGGTACTTTGGCTGGAATTGACTTTTTACGAACTGCAGCTAACTCACTGACTTTTACGAAAGGAAACGGCTTTTCATTACGCTCTCATCTATTTTGCGCCCTCTTCTTGCACCTAATTGTAATCCAACGAAAAAAATAGGCCCAAATTTTAATACAACTACGAAAATGTAAGGTGGAATCGATGATCGTTTTATTTGGTGCTTATCTCTAGAAAAATCCCAAATAACGCGGTGTTGTGTTTGGGAAATTAGTTATAAACAAGAAAGTGACTTTACAACTGCCAGGTTTTATTTGACTCGAATAAATTTGCGCAAAATATTGAGTCAGACTTAGCAGTACAACGTGATTACACAGAATTAATGACGTCTGTGCATATATAAAAGTTGTATTTGCTTTAGGAGTATCATTAATTTACTGATCGGAGAAGGGCATATAGAGGAATCTGTCAACCACAGAGCAGGAACAGCATAAATAATTATTCCCCTTAATTTGTTTGAGTATCCGAGAGCATTCGTTGCCAACATAAGCACACTGCGACTCCAATGCCGTAAGTAAAATTTTACCTGCCTACTTACGCACTATTCTTTGTCTTTCATTTTATATTATTCCCTGCAACGTTAAACTTATAAAATATTAATGTACTTCAACATTTCGATGCTGTCGAACTGCTACAGCAACAGCGAGAGTTATCGTCAAGATAAGAAGCAAGGCTACTTTTAATAATTATGCACACATTGCCCTCATTCGAAAATGATAACATTTAACTTTCACTACACATATAGCGACGTTCACTTACTGCTTATCATCTTTTGGGAAGGAGAAGAAACTTATATCCTTACTTGTATTCGAATTATTGTGGCAATTAGGTGCTGACCAACATCGGCCGCCTTTTCTTTTATTGCTGCTCATGATAAAAACGGAACAGCTCTAACTACTGACACACAGTTCTTTCTTTTCACTGGACTGCACTGTACCAAATACTTTTTTACTTTTATGCGATTCAGACTGTTAAAATACACAATTAACAAACAAAGAGGCGCATTACCACGCCACAGAGTAGGAGGTGATCACACGTTTACTGCTTTTCAAGATGGCCGATTCCGCGCATGCGCACTAAATTTTGGACGACAGACTGCAGCGGGAGTTTCCTTTCTGTATACTCCTTATTCTGTGGTTGCGGTGAGCAGCGCCGGTCTGCAGGCGGGGTCGCGAGGAACACAGCTGCTGCGACCGCCGCGCGCTCTGGTGGCCATCGGCCACTGGTCTACACGGAGCTGCCAACCTTCCACACCGACAGGGGTCAACAACTAGC